>JAKXYG010000473.1:0-665000 GCA_025895645.1 Cardicola forsteri
TAATATTATTATTATTATAAAACCCTTTTGCTTTAAAATAAGCATAAGGCAACAATTACATCAAAAAAAAACAAACAAAGCAATTCAACAACAGAATGTTTCCATGTATTTCAATATTCCACCAAAAGTTTTGCTTGATTCTACATAACATTCATTTTAATTAGATCTTTCCCAATAATTCTTAACCAAGTTTTCTGTAGTCTGTCAACTTTCATTTACTATTTTTGATTGTTAATTCCAAAACCGTTGTTGTTGTTGTTAGTTTTTCGGGTGCGGTAAACGTAGAATTTGACCAAGTAATTTTTTTTGTCTAATTGTTGTGATGTCATGTAGCAAACGGAATTCCGTTCTACTCATTATCTCATTACTTGAAATGTGATTGCTCCAGGTAATATTTAAAATACTTCTAAGACACCGGCAATAAAAACCATCTTATTAATTTTGTTTTTTCGCTTCCACGTTTCACTCCCATATATTGCCGTATGAATGATTATTAATGAGTACATAGAAAGTTTTGTTTTTAGATAAATGGAAGAACATGACTATATTTATTTAAGTCTGTGATAGATTGACATTGCCTTTCCAAATCTGGCTTAAACATTAATTTCGGTTTTTCCGTTTTTACTAATGATTTTTTTCCGATATGTAAAGGAATCAACAGTATCAATAATTTTGTCCACTAATTTAGATTGACTTAGTGCACAACACTATTGTTTTTGAATAATTAATCCGTAAGCCAATACGAGAACTGATATCACTAAGACGTGTTGCCATATTTTGCATCATTTGTGGAGTTTTACTGAGTAGACCAATATTATCTGCGGAATCTAAATCTATTTTGTAGTTAATAAATGCTGATTTAAAAAGATTCATATTTTACATACCATGTATAGTAATTTTTGCACAAACCTATTTTGTGATTTAAAAATTATTTTTATATAAAAAAAATTAAATTGGTTTTGTAAAACATTATAAAATAACCATCATATAACAAATTATGTTAATAAATTTAACCAATGGTAGTTTTATCTCGGAATTTAGTAAGTTAACATGCCATTTTCTTATTCCACAATTGCAATTATTTTAAAAAGCAATAATTCATGTTATCTGTATACAAAATTAATTATAACTGTATATAAATTCATTTTGTTTATATAAAAAATAAATTTAAACACAAAGCAGGTTATAATAAAAATGATTGTTTTTTTTAAATTGCTATTAATTTTTTTTTAATGTTTTAATGTTTTAGAATAAGCGCCTCTTCCAACAGTGGACATTTTAGCGAAGCCGAACGCCTGGGCTCGTATTTTAGTGCCGGTGGTAGGATTCGAACCCGGATTTCCACCGAGATTCAAATTCGAGCGCTGTACCCCTAGACCACTCCGGCTATGTTTTAAATAATTAAACAATACATGTATAAGCATGTCCAAATTTAAAAATAATTATTTTTAACCAATAGTTTGTTAAAATTTGGATTACATCAGACTTTATGAACATTCTAACCAAGGGAAAATGAATTTAAAAAAATCCTATTGGTCAACCTCCGTGAGTGAGTGTGAGTCAAGTTGGTGCATTATTCTATCAAAAGAGGATTGTTTGACCTTGAAAATGTATATAAGGTGGAAAAATCAATATATACAATTTGTATTGCGTCATCATGCAAATTTGGTCACACTTTTTGAAACTTATTCATACCCACTGCCGAGTAATCACACACTCACACAAAAGGTTATCTGACTTTTATTGACTCCGTCTTTCGCAACCTATTGCCTTGGTTGGTTTTATCATCTACCCATTAAAGCACCTAAGCCACGTGTTTACAAAAAAGGCAAGCACATTCATAATTTAATATTTTATAGTGTATTATGCGATAAATTATTTAGTAACCTAAATGTTAGATGTGCCTTGTATTTTATGTAATATTTAACGTTATATTCCATGTTGACGATGTTACTCAACTTTTAATTATCAACCAGTTGCAATTCTATGTAGCGTTTTTATTATTACCGATATACGTTGATAAACTTATGATTTAATTTTATTTATTATATAGTATTGTATATAGTATAATTATAATAAGTTTTCCTTCCAAGTTATGTGATTGCTAAAGTTATTTTAGTTGAATCATTTTTTTATCAGTAATTGTTTCAGGAGTTGTATATAGCGGATTTGCACCTGATAAAAAGACATGTGTTTCTCGTAAAACATGTAAGTGGTAAAAATAAATTATATATATATATATATATATATATAATTTTATCCAAACCTTAAACGTATTATTTAATTATTTTGCAACAAATATGCTTTCAGTATAGAAATGTCTATATCTGGTTTATTCTGAAAAATATTAGTGTGCTCATTACAGTACTAATGAACATATTCTAAAACAAATTATTACAATACATACACCGTTTATTTCGTGAGTGTATTACCAAAATTATTGCTATTTATTAAATGATTATTTGTCGTCTTAGCGAAGAAACTATACGTTAAAATGGTACATCAAATGTTTTAATACCTTTAATGTTTAAACATTTTACATGCAACAATCATTTATAATTTTGACATTTATTTGTAAAGTTATTCATGTTTTTTATTAGGGCATTTTTTTACAATTTTTTTGTCTACGATTTTATATCACTTTTCAGTATGTTTTGATTGAACATTTTAGAACCGTTATAATCCATTATTTGTTGGTACAGTTACCTCGTTCATATAGCAATTGTTTTACCTAATCGTTTTTTAAATTATTTTTTATTAATTATTATTCTTCTTTATCCATTTTAAAACAATTTAATTAATTTAAATCCGCAATTAAATATTTTATAAATTGTATACTTTACTTATGATTCTGGTTTATAAAAAATCTATAATTGTGGGTGTTTGAATTACAAAAGCTAATATGATGCTTAATTTAGTAATAGGTTTTAGAAGAATGAATTGTCAAATTTACTTGAATAACAAAACTACTTGGTTTTATTCAACCAGAAGCACTGTACAGCTGTTTATCTTTGTTTAGAATTATCAACCGTGCATATCTAATATCGACCTACAGGTGAGTAAAACTTACTTTGTAAATTTATTATTTGCGGCAAATCTGTTCCATGCTAATTGCCCAGGGAACACCCATACACAATACGTTAAGAAGGAAGTAAATAATTCCTTCTACCAAACGTTTCATGTACGAGATTGACAATAATGCAAATAATAAACTTTTATTTTTTTTATCTACAACGCTATTTCTGACTAAATTAATTAAAATTTTATCTATACACTATAAACACTACCTATTTTCAAAATTAATATAAATTATATTTTTTAAATGGTAAACGTGCTTTTATACTTTATAATAAATTATGTATAGCTGCGCTACGTTTTCATTACACCGGAATTAAATACTTTTTCACTGTTAATATTTTTATATTTCTTAAATGTCTCAATATTTTTTTTCTATAAATCAATTTTTTCTACATTTTTATTACATGGAATTAACCAGAATAAAATTCAACAGAAATACATTCTATTCCTAAAATCCCAACTTTGACAATGCCCAAATTTAATTTTAAACAATTTTTTCAATACACGGAAGCATACAAGTGTTCAAAATAAACACAAATTTTATTACAGTGGTTTCCAGAACACTTTAAAATTAAAATTATCTAATGAGATGACCATACCGCTATTACTATCATTAAACTGCAGGTCAATACATGATAAAATTTTTGATTTATGATTTCTCATGAAGGATAAATTACATATGAATAGCTGTGTAATATTAATCCATGAATGATGATTGAATAAATATGTTGATGATAATCTTAGAGCACTTGATGGACTTTTCATTTTTCGAATCATCGAAACAATTGTACTAAGAAACGTGGGGGAGGCCTTATTACATACATTAATAAAAAATACTACACTAATCCTACATTAAAAGTTAAATATTCGCAAACGTAATAAAAATTACTTCATCGTTTGTAAAGTACGGCAAACCAATGCTGTCTACCTCCCATTGCATCTATCAGTTCACTTGTAGTTGCGGTAATAAATATATTGGTCGGACAACTGGTCGCTTACCCGAATAGACCATGAAACACATTCCTAATTGAATAGATAGAGTTTAACTAAAAAAACGTTTGTAAACTTTGTCAATATTACGTCATTTAGTTCAAACAAACACTGAGTTAATTTTAATGACTGCTGTAAAGCATGGATAACCGCTTAAGTCTCTAATATGTTAAAAACACTTGAATCTGTTTTCATCCACACATTAAAACCTAATTTCTGTGTACAAAAACAATGTGTAATATATATTTATAATTAAAACATTAACTATGTGATGTTTTACTTTAAATATACAATTATTAGTGAAGAATATTATAATAATGTGAAAAAAGTTAAACAACTTTAAATAATACAATATAATAAATATAACTAATTTTTACACATGCTATCACTGAAACTATTTAAACATTAACAATTGGTATAATAATAATAATAGTTTATGAGATTGAAACATAATTTATTCATTTATTTTAATTTTTAACAAGCGGAATACATTTACTAATCAATGTTAAGAATAAAATGCACTACGTTTTCACACAATAACAAACAGTTCAAGTTTAGAAAACTATTATTAAATAGTTCAATTTATAAAAATAGCTAATAATTACTAACAGTAAATATTTAAACAGAAACAACAATTACAAACCACATTTTGACAAACACAATTTAACTGCCCTTTCAACTTTTTGTACTAAGTGAATGAGCGGGTTGCGAAACACTTTAAAATAGAAAATATAGATGCAAAAATCTATTAATTCGCGCAAAAAGTACAAATTCCATCCAATATCGGCAATGTTGTAATACACGCGTATCAACGATAACTACAATGAGTCTTTTAATACGAATAAAACAATATGCAACTGTTAATGGCAAGCTTGTAATGACGTAGAATATGGATAATATTAGCAAAATTATTGACACCTTTATTTGTTTTCGTTCGTATACTTTTAGCTTGTTTGTTTCTTTCTTAAGTGACCAAACTTTGACCATGAACAAAATGTTGAGTATGACCAAAATTATCGTTTGGGCAAATCCGCTGTTGGAAAAAATGTATGATATAATTGTATTACAACATCGTCACGATTAAGCCAGCAACTAAATCTATTTTCCACGATTCTCCATTTGATTAATATTGCAAAAGGAATCATCATGCAGAAACTAATGCCACAGACGCCTATACAAATATATAGAACGATTTTTTTAGGCAAATGGTTGAACCTTATGGGAAAGTAAATTGTTAAGTAGCGATCAATGCCCACCGTCAACATCAAATTGCTAACCAATGTGGCTGTAAACGAATAGAAAAATCGATGAAAACGGCATAGACTTTCCGAATAGGCAAACGTCATGAAAAACACTTTTCCATTAGTGGCGTACGGCAAACCCTTGGCTGGAAACAACCACAGCCATGCAAAAGATATGTTGGTTAAAGCGCTGTTACACGATATAAAAGCAACGTAGTACATGACTCGTGGTAAAGTTTTTCGTTTGTGAATAATAATTGCCGTTACGTAAATATCGCAAAACAAACTGAATGAACATACAAATGGCAATATGTATGCACTCCATACACCCAAAATTGTGGCAACTGTACATTTCCATTTTAAAGCTGAGGTGTCATTATATCGAAATTGAAGACAATCTATCAATAGATCGTTGGCATTATCAAAAAAGGTTAACGATTTGTTTAACATAATAGATAAAGTTTGTATTTTAAAATAGAACACCGTTTTTATCAAACAATATTATATATATATATATATATATATATATATATATATATATATATATATATATATATATACATAATTTACACCTCTTTGTATTGCGTGTTGCTATTTTTAAACTCCCTTTTGCAAAAGTTTTATTAGAATCAATTCTACAATTTCTAAATATCAATTAAATAATCCAGTTTTTAACAAACAGATAACTTTATTAATTTATTGATAAGAAATTAGATACTTATAAAATATATTCAATCGCACGGTATATATAAAATAACCTATTTTATTTTATAAACCTGATTTGTGATTAACGCATAATACATAATAATAATAAAGATTATTAAAATGTGTTTTTTTCAAAGCACATGTATGAATAAGTACATTTGTATTTTTTTTACATATATTTATTATTTTAGCATATATTTGAACGTATCCAATTTCTAGTTTAAATATTGTTAATAGTTGCTATCCTGCATTTTTGCTTATTGTCCTATTTTTAGTAAGTGGGTTTTAAAAATGTTTGGTCTAGTGGTCTAGTGGTACGACGCTTGACTCGAACCCTGTGTGGGTTCGAAACCTTTAAAAGGCACTCAATACGGGCTTCGCTAATATGTCCATTGCTGAAAGGTGCGCGTTTCACGTCCAAAAAAAATAGTTGTACAGTTTATTATTTTTTAAAGGGCAGGTTAACAATTAAAAAATTCAAATTAATGGAGTTTTTCAAAAAGTATGAGATGTATATTGTATAATTTTAGAAAATAATGCAGTTGAAAATGTGTGTGCTGTTATTTACCTATTTCGGACTCTTCATTTTAAAGTTATATGTGGTGTGGCTTTTGTTAAACATTACTTTTTATGGCAAAACAAGTTAATGTACTAAAAAGTGTCTGCAGTTATAAAACTGGATCCGTACTGACAACATCTTAAACGGTAAGAAATTAATAAATTTATTTTTTAATTATTGTAGTCACAATTTTAGCAAGATGTATCAAAGTTTGTAAAGCGTGTTTAAAATGATGTTTTGGTCTACTTTTACTAATTGGTAATGTGTTTTTAGTATAACATCCAATTTACTGTAGATGGAAAAAACACTGTTAAGCAAAAACGGACCTTTGTACAATAATTGTATGTTCGGTTTTTTCAAACGGTAGGTTGCTTGTAAAATAAGTTGTAAATAAGTTGTAAAATAATATATTACTTATAAAACATATCATGTATATTAAAAAAACATCGAGTTTTTAAAGATTTTATTAGTACTTTAATAGACTGGTATTGAAAGCGGTTGGCAGAAATTATACAAGACAATAAATGTATATTTGAATTGTTAACAGTACAATTTGTTTTTTTTCTATATATATTCATGTATTTTAGTTAATAGAATAAATGATTTTTAATAAATTATGTGTTTTTGAGTTAAGTTTATGTAAATAGTGCTATTACGTGTATTCCTAAAATATTATCTAAGTTAAGTACTAGTAATAATTCGATATATCTAAGATTACTTATCGTAGAGCAAAATGGTACAAAGATGCACAGTGCGTTCACTTTCCCATATCGACTGTTAATAATTGTATAATATATGATTATATTATACAAAACCCTTTTGCTCTAAAAATAAGCATGGGGCAATAAGACAACAATTACAGCAAAACAACAACAAAGTCCCGTTGACATTAAAAATTTTGCAAATCGAAGATTGAGATTCCTTTCGGCTTTCAATCAACCCTGTCATCTGTGTAACTCTGGCATCCAGATACATGAGATCACTTCTTTGTCGTTGTTTGCCGGAATGGCTTCCTCTTAATTGCTTCCGTAGCAGTATAAATACTCTACAGAGGCCAGGTTGCTAACCTTGCGCGCTCAAACCCTTCTCCTTTTTTCAAAATAATAATATGGGCTATCGATAATAAAAGTTTATTGGTTTTTAAAAAATTTTTTATAATTATAAATATGTCTTAAAGTTTTTTGAATAAATAGCATTTAAATAAGTAAATGGTAATGGTTACACTTAAAATTTATATACAATTATGTTACAAAAATTTTAAACAAAATGATTATTTTTTACATAACTTTACAAGTGCTTGCATTACGTAGGATACGTTACTAGCTGCAGTTAATTTATAGTAAATTAATTCGTTTAAAAATTTAGTATGTATATAAAATTTAAAATAATTTATAATGTAAAATTAAAAAAAAAATGTTTAGCTACTTGACTTGGTTTAACTATTGAATAGATTGTAGATTTATTTGAGATAAGTACAAGGATTGTATACAGAGTTTTAAAGGATTATACACGTCAAAGAATAGCAAAAACTGGACATCATAATTGACAAGTAAATGAGGTAATTTATTTATAATTACCAAATTGAAAAGAAACAGAATGAAGCCCATTAAACAATTACAAAAAGAAAAAGTACAAAACATTTTTATAGTCGCTTATTCGCAATCAACTCCGCCTAGTTTGAACCAGAAATGATTCAATCTAGTCAGTCCCAAGCCTGGATAAAGGAAGAGGGATTGAGCACACAAGGTTAGCAACCTGGCCTCTGTAAAAAATTTATACTGCCACGGAAACAATTAAGAGGAAGCCATTCCGGCAAACAACGACAAAGAAGTGATCTCATGTATCTGGATGCCAGAGTTACACAGATGACAGGATTGATTGAAAGCCGAAAGGAAGCTCAATCTTCGATTTGCAGAATCTTTAATGTCAACGAGACTTTGTTGTTGTTGTTTTGCTGTAATTGTTGTCTTATTGTCCCATGCTTATTTTTAGAGCAAAAGGGTTTTGTATAATATAATAATATAATGAATATTCGCAATCGGATGAAATATACTAATCTACAGTAAAAGAAAACATTAAAAAAATTTTTTCACGGTACAATACTGAAAGAAAGGTGCAGAATTTGCTAACATGTACAAAAAAACGCCCGAGAGTTTTTAAAGATTAAATTTTTTCTGACGAGTGTACTTTGAACTACAAACCAGTTATCTGTAGTCCCGATTGTAAAAAATGTTGCGTATTTCTTATGTCTTTATGGATATTATGGAATTAAGCACGGGAAACTACCAACTAAAAATTCTTTAAATAATAAAAACTAAACCTCTATACAGACCGGACCTCGATCTAAATAAAAATATTTTTAGTTATTCTTATACAAGAGGTAAATTAGATAGAAAATTAAATGATGTTTAAAGAAAACATTGAATGTGTTGAAAAATTGCACAATATTGTACTAGTATTTATATCTTCTCAAAATGTATAAATTGTGAGTTTTTTTGTCTAAGTGGGAATTTGCAAAAACATTTTTTGTAATTGTTTTTATTACTAGTATTGCTAAAATAATGTTTTGAGTGTTATTCTAGTAAAATGTTGATGTGCATAATATGCTTATGTGATGTGAGGAAAGTCAATCAATTATATATATATATATATATATAGTTTCACCACTTATATTTGTGTTAAATACATTATAATATGCATTGACCAAAAGTGCCATTATATCTTAGTAAATTATTGGGCATATAATAAAATAAAAACCACTTTAATAAGTTATTTATTGAAAGATAAAAAACAAAACTTTAGGATTGAAATTGGTGTAAATACAAATTCTATAATTAAGGAGGAAATATATTTGTAGATTGTGAAATTGGTTTGTCAGATTTCTTCTAGCGGATTAAAAGGGGGGTGGATTTTTAAGAATTACTTAGTGGTATATGTTTAAATAATTAAAGAGCAATATTAGAATTCATAAAAAATAATTGACCATGACAACATTTAATTACGCTTATTCTAGTTTAAAATACGGATGAAAATCTTTAATTGTAATTTCTTTTAAAAGGATTTTAAATTGTTTTTTACAAATATTTGCTAATTTTAAAGTTTTGTTCATTTCTTTTATGCAGCCATTTTGGTAGTGGAACAAAATTAGTCAATCCAATAATATCGCATTTTATTATAGAGGTATTTATATTGCTACTGTCATTTTGTTCTGGTCATTTATTGTTGGAGATTTATTGAAATAAACAAGTTTACCAAATTTTTTTGACATTATTTTACTACGTGGCTAGAATTTAAATTTAATAGGTTGTACTTTTTATTTCATTGTGGTTAGTGATTTAGTCAATTTTTTATTATTTCTAAATATGTACGGTATATTAAATGACTAATTTTGAGGAATAACAACGTTTTATGGCAAACTGACGGTATTCTTGTAACGGCTCCACTGTTTGCAAAGATTAACGCGGCGACCTGACCTCTTGATATAGTTTTATGCTTTAGTCTAATAGTTTATATGTACATCAAGACCATTTTTAAGTATCCTGGATGCGTGCTTGCACTCACCCACTAAAGCAGAAACTCATTATACTGCTATGCACCGCTATATTCCTGCTATAGCCCCATAGTCCAGGATGCACCACATGGAGGATGAAAAATTAAGAATATTACACAAACCCTCCCAATTATTAGCATCCTTAAAATTGAATTTGATAGGAATGACTTTACATATTATTACTCTTGCGTAATAAACATAGCATTTGCTTAAAAAATTATGTTTCTAGGCGTAAATAAAATAAAACTTTTATAATATATTAATAACAAATAACATTGTTTAAAAAGCTTTATTTTTCTATGGAATAAATTTTGTTTTAAAAATTACTAATGTGCAGTTGCATATTTTAGATGCAGACTAACACATAGTATTGTAAAATGTTGTTTCAATGTCAACACTATAGTACGATTAATAGTTTACAAAATTTTCAATTCACTTTTAGAATGATTGAAAGAACTTATTATTTCGAACCGGCGTCACTACCAGTAACAATTGTCTTCATATATTTACCCATCGTTGATAGCGGTTTGCGATAAGCTTTAAAATAATAAATATAAACACAAAAGTCAATTAATTCGCGTACAAAATACAAATTCCATCCCAAATCGGCAATATTGTAATAAATTTTTGTATCATCAGCCGGTCCCTTCAACGGCGTAACTCGAATGTAATAGTAGGCTGCCGTCATGGGCAAACTGGTAACAACGTACAATCCAGACATTGCAAGCAAAATGATGGATAATTTCAACTGTTTATAGTCGGGATAGGCCATTGAATGGACATTTTTGTTTTTTAAATTGACAATCAATTTGACGACAAATAGTACATTGAGTAGTAGCAGAATGACCATTTGAACAATGCCACTATTGGACAAATATGTGTGATATACTTGCAAAGCTATATTTTCTGGTCTTACCCAACACGTTCGTACGATGCCATTGACGTGCCATCCTACAGCCAAACCGAATGGAAGCATCATGGCAAAGCTAATTACAATAACAATACAACACACTGCAATTACATACAATTTAGATACTTTTTTCATTTTGACGGGCATGTAAATAGCCAAGCACCGATTGAATCCAACTGTCAAAATTAAATTGCTCAGCAACGTTGTCGAAAACGAATAGAGGAATCGATGAATTTGACAAAACAATTGCGAATAGGTAAAGGGTATAAAGTAAATTCGGCCATTGGTTGCCCAAGGTAGGCCTTTGGCTGGAAAAAGCCACAACCATCCAAGTAGAATGTTGGTCACAGCACTGGCACACGAAATGAACGATGCGTATAGCAAAATGTGTGGCAACTTGTGATAATTGCGAGCAGTAACAATTGCAATGTACATGTCTGCTATTAGACTCAAGAAGCATACAACTGGCAGTATGTAAGCACACAAAACGCCTAACATCGTATCTATAATACAACGATGGCGATAAAAGTCATTGGTAATATTCAATTGAAACATGTGGCAGTCTCGTAATAAGTCTGTGGGTGTGTCAAAAAATGGCACTTTGTTGATGTCTTTTGTGAGCGCGGTCATAATTTATATTGAAACCACTTTTAAATATAATTTACTGTAGTGTACGAAAATTGTGCAACTAAATATAAAATTTAATGGCTATATATATAGGCAAAGTTATTTATAAATTAATATATTTTGCTTCATTCTATTGTTTAAAAGTAGTAATTTTTTTAACTAAAATGGCTTTTTTTCATGTGAATGGTGACAGTTGTACTTATTATAATTTGTTTAGCCAATATTTGAAAAAATAAAACAAACTAAATCATATTTTATAATATTTATTGTTTATTATGGATAACTAAGAGTCAAAATAAATATTGTTTTCAGAATTCTGCATACTCATATTAAAATGAATACATTGGAAAAATAAATATTTCACAATATAAACAATTATAGTATATATATATATATATATATATATATATAATTTCTATCGTGATAGTTGTTATGAAATTAAATATTAATTAAATTTTTAATAGGTTACTATTTTTTACAGAATATTAAATGATTAAAAAAAATCATAGTTGTCTGTATAAGCACTTTAAATATTTATTTTAAAATAATATACTATTATTATTATTGTTATTATTATTATTATTATTATTGTTATTATTATAGAACATTTTTACTTTAAAAATAAGCATAGGGCAATAAGATAACAGTTACAGCAAAAAATATCAATAAAGTCAGAACAAAATGTATCGATGTATTTGAACATTTGCCAAACGTTTTGTTTAATCCATTAAAAATATTCATTTTAAATAAATTTTTTCAAATGGTTCTTAGCCAAGTTTTTTGTGGTCCACCAACCTTTCTTTTACTATCTACAATAGTCCACTGCGAAACCCTTCTTGCTGGTCTGTTGGGCTGTAAACGTAGAATTTGACTAAATAAATTTTTTCATCCAATTGTAATAATGTCAACAAAAGTCAGCTCTTCTCATGATCTTATCATTTAAAATGATTAATCTTTAAAATACTTCTAAGATACCGGCAATAAAAACGTTCACCATCTTATTAATCTTGTTTGTTTACTTCTATCTTTCATTCTTATATATTGCGGTAGGAATGATTAATTGCCCGTTTATAGAGAGTTTTGTCATTAAATGGATGGAAGAACATATCCATATTCATTTGAGTCTATGAAAAACTAACTTTGACTTTCCAAGTCTATATATATACAAACATTTCTATTCATAATGTAGATTAGCAAGTGCTTTGACAATAAAACATTAAATCTTTTTTTTTATGTCCATAGTTTGTTATAAAGCAATAATAGTAAACTTACATAAATATATAGAATAAATATTACAAATTTTACAATAAAAAAAGTTATGTAAATTGCTTTTAGTTATTTTTAAAGTTGTTTGTCTATTACAAAACAGTTTTGAAGAGTAAACTTATATTGGGATTATGCTCAACCCTGTTGTCGGAATTATACCTTTACTTATTTGTTTTAATTGTTTTTTAAAAAGTGATTTTCTCTTGTTTCGTTAAGAATACTTTTTCAAAAGGTCAGGCTACTAAGTTTGTGCCAAAAATTGTTTTCTGTCTGAAACGTATTTGCAATAGAGTACAGTGAATTTTATTCTAAATTATATTTTGTAAATAGAGATTTTATTAACAATATATTTATGCAGTTAATGCAATTTTTAACAATATAAATATTTAGAAAGTACTAAAATATTTATTGTAGGTGTTAACATTTTAATCTGATAAAAAATAGTAGTGTAAAAATAAACAAAATAAAATAAAACAATAAATATTTGATTGATATATATATATAAAAGGAAAGTTAAAACAAAACTGCTCATTATTTAAACTGTTAAAAGTATATTTATCATGTGATTAAAGTTAAAAATATTTATCTATTTATTATTTTTTAAACAAAATCAACAATAATCAACAGTAAATTGTTTATATCCCTTTAGAAGGAACTAAATATTAAACATAGTTTATTCTTCTAAAACGACTAATATTACTACTAGTAGTACTGAAGCTATGCTAATAATAATAATAATAATAATAATAATAATAATAATAATAATAATAATAATAATAATAATATTTAATAATAATAATAATAATAATAATAATAATAATAATAATAATAAAAGTAGTAATAATAAAAGTAATAATAGTAAAAGTAATAATAATAAAAAGTACAAATAATCATATTTTTAGGTAAATGATAGAACTAACATTGGGAAAAAAACAACTAAGATAATGATCAGTATGGGGAAGACAGACATTTTACTAAACAATAAATTGGCACTTATCTAATTTAGTTGTTGACGTGGTAACAAAATACATGAAGATAAACGTTATGTAAACAAATAATCACAATACACTGTCAGAAATATATACCATTTTTTATTCCTTTTATGCAAAGAAATATTACAATTTCACAATTATTTTTTAAATACTATTTAATTTGATAATGCAATCACAGATGTATATATATATATATATAATTTTTATTTTATGTTCATTACTTTGAATGTTTTACAAGAAACATCTTTCAGCAGTAGACATTGTAGCAAAGCCGAACGTGGGCCCGCATTTTAGTACCGGTGGTGGGATTCGAACCCACATGCCCACCGAGGTCCATTCGAGCGCTGTACCGCTAGACCACCCTGGCACAATTAAAGTAACTAAACTATTCTTATCCAATAAAAGTAACATTTGATTGTTATAAAATAATACACTG
Organism: Cardicola forsteri; assembly: GCA_025895645.1. Classification (NCBI taxonomy): domain Eukaryota; kingdom Metazoa; phylum Platyhelminthes; class Trematoda; order Strigeidida; family Aporocotylidae; genus Cardicola; species Cardicola forsteri. The sequence continues at coordinate 14,355 of JAKXYG010000473.1, forward strand.
TTTTTATATAACTACCACACTAACTGAAGAAATACGTAAATTATAATTTCTCTTCAATACCATATAAAAGAACAATGAATAATTATAGAAATACGGTTACATTTCACGACACATTAATCGGTTTGTTTAAAAGTTCCCAATTGTCACAGTCAAACAAAACTAATTTGGATTAATGAAAGCCGATTATTTCAGCAATTGTGGGTATAATGAGTGGTTATGTGTATCCGTGTGTTGGTTCAACATATCTGGTATGCGATGTCCATATACTTATCATTGTATTGCATCATCAAAGCAATACAACATTTTTAAACTATTTGATATTTTTAACCTTCATTCTTTATTTAAGTCCATTTAAGTTATGTATATATTTAGATACAGATAAATAACTAAATAAATAGACTGTTCATTTTTGTAATAACTATTATTACATAATTAAAATTTCTATAACAAAGTCTAATGTTCTGCTTTGTTAAATTTAAAACATTTTTAAATACTACCAAAATATACTAAAAGTAGTTAATTTATTCATTTTAATTTTTATTCTCCAGTATTAATAATTATAATAGTCACTAGATATTAAGGTTTAAATCGCATTGATTGTCAACATTTTAACACTTGAATACATGTCTATGCCATTTTAAAGCCTATTGTTTTACCAATATTTAAAATATTTTGTTTGATTAAAGTCAATGCATACAATTTAATGTTTTTGCTTAATATTAAATAATCCAGTGTACATTTCCCGTAAAATCACAAATTTAGTTTATGTTTTTTATTCAACCTACATTTTTGTTTATTTTAGCAAGAACTGAATAAATGCACATACTAGAACTGCAATCGTAATTTGCAAATAACCTATTTTATTTAATTTCATATAATTTGTAAAATATTTTAGTGTTTCGTTTTGGTTGGTGACATGATCATCTCTTCATTATTTTCCATATTTATACGGCATAGCAAACAATCGACTTCGATGGCTTGATAAGTGTAACAAACGTAGACGAATAACGAAGTTTCTTGGTTGGTAGACGGCATCCTTGTGACGTACCCATTGTTCGCAAAGATTGAAGTGGCCGCCTGATTTTTTATCCTATGGGCTATATATAGTATACGTCTACGTTGGGATACCTTTAAAGTTCTCTGGGTGCATGTTGTACCCACTTACCGAAGAGCTAGCCCAGTTATTCCGCTGTGCACTCGAACCCTACTGTTATTAGTTTAAATGCCTTTCGGCACCCAGTCTAGGATGCACTACGTGGAGGATAAACAGTCAAGAGTATCACCATCATTGGAAATTGAGACTTTATAAACATTACTCAAATGTTCAGGATCATTAGCATACTATTTAATTGTCAATGTACGGTAACAGAAATATGTTTTGTATTTAACAAAGTATTATTTATTTATTTTTGCTACTTTAAATGTTTTGACGGAAAACGCATCATTCAGCAGTGGACATTTTAACGAACCCGGACGTGGGCCAACATTTAATGGGCCGGTGGTGAGATTTGAACCCATGCCCACCCAAGTCTAGGTTTAAATTACTTTATTTATATGTACAACCGTGATAAAAAATACTGCAGTAAAAATTAAATCTGGAGTATTTTTTTATATAAATGTTTTTAGTCAGACATTTTGTCACAAAAATAGTCAAAAAATGGAAATAAATAATATTAAATACTTTACACTTTGTTTAACATAAAATGAAAAATAATTATTTTTAACTTTTTTTTAAATGTGAGAAAGTCATATTTTAATGACAACGCATATATACAATTCCGTCAGAAATAAATAACATATTTCATAAATAAATACTTTCTAAATAATATTTCTTTTAATGTATCAATATTTAAAATGTAGTTGTAATAGTTAAACACAAATATTTTAACAAAAGATATTAATTATTAAAAAACGATGTTTTTATGAAAATTATTGATTTGTATTTAAAATTAATTAAAAAATTGATACTTTCATAAAAAATAAAATACAAATTAAGTATATCTTGTTAAAACAATACCAAAATAATATTGCTACTTTTTAAAATTATACAAGTGGTAGGCTTTCACGCCTTTGTTTTTAAAAAATATTGTAACTTAAAAGAGTTAGATAGGATACCTTCTGAAATTATAAAATATAATTTAAAAGAATTTAGCTTAATTGCAGAACGTTTAGTTACTTTTCAAATACACAACGAAGACACCAGATGTATATTTTATAATGATAATATTAAACGATTTTTTAATATTAATTAATTTTAATTGTAGCTAATTGAACATTGACTTAAAAGGATTAACTTTTGCATATTTAAGTAGACTATTGTGTATTAAACATTGTGTGCAAACGTAAAATTTTACATTTGAAAAACAATTTTGATGTGACAAATAATATATTGCTTTTATAAAAAGTATAAAATAACCATTAAATAGAAATTACTATTAATCAATTTAAGCAACGTTATTTTTATAGTATAATATTTTTAAAACTAAAATGTAATTTACTTATGCCAGGGTTACAATTGTTTATAAAAATAATAATCTTTCTTATAACTTAATGAAATTTATTTTGTTTACTAATAAAAAAAAACCTCATTTAAATATACCACGGGCTAAAAGAAAAATAATTATATATTTGAAAATCGCTATTTAATAGTTCTAATATTCAATTTTGTTTCCTTCAATATAAATAGAATGTATGCTCTGCAAGTGTGTTTCGTTATAAATACAACGACATTTAAATGTAAAAATAATTAAGGTTGCGTAATCATTTAACGCCTAAATTATTTGTAGCTTTCACCAGTCACTTAGAAACTATTTGCTTAAAAACCCAAAAGTAAATATTTTTGCTTATTAAAGGACAACTAGAACAAATCAGAATAGTTATAAAATGTTTGTTATAGAAAAAAAATCAAAATATTTTCAAAATTATGATATTAACAAAACTCAGGAACCATAAAATCATTCATTTTGGTTGATGACATAGTCACCTCTTCATTATTTTTCATATTTATACGGCACAGCAAACGATCGACTTTGATGGCTTAATAAGCGCAACAAACGTGGAAGAATAACGAAGTTTCGTAGGTGACAGGCGGCATCCTTGTATCATTGCCATTGTCCGCAAAGATTGACGAGGCCGCCTGATTTTTGTCAGGGTTATCTCCCTTAACCCAACGGCTATTTATGGTATACATTTACCTTAAGATACATTTTAAGTATCCTAATTGTACGCTTGCACCCACTCGCTAAAGCGGGAACCCAGTTATACCGCTATGCACTCGGTCGCTGCTGTTATACGTCTAGACGTTTGTTGGCACCTCGTCCAGGATGCACCACGTGGAGGATGAACAGTCACCAATATCACCATCATTAAAAATTGAGACTTTATAAACTCACATGATTTTCGTAACATATTTGACTCTCATTAAGTCTACCGTAGTCACTTCCACGTCCATTTGAGAAAGGAGAAGCGCTTGATAAAATGATCTTTCTGCTCCACAACGCTTGTTTAGCTTAAATAAATCACATGTATCGTAAACTGCAGGTTGTAACAAAAAATGCATTTTCCAAGACAATTGTGAAATGCATCGATATACTTTGGTTTATTTGAAACTCTGTCAATTCCTTATACACTTTAACAAACGTGACGGTATTGAATTTGTTAGTGTGACACTTTCCCATTTATCTACTTTCAACCACCAAAGGAAAAAAAGGATTTGAATTGCTTTAAATTGTAGTATTATCGGAATCGTAACAAACATCTACCAAATTAAAACATCTCTTGTTTACAAAACTCTAAATGCTTATTTCCATCTAAACGATAAATAGTAATTCGATGTATAAAACGTCTGGTAAATAAAACAATTTTTATTAAAAAAAATTAATTTACAACATATAGTAATTCGGTTTTGAAAGCTTAAATTAAATCTATCAACTTGAACGGATAAAAGAAACAATGACAAAAATAAGCAAACGTGAAATGTAAAAAAAAAACATTCCAATTTAATTCTAGAGTGGTACAAACGGCTATGCGACGTTAATGATCCTGAAGATTTGACTAATGCTTATAAAGTCTCAATTTCCAATGATGGTGATATTCATGACTGTTCCTCCTTCACGTGGTGCATCCTCGGGAGTAGGTGTTCAGACTAGCCCAAAGGATACGCATAACGTAAGATACCTTGTAAGTACTATGAATAAATGCTTACATCCACCCACTGAAGCGGGAACCCAGTTATACCGCTATGCAGTCGATCCCTGCTATTACTAATCTGAATGCCTAGAAGCACCTAGTCCAGAATGCACCACGTGGAGGACGATCAGTCAGGAATATCACCATCATTGGAAATTGAGACTTTATAATTATTACTCAAATCCTCAGTATTCCAGGATGGTCTAGTGATATATAGCACTGGATCTAACTTTTGCTGGGGGTGGGCATACGTTTCAGTACGACTGCCAACACTAAAAGCAGGCCGACGTTCAGCTTCACCAAGATGTTTCCATTTAAGTAGTAACAATCGAATCAAATAAAACGATTAATCGATTTTTTAAAATTTATGCAGCAACGCTTCGTATACCAAAAATGCATTTGGTCCAATCTAACGCTCTTGATAATAAATCACTGAATCTGTATTGTATTGATAATAACATTTTTCAGTTTATAATGAAAATATTTTTATTGAATGCACGTCATTTATTTAATACAACATTGAAATATCGATACAAGAGAAATTGAACAATCTTTACACTTCATAAACAATTGAAATACACTTCATTGATTGATTGCATAGTTCAGACAGCTAGTTTAATCATTGTGAGTCAGTTGTATTAATGTGATCTGACTGAAAACTAAATTAATATTCTTACTTGCTTACATCGACTGTGAAATAGTTAGCTCAAACCAATAAACCTACATCGACCCAACATTTTCTTACCAAACAATCCAATCATGAATATAAACCGGTCTAAAAATCAATAAATTACACCGCTAATCCCGAAGAGTTTTGCTTTCTATCGAAGTCTTTAAATAGTGCCAAAAACCGATAAAAAACGAATCAATCTAGATAGTCCCAAAGGAGGGCAATTAAGGTAGATGATAAAACCAACCAAGAGAAAAAGTTGCGAAAGAAGGAGCCAATAAGAGTCAGATAACCTTTAGTCTGAGTGTGTGATTACTCGTAAGTTGGGTAGATGATAAAACCAACTAAGAGAAAATGCTGCGAAAGGAGCTAATAAGAGTCAGATAACTTTTGTGTGAGCGTGTGATTACTCGGCAGTTGGGGATGGAAAAGTTTTTCAATGTGTGACCAAATTTGCATGATGACGCTATACAAATCGTATAGTGCTACGTAAATATTGATTTTTCCACCTTATATACATATTCAAGGTCAAACAATCCCCTTTTGGTAGAAAAATGCACCAATGTGACTCACACTCACTCACGGAGGTTGACCAATAGGATTTTTCAAAATTCTTTTTCCCTTGGTTGGTTTTATCATCTACCGTAAGTTGGGAATGGAGGTAGATGATAAAACCAACCAAGGGAAAACGTTGCGAAAAAAGGAACCAATTAGAGTTAGATAACCTGTTGTGAGTGTGTAATCACTCGTAAGTTGGGGATGGAAAAGTTTCAAAAAAAGTGTGACCAAATTTGCACGATGATGCAATACAAATCGTATAGTGCTATGTAAATATTGATTTTTCCAACTTATATACATTTTCAAGGTCAAACAATCCCCTTTTGATAGAAGAATGCACCAACGTGATTCGCACTCACTCACGCAGGCTGACCAATAAGATTTTTAAAAATTCTTTTCCCCTTAATTGATTTTATCATCTACCGTAATTAAACGGTATTTTAAACGACACTTGTACCATATGTAGCCGTCGGGTGAAGGAAAATAACGATGGGCGAAAATTGGGTAGATGATAAAACCAACCAAGGGAAAAAGAATTAAGAAAAACCCCATTGGTCAACCTCTGAGTGAGTGTGAGTCACGTTGGTGCATTCAACAGGGGATTGTTTGACCTTGAACATGTATATAAGGTGGAAAAATCAATATTTCCATTGCACTATACGATTTGTATTGCGTCATCGTGCAAATTTGGTCACACTTATTGAAACTTTTCCATCTCCAAATTACGAGTGATCACACACTCACAACAGGTTATCTAACTCTTAATGGTTCCTTTTTTCGCAACGTTTTCCCTTGGTTGGTTTTATCATTTACCGAAAATAGGGGGCGATTTCGTCAATTGTTGCAAACACTAGAGCCGTTACAAGTACATTGGTCGATCAAACCAAAAACTTCACTGTTGTCATGTTTATTACGCTTATCATAACAATCGACATTGATAACAAACAATAAAAAAGTGACGACATAACCAAAATAATGTTTCAAAACCAAACAAGGGATGCTAATGATCCTGAGGATTTGAGTAATGTTTATAAAATCTCAATTTCCAATGATGGTGATATTCCTGACTGTTCGTCCTCCACGTGATGCATCCTGGACTTGGTGCCAATAGGCATCTAGACTAATAATAGCAGCGAATAAGTGGACTTTCAATGGATTCCCGTTCAGTGTATGGGTGCTAGCACACACCCAAGATACTTAGAAGATATCTCAAAGTTAATCTTGTGGATCCGTCAACCCTGAAAAGGATCGTCTCATCAATTCCTGTGAACACTGACATCGTCACAAGGAAGCGATCTACTAGCCAAAAATCTACATTTATCGCCTCAATTCCAATTCGCATCCGACAACTTTGTCGTATGGGAATTCGAGAAGCCATTCAAACTTGGAATTAATAAAGACGTGGCTCTGTCATGTTAAAACTTGCTCATTACCCCCAATATTTGCTATTTGTACACGAGATTATTTTTGTCATATAAAACAATAATACTAATAATAATAATAATATGAAATGTTTTGCAAACATGGAAATAATGAAAAGCCAACGACATCGTCAACCAAATGGCATACATGCATAAACTATACAACAACTGTTGGCTGTTAATCGATAGCAAACAACGAAAGAGCGACTTAGAACTTCCATAAATTATTGAGTGTATATATATATATATATATATATATATATATATATGTATAATTGTATTCAAAAACACTGAATAAAAACTGAAGAATTCCCCAATGAATTTAGTCTAGTTTGACAATAAATACGTAGCAATGAAAACAACACAAGCAAGAAGAAATGAGATTTTTAAAATGGTTAGAGCAATGGCCTCAACAACAAATATCAATATTTATGTTGTGAATAAATCAATGTCCAATTGTCCTCAAATATAATGAGAAAATATAAAAAGCGCACACATTGATAATCAAATAAAAAAGATACAATCTTTTCCATCAACCACACACACATAGTAATGCCGAACAAAAGTATTAAAAAGTTGTACAATTCAAATAGCAAAATAACTTGTATCGTACAAATTCAAAACATAATCAAAAGCGCAAAATTGGCCAAAACGAAAATTGCACGCACGCACGCACACATCTAAAGCACTATTGATAAAAATGTGGGGTTAGCGAATGGAAGACGACTAAAATAATTAAATTGTATTATTTAGCTGATAAACATCAAACATACATTTGTGAAAATCAAAATAGTTGATTGTTTAATTTCCTTTTTTTTTAAAAAAAACGCAACGGTTTTGAAGACATTTCATCCTTAGCGCATTGGAGAAAAAAATGATGATGATGATTGAAGTGTATTGTAATTTGGAAAGACGTGCGGAAATGAAATACAATAAACGACCGATACAATGGGCAACGTGGGCGACTGCTAATCATCCCAACCGGATGATTCGCTGTTGCCATCTTTGTCATCATCGTCATCGTTAGACGAATTGTTTTCCATACATTCTCGACGTCGTCTAAGAGCTTCGTAAATTGCCTTTTTATGAATAAAATACAAAACATTATTTATGTTTAATGACACACTGATATATATATATATATATATATATATATATATACATCAGGGATGCTAATGATCTTAGGGATTTGAGTAATACTGGGCTTCCATTTGGGCGAATGAGTGCGAGTATACACCCAGAGTACTTAAAAGGTATCTCAACGTATGCCATATATAGCCCTTGGGTTAAGGAAGATAACCCTGACGCTGTCACCTCATCCCATCCAAGAAAGTTGTCATGGATTCACAATTTATAACGATTGCTAACGTGGCGGGGTGGTCTAGTGATAAAGCGCTCGAATTCGAACCTCGGTGGGCATGGGGGTTCGAATCCCATCACCGGCACTAAAATGCGGGCCCACGTTTGGCTTCGCTAAATGATGTCCACTGCTAAAAGATGCGTTTCTCGTAAAACATACAAAGTAGCAAATATAAAATAAGTCGGTTAAAACATACAAATTGACATGCAATTGCATCAATTAAAATCAATCAATGTATTTTGGACATGGTACACAATTGTAATACCGTGTGTTAATCTAAACAAAAACATGCACACCAATAACGTTGTCAACTTTAATTAATCAATGTTATTCAAGTCATTTCAATTCTATGGACAAATTGTGTCCATTGCGCGTCCTAAGAATAACTAAATGTCAATGTGCAATAGTAAATAAATTTGGCTATTTATACACAGACTGACTTTGTACATCTATTGACCACCAACCGAGGCAAAAAAAAACAATGAAATTGTTAAATCCATAAACAGGGCCTAGTTAATGAGTAGGGGATTCCCAATGATATTGAGGATTTGAGTCTGATGTTAATGATCCTCAATAATGTTTATAAAGTCCCAATTTCCAATAATGATGATATTCCTGGCTGATCATCTTCCACGTGGAGCATCCTGGATTAGATGCCCACAGGCATCTAGACTAATAACAGTAAGAACCGAGTATACAGCGGTATAACCAGGCAAGTATACACTCGGAATACTTAAGGCATATGTGTACCATAGATAACCGTTGGCATCTGGCAATAAAAACACGCCAAAACCATTTTGTTAGTCATAATGCTTCATATTAGTTGGATACTGAATGAGATGAAGATTACTTATTAAAAAAGAAGAAGGCTAAGGAAAGAAACCCTCACAAAAGATCAAAATGCCTGGCTAGTCTTTGTAAACAGGTAACCTTGTCTTTGTGCACAGTAGCGCCATCACAATGATGCCGTCTATCAACATGGAAACTTCGTTATTCTTCTACATGTTATAAAGCTATCGAAGTCGATTATTTGATAAGCTGATACTGAAAGACATAACTACGCGTCACCAACTACAATAACTTGAACATAAATGGAATACAAATTAGATTATGCTAATTCATTTGCCCTTATTCTACCTATGTTCAAATACGCACCTGTACATCCTTGGGTTTAGACGGTAGTCCATTGACATTAGTTGTGTTGCCATTGTTTAAAGGCTTTAGTACCGAATTGGGTAGCTGACGATCGGAAGCCTTGCGCAACTTCATTCCAGCCCGAATGGCAGACATTAAATCGTCCCTAGTGTCGACAGGCTTTGTCAATGGGGGTTTTGACGATGCGACGACTGAAGGTGGACCATTTGAATGAATCGAATGAGTAGGTCCGGACAATTGAGAAGGCGGAGGAGGCGGTGGTGGAGGAGGAGGAGGAATGATGGCCGGTGGTGTTACTTGTGACGGTTTTGTGGAAGACATCATTGCAGGTGGCGGTGGTGGAGGAATAGGAGGATTAATCGATGCATCATTGTTGCCAGCCGAATTTAGGTTAATTTTATTGTCGAACATGGGAGCAGGTGGAGGAGGCAAGTCATGCGAGTGAATGGATGACTGAAATAATAAAAGTACAAGTGGATAATGTGATTACTTGATTATTATTATTATTATTATTATTATACATTCAATGTGTTTTATGAATGTTATCAAAAGTGCTTTGAACGCATACTGACTGTGTGGAGTTATTCACATGTGCTTTGTGTGGTATAAAGTAAAATTACTACGACTATCAATGTAAAAATTCAATTTCACGACCAAATGCGTACCGCTATTTATTTTAATTTAATTTTATTAGTTTTATTTATGCTTGCTACTTTAAATGTTTTACAAGACATATAATAATAATAATAATAATGACAATAATAATAATAGCAAATGTACTAAATTTTATTAGATTTTCTATTTAAAAAATTAAAATAAATTTTTTTAATCATGTTCATGAAAAAGCATAATTAACCTAATAATTTATGTTATGTTTATTACTTTGAAAGTTTTACGGGTAATGCATCTTTCAGCAGTGGACATTCTAGCGAAGCGGAACGTGGGCCCTCATTTTAGTGGGCCGGTGGTGAAATTCGAACCCATGCCCACCCAAGTCCAAATCGAGCGTTGTACAGCTAGACCACCTGGACTTAGTGTTCCCCTAATGAAGTAATGACGTCACCACGTCAACAACCTAAGGGGGGAGACCGACCCCTACTTAGCGCGTCCACAGGTGGCGGATAGTGGAATGACCTATAGCAATAGAGGTTAGCTGTGAATAAGGCTGTGCCAAATAAACAGCCGTGAATCAAACGGATACTCAGGCGTTAAGGTCGTTAACGTGTTGACAAGAAGGCGACAACGGTTATCGGTGTCACCCTGAGTATTATCACCAAGCAGCCCTATTTAGGGACAGCACTGCTTGCTCCACTCAAAGAGGGGCCTAAAAAAGGTGGTTTAAAAATTGCTCGTCTTCTCACCAGGATGGCTGGCCGCGGCTAACTGGTCTATATACTCGCGGTCAAAACTCTCACAAAAATCAATTAAAGGCCGTGATCAACAGGGCTGATACTGATGACCAAATTCAAAAAAACACCATTCTCCAGAGCTCAAACAAGGCAGAATGTGACTCGCGACGCTACTGCCTGCTCTGTGAATATTACTCGCGATAATGCACCGTCAACAACCAAAATGAATGAATATCGACTAAATGGGCAATAAGTGATATTTCGGATTAAACACACACACAAGCACACACACGTGTTCAGTTCGCTAAAACGTGAAAACAACTCATTATAGTTTCCATATAACAATGATAGTCATGATTTCTCGAACTTGAACGAACCGACATTTGCATGTACAGCGGGCGTACTTCCATTTATCTGGGAAATTGCATTGCTAACAAAAAAATCGGAATGATACGACTAATTAAAAAATACACATAATCAACTCACATTTTCAGGACTGTTGGAACGTGGTGCAACTTTTAAATATGAATCGGGCATCGAGCCAAATGTAGGAGGTACAGGCATGCACGCTTCGTCTGCCATATGATCATGGATCGAATTGATGTCCAGAGCGTCGATTTCACGCTGCAAACCTGTATGTAATAGATTGAGAAATGACATAGGGGCATGTATGACAATTAGCTGTTACTTTTATATCTCGTACGAACACCTCTCATTGTTTTACACAAGCGTACAAAGCTTTGCTAATAGAAGACATCCTTGTAACAGTACCACATGTACAGACTAAATACGGATAAGACACCGACTACACGTCAGTATAACTGGAATTCGAGCTTGGTGGATAAATGCAAATGCACAACAAATGTCGATGGCAGAGCTATTTTTCATTAATTCCAAGGTCGCACAGTGTGCCGAATTCTTATACGAAAATGCTGTAGGATGTAAATTGAACTTGAGAGGATAAATATACTCTATCGGCTAGATCCGTCGGTTGACAAATCCATAAACCTAACCGGCTACGTTCTAAGCATCTCAGGTGTATGACATTTGCATCCATTCCCTAATCAAGAGTCCCGTGAAATCCTCGTTATACCTCTGTGCACTCTGTTCCTGCTGTTAATAGTCTAGATACATGTAGATGTCTAGTCAAGGATGCACCACGTGGAGAAGGAATAGTCAAGAATATCACCATAATTGGAATTTGAGATTTTATAAGCATTACTCAAATTTTCAGAATCATTAGCATCATTATTTGTCGTCCGGAATGCTCAATAAATACGAAACTGATAAAAGGTAACTGTCACCAACCCGTTGCACTGCTACTACTACTACATCATTCGTATAATATGCACACCTTAGGTAATTATTGACCAAACCAAAAATCAATACAAGTAAAACACGTGATATGATGCTTTTGAACCATTATTCATCAACTTTAAGTTATCAATAATTTTACTGACCACAAACAGAAAAATTGTAACCAAAGATTAAGGTGAAAATAATTGTGAAGATGAAAACGAAAACATTTACCACCATTAACAAAATTAACGCAAAGATTTATAAGAGTATCAAATCTAAATTAATTTGTTATGTTCGATTGTTTTTTCGTAAGCATAAATATTGAGAATCAAAAATAATGTCAAGTACTTAATAGTTTTTTATATATACTTAGAAATATTTATTTAAAAGGCTGAGTCGGTCAAAATAGCATATTTTAAAAGCTACTTCTATATAAACGTGGATAATAAATTGGAGTTACATAATTTTTATAATCATTAACCTATCATTATTTTTTGTGCTTAATTTCATTAAAATGAACAATAACTAATTTTTAAAATTGATGTTAAACGTACATTCAAATCTGCCCTGATTGTGATGTCATAGTAATTATCAAAAAAACATTTAATTATTCTAATCTATATAAATAAAAATAATTTAAATAATTTTTTTTAAATGTAATAAAAAATTTTAAAGCAAAGAATAATTTATTTACATTTAACCTTGAGATTCCGCTCATCCGCTAATTTTGCTTTCTGATTGCATTGTTTATGAAATGGACAGTAGTGATAAAAAATGTTTTCATCTTACCGAAAATGAATATTGTGTTATCAAAGAATTAAAAAATGAAAGATTTTCACCGAAAAAATTGGCAAATTTATAGAGTTAACCTTTCAACAATTTATCGGATTATCAACGGTTAAATACCACAAAATTATGATAATGTTGGAAGAAGACGTATAACGACTACTACATATAATCAGAAAATCGTTATAGAATTCTAAAAAATTATAATAAACCTATTTCAGAAACCAAAAGAAATAGTTAAAACAATTTTACTTATTCCACAATCAGAAACAGAGTAATAGAATCTGGTTTAACGCTTCAATCACCAAAAGTAAAGCCATTTATTACTAAAAAACAAAAGGATGATAGATTAGCCTGTTGAAAACTATGGAGTGAACGACACCTTTGTTATTGGCGTTCCGTATACTTCGCTGATAAAACAATGATTCAGAACAAACCATTTTGCTACAAAAACAAAGTGTTGTGCGGGTCCAGTTTTCAAAAACATTTACTCTCGGTTGTTAGAAAGAAAAGCCCACCCTCTATAAGTAATGTATTGGTTTGGTATTAAGCATAATCAACCTATCAAATGGAGAACTATATCTGGTACCTTAAATAGTGAAAATTTTGCTACAGTTATGGAGGATATTTTTCATTATGGAATGCAGCACACTTACACCGGAGTTACTACTGCTTTTCAGGACAATGCTCCATGTCATACGTCCAAAAAGGTAAACGTCATATTTATCTAAGTTCACTTTATTTGTTTTATATTTACATTTAGACAGTAGAGGGGCTAAAATCGAAAAAGATATCTTTCACTCAATTATCACCTAACAGCCCGGACATTAATGTTATTGAAAACTTTTACAGTATGCTAAAGCGGAATATCAATAAGCATACTGAAATTAAAGATTTATGTGAACGTATTCGGTTTGTTGTTCAATATGAAATGAAACAAGAATATATCAACACTCTCATCGACAGCATACCAAAACACCTGGATCAGGTTGTTTAAAAGACTATTGAATTTTTTGAACTTTGTAATGTCTAATCATTTGGTAACTGAAAAATTGCATATAATCTGTATTTGTATTACTACTTTACGTTATAAATCATGTTAATCATTTTACTCCATTTTCAATTTTGCACCAGTTGATATTTTATACAATTCTTTATTACTTGCAAGATATATGTATAGACAATTGTTTTTTTTTAATTATTACATAGTACTGTATATTTTATAATCGACGTAACGTTTCTCCTGTACGTTATGTGATTGCATCATCATCATCATCGGGGATAAACATCCCCTACCGGTTATTATCACCCAGGGTAGTCAAAAAAACCAAAACGTCTGCAAAAACGTCAGTTTTTGTAATGTGTACTTAAAGAACAACACTTGAGGTGTGTTGACATGAAATGTTAATTACATCCTAAGTTAAACCCCTCCAATGATCTCTGTTGGCTGCATAGGGTAAACAAACGGGCGCCCATTTAAATAATTCATTTGGACGAGGGGGCTTAGGATAAATAAAAGGACTGAGTTCGCATGCTACAATGTCTGTCCAAATTTTCCGTTGGCCGCCTGGCCTTCTTTTCCATCCAGGTAATGGATGGGCTTCCATAGCTATTCTTGCTGGATGAGTGGGCGATCTACGTGAAACATGGCCAATCTATTTTAATCGTCTTTCTTTAACTGTGCTAGAGATACATGACCAATAAATGTCAACAGACTTACAAATATCTGGGAATGGTCGAAATATTTCACTAGTTATTAAATGAATGCGTTCAATAAAGAACAACGAGCGAAACCATGTGGATCTTAAACAGCTTTGCTCAAAATGAACAAGTTTTTGTGTATCCAGTCCCAGTTTCGCATGCATAAAGTAGAATGTGATTGCTAGAGATGATTTAGTTAAATAATCACTTTTTTGGAGTAATTGTTGTGATAGTTGTATTTTGGCTGATGACATGGTAAGATCTTCTTTATTTCACATATTGAACAACCGACTTCGATGGCTTGATAAGCGTAACACAAATGTAGAAGAATAAAAAAATTTCTTGACTGGTAAACGGCATCCTTGTGAAGTCGCCAATGTTCGTAAAAAAATTGACAAAACCGCCTGAATTTTTGTTACTGTTTTTCTCCCTTAACCCAAAGGCTACATTTGGTATACATAAACCTTGAGATACCTTTTGAATATCTTAAGAGTATGATTGCACTCACCTGCCGAAGCGGAAACCCAATTATATCGCTGTGTATTCGGTTCCTATTGTGCTAGTCTAGATGATTGGGAGCACCTAATCCAGAATGCACCACTGGAAATTGAACGCTTATAAGCATTACTCAAATCCTCGCAATTATTAGCATCCCAAATAATCAAAACAATAACCCAACTAACCAGCCATTCCCAATTCGCGGTCATTCATAAAAGCCGGAGGAGGCAAAGGAGGCGGTGGATAATTGACCGGCAACTGAACAGCTTTGGGAAGTGTTGTTGTCCCATTCATTCCGTAGCCATTGACAACCGTTCCATTGACCGCATGTTGATTCGTCAATTCGTCCGTGTAACCAATGGGAGCAGGGGGCGGAGGAGGTGGAGGAGGAGGTAATGTATTGTTGGACGGAAGCTGATCAGACACTGAACCGTTGCGTTTGAATTCGGGACTAGCAGTCCAAGGAGGATTGGCACAACCTCCAACACCTGACTGCTGAATCACCAGCGGCGATTTCAACGGTGGACGATCAGATTTGGCTGCAACGTTTTGCTTGGCCTTTTGTTTGGGTTTCTAAATGTCAAAAATGGACTTTAATTGGACGACTCGTAACAGAGCTACAAAGCGACATATCCTGACATTCACTATTTTAAAAGTTATACTAACAAAAATATATTTCTATCAGCGCATCTGCAAATAGATAAACACGTTAGAGCCAAAATGTCCTCTATTTTTCCAATCATAAAGTGCACATTTTCTAGTTTACTACTCAAATAAAATTTAGACGTGCTTTAATTGTATAATCAGTGTGGCTAGTGATACATGGGGATGCTAATGATCCTGAGGATTTAAGTAATGCTTATAAAGTCTCAATTTCCAATAATGGTGATATTCCTGACTGATTGTCCTCCACGTGGTGCATCCTGGACGAGGTGCCTATAGGCATATAGACTAATAACAGCAGGGTTCGAGTGCACAACGGTATAACTGGGCTTCCGCTACGGCGGGTGGGTGCGAACATACACCCAGGATACTTAAAAGGTATCTAAAGGTATACGTATATCATATGTAGCCCTTGGGCTAAGGGAAATAACCCTTACAAAAAAAATCAGGCGGCCTCGTCAATCTTTGCGAACAGTGGCGACTTCCCAAGGATGCCATCTACCAGCCAAAAAACTATGTTATTCTTCCACGTTTGTTACGCTTATCAAGCCATCAAAGTCGACCGTTTATATGTTGTATAAATATGGAAAATAATGAAAAAGTGACCACATCACCAACCAAAATGAATAAATGACCTCCATTTTGACAAATGGATGCACACACCTACACTGACAGAACTTAAAAGAGAATACCCATATCATATGCAAACCGCCAATCGACGTAAACCATCGTTGTCTTACCTTTCGCATATTTCGCTTGTGTTTATTGTAATCGTACAACATGCCACGACTCCACAATTCGAAAAAGAAACTCGGATCGGAATACAAAACCATACTTGTCTTTTGATCGTCGCGCAGCACGTCCAATTCACTCAAAGCCGGAGGAGGATCGGCCTGGTTGTAGCGCGATCGCATCGACGGTGGAATTGTATTTTGATTGAGCACTTGACTGTCGGCAGGCTTGTGACTGACGAATGGATGAGCAAGAGCAAACTGAACGTTGGCGGTCAAATCCTCGTCGCCGGTGCGCATCAACTGGACGTTTTCGTGAAGTTTGCCCAGCCGATTTTGAAGGTTGTGCGTACGTTGGGTCAATTTGGACAAATCAGTTGCCAATTCTTCGAACATGTTGCTGGCTAGTTTGCCTATCGAAGCAATTTGAAGCATAACGTTGCAAACTGTAGCATTGGTAACATATTCCAATTCGTTATCGACACCATCGGGTACGTGGACTTGGCTAATTTTGACAGGCTGGACTGTGTGCTTGGATAGAGGCATGACCGCAATGTACTAGGCTGTAATAGAAAATAATATCAGTTAAATAATCGTCAAAACCATAGTGTTGATGACGTGGCCACCATTTTATGATTTACATATTTGTACAGCAAATCAAAAGCATAATAACCGTGGTGTATGCCGTAGCGGAACTCATACCGCTGTACACTCGGTCACTGCCGTTATTGGTCTAAATGCCTGTGGACACCTAGTCCAGAATGTACCACATGGATGATGAACAGTTAGAAATATCAACATCATTGAAAATTGAGATTTTATAAGTAATACTGAAATGCTCAGAACCATTAGCATCCCATTAATTAAGGTTTCCCCCAAATTTATTTTTATCAATAAAATCAGAAGCATTGGAGCTGATCCGAAAGTATTATAGTATGATAACTGTGCAATGATTTTTCAATGCCGTTTACTTGAAATAATTATAAAATTAACCTGTAGAATCGTGTTTCAACCGACACCGGTAGTGGGAATCGAACCCAAGCCCACGCAGATTCGAATAGCTAGAACACCCCGGCACAAATAGTGGTACCCAATTTTAATGTTAAATTAAACAAAGACAAAACTGGAAACTTTAAATATTGAACCAGATAGTTAAGCTAATTGTAATAAATTGTTAACACTAAACAGTCACTGCACAATATGCGTTGGCAAAATATTTTTGCTTACAAAAAATACGCTAAGCAACGTAAATTGTTTCAAACGAAAACACAATTTGCATAAGCACAATGAAACATTATCACCCACAAAATGTACGTGTATATCGTGACGTAAATGTTGGTTCCAATCACATTCACTTCGTTTATTATTTAAAAAATAGAAACTACAAAAAACTATTTTCATTTGCATGTGAAACTCTTAAGCAGTCAAATATCTCAAACCAACTATAAATTTTTTTTAAAAGATGAATTTCAAGACCTGCAACATGTAAAACTATCTGATAAAATAAACATTCTTTTCAATTCAATCACGTCATCAAGAATAAGCATCCCCCACCGATTACTATAGCCAATAGTAAACCAAGTTATCAGAAACCCAAACATAATCAACGTGCACTCCATAGATAACACTTGAGGTATGCTAATTTCAAGTGTTAGTTACATCTCAGATTGAACTTCTTCAATGAACCCTACCTACTAACGACAAAAGATAAAAAGTGACTGTGTATCGGATATGATGTGTAAACAAGATAGCTCTACTAAAAACGGGGCGTTCAACAGTTTTATAAAATTCAAATAATTTCAGTAAGGATACAAAAAAATATCAATTTAGGAATTCCTCTATTTAGAAAATACCACATAAAGGATATATATAAACCTAAAAACAAGTTAAAAAAACTGCTGCAACAAAAATAAATAATTGGATAACACATATATAGTAGATCTAGCAACAGCAGGAACAATTCCATAACTTAATAAAGTTGTAAAACAACAGTTAAGAGCTAAAAACAACGATAATATTCTTATCAAAAGAAATAACTGTGACCCATTTGTAACACAATAAGCAATCATCCGAATGACTAAATATACTTAACTAAAAAATAAAAATATTGCAAAAAAAGTTGGGAATATTCATTCATTATTTCCCATATTTATACGACATGTACAACGATCGATTTCGATGGCTTGACAAGCGTAGGCAAACGTGGAAGAATAACAAAGTTTCTTGGCTGGTAGACGGCATCCTTGTGACGTCGCCACTGTTCGCAAAGATTGACGAGGCCGCCTGATTTTTTGTCAGGGTTATCTTCCTTAGCCCAATGGCTACATATGATATACGTATACCTTTAGATACCTTTTAAGTATCCTGGGTGTATGTTCACACCCACCCGCCGTAGCGGAAGCCCAGTTATACCGCTGTGCACTCGGACCCTGCTGTTATTAGTCTAGATGCCTAGGGGCACCTAGTCCAGGATGCACCACGTGGAGGACTAACAGTCAGGAATATCACCATCATTGGAAATTGAAACTTTATAAGCATTACTCAAATCCTCAGGATCATTAGCATCCCATTGGGAATATCCATTAATAACATTTCCGCAAATGAAGTGACCCAAGTAATGCCAACGCTGATAAACAATAAAGCAAAAGGATTTAGCAAAATAACCTCAAAAATCATAAAACATGGAGGTGAGATAATAGCATATGTGAATATTGAAAGCAAGGAGTTGGGATGCTAATGATCCTGAGGATTTGAATAATGCTTATAAAGTCTCAATTTCCAATTATAGTGATATTCCTGACTGTTCATCCTCCACGTGGTGCATCCTAGACGAGGTGCCTATAGGTATCTAAACTAATAACAGCAGGCTCCGAGTGCACAGCGGTATAGCTGGGCTTCCGCTACGGCGGGTGGGTGCGAACATGCACCCAGGATACTTAGAAGGTATCTAAAGGTATACGTATATCATATGTAGCCATTGGGCTAAGGAAGATAACCCTGACAAAAAATCAGGCGGCCTCGTCAATCTTTGCGAACAGTGGCGACGTCACAAGGATGCCGTCTACCAGCCAAAAAACTTTCTTATTCTTCCACGCTTATCAAGCTATCGAAGTCAATCATTTATATGTCATATAAATATGGGAAATAATGGTGAGGTGACCATGTCACCAACCAAAAATGAAATGCCATCCTGTTCAACAAAAAGTTTAAATTACTGCAACAATTAGCACAAAATAATCTTATTGTTTACTCTTAACAAGGTTTTGCAAAGTAACTTTAAACATTTAAAGTAATTCAATAGACAAAAATCTTTGAAAACAACAGATTTTCAAAAAAGAATGTTACATTGAAATATATCAACAACTTCAAAAAAGTAGTTATAATCAAAAATATTTTTTATAACCGCTCTCGTTTCTGCCTGTAACCATCAATGGTTTAATATGCCGTACAAATATAGGAATTATGAAGAGATAGCTGTCACCAACCACAATAAAAAAACTCACTTTTCAACTTTTAATGCGTATAACAAGTTTCCTTAACATATGATCATGGTAGTGATGATTTGGGAATATAGAAATAACTAATACCACCAACCAATTTACTGATAGATGTTATAACATCGTTGCTACATCATTTTGTATAACATTTCTCTAATAATAGTAAACCTAAAAAAACGTTTTAAAATCTATTTTCACTCGCGAGGTGAGGTGCGCATCATGCTACACGTCCACTAAAGCGTTATTCATCATTTTCTCTTTTCTCCTTGTTTGAAAATTATTGCAGTTTTTGCATTGTAATACGTAACTTGTTTTATTATTATTTTGTATATTTATAATTTTTACTCGTTTTCTATAATTGTTAACTTCCACTATCTACCATGATTTTGTCATAATTTCAAAACATTTTTCTGTGACTAATCCCCCTTTACCTCACCACCCATTTCATATCCCCCTTGAAAACTTGAGAAAATTTGAGAAACGAGTACTAAAAGGCGTTTTGGCCTACTCAACTCGCGAAAAATCCTGAAAAAACCGATATAAAACCGTAAATACCGATTGTTTTTTTAATAATTATACAAACAGCTGTCTTAAAAATTAATAAATTATAAAACTAAAATGAATGCCAAAATAATCAAATAAGATATGCAATTATTCAATATTAATATTTTTAATGTTAAATGTGTTAAAAAAATTTTTAATATTTACCTCGTCTACCTCATTTTCCCGCCGATACTTAAAAAACAATAAAACCGACTACCAAAAAACGATTTCTTTGTTCAACTCGATCGTCTTAAAACATCCAACTAAAAGCCTCTGAAGATAATAAACCGCTAAATATTAAACAAGCAATAAAATTAATTATAACATTAACCTATTATTTTAAAATATACAAAAATTGAATATGAACGATTTATTTAAAGGTGAGTTTATAATAAGACTAGTTTTAATAATAAAAAAATGTAAACTATGTAATCAATTCAAATATACTACAACTCAAATAAATTTATGATTTATAATCAATACTGATTATTTTTACCTTTAATAAAATTTAAATAAATTAACAACTCCATAAACAAAATGCTTTTACATAAACGTAATTTGCAATTATAAATAAAAATTAATTAATCATATATATATTATATTATAAATACGTAAACAAAGATGTAATGTAAACATACAATAATTCATGAGAAGATTATAGTATGGATTGCCGGTGAAGGTTTAGTAGTGTAATTAAACGAAATCAAATATTTTTTTATATTAAAAAATATTAATTCAAATATTAAAAAAAAATAATAGTAATTTTTTTAAAACATTTATATTATTTTAATAAAATACTTTATAAATTATCAAAAATATTTATATTAGAAAATACAAAAAATAATAAAACAATTTTTTTACAAAATATAAACTTGTAATTAACAAAATAAAATAAATAATAAACGACAGATAATAATAATGATGTTCTGTAGTGTTTAAATCATAATGCCCTCATTTTAAAACCTTATTGCAAAAATTAATTTTAAAATTAAACTTAAAGTTGTTTACAAAAAACATTTAATTTTGTTTAATTTGTGTTAATTTTTTATTTATTAACTGTATTGTTTTTACCAATTAATATTTAATTAAAATAAATTCTACTTTTTATTCTTATAATTATATTAAATTATATTTACTACTACTGCTACAATAAATAATAACAGTAATAATAATAATAATAATAACATTAATAATAATATTACCATTATTCAAAATGTTACGACAATTTTTATACATCATATTTATATAATTAATAATGTATATGATATTAATATTATTACTATTATTACTATTATTATTATTATTATTACTATTATTATTATTATTATTATTATTATTATTATTATTATTATTAATATTATTAGAGTTAGTAGTAGTAGTAGTAGTAGTAGTATCAATATTTTAGTATTAGTATTATTAATATAATATAAATTGTTAGTAGAAATTTACAATTCACACAGTTATTACAATAATTTGCATTATTTTTAACATTATTTTTAGTTAATTAAATTTTTTTTAAATTGTTACAAAATAAACAAATCATTTAAAAAAAATTGATTTTACAAAAAAATAAGTAATTTTAATTTTAACATTTTATAAATGTTAATTGTTTTAATAGCTTAAAGACAAAAACAGAATTGAATTAAATAAATAAATATTATATTATTATATTATACAAAACCCTTTTGCTTTAAAAATAAGCATGATGCAATAAGATAATAATTACGGTAAAACAACAACAACAACAACAATAACAAAGTTTTGTTAACATTAAAGATTCTGCAAATTGAAGATTGGTTTTCCTTTCGGCTTTCAATCAACCCTATCATCTGTGTAACTTTGTCATCTAGCTACGTGTAATTACTTTTTTGCCGTTGTTTGCCGGAATGGCTTCCTCTTAATTGTTTCCGTAGCAGTATAAATTCTTTACAGAGGCCAGGTTGCCATCTTTGGGCGCTCAAACCCTCCTCCTTTATGCAGGCTTGGGACTGGCAAGATTGAATCATTTTTAATTTAAACTAGGCGGAGTTAAATAATGCTTTATGAAAAGCATGTTTTAACAAGAGACAATTAATGTATTTCAACAATTGCAACAATTGCAAATTATTTGTTACATCACAACTGTAATAATTCTTTTGATTGAATGTGCTATCCATGAATTGGGAGGGCAGTTGTTAATCATTAGTCTATATTCTTGTCTGGATATTAGTAGAATTGTATAAATGTTTTTCAATGTCTAGTAGTTCGTTATCTTAAAATTACTAAAATTTGAATAATTTAAATTAAAACGACTATTAATTAATTAGTAATTATATAAACTCCCAGTGAGTCGGAAGATAAAAGAACACAGAAGAACTCAATTACATATATATTTTAACAGAAATTATACATTTATATTACATGTGCCAATACTGTAGCAATTATTTTTACAATTATAGCAATTGCCAAGGTAGCCCCGCGGTACAGCGCTCAAATACCATCACCGACACTAAAATGCGGGCCGACGTTTGACTGCGCTAAAATATCCACTGCTAAAAGATACGTTTCTCGTAAAATATTCAAAATAGCAAAAATAAAATTAAAAAAATAAAATCAATAAAATTCTAACAACCTCAATTATTCATTTCTAATCCAAACTTGGCAGAGTTAAATAAATAAATAAATAAATAAATAAATAATTTTTAGATAAATATATGTTTACAAAATTAATTTTGTTAAAAAATAAACAAATAAAAATATATTATTATTTTTTTTAAATGTTGTTTAAATGAATTACAACCTTTTTAATGTACGGAATGTTATGTTAACTATTTACTGTTGTAACTTATAAATAGGCCAACACTGAAAAATACCACATTGTTTAAAATGTGCAACATAAACTTTTTTAACATGTATTATATTAATTTATAAAATTAATTTTTAAAACAAGTATATTTCATGTACAAAAATGTTTATTATAAATAAACCATGAACTTTTAACATGTAAGTGTTACAAAAAGTATTTACTAAAGTTTTAAAATATTAATTGTAAAAATATTTAAAAAGTAATTTGATTTTGTTTTTATACATTTAAAAAATATTTAATTTTTTAATTCTTTTTGTTGAATAATTAATTTTAATTGTTTGAATTGAATTTATTATCTTTTTGCTTATAAATTTTAAGCAATTAAATTTTTGTTTTTAATATTAAAATAATATAATAATAACATATATTTTTATGTTTTTTTTATTGTTAGTATAAATTTGTATAGTTAAAAATACACTTACGAGAATGTAATTTATTTAAAAAATTGTTAATGCATATTTATTATATAATTTATATTAAAAAATATTAACATTTAATAATATTGTTTGTAATAGTAAAAATAATTTTTAATTAATTACATTAATGTAATTATATATATACATATATATAATGCACTTATTTAAGTGTTTTTGTACTTAATGTTTTTATAGCGCAATACATAATTTGATTTAATTAAAATATCAAGTAAAAAGCAAATAAAAGTAATTGCATTTATATTAATTAAAAATTGATACTGTTGATAAGAAATACTTTGTAATCTAATTTCGTTATTTAAAAAATTATAAATATTTACTTATACTTGGAAATATTTTAAAAAAATTTTGTATGTAAAATTTTTTATATTTTGTATTTTTATAATTTTTTAAATGTTTATTTATTTAAAAAAATATATATAAATGTATTGTTTTTGTATATTAATGTATTTAGCATTTTAGTATGTGCAATTATTGCGAACAATCGTACAATCATACTTTAAATGTATTAAATAAAAATGTTAAAAATATCTGGATTAATAAAAAATATATGATGCCAATGAACTGCGAATCAATTATTTCAATTAATGAAGATAAAAAGAAACAAAGTGGTCGTTCATGGACTAGAAGCAAACGTATTTCAGTAAGTATTATTTTTAATTTAAATTAATGCAATACAAATAATATAGAATGTACTTAAAGTTTAATTATTTTAATGTAACAAATTAAAAAATAGTTTTTTTTAAAACTATTTTTATAATAATATTCTACTGTAAAAAATTATAATTAATTTTTATTTTTAACTTAACTTTTAATTAATAAAACGTTTAGTAGTTTTTATTATATAAATATGGTAACTATGATTAACTTAAGAACATAATTACGTTTTAAATTACAAATTTAATTTAATGTATGTAAAAACTTTTAGGTAAAAAATGTTTTTAAAATATTTAAAAAATTGACAAAATTAACACGGATCTCAATAATAATAACACTAATTTATATTTAATATATTTACATAATTATCTATTTGTTTAGAATTTTTTGTAAATTTAGTATGCATGTGTACATATGTTTAAAACTATAATTTATTAAATTTAATTAAAAAATAAAACTTAATTTAAAAAAAAGATAATTTATGCATTTTCAATAAATTATATTAATAATGGACATTTCAAATGTACTTAATTAATAATTGTATAATTTTAATATTAAACATTTAGTTAAACTAATTATTAATTCTTTTATTACAAATTGTTTTTTATTTGTATAATAATGATATTAATAATAATAATTTTTTTAAATAATTGTTAATTTTGTAAGATTAATTATCATAAAATAATAATATAAACAGTTGATTAATTATGTCTTAAATGAATTTAATTTAAAAAAACATAAAACAATTAATTAATTAGAA
Organism: Cardicola forsteri; assembly: GCA_025895645.1. Taxonomy (NCBI): domain Eukaryota; kingdom Metazoa; phylum Platyhelminthes; class Trematoda; order Strigeidida; family Aporocotylidae; genus Cardicola; species Cardicola forsteri. Next base: position 39,470 of record JAKXYG010000473.1, read on the forward strand.
AAAATAAAAAACAAAACCTAGTTAAATTTAATATAATGGTTGGTACACCTTTTATTTAAATAGATACTTAAAACGGATAAATACAAATTATTATTATTACTACTATTATTATTGTTATTATTATTATTATTAGTGGTAGTAGTATCACTTTTTAGTATAATTACAATTTACATTTTAATGTTAATTAACAAAAATGTAAAGAATTGCATTTTTAATAAGTGTTTACAATTTTTTTAAACATTATATTTGTACTATTTAATTCTGTAAATAATTGTTTTAACAATTTATTTTTTTAATTAAAAATAATTATATCTAATATATTTTAAATATAATTTTGTTTAGTGTTTTTACAATCTATTAATGTTGCTAATTTTAGATAATGTGCTAATGTCACTTTTAAAACAAATTTTTTTGTTATTCACACTTTGTTTTTTTAATATAAAATCTGTTCAAACATGTACAAGTAGTTGGTTTTTAATTTTTTTTAATTGTATTTAAAAAGCAGCGTTTATATTAATTAGACAAACGCGTACTTTTAAGTTCTATTACTACTTTTTTAATTTGTTAATAAGTAATTTGCCAGTAATAAAAATAAGTTTTATACTGTTTAATAAGTATACACACTAAAAGTTAATTTTGGTTAGCTATAAAATAACATTTTGGGTTACAGGTTAATATTAAAAATTTTAAAACGTTTATTATTGTTTTTTATTAAAAGGTTTACTTTTTAATTAAAATTATTTTTTTAATAAGTGAACATTTAGTATAACCAAACGAGAAATTGCATTTAGTGCCGGTAGCAAAATTTAAACCTATACTCATTTAGTCCCGACTCTAGTGCTTTACGATTTTTGTCATTTTGGAAAAAATGGTCAATTTATTTAAAACAAATAAACAATATATAACACGTTTTTGTAAATAAAATATTTTACACAGTTGAACTTTTTTAAATAAGCATTTAGAACAATAATTAATTAACCGAAACATACAACGCTTAATGCATTTAAAATGTGATGTAATCCTTTTTTAATATTTAAATGCTCTGTTTATTTTGTAAACGTTTACTACCGCCTTTGTTGTTTTATTTTTAAACCTGATTTAAATTTATTTTTTAATTAAATGTTTTGTCTTAAATAGGCTATTAATCAGCCTACAGACGTTAATACGTTACAAACTGTTTAGCTATTTGTATTTTTATGCTAAAACACATTTGGATTATTAATCTACCTACTGTTTTATAACAAAAATGTTTTTATTTTTAAAAAGCTACAATTATCAGTTGTACAATTTATTTATTTATTTCCTAAACACAGGCAGAATACAACCAAAAAACTTCATTATTTCTCTACGTTTGTTGCGCTTATCAAGCCATATAAATCGATTGTTTTCTATGCCTTACAAAAATAATACTAATAAAAAGGTGACTACATTACCAATCAGATAAACTCGAATAAATTAATAAATAATATAGGAGATTGTTAAATTTAACGCTATTAAAATTATAAATTAATTTTTATAAATATTAAAACTCCTTATTCATTTTTCAAAGTTATTTTCAAAATTATTTTTAATACTATTTAAAATGTGATGCAAAATGCTTCACGTTGTGTTTGTTTAACTACATTTCTGCAAATAAAAATCAATATACTCATTGATTATATATTTTTATATTTTATATTTAATTAAAACTAATAAATGTGTATAATAACAGAGAATAAAAAAACAAGCTAAACCTAATTAATAATTGCTGATAAATTTTGAATTTAATAACATTATAAATATAACTTTGTACTGTTAAAAAAAGTTGCATTTAGATAAATATCGTGTTTGGGTGGTATGGGTATCCAAGATACTAGATTTATATTTGGGTGGGCATGTGTTAATGTTCCACTACGGGTACTAATGTATGGACTTATATTGAAAATATCTACGTAGTGAAAATATTTTTTGTAAAACATTTAATTCAAAATAACACACAAGTTCTTTGTTGGCAGAAATATCAATATAAATTAAATAACAATAATATGTATTATTAAAGTATTATTATTATTATTATTATTATTATTTTTACTATTACAAAACTCTTTTGCTTTAAAAAATGAGCATGGGACAATAAGACAACAATTACAGCAAAACAACAACAACAACGAAATGTCATAATTCAAAAAGAACATGAAACAACAAAATGCTTCCATGTATTTGAACATTCTGCCAAACGTTTTGCTTAATCCCATGAAACATTCATTTCAATTAAATCTCTTCGAATAATTCTTAGCCAAGTGTGCACACATTCCATGTCCCAACACTGGTTAAGGCTTTGGCATTGAAGATTCTGCATATCGAAGATTAAACTTCCTTTTGCTTTTTACTCAACCCTGTCATCTGTGTAACTCTGTCATCCAGATACGTGCAATCACATCTTTGCCGTTGTTTGCCGGAATGGCGTCCTCTTGTATTGTTTCCGTAGCAGTATACATTTTTACAGAGGTTAGGATGCTAACCTTGCGCGCTCAAACCCTCCTCCTTTATCCAGGCTTGGGACTGGCTAAATTGAATAATTTCTGGTCCAAACTAGGCGGAGATTATTAATAAATTAGAGCAATTTAATGCAAGTACAAATTATATGCTGTTTTTAAGTAATAAAATATTGTTTATTGCACAAGCAACTTGTTTTAAACTTTTTATTTTCACAATTAAATGTGGGAAAGACACAATTGGGAAGAGAAAATGTTCCCATTGTCAAGTTACAAGTTAATTAAAATTGTAAAAAAGTTATCAAGCATTGAGAAAAGATGTTGTTTGAAAAATGACAGTGTTTACAATATTTTAATTAATAAGTACATTGAACTTATTTCCTGTTTGATTATAAAAATAAAATAAAATTTTTGTTTTTATTTAAAAAAAATAAAACATTAGACGTTAATATTGATAAATTATTTGTTACTTATTTTTAACACCAAAAAGTAATAAATGAAAGTAAAAAAAAGGAATTTAAAACTTTGTATTTATTTAAGACAATTTAACAGTATTATACATATATATTACATTATTAATTTGTCATAGTATGGTAACGATGACAACCGGCAGTAAAAATATAAATATTAAACATTTTTTCATTTTATTCAATACTATACTATTAAACTAATAATTTAAAGTTAAAAATTTTTAATGTATTTTGAATTTTCTAGCGCCAAAAACTACAATAAAATTGTTTGTAAACTGTTAATGGTGCTTTTTTTTAAAAAAAAGATTCAAGTTTTTATTTAAAAAAAAATGGTTTCAATTTGCTTTAAATTTGTATTGGATTTTGCAATACAAAATGGACAATTTATTATGTTTAATTGTACGCTTCTATTTGCCATTTTCCAACGTATTTTAAAAATTGTACTTATGTGAAAATGTAGAATTAACATTTTTATAGAAAACCTTCATTTGCATTAGACTTAATTATCAATTGGTTAAATACCAGACTATTGTCACGTACAAAGGGTACACACGTATTATAATGTTATTAAACAAAGAAAACGCTTGCGCTTATCAAAATCTTGAATTGTCTAAATACAGAAAAAAGTCACATTATATGCCAAAATTATTATTATTATCATTATTCTACTGGGTAATGTTGGTTGAAAGAAACAGTTTGGTCTGTGTTTACAATAGTACAACATTTAATTACATAATATTACAGTAATAAATATAAGACAAACGTAATAAAACAGTTAAAGTTATAATTTAAAATACATTTGTTTTGCATATATGCTAATAAAATACCTTTATATTTGATTTCTTGTATAACCAGTAATTATAAATTGTAGTTTTAGTTTAGTTATTTTTTGTTCAAGGTTTGATGGTTTAGTAATGTATTTTTTTATAAATTATATATTATACTGGTATTATTTATTTATTAGTGCATCATATGCTAAGTGAACTTTTATCAAAAATGTATTATCAAAAGTTGTTGTCTAGATGCTTGTTTATTTTTATTCATGTTATCCGCAGTTTCCATTTTAGTAAATTGAATCAAAGTAAAAAGAGTCAAATAACAATGACGAAACTGACAGTAACTTATTTGTCAATATGCATTTAGACTTTTGAATTATAAACTTTGATTCTTTGCTTTCAATTGAGTAAATAGTCATCTACACGAAACGTTTTAAAATGTAATATATGTACGACACAGTTAGTGATAATAATAATAATAATAATAATAATAATAATGCAAAATTGGCAACCAAAATGTATCAAATCATCTTCAAAATAAACCACAATTATAACTTATGTATTTCTTCGTATATATACTTCTAATCTAATGTAAAATGCTTAAACTGCTATAAATAATTTAGTTTAAACACGTTTCAAAACGGATCTTCCATTTGTGCCGGGGTGCTTTAGCGGTACAGTGCTCGAATTTGGACCTCGGTGGAAATGGGTTCGAATCCCACCACCGGCACTAAAATGCGGGCCTACGTTTGGCTTCGCTAAAATGTCCACTACTGAAAAACGTTTCTTGTAAAACATTCAAAGTAATAAAGATGAAAAACATTTTTTTAAAAACATTACTTTTAAAAATTAAAAAATGTAGTTTAACAATTAACACAAAAATTAAACTGGATTGAGTGTTAACAGGCATCTAGACTAGTAACAGCGGAGACTGAGTGCACAGCGGTATAACTGGGCTTTTACTGAATTCCCGCTTGGTAAATGGTTGATAGCATACACCCAAGATGCTTAAAAAGTATCTCAATGTATCTACTTACTATGTGTAGCCGGTTAGGCGTCAGATCCAAAGAAGATCGCCTCGTCAATTCCTGTAAACTCTGGCGTCGTTACAAGAAAAAGGTCTTCAAGTCAATAAACTTCATTTATCCCCCAAGTTTAATTCGCATTCGACAACCTCTTTGTATAGAAATTGGACTTGTTATACAAACTTGAAATTAATGAAGAGGTGGCTCTACCATCAACTGATATTATGTTATGTTAAACTATTTATTTAGCAATAGAAATGCATTATTTGTGTTGAATTTACGGTTGTTTAAAAAAATGTATAATATTTCAATTTTGTGTAACATGGCTTGTTTAATATAAAAGAGTTATAATGACATTTTGACTTACAGAAGGTTGATCATTGTTTGTATTTTACTGTAAAGGTATGCCTTATTTATGGTTGAAAAACGTAAAACAACGTAAAGCTTGTATTTAAACGTTTTGGTATTAAAGATTTTGCATATCTTTCACATTCTGTGCTGCTTATAGATGTTTGCTTCAGCTTGACTAAATGGAATTCCTTTGTTGCTTGTCTTCTTCAAGACACCACGTTGCTTACCTTGTTCTCTATCCGTCCTCAACCGGATTTTGGATTAGATGCAGTAGTAGGGGGTTGGTAAAAGTACAATATTAATAAACACCTAAGTAGTGTTGAAACATTTCAAATATGCAAGATTGATTTGGATTAGAAAAATGATTAAAAAATTGTTAAATTAATACTGGCAAATCAATTGTCAAAAACATGTTCATTCATGTTTTTAATTATGCGTGTACATATTTCAAAAGTCTGTCTTGGTAAATAAAGCAAATGCTACAATCTATTAGATTGTTTAGCAACTGCATATTGAAAGTCAACTTCGCCTAGTTTAAATAAAAAAAAATCCAATTTGGCCAGTTTCAAGCCTGGATAAAGGAGGAGGGTTTGAGTGCAAAGTTAGCAACCTGGTATTTGTAAAAAATGTATGCTGCTACGGAAACAGTAGAAGAGGACGCCATTCTGGCAAACAACGGCAAAGAAGTGATCGCACGTATCTGGATGACAGAGTTACACAGATGACAGAGTTGAGTGAAAACCGAAAGGAAGCTCAATCTTTGATTTGCAGAATCTTCAATGCCAACGAGACTTTGTTGTTGTTGTCTTGCTGTAATTGTTGTCTTATTGCCCCATGCTTATTTTTAAAGCAAAAGGGTCTTGTATAATAATATATAATATAATATATGGAAAGTCAATCACTTTTATAATTATCAACGTTTGGTATTCATTTTTGAGGTATATATCGATCAATACAATGTTTATTATTATTTAACTACTAAAACGTATAAAAAAACAAACGTAAATATTTGTTTAAAAAGACGAAAATAATTGTTAAATTTTGGAAAAAAATACAATTTTAATTAATTGTACCGGGGTGGTCTAGCGATACAGCGCTTGATTTGGACTTTGGTGGGCATGGGGGTTCAAATCCCCCTATTCGCACTAAATACGGGTCCACGTTCGGTTTCGCTAACATGTCCACTGCTGAAAGATGTGTTTCTCGTAAAACATTTAAAACAATAAACATAAAATAAATAAATAAATCAAATAAATTATGAAGTTGATAATGCTTTTTCATAAACATATTATTATTATTATTATTATCAATTAATTAATTAATTTATTTAAATACTTTTTGAAAAATACATTTAAATAATAATATAAATATAATTTCAAATAAGGTTTTGTTATTATTTATATTTTAATTATGAAAATAACTCATTACTTGAAGTTATGTCCTTTACAATAATAATAATAATAATAATAATAATAATAAAATGTTTTAATTGATACAAAAACAATAATTATAATTGAATATTTTGGTTAGATTAGAGCAGCCTATAACTAATGGTATTATTATTATTATTACAAAACCCCTTTGCTTTAAAAATAAGCATGGGGCAATGAGATAACAGTCATAGCAAAAGCAACAACAAGGTCCCATAATTCAAAACAAACATGGAACAACAAAATTTTCCCATGTTTTCAAACATTTTGTCAAACGTTTTTTTTGATCCCATGAAACATTCAATTCAATTGGATCTTCCCAAATAGTTTTTAGCTAAGTTTTCTGTAGTTTATCTCAACCTTTCTTCTACCATATTCAATTGTCCATTCCAAAACTGTTCTTGTTGGTCTTTTGGGGGGTAAACGTAGAATTTGACCAAGTAATTTTCTTCATTTAATTGTAATGATGTCATGTAGTGATCAAGAGTCAGTTCTTTTTATTATTATTTGAAATATGATCCCGTCAAGTAATCTTTAAAAAACTTCCAAGGCACCGGCGGTGAAAAGCATCCACCATCTTATCAATTTAATCTGTTTGCTTCCACGTTGTACTCTCATCTATTGCCGTAGGAATGATTACTGATGCGTTCAAACAAGGTTTTGTCTTTAAGCGGATAAATGATTAATGATAACATAAACAATATTTTTTACATATTGTTTTAGAAATGTTTTATTGTTAATGACTGAATTTTGGCAAATCGAAATAAACTTACAATCTCCGATATAGAGTATATTCAAAGCCAAAAATTCCATGTACATTCCTATGAAACAACCCTGCTCCTCAGAACGAAAGGGTTTTTAAATAAACAAACAAATGATAACATATATTTATAAAGAATCTGATAAATTCTATCTACCAAGTGATTGCAAATGATATGCATTACTACCACTAATGAGGAAATAAACAATTCCTTTTACCAATATTTCTACATATTAGTCACACGACTTTCGTTATTTGATTAAAATAGAACTTTTAAATATATATACATTTTGTACATGGTTTGTAACAAAAATTTTAAATTTACTAAATAAAAGATGAATTTACTTCAGACCCATCAAGAGAACAAATTAACGTTTTAGAAACATCACAACCATTTTGTCAATATATTGATAATTTTATTGTAGATTAATTCAATAATATTTTGAATGAAAATAATGTTATCGGTTGCATTAATAATTTTGATTTTTATTAAAAAAATATTGTTTCAATTTTTTATTTTTACCACTTTAAATGTGTTTTGGCGGGAAACGCATCTTTCAACAGTAGACATTTTAGCATTTTGTACTGGTGGTGAGGATGGAACCGATGTCTGCCTAGATTGCAGACGAGCTCTCTACCGCTAGACCACTGCGGTACAAAAATTGGCAGTGTTCTAGTAATTATAATGTCGATAACAATTACAAAGTATTTTTATTTATTTATTAAAACAGAATATTTAATAAATCAAGCGTTTTTTTTACACACATTTAAGTAGATTGTTGAGATGAATAAAAATATTTACTTTAAAAATAATGAAAAAATTATTAAGTATTATTGGTTGAATAAATAATTGATTAACTATTTTCTATTACTATTTGAAGTGTTTTTATTTCAACGTGTACTTCAGTGTAAATAATTAATTAAAATGCAAATTTTAAAACCGTTTTTTATTTTCCAACAAAAAAAGCATTCATAAATTTTTATCGTAAGATATTTCATTAGTACATCAATTGAAGTGGGTTATTTGCTTTTTAGTTATAAGTACATATGACTTCCGGATTTATTATTTGACTATTATAAGACAAACAAGTGGATATTTTAGTGCAACCAAACAAAAGTCTCTATTTATTGTTGCTGGTGGAATAGATTTCTTGAATAGTTGTACCATTATAACAAATACATTGTTATCAATGTTGCGGTTTAAGATAGTGACAATAAAAATGTATTCCATTGTAATCCATTCTGAGCTTTGTTTTCAATAAACGGTTATACATGATATTAATAATAATAATAATAATAATAATAATAATAATAATAATAATAATAATAATAATAATAATAATAATAATAATAATAATAATAATAATAATAATAATAATAATAATAATAATAATAATAATAATAATAATAATAATAATAATAATAATAATAATAATAAAATATGTACTATATTTTAAGCAAATTTAATAACCAAAAAGTCTATAAACTGGCTTTACATATTGCTATTCCATGTCTATCTTCAATAAAATCTTTTTTGTTCAAAGTTTTATGTGTTTCTTAATATTATTAACTTGGTGCGTTGTTGCACATTAATTGTTGTATTGTTGACCATTGGCTTTGCAATTGAGTAATAGATTATTTTTTTTAAATGTTTATTACTTTAAATGTTTTGATAAGAAACGCATCTTTCAGCAGTGAACATTTTTGTGAGGCCAAATGTGGACCCGCATTTAGTGGGCCGGTGATGGAAATCGAACCCCGATGCCCATTCAGGTTTGAGTCGAGCTTTGCACCACTCACCACAGCGATCGAATTTAGACCTTGGTGGCCATCGGGGTTAAACATTCAAAGTATAATAAAATAGAAATAAATATAAAAATATATATTACGGTTTAATAACAGTAACAACAGTACTTTATTGCATTATAACTCGGGCTTCATTTTTATTGAGCAAATCGTTATACGCGGTACTAGTAATTCATTTTGGTTACTGATGTTGTCACCTCTTTATTATTTGCTATATTTATAAGGCATATAAACAATCTACTTCGATGACATGATAAGCGTAACAAACGTAGAAAACTAACAAAGATTTTGACTGGTAGACGACATCCTTGTGATGTCACCACTGCTCGCAAAGATTGACGAGATTGCCTGATTTTTTGCTAGGGTTATCTCCTTAAGACCAACGGCTATATATGGTATATGTATACCTTAATATATCTTTTAACTATCCTAGGTGTATACTTGCACCTACTTGTTGTTTCGGAAGCCTAGTTATATTGTTATGCATTTGAACCCTGCTGTTATTAGTCTAAATTGCTTGAAGTATATAGTCCAGGATGTACCACGTAGTAGATAAACAGTCAGGAATATCACCTTTATTGGAAATTGAGACTTTATAAGCAGCACTTAAATCCTTAGGATCATTAGCATTCCAAACTAGTAATAATAATAATAATAATAATAATAATAATAATAATAATAATAATAATAATAATAATAATAATAATAATAATAATAATAATAATAATAATAATAATAATAATAATAATAATAATAATAATAATAATAATAATAATAATAATAATAATAATAATAATAATAATAATAATAATAATAATAATAATAGTAATAATAAATAATAATAATATCAAAGCAATCTATTTATAAAAGTTTGTTGAACAGCAACGCATATTAGTTGGCCAATAATTCACCTAAAACTAAACAAAACAATTCTATCTAATCCATCAATTGACGAACACTGTAAAATATAAACAAAACCAATGACAACATTCTTTTCCCATCCACTAGCTCGGCTGCATTCAATGGCGTTTGCGAAGTTTCAAGTCGGATTTGGACATGTCCGCCAACTATCCGCCAACCGACGATGACAGCAGCGACATCCATTCAAAATCGAAATTCAAATCTATTCGAAGTGGTCGATTTGGAGCCGACGGGTTAATTCAAAAGTTACGTCAACGTTCGTCTTCGCGCGATAACAAGTTACGCAAGAAAATGGCGTCTGCCGACGGACCAGAAATGCCGCGGTCTTTGTCTATGCCCCGGTCTGTCAGTTGTGCATCTTCCAACTGGACAAATAATCATCACGTCGATTCGTGCGTTAGACCTTCATTGATGACCTTGTCACAAAGTGTGCCCGAACTCAAATTAAATCAGTCTTTGGATGTAAGTGTTTTGGTTTGTAGCTATTTGATTGTGTATGTATGTTATAGTTTTAGGTTCCCACAAATTATAATTTTATTTTAGCAATAATGTAGTCATAAAAGGAAATTTGGCATATGTTACTAGTGATGAGATCAGCGTACTGTTTAATGACATACAAGTATAGCACGTACGCGGATGTTGTATAATTATTGAATCCAATGCTCGTTAATTTGGTATACTTGGTCACTAGTTGTTTACCCACATAAATTATAATAACAGAAAGCAGCCAAAGTGAGACCAGCGTTTATTCAGTCGCGTTAAAACATTATTACATCTTTGCCGTTGTTTGCTCGAATGGCGTCCTCTTGATTGTTTCCGTAGCAGAGGCTAGGTTGATAACCTTTTGCTTAAACCCTCCTCCTTTATCCAGGCTTAGGACTGGCTTGATTGAATCATTTCTGATCTAAACTAGGCGGAGTTCAGTTTAATTATTTAAATTACTGTATTCAAAATTAACAAGTGAAAACAACTCACGAATAGCAAAAATGTGATGTTTTGATTATTTAAAGTGAAAATCAATAATTATAATAATCGATAATGTTTAATTAAATGGTCATAACTAGAAAAAGGTAAAAGGTGGATTGTTAAATTATTTTTAATTAATTTTCATAAATCATACATGCTACTCAAATATATTAATTTAACCACTTGTATTAATTGAGCTTATTGTAAAATTTTAAATATTGTTTGGCTGTTTTGACTTTAAAAATAAAGAAAATACAATGTACATGTTGAAAGTTTTATCTTTCCCAATTCGAAAGTTTGATTTTTATTTTAACAATAAATGTTTTACAGCAACTTTAAATTCATTTAATTGCAAAATGTATTATACTATTTAGTAGTGTAATCGTTAAATATGGTATAAATTAATAGTATGTTAAACATATAAATATAATCTTGATTTTATTGTGGATAGGGGTTTTGACTTTTAAATCCTAATCGTTTTCTTATACGTTTGCAATACTAGACGGTATTATTGTATTTACAATTAAATAAGGATATTAACAATAATATTAGTGGTATACTTGTAATACTATTTATATATAATACGCTAAATATATATGATATCTATGATATTGGTATTATTATTAAGTTACCAAAATTGTTTATGCTTTAACATAAAGGTTAGCACTTAATTTTTAAATAGATTTTGAAAATAATATCTAACTACTAAATTTTAATTTAAAAAAATTATTTATAGTTTGTTTATACTTAATAAATTATATTCGGTAATAGAAAAGTTTAGATTTTTATTATCTGATTAAAAATAAATGAATATAACTGTATAATTTACACTAAGTGCAAGATAGCGATCTCAAAATGCAACAATTCTGTGTTTAAAATTAATTAACAATTGTTTACTTTACAGTACACATTAAAAATAATAATTGTTTACATGTACAAATACAAAAGTTCAACACTCTTGTAATTTTTAAAATTAAAGTATAAGCTTAGGGTTGCTCGTGTAAACATCGAGTTACACAAACTTTACCTATGCTTTTCGCTGACGAATAGGAACAACTGTCATTATTTTAATTTCAATCAAGACATCCAAAATGTGTGTGAGTGTAATGTCAGTCTAGGCTGAGCGGTTGCTTCGCTTTTGTAGAAAAAAACAGTTCATTGACTGTATATATATATATATATATATATATATATATATAAATTATACAAAACCCTTTTGATTTAAAAATAAGCATGGGGTAATAAGACAACAATTACAGCAAAACAACAACAACAAAATCTCGTTTGCATTGAAGATTCTGCAAACCGAAGATTGAGCTTCTTTTTGGTTTTCACTCAACTCTGTTATCTGTGTAACTCTGTCATCCAGATACGTGCGATCACTTCTTTGCCGGAATTGCGTCCTCTTGGTTGTTTCCGTAGCAGTATACATTTTTTACAGAGATCAGGTTGCTAATCTTGGGCTCAAGTCCTCCTTTTTCATCCAGACTTGGGACTGTCCAAACTAGGCCACAAACATGGAACAACTTTTAATATTTAAATTTCGATTAAGGCTCCTAAAATGTGTGTATATAATGTCAATCAAGGCTGAGCGGTTACTTCACTTTTGTAGAAGTTAAACAGTTTATTGACTGTATTTAAAAAAATATAAGTTGCATTATTTATAAACCGTACCTTAACAAGTTCGCTTTTTTGATTGAGAACCGAAATAGCCCACAGTGTGTAATAAAATGTTGTTTTCAAGTTGCTAACGACAACGGTTTAAGAATTAACCCTAATAGGTCGATATTTTATCCGAGACTCTTGATGCGAAGTTTGTGTTGAGTGAGTGTATTGGCTCCCTAATTACTTCCAACAAGGAAATGTTTGGTAAAGTTGACGGTGGCGACTGCTATGCTTGACAAGCGTATAAATTTATTTTAAAAACAAACAATCATTAATCTAACAACACCAACGTATAAGTCTTATTTCTTATCAATGGTTTGTACAATACCTGTGTATGCATCCAGAACCTGGACTTTTGATAATTTAAAAAAAATGTAAATTTATATAACCCAACACACACTTTGCATTATCCGTATAAAGTGATTGGACAATAATAATCAACCAAAATGATCGTTTTGACAATCTCTGGTCTATATTGCGTCACTTGTTTTAAACAAAACATCGAGTTAACTTTAATGATTGTTCTAACGTGCTGATAACTTCTCAAACTGTTAAAAACACTTGAATCTGTTTACATTCACGCTTTAAAATCCATTTTGCATGCACAAAAGCAATTTGTAACTTCATTAAATGTAGCGTGAACGTGTGTATGTATGTGTAGTTATTAATGTTAAGTTAATTACGTCATATGTTTTTATGTATACTGATTCTTTATGTTTGTAACTGAAGAGAACATACAAAATGAATTCATCTGACAGTTTATGTCTTCTATTATTATAAAGGAAACCCAATGCTTTAAATCTCTGGTTTCACAATCTACCAAATGCAAGCTATGTTCGGCTTCGCTAAAATGTTCAAGGTGTTTCCTGTAAAACATTAAAAGCAGTAAAAAAATAGAATAACAATAATAATAATTTTTGCTATTTTTAATGATTTATGGGAAACATATTTCAGAAGTAAACATTATGGGGAAGCCAAACGTGGGTCCGCATTTAGTGCCAGTGGTGGGGATTGAACTCACCCGTTCGACGATCTTATAACAAGAATGCACTTGTATCTATTTATACGTTATTTGTAAAAATTCTAATACAATCTCACTTATTTTTTCCTAACCTTACTTTGCCAACATATAAACTAAAATATAGGAAAGATGGAAAATGTACGTGAACATACGTTGTCTAGGTTGATCGACAGTTTCTTTTTAGTTAATAGCTGAGTCCTTAAACCGCACCATTTCTGCACAAAATTGTAAATAGTCAAATGGAATTATTCAAAATATGATTTTAAAATCAACAAAGAGATGGCCTTGGCACCAATTATTGTTTTTGTCGGTGTTTGGAAGCTATCTTTGTTTTCTAATTATAAAAAAGGCATTGCAAAATTAGCCGACCTAATTATTAATAAACCAATTTATATATACATTATTGATTTTCTTTATTGATTTGTTAATTATTTAATTAATTAACATTAGCATTATGTACAGCGTGTTTAAACATGAGTGGTTGGTATAGTCAATCATTTGAAATGGTGATAAAAAGACTGACTGACTGTATTTTCACACAATGGTGAACAATGTTGCATCTAATTTTATTCACATGTTACCATTTAGTAGAAATACGATTAGTTACAATTTTTTCAATTTAAACAAAATGTTTAAAATAATATTTTGAATTTTATTTAACAACAGTAACGCATTTTAGTTTATAATATAAAAATGATTTATTAAAAAAATGTAATTAAACTTTTTTGCCAAATTTTGAAAAACATTACGTTTAACCTTTTTTTAAATCCGGGTGGTCAAACGTTGTTTAGTTTATGAGATAAAATATGAAAAATATATTTTCCACTAATATCAGTGTTCTATTCGAAAAAAATATTGTCATTTTAAATATCAATTATTTTCAGGCATGTTGGTTTCGACTATTTTTTACCAAAAAAAGCATTTTATTTGATTATTTAAAAAAAATTGTATTTGACTACACAAAGAAACAGTCAAGTAACATGTATGTACGTAGTGTGTATGTGTGTGTGCAAACCTTTACGCTTTAAAATAACGATAAGTTTGTTTTCATGTTTCAGTTAACTTGGTGACAGTCGACAGATAAATGTTGAAAAATATTTTTGTAATTTTAAGTGAAAAAATTATTTTATTAGTTTGCAGTAGAATGCAAACTTAACTGTGTTGTATCCAAGTAGACCGTTGGTATTAAATATGTCGATAATTGTTTTTTATTTTTGTAAATATTTATTTGCTTTGCCATATTTCTTATCGTGTAATAAATCTTGGAAAATATTATTATTAAATTGGCTATATATGTTTGTTTAAAGACTGATAAAATTAATTAAATTGTAACATTACCATTTACAACGTGTATTAAATTATACAGCATTAATAAATTAGACGAATAGAAATAAATAATTCGATTTTTCTTATTTTTAAAATTACAGTATTTATTATTTATTTATTTATTTATTTTTATTACTTTAAATATATTTTACCGAAAGACGTATCGTTCAGCAGTGGACATTTTAGCAAAGCCAAATGTGGGCCCGCATTTAGTGGGCCGTGGTGGGATTCAAATCCATATCTATCAGGTCCCAGTCGAGCGCTGTACCGCTAGGCTAATCTGACACGATTATAAACTAGTCATAAGAGCTTAATGCCTAAATACTTAGAAATAATTCTTTTTATTCTAGAGTTTAAATCTACATATTGTCATTTCCTTTTGTTTTGTTTGGAAAAAGTGCATTCTCAACAACTTTTACGTAACAATAATTCTCACTTGTTGACACATATTGAAGACGGGTCGAGAGATAAAGTTCTAAAGCATAAATTTTAAATAAAAAATTGATTAAAAATTTTTAACATAATAAATTAATTGCTTAATAATATTGGAAATAATTTTTTTACTTTTTCCAATAAAGAAAACATTTAAAATTTTAATTGAATCAAAGAAATTTGCTTAAATTAGGCACATTTTCATGCTTTTTATTAACTATTGTAAGCATTCAAATTTTAAATTATTTATTTTTTATATATATATATATATATATATATATATATATATATATATATATATATATATATTAATTTAAATACAAGCAAAGTACCAATGATCATTATCACATTGAACAATATGTTTAATTAATGTGGTACTTATTCACTTGTTTTTAAACATAACCAAGGAAGAGACATAAAAATGTATTATAATCTTTTTCATGGCTTATCATTTTAATAGATTCGAAATTGCTGATTTTTTTAAAATATAGCTAATTTAATATTTACACAACTTTGCAATTAAATGTGTCTGATAATACAGTGTTACAACCTATGTGTCTGTGTACTTGTTTTGACATTTTTATTTACAGATGTACATTTTCAAAATATAATATTTAGAAAAATTGATTTAAAAATATTAATAGTTTATATATATATATATATATATATAATTTATTTTAAAAATAGTTTTTGTTTAATTGTTTATTTAATTGTTTAAAATTAGTATTAAAAGGGTTTATTAAAACGGAAAAAATCCACAGTAATCGGTTCCAAGTCCAGTTGAGAAAGGAGGATGTTTAGAAGGTAGACTTGGCATGTTGGTCTTTTAGGAAGAATAGTGTTAAAATACAACACAAAGATTCTACATTATAAAATGACGACAAAGAAAGGAAACATAATTCTGATGATAGGATTTAGCAAAATTTGAATAAAAACTGAATCTATACAAGATCCTTAATGTACAATCACATGAAACAATCTTGTTATTTTATAGCCTATAGAGTGAAAGGATTTTAAAATAAAAAAACAGAAAATAAAACAAATATTTACTGAAAATTTGATTTTTTTAAAACGTTTTTAACAATGCTTTGCAGTGTCCTGTATACAAATATTATATGTATATATATATATATATACATAATTAGAAAATGTCGTTTTTGCTACAGTGCAGGTGTAAACAAACCACTTGAATTTTCGTTAAACAGTAAAATATTTTAACCAAATTTTATTAATGTATCTTCAGATATCTTTCAAATATTTTATCTCTATATTTGTAATTACCTGTATAAGAGGATGTTTGAATATGTCAATTTTCACTGAATTTCTATCTTTCTTTCGTGTACATTTGGAATTTATTTTGTCAAGGTACGGAATAATACACATTCCACAGTCATTATAATTGTGTTAATAACATGTTTAAATTAACTGATTGAGAATATTTAGAGCGATGTATGTATTGACTTTTATTAAGTATTGAAAATTTTAATGTAATGAATTCAGTGTGGTGAGATTTTAAGCTGGATTTACGCTAAAGGTTACTACTCCCATTACAAAATCGATAATTATTGTAACATCAGTGGTACATTACATACATACTGTACAGTTCAATGTTAAAATTAACAGTATTTGGTACATAAATAAGAGTTACATTAGTAAGATTTTAGGATTATTATTATTATTTTGCCTTGTTAACTTGGATTATTTTAATTTTTGGTAAGACATTGAATATGAATTAAAAATGTCAAATTTGCATAAAATCTGATGGCTTTTTATACACTTGAGTAGCATTTTTCACATTGTATTTTGTGTGGTCTTTTAGCAGTAACGTCACTTTTTAAATTATAGGTGGTTATGGGTATTAATGCACCACCTGCTCTAAGTAAAGATAATAATACTTATAGTAATGGTAACAATAATAATAATAATAATAATAATAGTAAATTAATAATAATAGTAATAATAATAATAATAATTATTATTATTATATGTTTATCCTTAATTTTTTATCGTGGGAATAACACCAGCTTTGATAAAGTTACATTTATTAATAATAGCTTATTGCCATCATCATAATGCGGATGTACTCTAATAATTATTAATTTTTGGGCGTGTATTGAACTTTAAAATTTTTGTTTTATATCATTTTGGGTTCAAGTTTATGTGTGTGTAAAACTTGAAAGATATGCGCTGCTGATGATTCCAAATAAGGATGAAACAACTGTACAGTGCTCCTGGTTGAGGTGAAATCAAATGAATTTCTTATTTAAATGAACTTGACAATTCATTTATTTTATTTGACCGATATTGTATTTTATAATTATGTCTATTTTTTATACTGAAATCTACTATCTAGGCTATCTAAGCCACTAACTATAACAATAATAATAATAATTATTATTATTATTATTACAAAACCCTTTTGCTTTAAAAAAGCATGGGGCAATAAGATAACAATTACAGCAAAAATTAACATCAAAGTCTTGTAATTCAAAGAGAACATAAGAAATCGAAGATTGAGCTTCTTTTCGGCTTTCACTCAACCCTGTCATTTGTGTAACTCTGTCATCGAGATACGTGCGATTACTTCTTTGCTGTTGTTTTCCGGAATGGCGTCCTCTTATTGTTTCCGTAGCAGTATGAATTTTTTACAGAGGCCAGGTTGCTAACCTTGCGCTCAAACCCTCCTCCTTTAACCAGGCTTGGGACTGGCTAGATTAAATCATTTCTGATCCAAACTAGGCGGAGTTACAATAATAATATTAATAATAATAATTATAATGGTAATAATAATAATAATAATGGTAATAATAATAATAATGGTAATAATAATAATAATAATGGTAATAATAATAATAATAATGGTAATAATAATAATAATAATAATAATAATAATAATAATAATGGTAATAATAATAATAATAATAATAATAATAATAATAATAAGGGTAATAATAATAATAATGGTAATAATAATAATAATAATAATGGTAATAATAATAATAATAATGGTAATAATAATAATAATAATAATAATAATAATAATAATAATGGTAATAATAATAATAATAATAATAATAATAATAATAATAATAATGGTAATAATAATAATAATAATGGTAATAATAATAATAATAATAATAATAATAATAATAATAATAATAATAATAATAATAATGGTAATAATAAATAATAATAATAATAATAATAATAATAATAATAATAATAATAATAATAATAATAATAATAATAATAATGGTAATAATAATAATAATAATAATAATGGTAATAATAATAATAATAATGGTAATAATAATAATAATAATAATAATAATAATAATAATGGTAGTAATAATAATAATAATAATAATAATAATAATAATAATAATGGTAATAATAATAATTCTTATTAAAACTATTATTATCATCATTGTCCTTAATGAATTTATATAGGTAGGTTTAATATAATATAACGCTTTTTACGAAACATTAAAAAATAATAAATTCATATATTCCTTGTATCTTACTTAATCTTTTGCATTTAAACAACATTAAACAAGATTTTTATTTGTCGTAATTAAAACACGTTTTCAACTAAAGTAATTTACGTATATAGGGAAATTGTTTACGTAAATAAAAGTAATGATGATTTTTTTCAAAAAAACGTCAAACTTACATTTTAAAAATGTTATTTTTGAAAAGGTTTCATTTTTATAAAATATCTAACGCTTATGTACATAATTATTTTTTACGTTGCTTTTGTTTATTTTATTTAAGGAACAATATTTCTAAATGTAAAATAAATAATCCGTAAGACACATTACTAATAACAATAATAATAATAGTAATAATAATTATAACAATAATAATAATAGTAATAATAATAGTAGTAATAATAATAGTATTAATAGCAATGATAAGAATAATAAGAATAATAGGAATAATAAAAATATGTAATTAATTTTTATTTGATGGAGTTAAAAATGTTTCAATTATAATATTGGTCAAAGTTTTGGTAACAAATACATGAACAGTCGTTTTGGTGATTACACAACTGACTAAGCCACTTGACTTACTAATTAGTAGTAACTGGCACAAAATATAGACCTATGTTTGGCTGTAATAAATGTTCATTTGTTGAAAATGTTTTTTCTTTATAGGCAATTCCTAAACTTAATAACCGGTGCATTACAGCGAGTAACATTCACGACAGTTGCCGACACGACGTTGCGAGTCACTAATAAAATATTTCAACTCTTCCCAGATATTTGTAAGACACTTAACATTTATTGACCATGCATTTCTAACACAATAAGAGAAAAACGATTAAAATGGATTGGCCATGTTTTATGTAGATCGCCCATTCATATAGTCACAAAAGCTACGGATTACCATCCATTACTCGGATGGGTAAAAAACCAGGTGATCAACGAAAAGTTTGGACTGACATTGCAGCATTCCTGTTATTTATGCTAGGTCCCTTAGTTACAATAAATTATTTAATTGGACGTTTATTTTCTTACCGTTTGCAGTTAATAAAGATCACTAGAAGGATTTAATTCGGAATGTAATTAACATTTAAAGTCAGTATGTCTCAAGTATCGTTTATTGAGTGCACATTGCAAAAGTTGGCGTTTTCTGCAGACTTTTTAAAATGTGGACTACCCTGGACGATGTTTAAAATGTTTTAAAATTAAAATAAAAGATTTATATAAATAAACAAACTGTTATTAATTTATAAAACCGAAAAAGCGTTCTTTGTTAAATCTCTAAAATGCAACAGTTTTCCAATTAAACACTTTTGGGAATTTAAAACAATTTAAAAGGATGCATAATTTATAAACAATGATTAGGTTGGTACCAATTTCATTATTTTTATTTTTTTAGAAGATTGTAACCGATTGTTTGCTATTTCCATAAGCGCATCAAAGACTTTTGATTGCTACTTGTTACTGTCTACAAAAAATAACGAAAACGCTTGGTTTTTGTGTTAGGATCTAGTGTGGTGGTCCAAACAATGCACACACCATGCGCATCGATTAATAACCTTTAAAATGCCCTTGATTTATGTTTGTAGCCATGTGCCGGATAAGAAGCACGGTAGTTTCGCTGTCGGTACGATTTTTGATTAATGTTTGTCTAAATTCAAGGTAGACCACCAAAAAGGTATAAAATTAAGACTGTCTAGTGATTATTTTATTATAAATGAGAGTTGTTTATGTTAAAAATGTAACTGTTGTACTTTAAGGAAAATGTAAAATACACCCACTATTTAAGATATAGCCTAGAGTAATAAGAAAAAATCCTTGTTTTTTTAAAATTATTTCAATAATAAAATAATTGCTTACGAAAATGGACTAATGATAGCTTGTAAAATATTTGTAATTAATACTTGTAAAAACACTGTTAACAAAATAACGGACTTTACAATAATTAAAAAACTAAATTTATAAGATACAAAATTTTAATATACAATATTTTTTTAATAAGGAATTTATAATTTTTACAATGACTTATTTTTATATCGTAATTTGCCGGAGTGATCTAGCGGTACAGCGCTCGAATTCGAACCTCGGTGTGCATGGGTTCGAATCCCACCACCGGTACTAAAATAGGGGCCTATATTTGGCTTCGCTAAAATGTACACTGCTAAAAAATGTTTTTTCCACCTAGTTTGGATCAGAAATGATTCAATCTAACCAGTTCTAAACCTGGATAAAGGAGGAGGGTTTGAGCGCGCAAGGTTAGCAACCTTCTACAGAAACAATACAAAAGGACGCCATTCTGGCAAACAACGACAAAAATGTGATCGCACGTACAGAGTTACACAAATGACAGGGTTGAGTGAAAGCCGAATGAAAGCTCAATCTTCAATGCCAACGAGAATTTGTTGTTAATGTTGTTTTGCTGTAATTGTTATCTTATTGCCCCATGCTTATTTTTAAAGCAAAAGGGTTTTGCATAATTTATATATAGTAAACATAAAATAAATCAATATGTCTTAATAACATTATGTAGACGAAAAATGGTATTAAAAATAAAGTAGTTTGGTATGTAAAAAAACGTTTGTTTACCAAATAGAAATTGAAACATTTGTCTTAAAATAGCCCTAATGTATATAATTTTGATGTGGACAAGTAAAGGGTTTTCGTATCCAGTCCTAAATACGTGTAAATAATAAAACGATAAAAAATTACAACTTTATAGCATTTCTAATTTTGCATTACTTAGAAAAAGTTTAAAGAGTTTATTTTATTATACATACATACTGTGCCGATGTAGTCTAGTGCAGTAAATCACTCGATTCAAATCTGGGTAGGCTTGATCCACAGTACCAACACACTACCGACATTGTCCAATGTTAAAAGTTGTTTTCTGTCAAATATTTAAAGTAATGATAAGTCATCGAATATAAAATATTGTTACATTATTATTGTTCAATTGCCAACATATATTTCTAATGCAAACATTTCAGCACTAAATTTATTATTATTATTGTTATTATTATTATTATTATTATTATTACTATTATATTGTTAATACGAAACCCTTTTAGATAACAGTAACAGTAACAGTAACAACAAAATCCCATAATTTTAAAAGGACATATAACAACAACATTATTATTCCATGTTTTGGAACATTTTGCCATCACGTTTGGTCCAATTCGATTTTCCCATTGGTGTTAGTTTTTCGAACAGTAAATGTAAAATTTGACCAGATAATTTCCTTTGTCTAATCGACAATCCTGCAAAGCGAACATGAAAATTTATTTTGGTTTTTCCTCCATTTTGTTGTGTCGGTTAGGCTAGCGTTTTTTGACTCTTGTTCGTTTCTGTAGCAATATAGACTTTTTCTTACCGAAGCCACGTTGCTAACCTTGCGCTCAGACTCTCATCATTTATGCGGAACTGGTTTATTTCTAATCATGGAAAAATTTAATATTCATAATATTTTTAACCTTTAAAAAATGTCATATAATGTATTGTACTTTTAGCTAATCAAATACAATCATTAATAACATTTATTTCAACAATATTTTAATTGTATAATACAAATATATGAGATATATTAATCCTGTTAATTAAATAACTACTTTTTTAAGAAAAAGCGATACGTTTTTTGTGTCAACATTTTGTACTACTCAATCAACCGTGCAAAAAGGTTTAAAAATACATTGTTATAACAATGTAAAACACATTGGTGACAGAAAACAATTTGATATTTTTTTCTAATCATGAAAAAAAATGGTTTCCATAAATATAAAATGTCTAAATGTGTTATTCAAACAATGGTCATATTAAAACCAACATAATGTCGACTCATTGGCAAGGTCAAGAAAATTATTCATTTTAAAAAGTAGGTAGACTATGTAAGTACCACCATTTGCATAGGCCAATATTGAACACAAAACAGCAATATAGCAATTGCTATTGATTTTTTTAATCATTGTTATTATTTTTTGAAAACACCAAACATTTGCTTAATGTTACTATCTAGCATACGTATGCATAAACAGGAGTTATTAAAAAAATTTACATCTAGATACATATAGATAAGAAGATTGAGCATTTAAAAATAAAATGTAGGTGTATTTGGGTATTGTGGTCGCTAAACTCACGTTTCAGTAGACAAGAATTCAAGACTTTTAAGCCTATAGCGTAACTCTCATTTGATTGGACTGAAAAAACATTTGTATTGACAATTAAATTTCTTCAATTGTTATTATTGATCAAATTCTAAAATGGATAAATTAATAAAAAATAATACAATTACAATATTTATATTTGCCATTAGTTGAAACTTTCTTCTTTTTTTATATTAAATTTTATTGCATATACATTCATAGTGACGGAATATGTCTGAGTTCTACCGTGCTCGACTTAAACCTGAGTGAGCATGGTTTAATTGTCCTTGACGGAACTAAATGCAGACGAACGTTTGGCTTTGCTGAAATGTCTACTGCTGAAAAATGCATTTCTTTTAAAAAAAGCATTTAAAGTAATATAATAATAACAATAATAATAAAATAATAATAATTATTATTATAAATTAATAATAATAATAGTGAGATATTAAAGCTTAGTAATAATAATAATAATAATAACAATAAAAATAATATAATAATAATAATAATAATAATAATAATAATAATAATAATAATAAAATAAATAATAATAATAATAATAAAATAATAATAATAATAATAATAATAAAATAATAATAATAATAAAATAATAATAATAATAATAATAAAATAATAAAAAATGTCATTTACAGATTCAATGTTGATTTCTTTTATTCAAAAATTTTCATGAACATTTTACCAGGATAAAGTCAATATTTTGACGTTTAAATCTGGAAAATGGTTCTGTTTAATCCTAGATAACGCAATTCGACTCTAACCTTGATGGACATAGGTTTGGTTGTTACTACCGGGTCAAACATTTAAAATAGAAAAAATATTTTAATAATATTACTATAACTTATTAAAAATATATTTAATTACAAGCAATAATTGGTTTGTGTAATATGTGTATAAATGAAAAGCATGTTAACATATTAATTATTTAAGTAAACGTTTTGATAATAATTAAATACAATTTTTGTTATTTTTGAATTTTTCATTTAAGCATCTTTTATATACAATTAAATAAAAAAACTAGTAGTGTAGTTATCAGCAATATTGTCGTATATGTAAGTAATTATTATTATTATTATCATTAAGCTTTAATATCTCACTAGAGATACATTTAGCGTCAAATACATTTTTACCATCAATATACAAAATAATAAAATCAAAAAAATCTTAAAAATGTAGTAGTACAAATAATGGGATCAAAATGAAATAGAATGTCATATGTTAATGAATATAAATATAGTCAATATAGTAGCAATAACTAATTGATAAATATGAAAGACTCTTTTGTTGTATATCTACCACAGTAGTAATTGTTTTGTTTACATTAGTTGAATGTAAAAAAATAATTTATTATTTGAAAGATAACTTTGTTTTGAATATCGATTACTGCCTACATGTATCTAAATTTTCAAAATTTTCATCAATTTTGATAAAGATTTGTTTTGTTTACATCAAAAATTTAATTTTTATGATTCACTCGCAAATGAATTTTAATTTATGAGTTATAAAATGTTTGAATTTGTTAGTTTTATCAATTGGAAGTTTTTCCTTCTCAATAGTATTCTGCTGAGTACTTTTCTGTTTACCCAACAATCATTGTAAACGATTGTATAGAAATGTATAAGATCCTTTCTACTAATTACTACATTTTTTGTTTTGTTTTTTTAATAGAAGTACATATGGTACATTTATGTGCAAGTAATACTAGTGTTAATTATTTTTTTATTCTACACTTATTGTTTATAGTAATGTTCGGAGTTTTAAGTTTAAACGGGAAAAAAATTATAAATTAATTTTTTTTATTGCAAAAATCTTTTTTGCTTTGTTTAATCCCGTAAGACGTTTATTTCTGTTAGATCTTCCCGAATGGTTTTTAGCCAAGTTTTCTGTGGTCTATTCCAACCTTATTTTCCCATCTTTAATTGTCTATTTATAAACCGTTCTTGTTGGTCTTTCGGACGATAAAGGTAGAATTTAACTAAATAATTTTGTTTTACTTTTTTTTGAAAAATCGATAATAGAACAATTTTAAATAATGTAGTATTAGAATTATAAAGAATAATAAAAACACAATTGTACCTTATTGTAGTTCCCAATATAATTAAAATAAAATGTGACAAATTTATAAATACACATGGTGTCTATAAGTGTTTTTTGTAATTTAATAAATTTAGTTAAAAGCTAATTAATAGGAAAGATTGAAATAAATATATTGACCATAAACTGAATAATTTTTAAACCAACCATTATTTTCCAACTGGATGGTGTACCATTACATTAGTTGTTGTTACGATCACTTTATTATTTTTCATATTCATACGGTATATAAAAAAACGACTTTGAAGGCTTGATAAACGTAACAAACGTAGAAGAATAACAAAATTTATTGACTGCCAGACGACATTCTTGTAACGTCGCCACTGTTTGCAAAGATTGACGAAGCCGTTTGATTTTTTGTCAGGATTATCTTCCTTTGCCCAACGGCTACATATGGTATTCGTATACCTTAAGATATATCTTAACTATCCTGGGTGTATGCTTGCACTCACCCGCCGATGCAAAAACCCAGTTATACCGCTGTGCACTTGGACCCTACTCTTATTAATCTAGATGCCTAGAAGCACCCAGTCCAGGATGCACTACGTGGGTCCTTCACGTGGAATATCACCATCATTGGAAATAGAGACTTTATAGGCATTATTCAAATCCTCGTAGATCATTACCATCCTACATTAATTCAACAAAACAATGCATAATTAATTTTATTTTTCAACAGATTGTATAAACTGAATTAGCCATTTACAAAAAGTAATATTAATTCGTAATAATTTACAAAAATTTACTAAATTAAAATTATAAATTTCAAATTTCTTACAATACATGTGATTAATTATTTTGTAAATTTTTCTATTAATCATTTTTTCATTACCAGTGTCATTTTCTGTCTTTTTATTCATGCCGTTGCTTTAAAACGCATCAAATGCAGTTTATACAAAAGTTGTGCTACATTTGTGTAATGTTAGTTTGTAATAAAAATTTTGCTATTTATTGAGTTTGCTATAAAAATTAATATTTAACCTTATTGTAAAACAAACTAAAAAATAAAAGACACATCAAAATTTTAAAAATATAATAACGTCGTATTTGTTGTATATCATTTTTATATGTTTTCTGTGTCAAATACTACAATATAATTAACTTTTAACCTATTATACTATTATTAATATACAAAACCCTTTTGCTTTAAAAATAAGCATGGGGCAATAAGACAGCAATTACAGCAAAAACAACAACAACAAAGTCTTGTTGGCATTAAAGATTCTTCAAATCGAAGATTGAGCTTCTTGTCGGCTTTCACTCAACCCTGTCATCTGTGTAACTCTGTCATCCAGATACGTGCGATTACATCTTTGCCGTTGTTTGCCGGAATGGAATCCTCTTGATTGTTTCCATAGCAGTATAAATTTTTTACAGAGTCCAGGTTGCTAGCTTTGCGCGCTCAAACCCTCTTCCTTTATCCAAGCTTGGGACTGGCTAGATTGAATTATTTTTGGTTCAAACTAGGATGGTATTTTTTAAATTCCAAATAAATATTTAACCTTTTACTCCAGCTTTGCGTAAAAAAGTATCTTTTTGTTTGTTCATGTAGTACAAATAGCAGCATTGCTTCAATTGTCAACACTGCCGATACAAAATATGCACCCTCGTTTGAGTAATCTATAATAACAATTTATGTTAACGTGTTCCTTGTACAATGCTTAAACAATAAAACCGGAAATTCATTTTTAAAAGTTAAAATATAATCAAATTTAATGTCAATATATAAACAAACATAAATGCAGGTAGACAGTGACAATTAAAAGTAAAAATATAGTTTTTAATGTTTAAACGTTTGGTTATTTTTAGAACAATACCTAACGTTTTTCGACTATATTTGTTTTAAACCAAATACGGTTTATTGCTGTCTGTATAAAAATGTTTAGTTTTAATGTATTTGAATTTTTATAATTATTTGTTTTTGCAACTTGTCATAGTTTTAAATTGAAAAAACTATAAATAACAATTAATCATTACAAAAACGAAATAATGTAGCATTTAGAGTAAATAAATTTTAACCAGTAAACATTAGTAACATTACATTATTATTATTATTATTATTAATAATAATAATAATAATAATAATAATATCATGCATCCGAGGCTTATATACTTCAGTAAAAGTACATTTTGTAGCGTATCTTAGAAAAAGCTTGGACTATCAGGTATTTTGTGAAAAGCATAATACTGCTTTATTAATTTTTAATTTCCAAACTATAAATACTAATTTTTTATTGGTATATCACATGGTATAATTTTTTAGCAAATTAAATCTCAATTCCTTAAATAGTATTCAACCTTACCTTAGCCAATCAGAAGTCTTGTTGAGAAAGGAGCAGGGTTTAAGGGTAAGATTAGCAGTCTGACCTTTGTATAAAATTAAAATTACAATACAAAACAATAAGAGAATACCATTTCATTGAACTACGGCAAATATATAATAGCATAATTTTGATTACCGGATTTTATTCATTGTAGTTGGTGATATAGTCACCTCTTCATTATTTCTATAATTAAAACGATCAATTTTGATGGCTTGATAAGCGTAACAAGTGTAGAAGAATAACAAAGTTTTTTGGTTAGTAAACGGCATCCTTGTGACAGCGTTACTGTTCGCCAAGATTGACGAGACTGACTAATTTTTTGTTGGAGTTGTCTCTCTCAACCCAATAGTTACATATGCTATACATATATCCTAATTTACCTTTTAAGTTCCCTAGATGTATGCTTACCAAGTTATCCCGTTGTGCACTCGGTCAGTGCTGTTATTAATCTTAATACCATTAGGTCCTGGATACACTACGTGGAGGATAAACAGTCGGGAATATTACCATCATTGGGATTTGAGACTTTATCAGCATTACTCAAATCTCCAGGATTACTAGCATCTCAAATAGTACTAGTAGTGGTAGTAGTAGTAGTAGTAGTAGTAGTAGTAGTAGTAGTAGTAGTAGTAGTAGTAGTAGTAGTAGTAGTAGTAGTAGTAGTAGTAGTAGTAGTAGTAGTAGTAGTAGTAGTAGTAGTAGTAGTAGTAGTAGTAGTAGTAGTAGTAGTAGTAGTAGTAGTAGTAGTAGTAGTAGTAGTAGTAGTAGTAGTAGTAGTAGTAGTAGTAGTAGTAGTAGTAGTAGTAGTAGTAGTAGTAGTAGTAGTAGTAGTAGTAGTAGTAGTAGTAGTAGTAGTAGTAGTAGTAGTAGTAGTAGTAGTAGTAGTAGTAGTAGTAGTAGTAGTAGTAGTAGTAGTAGTAGTAGTAGTAGTTATGAAGTAATTATCGTAAACCATTTTGTATATAAGTACATTTGATATATATTGATTGTTTATACATGATGTTGTTGTTATGTCAGTTCAAACTAATTACATTGTACTAATAATATGCATATAATCACCATAAAACAATTAGTAATTAAAGTTGTCGTATCTATGCCAATTGTAACAATTTGCAAAGCGTGTCATCAGGCAGTCGGTTTGCACATGCATGACACAACATTTTAAACTATATTTTATTCGTTTCAATTGGATTAGTACATAAACAATTTGACGTATTTGGTTAACATTTATGCAAATTATGTTTTTTTTTGTTTAGAATAAAAAGGTTTTTGGTCTAAATGTGCACGTGTTGGCATTTACAAAATAACCTTGTCAAAGCTGCAACTTTCATCTTGTGGCACGTAGTTTAATAAGCAACAAGTAACAACATTATATAAATAGTTAGTAGCCATTAATCTTTATAATGTAATTTGTTTATATCAATATTGTTATATTTTGCTATTATTATACAAAATCCTTTTGCTTTAAAATAAGCATGGAGCAATAAGACAACAACAACAATAACAAAGTCTCGTTGGCACTAAAAATTCTGCAAATTGAAGATTGAGTTTCTTGTCGGCTTTCACTCAACCCTGCCATCTGTGTAACTCTGTCATCCAAATACGTGCGATTACTTCTTTGCAATCATTTGCCGGAATGGCGTCCTCTTGTATCGTTTCCGTAGCAGTATAAATTTTGTACAGAAGCCAGGTTGCTAACCTTGCGCGTTCAAACCCTCCTCCTTTATCCAGGCTTGAGACTGGCTAGATTGAATTATTTCTGGTCTAAACTAGGCGGAGTTACTTGATAATCAATAAAAGTAATATAATTTTATAGAATAAAAATATATCATCAATATGCTACCTGCATTGATTTATGTGTTACATAATAAAAAAAATGTATGTTTTGTGCAACACATTTTGAAATAATTCAACTTACTTAAAAAACAAAAAAAATATTCAAAACTTTTTTCATGTTGTTTTATTGATTCCATTTTGTTTTTCTTTCGTGTCAATACAATAAATTAAAATGAAATGTGTAAAAATAAATATAGTGGGAATGGTATATATGTTAAAAGGTGTATTAGTATTATTATTATTATTAAATTAAAAAATTAAAAAAAATGACATTATACATACATAAGAACAATATAACATAAAGATAAATTTGATTTTTTCTGTCTGAATTTATATAGATTGTCACACTATTATGTTTTAATCTGTAGTGTATTTTACTAACGTTTATTTAAATTGATTGAAGTTATTTTTTATTTTTGGCGGAACATTGAACAATAAAATTAACGTTTTTCTAATTCGCATATTTTTAAATTTATTTCCTATTACTTAATTCAAACATTGTCCAATAAGTCAACATTGATTGCATTCAAATAAACGTCAGCATTTCCTATTAATAATCGGATTTGAATTCACAACTGCACTATTAGCATCTTAGATACATCATTATTTATTTCATGTTTGCTACTTTGAATATTTTACAGGAAACGCATGCCTTTCAGCAGTCGACATTGTAGAGAAGCCAAACGTGGGCCCGCAGTGGGATTCGAACCCCGATGGCCACCGAGGTCCAAATTTGAGCGCTATACCGCTATAACACCCCGGCAACAATTCCCTCTTTTATGAAGGGTCGCTGTTTTTGGTCACTTGCCTCTATTTGGTTCTGTCGGTAGTGTCTGTGACAACTAGACAATTGTGATGTAGGTTTTTACTGCCAGATGTCCTTTCTGCTACAAACCCTTTGCCTTTATCAATTCTTCAAACTGGCTAGATCAGTTCATTTCTAATCCTCTCTAGGCACACTTGCATTTCCATCACATCAAAATATATTTTAATTATAAAATTGCAAAATTAAAAAACAATTAATTACTTTTTGAACGTATACAGCTGTGATAAATAAAATTATTTTAATATGAAAATTATGTTATGTAATTTTATCAATTTGTTAACACTAAAATTAAATTTAAAAACAAACAATTTATAATATATATATTTTTCATTCTTGTCATATTTTGAAATACAAAAATTAATTATTGTTACAATGCTTTTAACAAATTAATTGTGTGTGTGTGTGTGCTTTTTTTGTTCTATTAACTTTCAATCGGTTAAAAAATAAATGGGAAAAATGTAAAATAAATTGACAAATCACCTTTGTCAAAAATGTTTAATCTAAGACAAGTGGTTAGAAAAAAGCATTATATTATAAATTGCTAAATTCTTTTTAAAAAATTTGATTTTTTAAATTTATAATTAGAATAAAAAAGACAAAATAGACAAAATTAAGAGAAAAATCAATTATAAATATTTTTAAATTTGTTAATGTAGTGTTATATAAAAGTAGTAATAGATTAATACTAAAACTTATTAGAGACGTTTTTTTATACTATTTATTTCAATTATTATTAACATAAAATATGGTCGTTACTTTTTAACTAATTATGGGGAGCTTTAAAGATAATATACGAGAATGGGATAAATTTACTGAATAATAAAACGATTTGGTTTAGACCAACCAGAAGAAACGCATAACTGTTTCATTCCTGTTTGCAATTGTTAGCAGTGCATAATCTTCAAGTTTTACTTGAATCCACGCCCTATCTGATGTTAGGCTAATGCTTTAATTACTAAGATAAGAGTGGTTGAAACTTACTCTGTAAATTTAATATTTATAGTAAATTTAATAAACGTCAATTATATGAAAAACGTCATTTTTGTACCGGGGTGGTCTAGCGGTATAGCACTCGAATTTGGACCTCGGTGGATATGGGTTCGAATCCCATCATCGGCACTAAACTGCGGGCCTACGTTCGGCTTTGCTAAAATGTTCACTGCTGAAAGATGTTTCTTGTGCAAACATTCAAAGTAATAAACATAAAATAGAAAAAAATAATAGAAAAAATAAATCATGTTTATCATGAGTGGTGAGCTAAAAATTTGTTTGTTTCTGTAGCAATATAGATTTTTTACAGAGGACAGGTTGTTAACTTTGTGCTCAAACTATCATTTTCTATTGACACTGGGGACTGGATATGTTGGTTCTTTTCTAGGCTGAAATATTTTATCAGCCAAATGGAGAATAATTTCAAAAACATGTTATTTATGTTAAAAAAATTATTCGGATAATTTAATATTTTCTACTTAAAACGGTGTTGGCAAATTGTTGCGTCAATAATTTGTTGTACAGTTTTAAAAACAACCAATTTCTCGGTTTTTTTGTCAAAAATTGTTGTTTTCATGGTGTACACTGCTCGATGCTTCGACGTAATCCATGTTTTGACGACTCCTTTTTTGTCCATTCTAATTAGCCCGACTATTTCGTGTGTGACAAATATTCATTAGTCAACTCAACGCATCATTTGCACAATTCGCTTTCTACACACCATTTGGAATGTGCACGTTTTGTCAAAGAAAGCAAATCTTTGTCTCACCTAACTGTCGATCCGTCTATTACGTTCCAATCAGCCATGTTGCCCGACAATTCAACTGTGTATGGAAACAACTCGTTTGGAATTTGCCATTCAAGTCAATCTATGTACGGTTTATCATCTCATCAAACCAATAATGGCCATTCTTCTATTTACTATCCGTATCAGAGCTATATTGGTAATTGTCAAGGTAAGCAATTAAGTCTACTAGTACTACCATTATTATTATTATTATTATTATTATTACCATGATGATATAGGTAGATAAAGCGCTGAACATAAAACTGGGTAGGCATATAATCAAGTTCCACCACCGCCTTTGTTTGCTTTCTGTTAGCAAATTTCTATCAAATATTCAAGCAATAAATCCAAAGCATTCCATAAACTAAAATATTTAATAATGACTAACCTATAACCTAGTATAAATATTTGCTGACTTAATTTATTTTTACAAATATATACATACTACGGTTAGTCTGTTTCAAGTTATAGGAAAAAATAATATTAATTTACTGCATCTTAAGTTATTATATAGATATAGCGATACAGCGCTCGAATTTAGACCTCGATGGACATCGGGGTTCGAATCCCACCACCGACTCACTAAAATGCGGGCCCACGTTCGGTTTCGTTGAAATGTCCACTGTTGAAAGATGTTTTTTGTAAAACATTCAAAATAATAAACATAAAATAAAAAACAATAACAATAAATAAGATATAAATAAATATATGTAGTAAGCAAACACACTTTTTTATTTAATATACGTATTTTGCGAACATTTTGCATAACAGTATACATAATACTTCTATATACGGGTTTGTTGATTAAGTGTTTGCTCAAAACACAGGTTTTAGAAAAGTTAAATGAGAACCTCTATAATTAAACGCGCACTCAAATCTACCTAAACGAGTCTAACAGTGTACATACACGTGCATCTTCCGTACATTGCGGTTTCAATTAGTCAAATATTTAACTCGATCATTTAAATTGCTTTGGATATATTTTATCATGACCTTGTTAATACAGGAAAGATCAAAATTTGTTAGTAATATATCAGTATTTGTTTATGTTTAGTGTCAGTGTTTTTAAAAGATATGTCAAATCAAAACATAAACACAATGTTTATCTCATTAAATAAATAAATCAAAATTTACTCTTTTTTAACAATTAAAAGATTAACCAACATTGTTTTGTTTAACAATAATATATACAAAACATTTGTTTAGGTTATATTTAAGAGAAAAAATATATTTTGCGCATTGATAGTTTATTACAATTAAGAATTGTGTTTTAAAATAATGAAAAACAGAACCAATATTGATTAATTTATCTGAGTTTACTGTACAACGTAAATTACTCTTTCAATCTGAAAATTATATATATATATATATATATATATATATATATATATATATATATATATATATATATATATATATATACTGTCCATTACAAACAGAGTGATATTTACATATATGTCAATTAACTGTAATAGAAGATACTGTTTGTTTTACATATATATATATATATATATATATATATATATATATATATATATATATATATATATATATATATATATATATATATATATTATATATATATATATATATATATAGTCCATAATGCTAACAAAATGTAGATCACATTACAATACAGCATTCAATATTTTGCAAACAACAAATTATTCAAGTCTGCATAGATATATATATGCTCGGGCAATATTATTTATCAGTTGACTATTCACATTTATACAACAACGGTGATTATCACTTGTTACGTTTTGTCACACAGATGAATGATGACTAACAAAACTATTATCTATTTAAAAATAGAGTCCTTTTTGCTGTATTTATTACATTGGTAGTTCCTTTTATGTGTGTGTGTGTCCTTGGAAAGAACGTATTAATTACATCATTATTGTAGACAGTTAAAAATATGTCAATGATGTCAATGAAATAAATTAATCTGATTTTTACAAATTATAAATAATGTTTTTTGTTAATTACAGATGGTAATAGTCTGGAGTTAAGTTTTATTTTTTTGTCACCGTAAGTCATAGTCCAATTTAGTCTTGGTATTATTTGATTATTAAAAAGCCTAATTGTTTTTGTTTTAATTTTAATAAAACTTACTTTGGCCGTTACAGTTCAATTTTATTAAATAATTACCACCTGTCTTTATTGTATTAAACGTTACATTTGGATAAAGTTACACCCAGTGGCTTAATAAGATATTAACATGTTGTATTTTGTTAAACGTTATCATAATAAATAAAAGGGTAAAAAACTGATTTATTAATAACAGTGATACAATGTAAAAAAATGTATAACAACAATTGCAACATTTATTACATTTTAAATTTAAGTCACACATTTATATACTATATATATATATATATATATATATATATATATATATATATATATATATATATATATATATTATGTAGCCTAAATACATATTTAAAGTAGAAATATTTTATATATGTACTTTGACAGGAAATAACAAGTTTTTTTTTAAATATTACACATATTTAAATTTTAAATTTTCTTTTTTTTTATAGCTTTTCTCTATTTCATGAGGTAAATGAGGCATAATATGTC
Source organism: Cardicola forsteri (assembly GCA_025895645.1). Lineage (NCBI taxonomy): Eukaryota > Metazoa > Platyhelminthes > Trematoda > Strigeidida > Aporocotylidae > Cardicola > Cardicola forsteri. The sequence continues at coordinate 73,978 of JAKXYG010000473.1, forward strand.
TAACTTTATTCTTTCTATTAGTTCCTTTACCTGTTAACAATCCAATGATAGCTACTCCATTCCTTCCTGATTGCCCGCTGTACAGCAGTTTATGTCAACTAGCCAGATCTTTCGCTTTCTTACCCTTCCATCTCGTCTCTTAGAGGTATAGTATGTTTAGCTTTCTTCTATCAATTAGTTCAGCAATTTTTTTTCCTTTATCTAGTAACGATCCAATGTATAAGGTGTCTACTCTTAACTTCCCTTTTATACATTTCCTTAGGACTTATTTTTGTAGTATGACTCATCCGTTAGCAGGTTGCCCTCTCTGAATTATCACATGACTCAGAGAATGGTAATGCGTGTTGTTTACGGGGAACGCCCAATTGTTTATCGAACCAATACGAAACATTTTGGCCATCTTAGTGTTTTGGCGTAGGTTTTATTGCCGGATTTCCTTTCTGATACAAACCGTCATCCTTTATCCAGGCTTGGGACTGGTTAGATCGGCTCATTTCCAATTCTCACTAGGCGGAGTTCATAGTTTAACTTTAAATTACTAATAACAAAATGGGTAATTTATAATTTGAACTGTTCAGTTATTAAAATGAAAACTAATCATCATTGTAAATACTATATGTACGTCAAATCTAACACATTTTTTAATAGTATTACTTTAAAATTTCTACGGTATTGGGACATATTTCTCTATAATTTATTTAAGGCATTCAATAATTAAAATATTTTTTAAATTTAAATTGCATTGAAATACGTTAATAGAACTTATATTTTGTATTTGTTACAGTATAACAAATATTTAAAATATATAATGAAAAAGAAAATTTTTTGGATTATAGAAAATTAAGACTATTCATGAAAGTACTTTTTAGAAACAAAAAAAAAGATTAACTTGATCGAAAGGTAGATTGCAGTGTGCGCACGGAGGGCTTTTAAAAATCAATTCAATATGATTGATGAGTTTTTGTAACATTACTTAATTATTTCAATGCACATCCATATTTTATTGAAAGGTTATGTTAACCTTATTTTAGCAATATTAATAACAAAAATTACATTATATATATATATATATATATATACATATATATATATATATATATATATATATATATATATATATATATATATATACATTCCCAATTGGATCGATAAAGAGTCCTACACAAATGAACGTTTGTGCACTTCGTCAATATTATGTCACTTGGTTCAAACAAAACACTGAGTTAACTTTAATAATTGCTTTAAAGTGTTGACAACTGCTCAAGCTGCTAATATGTTAAAAACACTTGAATCTGTTTACATTCACGCTTTAAAACTCATTTTGTGTGCACAAAAACAATTTGTAACTTCATTAAAATTACCGTGGACTTAACATATGTATGTTGCGTATGTGTATGTATGTGTAGTTATTAATGTTAAATTAATTACATCATATAATATATATATATACTGATTCTTTATATGTTTGTGACTAAAGAGAATATACGAAATGAATTCATCTCACAGTTTACGTCTTCTAATATTTTTGTTTGGAAAGAAAAACATAATCTAGACAGTGACGGACTTTCTCATTCGGATTGTTGGAATTGTCTTCTGTTTGGGCTTGGACAACACAGCAGTACCAACCGATCTTGAGGAAATTAACTAACTAGTCGTACTTGACCTAAATCTGGCTAGCTTTCTTGTTCAAAAAAATAATGAAAATTTTATGTTTACTTTTAATTTGTAAATAATGTTCTACAGGTGATATTTGTCACAAAGGTTTAGACCAAAGCTTACATTTAGTGCCAGTGGCAGTATTCCAAACCGTTCCTGCCCATTGACAAATCAATGTTATTAGAATTAAAATCATATTTGTTAAATTAGAAAAAAGTGATGTTTATTGGATTTATTTTTCGAATATCATTCCTATAACAGTAAAACAATAAACATATCAGTCAATAATTTGATTTCTTTAATCTAATATTTAATGCAAATTGCTGTTCAACTGGTTTCTGTCGTAATTTTATAACGATGCAAATGTTTGCGGATGATAAAATTTTTATTGATATAATTCTCCAAGTTAGATCGAATTAATTTTGCATTATTTATAATTTAAAAAAATTAATTAAGCTATTTTTTTGAATAAACAAATAGCAGGAATGTTTAATTTTTTCAAACATTTTCAACTTAAAATATTTTATGAGAGAAACGCATCTTTTGCCGAAGCCAAACACGAGTCTGGTCATGGGAATTGAGTTCATACCGATCTTGGTTCAAGTCGAGCGCTGTACCGCTTGGTCACTCCAGCATGTTAATATTTAATTATTTCAAAAATATTATTTAGTCTGGATAAAGGAGGAGGGTTTGAGCGCGCAACCTGGCCTCTGTAAAAATTTATACTGCTACGGAAACAATCAAGAGGATGCCATTCCGGCAAACAACGGCAAAGAAGTAATTGTACGTATCTGGATGATAGAGTTACACAGATGACAGGATTGAGTGAAAGCCGAAAAAAAGCTTAATCTTTGATATGCAGAATATTCAATGCCAACAAGAATTTGCTATTGTTGTTGTTTTCTGCTGTAATTGTTGTCTTATTGCCCCATGCTTATTTTTAAAGCAAAACGGTTTTTTATAATATATAATATAATAACATAATTATTTTGTATCAAAGTAAACAATCCATTTAATAAATAAAGAGAATTTAAAATTAAGTTTAATAAGATATAATCTACTATTGAAATTAACAAAATTTATTTGTTACTTAATTATAATCAAACTTATAATGTAAAAATTTGAATATAAATTTATATTGTATTAGTTGGTTGAATTTAACGTTGTTTAAAATAAAGTTATTTAATTCAATTTTTAATACAATAAAAAATTTGTTTATCAAATGGGGTTTTTATTAAATGACTAAAAATGTCAAGCTGACATGGGCTAAACAACTAACTTTGAATTTGTTTTATACTCTTTTTTTTTAATTTAAAGCTTTTGGCAATAAAACACATGCAGATTATGTACATTCTAAGATGCAATGTCTATAATAAAAATTATGTTTTATATACTGTCTACAATGTTCCCATTTTGGTTATATTCTTAAGTGATATGGTTACAAACATGTTTGGGAACAATTGCTTATAATCCAATGCTTGGTTTGAGCTTAAACAGAGAACCACAAGGATACAGCGTTAACATTTGTGCTACCCCAGACACAGCAACATGCATACGTTCAATTTGTGTTCTGTACATACATTTTTATATCACTACTGATAATCATAAGTTAGTGTTGTCTGATGGCTGTACAATTGTGGGGCTATTAATCGGTTGCGCTACAATTTCCATAATTATTTTGGAACTTTAACTCTAAATTATTTCATTTATTATAAAATTTATTGTGCATTTATATACATTTGTGCTAAATCTGTTTATATTTATTTATTAAAGCTTGCAATAATAATTTTTTATCATTTTATTTATTTAATTCGCGTTATTTAAATTTGTTTTGGTTTAACACTTTTTCTACAATTTTTTTAAACATTTATTGCTTGGATGTTTTAAGCAAAGTAAATTTCATCAAGAAAACGTTTAGCAAAGTCATCCCATAAACATTTGTTTTTTGTGCTTAAATATACGCATGTATTTAAAAAATATAATTAAATATAAATTATTTTATTAACTACTTACAACAATTGATTATTTTATATTATTATATTACAACATATGCTTCTTGAAATACAATTATAAAAATGTGCCGGAGTGATCTAGCGGTACAGTGCTCGATTTGAACTTGGGTGGGTATGAGTTCGAATCTCACCATCGGCCCTCTAAATGCGCGGGCCCACGTTCAGCTTCGCTAAAATATCCACTGTTAAACGATGCGTTTCCCGTCAAAATATTCAAAGTAGCAAACATAAAATAAAATATTAATTAATTAATTTTTTTGACACAGAAATAATATATTATTCATTATTTTATAGGAAAATATCAAAAAATTAAACATTAAAAAAATGCCAGCTTATTCAACGTTATCAAAATTTAATTTTTCTAGTTCATCCCACTGGTTCGAGTTTGGCAAATCCTCCTAATTGCATTTACAAAAAAAGCCCTCAAACTGAAAATGCCATTTTATCGTCGGCAAATACGCTACCCACTACAAACAATGCCGATTTTGCCACTTTTAATCAAACCAATTGGATACAGCAACCGTTCCATTGCCACATAATAACATCCCACCACATTCAGTCCAATAATGACAATGCAAAGCAAAATGGCGACAATTTTGCAATTGATCAAACAAGATATTCAAACGGTTCCCTACGACCCGATTCGATGCTGTCGGGCTCAACAATGACTAGAGATTCGTCACTTTCCGATTCGTTGCCCTATTCAATATCATCGCACGATTCAGCTTTGGGTGGTAATTTAATTGTAGATGGAAGTCAAACAAAAGCAATAAGGTACATTGATAATAAATGTTTCGATAAGTTTAATTATTGATTGTTTTAATGGATAAATTAATTGGAACTGTATCACAGGATTCAGTCTATTAAAGCTGTATTCTATGCGCTTGAATGTTTTAACAATCTGTCGATCAATATATAACGGAATAATTAAAGTTTACATCAAAACACACTAAAATCTAAAAATTTATGATTTTTGCAAGAATGGATAAATACTGTGACGCGAAAGTTGTTTTTATTGTTAATTTTATTTATTGATTTGAAGTTTATTACTTAGTTTTCTGTAAGTAATCTTTTCTGCAGTAAGTAAATATTTAAAGAAAACAAATAAAAATCCGCATTTAAAATTTTAGACTTGTCCGGCAAAACAAAAGTTTAGTTAAACCTCTGTGCATTTGGTTTTTTTTCTGTTAATTTAAATGTTTGAATGCCCCTAATCAAGTATGCTCCACGTAGTGGTGTTAACCAGGAATGTCACCATTATTTGAAATTGAGACTTTATAAGCATTACTCAAATCTACACGATTATTAATATTTCACTAATATTTAGTAGTACTTTTATAAAATTTGTTTTAAATTAATTTTTAATTGATTTATTATAATTTTTAATTTTAAAAATTAATTCAATTTTTTTTATCAATAACAAAATGCTACTTTATTTAAACAATTTATGATAAACTACTTTCATTTATTTAAGTAATATAGAGATACATCTGGTAAAAAAACACTTATAAGGTTAATGGTTAGAAAATTTCCATTACTAACAAACTACGTTTTATTTGAAACAAAGTAAAAAATAATTATATTATGCAACAAATTTAATTAAATTCCCTAAACTGTTGTATATTTTTAGGATGAATTACAATGTTAGACTTACCATCGTTTAAAGAACAGTCATATGCAATATTTAAAAACAGTAGCTTTAATTTTATCTAATTTTTGTTTACTTTTTATTATTTTTCATTTAAACATAACACAGATTAAAATAAAAATAAAAAGATTTTTTAAAACTTGCTACTCAGTAATACAATAAAACATTTAAAACAAAACATTTATGAGAATATCAAGATTAAGTATTTACCTGTTTAAACCCAATATTTTATTAAAAATAAAATTACATAAAACTGGATTAACAACTGAACAAGGGTTGTGCAGAAGTAGTTACAACTACTTGTAGCACAATGATTGAGGCATTGGCATGACACTGAAAAGAAAGTGGATTTAAGTCTATGTAATACTGCTAATGATTTCAAACAAGGATGAAACACCTGAACAGTGTTCTAAGTTGACCTAAAACGAGTAAAATTTATTATTCAAATAAATTTGACAATTTTTAATACTTTTCTGCCATGAAAAACTTAAGACATTACATATGCTTTATGTTTTTCTTAATATTTGACGTTATATTTTGTGGTAATAAATTTACTCAATCTTGGATTAGATAACATTTGGTATAAAGGTTTTTTAATTATATTTGTATTTTTTCATTATATAGTATCGTATATTGTAAATCAAAACAAGCATTTTATTTTAAATTATATAGATACTGGAAAAGTTTAAGCTAGATAAGAACTTTAATTGCAGAAATTGTTGTAATTATAAATTTCATTTCATTTTGATTGGTGATCTTGTAACCTCTTCATTATTTATATATATATTTATAAGGCATATTAAACAATCGACTTCAATGGCTTGATAAGCCAAACAAACGTAAAAGAATAACAAAATTTCTTGACTGGTAGACGGCATCCTTATAACGTCGCCACTGTTCGCAAAGATTGACGAAGTCGCCTAATTTTTTGTCAGGATTATCTTCCTTAGCTCAACGGTTACGTATGGTATACGTATACCTTAAGACACCTTTTAAGTACCCCGGGTATATACTTGCACTCACCCGCCAATACAAAAACCCAGTTATAGCGCTGTGCACTCGGACCTTGCTATTATTAGTCTAGATGTCTATCAGCACCTAGTCCAAAATGCACCACATGGAGGACAAACAGTCAGGAATATCACCATCATTAGAAATTGAGCATTATTCAAATGCTCAGTATTATTAGGATCCTATTGTAATCAATAACGTTTCCTTACAAATTATACACAATTACAAATATACATGTAAATATAGAATCAGGTTTCATCCGTTTTGAATGTGTACTAAATTTATGACATTTGTAAAACATTATTAAATTTATCTAACAATTTGTTTATATTATCATATATAATATCAAAATATTAATTTTAATTGTTTATACGAAATATGCTTTTTTCAATAGCGTTTAAACTGAAAATAATATTTTTTAAATATAATTTGCAACTGTTTAATTCTGTTTACAAAATCTGGTAGAAAAATGTTTATTGTGTTAATTAAGCTATGATATTTACTATTCAATTTTATGTATATATATAATTTGTGTAAATAATTATAGTAAATAAAATTTCGATTTAAATGTTTTACCCTTGTTTATACTACAATTACTGAATTACTAATTTATGTACATTTAATTATATGATTAATGTACGAAAAACACTTTTGTCTATTAGATGTCATTCGAATCTTTATCTAAAAACCTAATTACTAGTTCCACTGCTATTATTATCCGTTTTGTCCACTTTTTACAACAACATCAATTTAAATTTTTAATGATTGAAAATGCAATCTATTAAAATCAGCATACTTTTTGACTGTGAATACAAACTTGTTTTCTTATTTTAAATTTGAACTATTTAATTAGTGTGCAATGTTAACAATGTACATAATATGCGTTGATTTTAAATTTATTGAATTGTGCACGAACGACTAATGTTGCCCGTTCCAAATTTACTTGAAGAAAGCGAAAGATTTGAGCACAAGGTTAGCATCTTGACTTTGGTAAAAAAAATTGATATTGCTAAAGAAACAACATAGGACGATACCATTAAAATATTTGGTATAAATTAACTAAGAAGTGGAAGTGTCAACATATTTGGTATGCAAGATTTTCAATATGGAAAATGCGAAGTAGAATTAAAATGGAACAATTTTGTTGACCCAATAACTTTAGAGCAAAAGAATTTCAAAATAAATACATAAATAAATACATTAGATACTAAACGGTAGACGATGTTCGAGGCTTTGCTAAAATTATATTTTTCTGTCAATTACTCAACCAAGACGAATCAACTAATATATAGATGTATAAGTAACGGATAACAAGTAACCTTGTTTCAGTTGCTCAATTTTTAATGATGCCTTTTACACTAAAATGTTTTCATTCCCAATAATGGTGATATTCCTGACTGTTCCTCCTCCAAGTGGCGCATCCTGGACTAGGTGCCTATAAGCATCTAGGCTAATAACAGCAAAGACCGAGTGCACAGCGGTATAACTGGGCTTCCACTTCGGTGCAAGTACACATCCAGGGTACTTTAAAGGTATTGTAAAATATACCATTAGGCTAAAGAAGATAATCCTGACAAAATAATAGACCGCTTTGTAAATCCTTGCACACAGTGGTACCGTCACAAGAATGCCGTCTACTAGCCAAGAAACTATGTTATTCTTCTACGTTTGTTACATTTGTTTGTCATCAACCACATACAAAAAATAGTTTTTATTGTTTATCAAGTGTTTAACTCAATTTTAAATACGGGCTTGGAACTGGAAAATTTAATAATTTTCTATTCTATTTCAAATGTCAATAATAATTTTCTTTGTATATTTTGCACATATTGTATTTGCATCCTTTTGTTTTTTTCCAAAACCCATTTACGTGTGTACAAAATCAGTGCGCATATATATATATACCCATTTTGCCTACTATAAAGGAATTAGTACTCCATCTGTAATTTTTTGTAAAGCATTTTGCATTTAATTACTTAAAGATTAATGTATTCCAAAAGAATAAATAAACAATATCAGCTGTCAGACAATGCATATCTTTTTGTAAAACAATGCCATTCCAAATAGGAATTAACCGGCTTCAAGTTTTAAAAAAAATAAAATATTAGATTTTATCAAGGTCACTTTGTCGCATTCGTATCTTGAAAAGCAATAACTTTTTGTTTGTGTGTATATATGGACAATATATATATATATATACTCAAAAATGGTAACACTGAGGCCATTGTTAATAGATAATATATACAAGTAATTGTTTGTTTTTCAAGATAAAAGTAAACATTTTTTAAATGTTTCAAATTTGTGCATAAAATAATAATTTTTTTTGTTTTCCAACCTATTCAGTCAAATGAGTACAGATAGACGGAAATTTTTATTTATGTCTGTATTTCCTTAGTCCATATTGTTTATTGTAAGAGCAAATACTTTTTAAGATTCATTTTGCATAAATTATTATTACAACTTCCTTGTTTTTTCTTATACTTTAAAACAAAAAAGATGTTTCAATTTTTTTGAAAATAATTAATTAATATATTAATTAATTAATTTGTTTATTTGTTTTAATATTGTATAAATTTAAATAAATTGGATTAACTGAATGTTTGAACTTGAATTTTAAAACACATAAACATTTATAATAGATTAATATATTCTTTAAAAACATTGATTTTATTTTTTTGTAAAATTCTAATAACGTAAATATTAGTTGGACTGTTTTGAAACGAAATTAATTCAATTAATTATTTAAGCAACTGTTCATAGTTGGGTACAGTATGTCAGTTTTAGTTAATTTTTGTATACAACCATAATTTGTGTAAATGGCAAATTTTTGGTAACTAAGGTAATGTTGCAAAAACACTTAAACTTGAAGTAAATGTTGACTTCTAATTTGTGGTGTTTTATATATGAATGACTATACATTACAGTAATGCTGATAAAGTCTCAATTTCCATAGATGGTGATATTCCTGACTGTTGGTCCTCCACGTGGTGCATTCTGGACTAGGTGCTTCTAAACGTCTAGACCAATAACAGTAGGGTCCGAGTGAATAGCGGTATAACTAGGCCTCCGTTACGGTGAGTGGGGGCGAGCATGCATTCAGAATAGTTAAGAGGTATTTTTTTGTATACGTATGCCATATGTAGCTGTTAGGCTAAGAGAAATAACCTTGACAAAAAATCAGGCGGGTTTGTCAATCTTTGCAAACGGTGGCGACGTTACATCAGTGCTGCCATCAGTGCCTACCAGCTAAAAAGTTTGTTATTTTTTTGAATTTGTTACGCTTATCAAGCCATCGAAGTAGACTGTTTAATATGGCGTACAAATATAGAAATAATGAAGAGGTGAACACGTCATTAACCAAAATGTAATGAATGAGCGAATGAATGTACAGTTGTCATGTTCCAAATTTGCTGATAGGACAATCAATAAACGGTTGTAAATAATTCAAACTTGTATACGTTAAATTATGTTTTTATTGAATTTTAATAATATTTATGATACTGTTTACAACATAATGTTTTCTACAAGAGTACTTTTTTATGTTGTTTGCTTTAATTGTATCGCGCTAAAAAAACACGATTTTGAAAATTTAAATACGTGTTTAACTGTCCCAATAATAATATGTTTTAAGAAAAACAATAAATGTCTGTAAAAGCAGAGAATTAAAAATGCTAGACATTAGTAATTGTTTTCTGATTAACGTTATAAACACTGTCTATTATTAGTTTTGAATATTCAATAAAAATAGTAATTACCATTATTCTTATTAGTTAAAAAGTTTTATTAGAATTGAAATTATTATTTAAACTAATAATAATAATAATAATAATAATAATAATAATAAATAAATAATAATAGTAATAATAACAATAATAATAGTAATAATAATAATAATAGTAATAATAATAATAATAATAATAGTAATAATAATAATAATAATAATAGTAATTGTAATAATAATAATAATAATAACCAAATTAAGACTTGTGTAGATGTGGTTCTGATTTTCACCACCAGCACTAATTGTGGGCCTCCCGTACGCCTTTACTAAAATGTTTACTTGGTGGATAAAAGGCTGAATTTTATTGTTGATATCAAATGTAAGGCCTGATTTGACTGATCTAATTATTCACTATTTAAAAAAACTTTTTTTTTGTAAAAGCAACTAATTAATTAAATGCTATTTGTTAACCAACATTAAACCGATAAAATGGTATCCAACCGTTCATTTCGACTGACACAAAGCCAACTACTGATTTTACTATTGTTTTCTATTATTTTTTACAATAATAAATTATAGTACACATTTAAAAGTAATAACATGAACAGGGTAAAAACGGCGGAAGAAAAAATAGATAGTATATATGAGTACAACAAAAGAAAATCGTAGCGAAATCAAAATGCAACACCAAGAATTGTTGAGAGTTAGAAAGTTTAAATACCTTGGCTCATCGCTAAAAGAGAATAGAGATTTGAATGCAAAGATTGCGCAAAGAATAAAAGCAGGATGGTATAACTGGAGGAAACTTACAGGGGTTCTGTGCGACAGAAAGATAACAGCAAGGACAAAAGGTAAAATTTTCTAAAACTGTAGTAAGACCGGCCCTAATGTACAGATCGGAAACGTGGAGTATTAAGAAAACCCAAAAGAGAAAACTGAATTCAGTAGAAATGAAAATGCTTTGATGGTCGTTGGGAGTATCCAACTGAGACAACTTAGAAAATAAAGTAGTTAGAGGGAAATTGAAAGTTATTGAAGCTCATAAGAAAATTCAAGAAAAAGGTTAAGGTGGTACGGTCATATTCTACGTAGAGAAGAAACCTACGTTACGAAGAAAATAATGGCATTGGAAGTAGAAGGTAAAAGAAATCGTGGCCGATCAAAGAGAAGATGGTTGGATTGTGTGGAAGCCGATATAAAGGAAAAGGGACTAACAAAAATTGACGCTAGAGACAGAACCAAATGGAGAATACTAACCAAAAACAGCGACCCCTCATAAAAGATGGAAAAGCTGTAAAGAAAAAGGAAGAAGGTAAAAATAGCGTCACTAAATTCCGATTATTGTTTAACTTCGCTGTATGCCAAAAAGGTGTTAAAAATGTAGACAAAAAAACAAATGTTACATTCGATTGTTGTCTTTATTTGTTCATATTATGCATCACGTCCCAAATAATATGACCCAAAAGTAAAAAAACACGAATTTCCATTTTACTACCTACACCGAATTTGTGTCCTTGTTTGAATCAGACCATTTCTTGTACAATTATTCAGGCAATAAATCGACAGCATTTGCATAATTTATGCTAACTGAATTGAAAATAGAAAGTTGAATGATGTGTACAATGTAAAAATATGTCTACAGATAACATTGCATTTAGTATTAACACATGGCACTTATTGATTTCACCATACTTTGTCTAAGCGACCAACTGGATGAAGCAAATACAAGTGCATGTTTGATACACAAATTTTGGATAAAAGCGCACTGAAAAGTGTTATTGTGCTTGAAAAAAACATGTATTGGTTACATTTACACTTACAAAATGTAGAAACTAATTTAGGTTGACAATGAGTGTTTTTGCAACATGTTTTACTGTGTTATGCTACATTTTATAAGGTCTATGATTTAGTAATGTACAACTTACATTGTTATATATATATATATAACCAAATTTAAATGAATTCGGCTTAATTTTAGTCTTTTCATTCCTAAGAGCAACCGATAAACGTTTCTAATATGCACTGTTTTCGGTGGGGCTTTTTACATCCTTTTATTTGGTTGCTAAGGTTACACTGCAACTCGAATTTTGAATTGACTGTGGCGCCAAAATTAACAATAATTAAAATATTTATGCAAGTTGCAATCAGGATTGAAAAAATTATATAAAATTAAAACTTTCATTTTTAAAATTGTTATTTTACAAATGTGTAATGCGGAACTAATAGTATTTTGAAATTTTAATTTAAAAATTAGCGCAGTAACTTGTAACTAAACATTTTAAATTAACATGTTTAGGTCAATAGAAACATAACATAAGTTGATGAATAACTTCTCGAATTCCTATATGAAAATGTTGTGGGATACGAATTGAAATTGAAGGCGGGGTGATAGATGATTTTTCTTGGCTAGAAGACCGCTTCCTTGCAACGACGCCAGTGTTCACAGGAAATGACGAGACAATCTTCTTTAGGGTTAATGCTGGTTGACAGATCCACGAGCCTAACAGGATAGATATAGTAAATAGTTACCTTGAGATGCCTTTTAATCATCTTGGGTGTATGTTAGCACCCATTCACTAAACGGGAATCCAATGAAAGCCCAGATATACCGCTATGCACACGGTACCTACTGTTATTAGGTCAGTTGAATAACCCCCTACGTCTACAGCAATATATTAAACAACATGTAAATAAATTCAATTTGTACAACTTTAAGTAATTTTCCATACACAATGGTGCAATGTTATCAACTCAGTTTTTTGCTTTATATTGCATAGTTAAGGTTGCACTGTATGTCATTCAAATTAATTTTTTTCAAAATATTTTTCTTTTTAAAATAAATTAATGTATATTTTTAAAATAACAAATTTTTTTACACATTATGAAAATTTGATTGATGCACTACATTTTTTTTTAATGTATGACCTTGATACATACGCTGGTAATGCGATACCTATATTTTAACTTTTTCTAGTTAAAATATATTAAATATTATAATTTGTAATTTATTTACAAAAATAATCATTAACAGAAATATTTTAATTTTATATAATTTTTATTTTTAAAAATAAAATAACTGCTCATATATATATATATATATATATATATTGAAATTTACACTGTATTTTTAAATAATTAATAATTACTTTATTGTAAAAATACTGTAATACAAACGATTTTAAAACAATTTCTTTTCTAAAAAAATCATAAAATTGTTTTTGGCAATTTAAGCACAAGGTCGATTTTTACTTTTCGTCCCAAAATTTGGAATTTTGAGAAAAAGGATTCTTATTTCTGCGCACTTAATACTTATGGTTAAAGCAGCTCAGCATAGTTATTCGTCTTCCCGTGATTATGAATTAGTTCAAAGTTTTATAAAAGGAGCATAAAAGTTAAAATAATTGGCGAATACATGAAAGTAGAAGTTTCAACTGTATACAATATTTTAAACAATAGAACAAGCCCCAAATCACCCTCAGTTGGAAAAAAACGTTAACGAGCAAACAAGATGATTAGCTTATAATCATGCAGCTTAAAAAACACCAAATAATGAATGTAAAACGAATAAAAAATCAATACTTAGAAGATTTTTCATATTCAATTGTAAGAAGGAGGATGAAATCTGAAGGTTTCATTTTTAAAGCGACTGTTAAGATACTTCCACTCAGTCATGCCCATAGATTACAACGAGTGGAGTTTGCCGAAAAGTAGAAACATTATCCATCGTCTTTTTAGAGATCGATATACTTTACAGATGAGTGTGAAATATTCTATGAGCCATGGACTAAACATTCGAAGGTTATTTGTAGTCCAAATTTACCACTCAGCCACACTCGTATTGCAATAAAAGTTGCACATCCTTTATGTATAAAGGGATATTTTGCAATTAAGTACAATCAGTTTCCATAATGGATGCCTACAAGTGGTAATTTAAACAGCAATGAATTTGTACAAGCATTCAGAGAATTGTTTCATAGCGAGTTGTCCAGAAATGCTACAAGACACTTAACAATTATCCAAAACAATGCTTCTGTGTATACTTGAAAAGTGGTAATGTGTATTTTAATATGACTTACAATTTACTATACGTTTTCCTTGTTTAGACCACATAAGTTTTGAAAAGCAAAATGCTAACTTTAATTCAACTTTCTCCATACAGTCCAGACCTGAATATAATTGAAAACATTTTTAGTATTTTAAAACGTGGAGTAAACCGCTTGGAAACTGACTTACCAATATTGGTACGTTGATAGATTCCTACCCAAAGCGGCTGGCAGAAGTTGAAAAAAAGCTTGAATATCACGTAAATTACTGACATTATTAAGTTTGTTACTTTTGTTTTGTATATTCATATATTTTAGTAGATAAAACTGTTTTTTAAAGCCAATTATCTGTTTGTTTTTAAGTTTTTATAATGGTGGCATTGTGGTTTATTGCTAAAACGAATGTTATTGTGTATTATATTAAGAGTTTTTTTGCGAATAATATTAAATGTATATATATATATATTGGTAAAGTATTATCTAAGGTACTTATTAACAAGCGTTAGATATGGCTAAGATAAGTAACAAGTGCTACATATATTTAAATATTATAGTAGGTCAACATTGGATTCACTTATGTCACTATCTGTAGTTCTACTCGTCAGGTACTACCTCTTTTCCGACCATATGAAAACATTTAATACAAACCGTATTATTTGGATTGTGCTTAATAATTACTATAAACATCATTATTATTTATTTATTTATATTGTTATATTAATTTTTATTTAATTGTTTTTATTACAATCAACTTAAATACTTTAGTAGAAGTACATTCAGAACCATAGAATGTAAAAAAAACATTGCACTATTGGCATAGAGAGGATAGAAAGCCGGTAAAGCAATGAAGTTAAAGTTGTACACTAATATTTATAAGAGCAATATAATGTATCTGTCAGTTATCTTAAAAACATAATAGCAAAAAGTACTTGGATCACATAGGGCTAAGTAATCCCTAAGGTGAAAACACCAAAAATACTAACTGATATTTGATAGACACACAAACATTATTATTATTATTATTATTATTATTATTATTATTATTATTATTTGCCTTAAACAACATTATGTTTATATTTAATTATTGACAAAATCAAAGTTCCGCTTTATTCCATACAATGTATATTTATATTTCTTTTGTAAATTTAAATAAAGGACTTTCTAAACCAATCATCTATTAACAAAACCGACAACAATAATTTAATTATTAATCATTTTCGTGGTCGCAATTTACTCCGTTTTTTACGGAAAAAACTTGCAATGTGATTAAAAAGGCATATGTTAAGTGACTTTTCAACATACATTATAATGAATGACTCAACCTATGTATATATATATATATATTCATAGCGATAGTTATCATTTTTTAATGTGTGATTAATTTTATTTATAAAACATTCCACGTCTCACTAGTTACAGCAATTCTTTTATCCTTAAAATAAACCAATAATTTCTTTGCGAATTTACATTCACATTTTGTAAATAACTAGAATTAATCATATTAAATGGTAACTAATGCAATGCCCTAATTATTTCGTGAAATTGTACAATAAAATGGTTTTAACTTAAACTACAAATAATTATATTTTAAAAAATCCTTATTTTGCTTTCAATGTAATTGCTGACAATAAATTAACCTGATGACACATTTATCTTTACAAGTCTGCAATCCCTCTGGAAGTATGT
Source organism: Cardicola forsteri (assembly GCA_025895645.1). Lineage (NCBI taxonomy): Eukaryota > Metazoa > Platyhelminthes > Trematoda > Strigeidida > Aporocotylidae > Cardicola > Cardicola forsteri. The sequence goes on from JAKXYG010000473.1 coordinate 89,755, forward strand.
ACGTTAAGGTATCTGAATACAGAAGGTTTAAATTATTTCTTTTCATAAAAAGTAAAAAATTAAGTTTTTAGTTTTTAGGTAAATTATTAATTGTTTTCGATAAAATCATGTGCATAATTAATCTTTATTAATGTTTAAATAATCAGGCGTCTTTTCAACTATTTATTTTGAACATAGGTTAAACATTAATTCCACAGTTTATATTAATAATGTTTTGTATGACAATTAAAAGTAATTAATAACCAACGTTTAAAACAAACGACAATTCTATACATAATTCTAAAATATTTTCAGCAAGTACTGGAGTCACACACATTTGTAATTTTATATACAATTTCAAATTTTAAATGCAAATAAATAATTTTACTAATATTATTTATTGAACGTTTAAAAGTAGGACTATGCAAGTGAATGTGTATTAATTATCAAAACGTTTAATTATTTTACACTTTTTTAAAATTATAAGCGCAATCATCTACTAACTAATAATGAAACTATATTCATTTAAAAAATGTCTAACTTAATTTATTTATTTATTCGAAGCTAAATTAGAATGGTAATGATCCTGAGGATTTGAGTACTGCTTATAAAGTCTCAATTTCCAATGATAACAATATTTCTGACTGTTTGTCTTCTGTGTAGTGCATCCTGGATTAGATGCCAACAGACATCTAGACGAATAACAGTAGGGACCAAGTGCGCAGCGGTATAACTGGGCTTATACTAGATTCCCATTCAGTGAATGGGTACTAGCATGCACCCAAGATGCTTAAAAGGCATCTCAAGGTAACTATTTACCATATGCAGCCGGTTAGGTTAGCGGATCCATCAACCGGCGTCAACTCTCCAAAAGATCGCCCCGTCAATTCTTGTAAACACTAACGTCGTCGCAAGGAAGCGGTCTTTTAGCCAAGAAACTTTATTAATCCATCCAACTTCAATTTGCACCCGACAAACTGTTTGTATAGAAATTGGAAAAGTTATTCAAACTTGAAATTAATAAAGAAGTGTCTCTGCTACCAATTTGTGTTATGTTATGTTTTCTATCATTAATACTGGTGTATTGATATATAGATTTTATTTTGGTTTTATTACATAAATAGTAAAACATGAATAATTGGTTATATCAAACAGTGTTCCGCTTACAGTGTTTATGACAAAATTTTGTTTACCATCCACTAGGATATAAAACTAAAATATTAACTGCTTATGACATTCACACACAAATGTATTAAAATATTTTAATGTAGTTTAAACAATTTGTTTTTTTAACGTTTATTCATAAAACAATTTAATTTGAACTATTTTTTTAACTTTACCTTTGTTACTTTGAATGTTTTACGAGAAAGGCATTTTTCAGCAGTAGACATTTTAGCGAAGTCGAACGAAGCCAGTGGTGGGAATCCAACCCATGCCCACCGAGGTCCAAATCGAGCGCTGTACCGCTAGACTACCCCGGCACATTCAAGTTTTTTTTAAATTATTAATCATAATGAGGTGGAATAGGTTTTAAATTAAAAAAAAGATTTAAATACTCAAAATATTTTAAATATTAATTTACTTTTTTTATTTATTAAACAGTTATTGTTTAAAAATTATTATTTTAACTACTTTTTTATGAAATGCGTTGACTATATTTTACCTAAGTTATTTTGCTTCAATGTAGTCTCCACAAAACACCTTTCAATTATTTTTTGGAACAATAAAAGTCTTCTATTCTTCATCAAGCCATTGTTTATAGAAAAAATACGCCAGCTGTTTATTTGTATACAAAAATGTATCGTTTATTATTTTTTTTAAAGCGCCCTGTCTGTTTAATTTTTTGGATTATTTTTTGAAAAAAACCACTGACTAATGTATACATTCTCTTGGAAATAATTCTCAAAATAGTGTCATTTATGTACTTTTACGGTATAACCAGTATAGAATGACAAACTGAGTGTGTAAAACCGGAATTGAAAAGTTTTTATACACCAATAAATGTTGGCCAATCAGATAAAAGTAGATAGTGACATATTTTGAAAATGATTCATCCATTTCTGTATATATATGGTTGCAGCTACATTACTATTCATTTTATCTTTACATCCAATGTATTAACCATGTCTTTATTATTTGTTTCTTCGGCCGACAATAACCTCCTCAATCAATATTGTTGTCGTAAAAATTATTCGTCTCCTCCCGTACATCACGTCAAAAATAGCAATTCGAGCAATACAACCAACAACAGTAGCAATTCGCACGCCAAATCAAGTACAAAACCATACGAACATTTGTATCCCGAAATTAATCCAGCCAGTGTCAATCACAAACATCCATCCAATTATCCCCAACTCGCCAGAGTATCCCAACCTGCCTACTTTGCCCAATCACCACCAACACCCATTCGCAATCAACCGACGCATGCATTCAAATCCCATTCAAAGCGATCGACCTATGTCAATGCTTCGATTTATCCCATTTTGGAAACAAATAATACTTCGGCCAAGACATGTCAACAAACGGAAATGCCCAATTGCTGGACTCACCTACTGCCCTACCGAACGTCGACAGTCCCGCAAAATTTGTCGGGCCGATTGCGCAAGTCGGAAACATTACCTAACGATTGGACGAATGGCGACAATCCTCCTCCATATTGCAATTCGTACAAACTGCCACACGAGCGAGATACCAAGTCGCCTCCTCCACGACCGCCAATTAGGACAAGTTCGCAGCAAGTAAACGGCGCACCAATAGTCAATCCACCGGCTAATTTGGCGTCCAATCCTGTTTATAAATATTCCCCATCGAATTATTGCAGTCATGCCAATCGGGAAAGCAAAGAGTCGACACCGTTGCTTCTTAGCGATCCTTACGGAATATTGTCCGATGAAACGACCAAGTTGAATGATGACAGTTTAAAGCACGAAAGTCCCATTTTGTATCGTTATTCACAATTGTATTTTTTGAATAATACTAATGGTACTACTACTACTACTACTACTAATAATAATAATAATAATAAGCAAAATCAGGTATATCATCCGGCTAACAATTATCGAAGGATGTTAGTAAACAAGCAACATTTAAACAGTGACAATGTGAACAATATAGGCAAATTGTCAATTAATTAATATTTTCAACAACACAACACCAATAACACTTGTAATGTTAATGCTATCACAGAGTAACGAGTGACATGAATTAATAATCATTTTGTATCATTTGCAACTCTATTTGTTGAAATACAAAATGGGTGTTTGTCGGCAATATTCTTTTTCTTTGTTCACGTTTAATTGTCTACTTTTTCAACAAGGCTGTGTGTATGAAACGGTTTTACATGTGGACTGTACATTGGGAAATAAATTGTAAAACGTATTCGGTTACATGTTTGCAACAATTTTTTTTTGGTTCCCTTGTTTTTTAGTTGTATAATGATCATTATTCAGTTTCACTGTTGCGTTTTATTTGATTGCATTTTTATTTTTTACATTTTTTTAAAACCATATATAATTAATTTTAGCTTTTGTATTTAAAATAAAAAAACATAATTGAGTTTTTTAAAGTATTTTTTATGTTTGTTTTGGGATAAATAATAAATTGTAAAAGTTTAACTTTAGAATCAAACTGAAAGCATTTAATTGTAGCCCGTTGTAAATATGTGTCTAAAAAAACAAGAGTTAAGAAGTTGAACAACAAAATATAACATAAGTTGGCCGGGGTGGTCTAGCGGTACAGCGCTCGAATTCGAACGTCGGTGGACATGGGTTCGAATCCCATCGCCAGCACTAAAATGCGGGCTCACGTTTGGCTTCGCTAATTGTCCACTGCTGAAAGATGTTTCTCGTGAAACATTTAAAGTAGAAAACATAAAATTTTAAAAAATAGAGCCACCTCTCTATTAATTCCACGTTTGTATAATGTCTCGAATTCATATATGAAGAAATTGTCGAATGTAAATTTAACTTGGGAAAAGGGAATAAATAAAATGTGTTGACTAAAAAATCGCTTTCTTGAGATGACGTTAGTGTTCAAGGAAGCTCACTCGGAAATCTTCTTCGACGTTGACGCCGGTTGAGAAATCCACAAGCCTGACCGGCTAAATATAGTAAATAGATACCTTGAGATACCTTTTAAGCATCTTGAGTGTATTCTAATACTCATTCAAATTCAGCAAAAACCCAGTTATACCAAAGTGCACTCGGTTTCTGTTATTATTAGTCTTGATGCCTGCTGTTGGTACCTAGTCCAGGATATACCAAGTGCGAGAGCAACAGTCAGGAATATCATCACCATTATCGGAAATTAAGACTCTATAAGCATTGCTCAAATTCTCAAAATTATTATTTTTACTGTGTTTTTTGTTGAAAAGGTGTAAAGCAAAATCAATGTATAGTAATTTTAAATTTTTTAAAAAATCACATGCTTACTATATTGACTATATTTATATTCATTAACATATGACATTCTATTTCATTCTGATCCCATTATTTGTACTACTATTTTTTTTTTTTATATTAATGGTAAAAATGTATTTTACGCTGAATGTATCTTTAGTGAAATACTGAAGCTTAATAATAATGATAAATATATGATCGACTGTGAAACAAACATCATTGGAAACATTAAAAAAATGAAAATCATTTTTGTTCTTCCCTGTTATTCCCTTTGGACTAAATGAACTTTTAATACTATTTTTTTAAATAGAAAATTATATTTTAAATTTAAAAACTTATTTAAGAGTAGTTTATTTAAAAATGGTAAAAAGTGACGTGACAAGATGATTAAGTTTACGTTGAATATTTTAAAAACAACTTACTACCTTAACTTGTTACTAATATTATTATTATCCTGTATGAATGTTTTAATAGTTTAAAAAAACTTTTTTATGATTACAGACTTGAACTAAACTTTGACTGTTTTTTTTATTTTTGGGCATTGAGTTCCATTACCACGTTCGACTTCGCTAAAATGTCTACTGCTATAACATGTTTTCTGTAAATATTCAAATTAGTAAAAATAAATCTAATTCAATTCAATTTAAATTAAATTAATAAACTCCAAGTCCCTTTTAAAATAGTGAAAAGTTTAGATTGAAAGGTTGGCAGTTTGATTTTGTTTTAAATGGGGTTGAGAAAAAAATAACAGAAACAAAGACACAAGTTCAGAAAATTACAGCAACAAAGTAAAAGCATAATTGGAATAACAAAAGATAGCTAAATGGAAGGCGAGTTGTTTAGCGATACAATGCTCATCTCGAACCTGGATGAGCATGGGTTTGATTCCCACTACCGCGAACAAATGTGGGCCCATGTTTGCCTTTACTCAAATGTCCCAGTGGACATTTAAAGTGGTAAAACAAAATAAAATAAAATAAATATGCCCAATCTTCAATACCCTAAATTTTGAGAATAATTTTATATACGACAATTTTGTTTGCCTCCATGCACTTTAGAACAAAAGGGTTTCATAATACCTATTATATAATTATAAAAGTGTATAATAACGATTATAGCTCATTAATAAAACTAACTATATTTACCAATGTATCTAAATCCATATCATTTTAATAAAATATAAACTTTAATAACATGTCTGGTATACCGATAAATAATAAAAAGATACAGTGACATGTGGTGTAGTAAAATGTATCACTTGTAGTAATGTATCCTTTTTGGTAAAAAATTCAAATGTTAAACATAAAGATTATTCAATATTGAAAACATTGACACTATACAATTCAGCCTTTTTTGTTATTGTTGAATTAACAGCAAACCGACGAATGTATAGTGGTAACGATTATAAACAACATTTTTATTAATCATATCTCCCCATTATTGTTTATTGTATGGTGTTAAGGGTTTTTCATTTTTTTAAATAATAATAATGTGTCAAATATAATTATTTTATTTCACTAATACAGTTATTTTTGTTGCAAATAGTGAATCATCCAATTGAAAAAAAGGTAATAGTTTGTTAAATACATTTTTATCAACCGTCAACCTCATACTTCCAGAACAGTGACAATTTAAAAAAATTAAACATTTTCGTTTTAGAAAAAAACAAATACCAGAAATAAAATGTAAAAAATGTATTTTGTCAAAAAAATTGTGGTTTTTGTGCATGACATTTTGCTAAAAACTAGGTAGTTTTATTATGTATGACTAGTACAGTAAATCTAAATAATAGATTTTTAAACTGTTCTAGTAACCAGAAAAATGTTACAATATATATATTAATTATGCGACCAATTGTATTAAATGCGTCTCCAAGATAACAAAGTATTTTTTAAACATTGAATTGGAAATAACAATAGATGATTTATTAGATGCGAGGAAAATGTCCGTTTATATTTTAAAAATTGTAATTATTTTTTTGTTAATGACTACGGTGGTTTTCAAAAATTATTTTGTTGTCAATTGTTTTGTTGATTCCATAGGAACATTGGATAGAAAGTAGATAAGTAGGTTTTCTAGTCAGAACTATTTAAGTTAATTCATTATAGACTAAAAAAGCATTTATGTATATTACTTTTAAGTCCTTTTTTAGAAATAATATCGTGTTTTTACATTAATACTTTAAATGCACAACTCAAAACCTTCTTACATACAATTTTTTCAACATTCAAGCAAACTTTATTTAATCTAGCAAATACTATATATTCCTAATTTAATGCTATATTAATAAATTATATAAAATTTGTATAATTTAAAAACAGATTTATTTAAAATAATAATTATTTTGAATTAATAAATCTGTGTACCACAAAATAGAAAATAACTTATTTTTTATTTCTCGAAGGACTTGTTCTAACTGTCCAGTGCAAAAAAGTGTGCGCACATTTCATGTTCCAACCATTGGTTAAGTTTTTGGCATTGAATATTCTGCAAATTAAAGATTATTGAGTTTCCTTTTGCTTTTCACTCAAGCCTGTCATCTGGATACGTGCAATTACTTCTTTGCTGTTGTTTGCCGGAATGGTGTCCTCTTATTTGTTTCTGTAGCAATATAGATATTTTGTAGAGGCCAGGTTGTTAACTTCGGGATCGATTTGGACCTCGGTGGATATGGGGGTTCAACTCGCACCACCGGTACTACAATGCGGGCCCACGTTTGGCTTGGCTAAAATGTCAACTGCTAAAAGATGTTTCTCGTAAAAAACTTCAAAGTAGCAAACATAAAAAGAAAAAAACCGTCCCCATTTATCCAAACTTGGGACTGGCTAGATTAAATCATTTTTGGTCCAAAATAGGCAAAGTTAAAATAATAAATAAAAATTTAAATTACATAAAAAAATTTATTATTGATTTTGTGTTAAATACGTTGTTGGTTTGGCACACTAGCAATGTGGCCTATCAAACGTCATATTACTTGTAGTTCGAATAAACCTGGTCACTAGACAATGTACAAACTGAAATTTTACAAAATCCAATTTAACAATATTTTTTATGAAATTGCTACTGTTTCAATCCTTGTTTTTAATGTTTTAGTGTTATACAGAAAAATATTATTTTTCTTCTAGTCGAGCCAAACGAACGCCCGCATTTAGTGCCGCCAATATGGTTTAAACCTATACATAGTCAGGTTCGAATCTTCGCCGTACTAACTTAACCACTTCGATAAAGTTTGGTTTTTTCAAATTGATCAGTTTTTGGTAAACTATTTTACACCCAACTACATTTATAATTTAATTTTTTGTTGTTTTGGAAACAAAGTAATTTTAACAAAAATACAACCGCAAATACAGTTGCCCAGTCCTCTTCATTTTTCAACATACAAGCTTCATAACCCGGGAAGTAATTTTTCCCATTTTTGACTGTCGGAGTTCGAATCCCACCGCCGGTTGAAAAAAAAGATAGTAATAAAACAATAAAAATATGGTAAATAGTCTAATACTTTATCTATTTTTGACACTCCGACAGTAATAAATGTTTTTATTTTTAATTTAACCATTATGGGATTTTAATTAACACATAAATTTACATTACAGTAATTTCGCATAATGTTTAAATATATAAAGATGTATTAAGATTAATTTTATGTATACAAATTTAGTGTTTCTAATATCAATTATAATAGACATACATAAATTATTTTATTGGAGATCATTATCTAAAATTGGCATAATAAATAACTAACAATAGGGTAATACATTCATTTTCAATTTGCACATCAAAACAATATAATTTAGTGTTCTATGTAAATGTTAAAATTCAATTAGCTAAAACGTTACTAGTTGTAAATTTAAAATAAAATTGTTAATTTTTATAATGTATTTTATAGATTTATTTATTTTTACAACTTTAAATGTTTTGACGGAAAATGCATCTTTTAGCGGTGGACATTGTAACAAAGTCGAACGTGGGCCCGCATTAAATGGGTCGTTAGTGAGAGTTCAACCCATATCCACTAGATCCAAGTCAAGCGCTGTACAGCTATGGCCCCCTGGCACAATCTATTAATCTAGAAAGAGATAAACTAACTATTATAATTTGTAGAAATAGTAATTAGTTACTGCAATTTATTAAGAAAAACATGTATTCGCATTAAATGCAAAACATATACCTACTGTAATTCGTCCATTCTGTATTTAACAAAATTGTTAACCAATTAATAAAATGACAATAATAAATTGTACACGTGTTTTTTTAAAAATAATATTACTGTTTCCTCTCTTAAAACCCTCCTACCCAATATCAGAATCAATTTATTTTGCGAAATTTCATTTATTTTGTCGTTTTACCAAACTGTTGAAATTATTATTTCTTAATTTTTGGTACCATGTTTTTTTAATAAATTAATAATTTAATGGTGACTTTTGTAACCACTAGGTAAACAGCACCTATTAATCTAAATTTGGTTTTGTAATAATTATGTAACTTTATAAATTTCCATATTTTCATTTTACTTTACGCTAATAATGTAAAATATTGTTGTTTATTCAATGGTGTTAAATGTACTTTCACTAAGCTGGTAATAATAATAATAATAATGATAATAATAATAATAATAATAGTAGTAGTAAAAGCAAAAATAATAATAGTAATAAAAGTAATAATAATAATAATAATAATAATAATAATAATTTAAAAAAATAATAATAATGGTAATAATAATAATAATAGTAGTAATAATAATAATAATAATAATAATAATAATGATAATAATAATAATAATAATAGTAGTAGTAAAAGCAAAAATAATAATAGTAATAAAAGTAATAATAATAATAATAATAATAATAATAATTTAAAAAAATAATAATAATGGTAAAAATAATAATAATAATAATAATAATAATAATAATAATAATAATAATAATAATAATAATAATAATAATAATAATAATAATAATAATAATAATGGTAATAATAATAATAATGGTAATAATAATGATAATGATAATAGTAGTAATAATAACAATATTAATAGTAATAGTAATAAAACGGTTTTGTTCTCTTTGTACTAGATGTAATATTTGAGTTAATATTAACAAAAGCTTTAAACATAATGTTATTTAGCAAATATGGTTATACTATATTTTTAAATGAACTTTAAAAATATTTTGAAAACAATTATTTTTAACTAATGACTACATATTAGTAATTGTCTAATGTCCACCATTATTGTTTTGACATATTTTGTATACTACTAATAATTACCAATAAAAACGTTTGTTTAAAATCAATATTATATACTTCAAGTAATTATTGATATTACTTCCTTTGTTTAAATCTAAATTAAAAATGTCAAAAGTGAATTATGGTGTATTTAAAATGTATAATAATAGTTCAGTGGTGTTATTGTTTAAAAATATTCTGTAATGACTTCAGTAAAAAATAAATGTAAGCCAAATGGTATGTGAGTATATAAAAGCAAATTTAATAAGTTGAAATTAGTGTATTTAACGGGTTTTTTTAAAACAACATAAATTGTTTTGTTTTGTTTCTTTTATGTTGTTCAAGTTTTAACTTTATTCTTTAAATCATACAATTTTACTTAAACAAATAACACATTTACAAAGTCTGCATTGATTACCCGTTGCTTAGTAATTAGGGCTGAAATCTAAAACAGTGTGATTTTGAAACCATGGATGACGTAATATGTAACAGCTTTATGGGCTTCTGCTTGCTTCAACCTACGTATATTTGTTGTTCAATAAGTCTAATAATTCCAGTGTAACACAAAGCCATTCCATATAGATTGTTAAACTTGTACAGTATGCCAAGTCCTATATAGTGAAAGTCCTAGTGGAAAGGATCATTTTCTTGCTAATGTAATATAAATATTCAAGTAATCTCATTACAAACAAATTCAGGTTATTTGTAAATTATACAAAGGTTGTATTTGAGGGCTAAAAGTAGACGACACACAACTGGAGTCATGTCCATAAAGGAAAAGTTTAAATTCCACTACCAATTCTAAAACAAATGTTGTACAAATCTGTTTTTAAAAAAATGTTTTTTGCAAAACATTTTAGCAATTGAATCGGAAAAAATAAATTAATAAAATTAAAACAACTGCCTTCTATTTTATGTAAACCATTTATTTTTATTAATGGGTGCTACTTTGGATGTTTGCACAGAAAATGCGCATCTTTAGCGAAGCCGAACGTTGGGCCGCATTTAGTGCGTCGGTAGTGGGATTCGAACACATGTTTACCTAGGTCCAAGTTGCTAAACAAATAAATACAATTAATATTCTTTTCATCTTTCCTTTTAGAGTTTACATGACTATAATATTTGCAAGAATTTTATTTTGTAAATAGAACATTAAACAAAGTTAAATAAGAGTCCACATTGAATGCCAACAATAAGATCGATTTTTTATTGTCACAGTACAAATGTGATGACTTAGCCATATGTGTTACGGTAGAAAATGTTATACTTTATTTAAATAATTTTCACTATTATTAATATTAAAAATTTTATTTTTTTAAAGATAACAAAAAAGCAATTAAACTTTAAATATTTATTTTTGATAATTATGTACCAGCGTGATCTTCACTCCAATGTCAACTGTTAAATGACATTTCCCGTAAAACATTTAAAGTGTAAAAATAAAATAAAATAAATAATAATAATATTAATAATAATAATAATAATAATAATAATAATAATAATAATAATAATAATAATAATAATAATAATAATAATACAATGTTGTGCAAAGTATATAAAGCATATAAACCGATCTATGTATATTTAAAATAATTATTTATTGTAATTTCTTGCAATTCGATATTAACAAAAACTTTAAACAATGTTTGTTCATCTCCAAATCTTTTCATCTATAAAATATGTTCTTTCTGTACAATTTACAATTTAAAAATAATATTTTTGATTTGTATAAATAAGTGCATTAAACAAATACAAAAATTTACAATTGCTTTTAAAACATATGCTTTAATAAAGTTAAAAGTATTTTGATGTTATACCGAACAGCTAAGACAAACATTATTGTAAAACATTATTTGTAGTAGAATTTAAAATTTATTAAAACATTGTTGCAATTTAACCATTACGTAGTATTATTAGTGTTTAGTTTCTAAAATAAATACATTGATACGCGATATAAATTAGGTTTTATAAAAAATATTTAATACTATTTTTAGCATTGTATTAAATGGTAACTATATGTGTACATATAGAAAACAATTTTTGAACGTTTATTTGTTTAAAGTTCAACAAGTGTTTTTATAAACATAAAAATAATTTTTATCGGTTTGAATTATAATATATTTTTTACTATTTTTAATACAGTTTTTTACATTACATTTAATGTTAAATTATTTACTTAACAATATTTAGTTCAGTTTACAATGAATAAATAATGAGTTACAGAAATTATAATTTTGTAAGATAAGAATTTTAAAAACGTTTAATTCAATCATTTTGTTTCAGACAAATCATACTTTAATTAAAAATATGATTTAATTGTTTAAAATTTATTTTCGGTGAAAAGCAGATTGTTTTATAAAATTTTCGGCTTTAAACATTGCACATATTGATAATTGAAATTCTATTCGGAATTTGTCAAACCCCGTTATCAAAATCATGCTATTTTGACTTCTTAGCCGAGGCTTAATGAAGTGGCATGTACTCTTGTTGTTTCTTTTGCAATTATTTTCCACTTTGTTTGCTATTGTTTGCTGAAATAGACAACTCTTGTTCATTCTTTAGAAATATTTACCGTTTCAATAAGTCAAGATACAATTTCGACGTTTTTCAAACCAATTTCGAACTGTTTTTGTTTCATTGTAACACACAAAAAATGACAAATATAGTACTAATAGGTGGTATTTACCAGAAAAATAGTATTCCTAATTTCAAATCTAACGACCATTTTATACTTTATATCAAAATAATAGAATTTTTTCATTTACTATATGCTTTCTTTAAACTAATCAGAATACAAGTTTTATCTAATTAATTCTACATCATACCTTATTTTGGTTCCCAAAATAAAAGCATTTAAAAATAGTGTTATTTTATTTGCCATAAAATCTAATCTGACAATTCTATAAATTGATTCTTAAAACCCCAAGGATATTATTATTAATATTATTATCATTATTATTATTACTTTTATTATTATTATTATTATTATTATTATTATTATTATTATGTTTTTAAGCATTTTATCCTCTTTTATAGATTTTAAAAAGTAACATTGTTTCGATAGTGCAGTAATAATATATTTCGATTGTTTACTGAAATATTAATTTTTGTAGGGATGCTAATAATCCTGAGGATTTAACTAATGCTTATGAAGTCTCAATTTTCAATAATTGTAATATTCTTGACGTGATGCATCCTAAACTAGATGCCCCTAAATATCTAGAGTAATAATTGCAGTTACCGAGTGCACAGTGGTATAACTAGACTTCCGCTACGATGGATGATTGCGAGCATACACCCAGGATACTTAAAAAGCATCTTAAGGTTTATGTATACCATATGTAGCCGTTGGGTTAAGAAAGATAACCCTGATAAAAATTAGGCATTACCGTCAATCTGTGCGAACAGCCAAGAAACATCGCTATTGTTCTACGTTTGTTACACTTATCACACCATCGAAGTCGATTGTTTGTTATGCCGTATAAATATGGAAAATAATGAGGACGTGATCACGTTACCAACAAAATTGAAAAATAAAATATTAATTTGTGATTTATATTTATTTAAAAATTATGTTTAGCAAGGAAATACTTTGTCTGTTAGTTGAATTATTTTATGCAAATTCTCGGGTTAAATTATTATAACTATAAAAAAGTCACATTGAAAAAACAATTTTAAAAAATTATAAATTTATCTAAAAATATACAATATAATAAATAGTAAATGAATGGTTCTTACATATATTATAATTTATTGAAAATTTTAGTTTTAATTTATATTATGAACTAATTACAACGTTAAAATATATTGTGGCAACTAAAGAATGGTTAACACATAAACTAATAATAAACTAGTTATTGTAAAAATTTAGTAAATTACATTTGAAATTGAATTTAGTTAACGTTTGTGTGTTTAAAAATGAATATTTCCAGATATGCATTTGATTACTAATACTTTATATTATTTATTACTATTTATAATTTATATTACTTTGGAAAATAAAAATTAATTTGTATTTAATGCTGTATAATTTTTTCTGTTTATTTTAAATATATATATATATATATATATATACAGTTTAGATCAGAAATGATTCAATCTAGCCAGTCCCAAACCTGGATAAAAGAGGATGGTTTGAGCGCCATGTTAGCAACTTGACCTCTGTAAAATTTTATACTGCTAAGGAAACAATAAGGGGATGCCTAAATAATAACATGCCTCTTTACACATATCATATTGAACATGACTTTTAAATATACGTTGATTTTGAGTTTTTTTCTTTTTTAGCCTATGTAATTTAACCTTACTTTACTTATTTATTTTTAGACTGATGTTACACACTGCTAATTGTATTGTATTTTTAAATTGTACATATTTTTTGTGTGCTGAAAGCTACTTCTACTGAAGTATCTAAGCCAATAACCATAAAATAAATAAGTGATTGCACGTATCTGGATGACAAAGTTACACAGATGAAAGGGTTGAATGAAAGCCAAAAGAAAGCTCAATCTTCGAATTGCAGAATCTTCAATGCCAACGAGACTTTGATGTTGTTGTTACTTTGTTGTAATTGTTATCTTATTACCCCATGCTTATTTTTAAAGCAAAAGATTTTGTATTATATATATATATATTTGAGTATAAATAAACATTTTGTTAATTTACAGTAGTTGTAATGGCTGTATAATACATGCACTACATACATTTATTTTACGCTGTAATTAAAAAAATTCAATTTAAAGTTACCAAAATATTTGAATTTTGAATCATATTTATACCAATTAAAAATCAGAATAAAAATCAATTTGTTGTAATTCTATTTTGCTGCCCGAAAGACCAGTAAGAACAATTTTGTAATAGACGATTAACAGGGTAAAGAAAGGTTGGTGGACTAGAGAAAACGTGGTTAAAAACTATTAGTGAAGATCTAATTAAAATAAATGTTTTATGGGATCAAACAAAATGTTTAGCAAAATGTTCAAACACTTGGAAAAATTTTGTTGTCTCATGTTCTTTTTGAATTATGGGATTTTGTTGTTGTTTCTGTTGTAATTGTTATCTTATTTCCCCATGCAAAAGGGTTTTGTAATAATAATAATAATAATAATAATAATAATAATAATAATAATAATAATAATAATAATAATAATAATAATAATAATAACAACAATAGTAATAATAATAATAATAATAATAATAACGAAATAACATACGACACATACACACTACAAGTATAAATAAATAGATATAAACTAAATGCACAAAAAGTTGTATAAAGTGTACATGAAATTGTTGTTTATTTTATTTAATATAAAGATAATTAGCATTTATTAATATTGTTTTTATTCCATAAAATAATAGGCATAATTTTTAATATTTTAGGAGTAAAGTAACTTATAGCTTAAATTAACAAAAGCTAAAATATTGATTAGCTTAAATATTTATTTAATTTTATTTATTTGGTATCTGTTGTTTAAATATTTTATATAAAATCCTTTTTCAATAAACAGATATTTCGAAAAGCTCTGAACAATCTTTTTTTGACTTTTTTCTCTTTTATGAAATCAAACCAATTTGAAGTATTATAGTCAATAAATTTTTTTGGTTTTTTTACTGACAAATATCTTCTTCTTTCTTTACAGTTTTCCCTTTTTTATGAGGGGTCCCTGTTTCTGGTTAGCATTCTTCATTTGGTTCTGTTCATAGCGTCAATTTTTGTTAGTCCCTTTTCCTTCATATCGGCTTCCACACAATCCAACCATCTTTTCGGTCGAAAACGGTTTCTTTCACCTTCCACTTCTAATGCCATTACTCTCCCCGTAAAGTAGTTTTCTTCTCTACGTAGAATGTGGCCGTACCACCTTAACCATTTTTCTTGAATTGTTTTATGAACTTCGATAATTTTCAGTTTTCTTTTAACTACTTCATTTTCTATTCTGTCTAATTTGGACACTCCCAACGACCATCAAAGCATCTTCATTTCTACTGAGTTTAGTTTTCTCTCTTAAGCTTTTTCAATATTCCACTTTTCCGATCAATGCAGGTTTGCTTTTTACCACAATTTTTAATTTTTGTAGTAACAGCTTGAGTAGCACTATTTGTCTTAACGTAAAATATGAAATGGTACCAAGACCTTAATTATATATAAAATTGATAAAAATGTTCAATCAGTATGTTGCCCCATGCTTTATGTATTACTACTACTACTACTACTACTACTACTACTACTACTACTACTACTACTACTACTACTACTACTACTACTACTACTACTACTACTACTACTACTACTACTACTACTACTACTACTACTACTACTAACATTAATACTAATAATAATAATAATAATAATAATAATAATAATAATAATAATAATAATAATAATAGTAATAATAATAATAATAATAATAATAATAATAATAATAATAATAATAATAATAATGATAATAATAATGATAATAATAATAATAATAATAATAGTAATAATAATAATAATAATTACTATGGTAATAATAATAATACTAATAAAAAATAATGATATGTATTGTAGTACTAACTTTTAATGTAGATAATTTTATGCTCTATAACTATCTGTTTGGTAGTGCTAATTAAGGAACTTGAGATCAATTAAACAATTGCCAGTAATTAGTCACTTAATCAAAAATTCAATCTTACAGTTTGGATAGTTCAGTAGGATTAATATTTAGTAAAATTAGCCTATATCTATCCAGAAACACGTCTTATCCAATCATTTTTAAAACAAAAATAAACAGCCTATTGATGACTAAATTGTGGACTGTTTGATCAACTCTCATCTGTTTTGTAGTTTATTTTTTAATTTGTCATTCTACGGTTGGCTACTAGTGCATAAATTATTTTTGCATTTTTATTTGATCATGCCGCATGCAAGTTCACCAAATTGTTTTATCTAACATTAATGACAATCAAAATGTGACTTCAAATTTTATCTGATTGTGTATATTTAAAACTTTTTATGTCTTTCTAGACTTTTTAACATTGTAATATTTTTTAGAATTTTAAAAAGATAATAATAATAATAATAATAATAATAATAATAATAATAATAATAATAATAATAAGTGAATTAAAAATATACTTTTAAAAATTTCTAATACGAGTTTAATTTTTTTAATTTTAAATGCATCCAACACACATTTTAAAAATTGTTAACAAAACTCCGAGTATACACTTCATATATTTTTTTAAATAGATAAGACGAATAATGTGTGTATTACTTTAAATTTATTTTAATAAAACATTATCAACATTGCAAAAACGTTTGAAAGCTTAAAACAAAAAGTTAAAAATGTATATTAAACAATAAGAAATTCATATTAAAGTTGAAATGAATAAATTGTTTAAGAAATAAATTTGTAACTATGTACACACTGGCATGTAAATTATATTTTGAATTTTATTCAAACTAAAACATTGTATGAAAACGACAAAATATCAGACAGAACTTAAATGTGAAAAATAAGTATTATTACAATAAATGTAGCATTTGAAATGCTTTCAATTATATACTCAAACGCTGTTATTAATTGAAACCAGTTTGACCAAACGGTTTTTTCACATAATGTAATTTACGTTTGAACCTAGTTTTATTGTTGCTATAATACAATGAGTATGTAAAATTGTATTCATTTATTATTTTGTTTATAATGTTTTCAATGTTTGTTCAATGTTGATATAGTGCAAAACGTACTGTTTTTAAACTGTATTTAAATCAAAAGAATTGAACTAATACAAAGTATGTGAATAAATTGAACATTTTAAAATAAAGACTTGTGTTATATGATGACATTAATAATATTTTATAAATATTTTATACCTGGATGAAAAGCGAAAAATTAAGAGTATATACCGTTTCAAATTATTAAAACAATTTTGTTATTATACTTTAAATATTAAACAATTATTTTTTACAAATTATTTTGTTATATTTATTTTTCATTTTTTGTATATGTTATTCATTTCAATTTTATTACTATAATATATTAAAATTTTGTTATTATTATTGTTGCACAACTAACATTATGCATAAGTAATATTTTTAAAATTTTATTCTTACAGTTAATAAATTAAACAGTTTTTTAAATAATTAATACTTTTAAAGCATTGGGTTCCCTTTATAATTCTAAACAAAATAATAGAAGACGTAAACTGTGTGAGATGAATTCATTTTGTATATTCTCTTCAGTCACAAACATATAAAGAATCAGTATATATATATTATATGATGTAATTAATTTAACATTAATAACTACACATACATACACATACGCAGCTTGGCTATGTTAAGTCTACGCTAAATTTAATAAAGTTACAAATTGTTTTTGTGCACATAAAATGAGTTTTAAAACGTGAATGTAAATAGATTCAAGTGTTTTTAATATATCAACAGCTTGAGCAGTTATTAACACGTTAAAAAAATTATTAAAGTTAACTTGGTGTTTTGTTTGAACCAAGTGACATAATACTGACCAAGTGCACAAACGTTTATTTGAGTTGGACTCTATCGAGCCAATTAAGAATGTGTTTTTTGGCCCGTTCAGATAAGCGACGAGTTGCTCAACTAATATATTTGTCACTGCAACTGCAAGTGAACTGGTAAATACAATGAGAGGTGGAGAACAGTGCTGAGTAATATTGGTACTATTTTTATTGTTAAAAAAACTTGGGTTTTGTTAACTGAATTTTTGTTATTTTTGTTACAGTAAATTATTATACTAAAAATTGATTTTCACTTATTGAAACTGTATTATGTTACAATTTATATTTAACTTTTTAACTATTTTAAATGTTATATTAGTGTTAATAATAAGAGGTTTGTTATCGAGCAATATTTTGTTCTATAAGCGTTTTACATAATTTTGATAATGAACCAATTTTAAAAAATTAATAAGTGCGTAAAAATCTACATCTTGTTTAACAACAAATATTTATAATTCTGCAAAATAAAAACTAATTGTTTTAATTTTATTAATTAAAATAATAGAAATTTGTTTGAAACATACATTTATTCGTAAAAAAAATAATTAAATTAAGATGTTACATAAACAATTATAATGTATTATTTTTACTTTATGCCAAAGCTTAAAATTAGTACTATTTAACGTTCAAATTACATTTATTAAAAAGTTAAATATATTTAATTAAATAATAAGTAAAAGCAATTTTAACATTTATTTTAAAAAACACGCTAGACAATAAATAAAACACTAAATAAAAAATAATAAGGAACACCAATATACAAATAAATCATTAATTATAGATGGTGTAAAAATATTATAAATATTTTTTTAAAGTAATGAGATAATAAAAATATTTTTTATGCATGCATGCTAATAAATTTTACATTCGATATATTAAATTTTGTTTTTTAAATAGGTTCGATTTTTAGTTATGTTTTATATAATTTTTATTTCAATCTATTGGAACATTACAATCTTGCTGCTAAGCTCTGTTTTGTTTTTGTTTTCTACACAAAACATTTTTAATGTCAATAAACCTACTTTTCTCATTGTTTTATAATAGTTTAGTTAAATCCCATTTATATACTGCAACCAGATTACATTTCCATTAATTAAAAAAGATGCCAGTTTCCTCAAAGGCGTTTGAAAAATAATTCAGCTATATTGTAAACTGAAATAATAGTTGTACTATCTTAAAATAATTTTTTTAGTTTTTTATTTTTAAAAATTGGTATGTTTTTTGCAAAGATTGTTAAAATACATTAAAAATTACTATTTTGTTCATATTTATTTTAATTACATTTTTTATATTGTTGTATTGTTAAACAATTTTAACATTATTTAAAATTTGCTGTAATGCGCATTTTTATTTTGTATTTGAATTTATCACGTGTGTTGTTATAACTGTGATTTTGTAAGTATTGTCACGCCCTGCTTTTTCATTAGTATTGGTGTGTAAAATTAAATTATTTTATAATGATAAATTGCAGAACGAAATTTTAGATCACATAAGAGCTTTTTAATTGAAATGAATAAAGGAATTAGGCAGTTTGTTCCTTTCAGAATTTCAGTTCATTCTAAACCTAAACTTTCCAGATATATTATCCATTCTATTCAAAAATGGAATAGATTTTTCATTCTATGGAAATCAGTTAAACTCCCTTTAATATATGTATATATTAGCTAAGAATGACTGCAAAAAACATTTAAAAAATCTTTTAAGCATAAGATACTCCATAAGTTCTTAAACAGGGTAACAAAAATAAAGGCTTTTTTAAGTTTATCGAAAATAAAAGAACAGCTAAACATCTTCCTTGTTTTAAAAACAATAAAGAAATTCTATTACTTAGGATTTCAGCCTGCACTAGCTTTAGGAATTATTTTCAATTAGTTTTTAGATATCTCCTTTTCACTGCCTTATTTACTCTGACTCCACAACTATCATAAAGCCTTTTACTCCTAATGTTAATACAGTTCTCAAACTGTTATCTAATCTTAGATTTTTCTCATGCGGAGCTAATGTAGTTTTTCTAGAATTCTTAGGGATTGTGCTAAAATTATTGTCTCTTATTTAACTCAAATCTTTATTTTCTACTCCTCCTGTCGTATTCCTAGTATCTGGAAATCTGCATTTATTAGGCCTATTTACAAATCGGGGTGTAAATTTAAGGCCAAAAGCTACAGACCGATTAGTATAATATCCACACCGAGTAAAGTAACGGAGAGGTTAGTTAGGTTTTATATTCCGTCTATATCACTAACTCTAATATCATTAACCCCGATCAGCATGGATTTATACCCCGCAGGTCCTGTCTTACTAACCTAATAGCTTACACCAGTAGTATTTTTTCTATTTAGTTTGTTACTTTTTTGACTTTGCGAAAGCTTTTGACAAAGTTTTCCAGGATCTGCTTTTAATTAAACTAAGATCTCTTGACATCTCTGGTCCTATATTATCTTGGATTTTTAATTTTCTCTCTAATTGCTTGTCTAAGGTTAGATTGGGGGCTAATTTTTTCTCTCCATGCCACATAACTTCTTGAGTCCTTCAAGGCTCGTTACTAGGTCTTCTGTTGTTTATTCTTTTTATTAACAATTTAATTTCCGTAGTCCAATCCAATATCTTTCTTTATGTTAACGATGTTAAAATCTAGGGTTCTAATCTGGAATTATTGGAGTAAGACATCTCAACTATTAATAAATGGGCACTTGATAACTCATTTCTTCTAAATCACTTTAAGTGCAAACATATTACCTCTGGAATTCCATTAAGTAATGTTTTTAAAATGTTTTCTGATGATAGTCTACCAATCGAAAATGTTAAGTAAATAAGGGATTTAGAAGTTTTAGTTAATTACTCACTTAATTTTATTTGGCATCACACTAAGGCTATTCATACTTGTTATCGTTTGATTAGATTCTTTAGAAGGAATCTGGGCGTTCGTTTAATTTATATGTTTATATAAGGCCCTACTGGGAATATTGTGCTTAAATGACTGCTCCTTTTCTCACATCTGACATAAATAATTTACAAAAGGTGCAAAGAGTTGTATATAACGTACCCAGATCCTTTAAGAACATGCTTTATCACCAAAAACTGCATTTTTTTCTTTTAAGTTGGTCCCACTAATTAATAGACGGCTCTAGAGTGACCTTATCCTGGTGCATTAATTCATCCCTTTAGAAATACTCAGTCCCTTTTTTACCCTAGCCCACAACTTTTTCAGGAGGCATAATCTTAAACTGGTAAACTTAGAGCTAATACTAGACTAGCGTTATACCATTTTTCCAATAGAGTCATAAATCACTGGAATAGGCTTTCAGCCAAGATTGTTAGTGCTCAATTAACTCATTTCTTCAAGCGTGCCTATGATCAATATCCTCTTATTAACTTTTATGAACCAACTTACTTTTTAATTTATTTAGTGCAATAACATTATTTACTATTACTTTGTTATTTATTTATTCTCTAACTTCAAATTTTATATTACTTTTCGTTTTCTCTTACATTTGATAATGCTGATAATATTTGAACCAAGGATCAAAAAGGAGTTCAACTCTTACTAAACTTGTAAACCAACTTGTAACCTGTAATCTGTATTGGTAAATAATAGTATCAATTTAAATCTAACTGAAACAAGAAAAGGATTTTATTAAACTCTTACCGATGGGTTTAGAAAAACGTCATTTTAATTTACCGTTTTTTTATTTTAAAAAATTATTAAACAACTTCAGGATTTTTCACAAGTTGAGTAGGCCAAAACGCCTTTTAGTACTCAGTTCTCAAATTGTTTCAAGTTTTCAGAGAGGAAAATAAAACTTATGGTGAGGTAAAGGGGCATTAATCACAGAAAAAAAAATTTGAAATCAAGATAAAAATCAAGGTAGATAGTGGAAGTTAACAATTATAGAAAACGAGCAAAAATTATAAATATACAAAAAAGTAAAACAAGTACCTACTACAATGCAAAAAACACTGCAATAATCTTCAAAAAAGAAGAAAAGGGAAAAGGATGAATAATGTTCCAATGGACGTGTAGCGTGAAACGCGCCTCACCTCGCAATTTTCTTAAATATATTTACTAAAATTATTAAAATGGCAAGAAAATATAAAACTGCGTGTATAATAATTATTTACGGAATTACAACTGACCATATTATATCATTTGTTTCCATAATTTCTCAAAGTACCTATGTTTTCTAATGTAAACTATAACACATGTATTTTATCGTATTAAGAAACATTTAACCCTCTTTTAATAATACCATTTTTTATTTATTTTTAAAAATTATTTATTGTTATAATATATATATATATATTTCTCTAAAAAAAAATTCTTACAATACTGCTTTTTTTAAGATACAAATCACTTTACAGGTCTAATCACAAACTATAGAAAAAATTTTTAATGTTTATTACTGCTTTTAGTACAAATTTATTTTATTTACCTAATATCTATTCTCCATTTATTACAAAATAATTCTTATATTTTAAACAAAAATTTCAAAAGCTTTTTAGTATAATTGAATTAGGCATTGGCTTAAAACTTGCATCGTCAACAACTAATAATCTAGTTTTTAAAAGTTATTTATTTACATTTAGTCCTAAACTAATCTGAAACCTGTAAAAATAGTTTTAGATATTTATTATCATTATTTAAATTAAAACGTTTATTGACTAATGTTTAAAGTAAAGTTTAACATAACTCTTTATTATTAACGCTTATACAATATTCATGTTTTAAAAAATCGATTTATTTATTATACAATTATACATTCGCGAGGTGAGGCGCGCGTCACGCTACACGTCCATTGGAGCGTTATTCATCATTTTCTCTTTTCTTCTTTTTTGATGATTATTGCAGTGTTTTTGCATTGTAATACGTAACTTGTTTTATTATTATTTTGCATATTTATAATTTTTGCTCGTTTTCTATAATTGTTAACTTCCACTATCTACCTTGATTTTATCTTGATTTCAAATATTTTTCTGTCACTAATCCCCCTTTACCATTTCATTTTCCTCCCTGAAAATTTGAGACAATTTGAGAACCGAGTACTAAAAGGCGTTTTGGCCTACTCAACTCGTGAAAAATCCTGAACATTAATTTAGACATTTATTTATTTTGTATTAATTAAACAGTTTATTTTTAATTCAAGTTTTTATTTATTTAAAAAAAAATTTTATTTTTAATTTAATTTATTTTAATAATGTTGTTATTTCTATCTTTATAACTAATAATATTTTTTAAATGATAATAAGTTTAGATTTTTGGTTGACCCTCTAGTGCGCAAAATAGAAAATATCAAATGCATGTTTATTCTCGCCACTGTTAAAGATACCGTCATCATACGACCAAAATACTTTGGTTCTGATTTGAAAGATGTTATAGAGCAAGAATTAAATTCTAGATTCTCAAATAAGGTATAGTTTTTTTTGCGTACATACAGTACTCAGAATTATGGTAATATAAAAAAGTAATCTGCCTGAAATTATTGTTGAATTTTTATTTTAACAAACGATTCAAAAAATAATTTTGTATTTATTTGAGTATTTGTATTTGATTGAAATTGTATATTACAATGAAGTTTCAATTTAAGTTATTTTATATGTGAATGCATATTTTTAATTTTATTTATTTTGTAGGTTGTTTATAAGGTTGGTTTGTGCATTTCCTTGTGGGATATTTTAGAAGTTGAAGAGAGTTACATATCAGATATGGATGGTGCATATTACTCCTCAGGTTTTTATAATTGAAAGTTTAATTTGTTAGTTAAATTTCGAATAGTTTGTTTCCGCCCATTTCTTGATGAAATATTAATTGGAACTGTTAAGTCGTGTTCAAAAGGTGGATTACGAGTGTCATTGAATTTTTTTGACGATATTTATATTCCTGCTGATAAATTGCGTTCTCCCTCTCGATTGTAAGTTTTGAAATTTTGAATTTTTATTTGTAGTGATTTTGACAATAATTCATGGATTTGGGAATATTCATATGATGGAGAAGTAGCTGAGCTTCGAATTGATAAACAAGATACTGTCAGGTAAATATGAAAAATGTTAGTCTATGTTTAATGATAAGATGTGTACACATACAAGTTTGTAAGCTTATGTATAGCGAATTTTTTACCGTCATCAGATTTAGAGTTGTAGAAGAAATATGGCACGATCCGAATCCTGATGGAGCAAGGGCTAGTTCAACGAATTCAACTGAAATATCAAGTTGCGATTTCAACTTGAGTAGTACACAAGATATTAACGCCCCTTATACTATCATAGTAAGCTTACAATTGTACACTAATTTTAGTTGTTTGATTAAAAGTAGTGCTTATAGTACTGTCTTTTTGTTTTATTTTCTTATTTTATTCAGTTAAGATATAAGCATAATAAAAAGTATTTTTAACAAACTTTTCTGTTAATTATTTATCTATTGAATTTTGAGATTAATACATACGGTAGAGTCTTATAAGTTGAAAAGTCAAACTCACATTTAACCAATTTGTTTAAAAGTTTCTTATTTGTATTTGAATGTTAATTTTTGTTTTATACTCGAATAAAAACCTCGTATGCACAAGAAACAAGAAAGTAGTAAAAATAATATAAGCATTATTCATGTCCTTAAAATTATTAGTTTTCTAGTTTATTTCTTTACTACTGACGTGTCTAGGTGGCACGAAACTACGTAGATGTACTTGAAGTATACTTTTGGAATAATTTTAGTGAGACTATTAACATTCAGGAATTATATTTTATATAAACTTTGCTGTCTTTCAGTAACGAATTAACATCCTATTGTTTAAAAACATCGCTATAAGCTCTGCTATCTCTGCTTTATTTTACTCTACTTACTATTGATAATAATGATGGGTTAGCGATGTTTGTATTTTGAAACACCCAGTTAACGTCATATTTTTAGCAATAACTTTAAATGTTTATAATATCTTTTGAAAGCGTTATGTTAATCTACACATCCACATTTTATATTATATTTTTAGGGTTCAATTGTCTCTGACGGACTTGGTGTTACCTGTTGGTGGGTCAGTTAAACGATTATTTTAAAGGGTGTTTTGCTTATTTGTTTTTTTACAAGTTGTGCAATGTATAGAATATAATTTTTTATTAAAACTTTTTTTTTGACAAACTGAGATTGGTCTAGTACTGATACATGTGCCGATGGGATTGTATACCGAAATGAACTTTTTTATTTTGGTTTAACATTTGCCTATTATGATCTGTTAGACTCGCTTGAAATCATCCAGTCAAAATAGTGAATGTAACTTAACTATTATCGGAATGGACAAAAGGCTGGGTGGCAAACGAATAATTTAGAATGACGTTGTACTATGCGAACTCAGTTTTTTCAGTTATGATAAATTTCTCAGTCTAAACCAATTATTAAATTGGATGCAAAACTGTTAGTGTGTATTTGTTAGAATATAATTAATATTTAAAGTTAGTTCATTCATAAGCATCAGCCATCACGTTCACACTGAGAGTTATTGGTTCACAGGTTTTTGGTAGACTAGTTTAGATAAAAGTAGCAGGTGGAGAATCTTTGTCCTTAATTGTGATAATGAAGGCGTTACTTTTACATAATGTATTTGAATAAGGATCTAACGGGAAATAAGTGGATAGCTGTATATCCGTGCTTCCACTTTTACGGATTAACAGAAACATATACATAAGATACCTGACCTATACTATATGTTGTCCTGCCTGTTTGAGTCATAATTATTGGGTCTCAATTTCGAATAATGGTGATAATCTCGTTTTCATGCAAACTCAGTCCTTTTATTTACTCTTAGCTTCCTCATCCAAATGAATTACTTAATTGGGTGTCCGTTTGCAGCTAATAAAGATCACTGGGAAGTTTAACTCGGGACGCAATTAACATTTTAAGATGGTACACGTCAAGTGCCGTTCATTAAGCTTGGGAGGTAATAATCAGTGGGGGATGTTAATTACTGATGATTATGATAATCTTGTTTTTATACCACTAGTGTATCCTGAACTAAGATTAGCATAGATTGGGGAATATGTGTACGTCAGTATAACTAGGCTTAGTGAATGGATGTAAGTATACACCCATGTATACTCTACCTTACGGTATACCTATACCATACGTAGACGTAGCACTAAGGAAGATAACAGACTAAAGAATTGGTGCTCTTATAGATTTTTTCAAACAGTGACACTGTTATTAGCCCAAAAACTTTATTGTTTTCCCCCGTTTATTTTTTATTGTTTATTACTTTGAATATTTAACGAAAAATATCCTTCAGCAGTGGACATTTTAGCAAAGCCGAACGTGGGCCCGCATTTTAGTATCGGTGGTGGGATTTAAAACCATACCTACCTATGAATTAATTGAAGGCTGTTGTTTCATATTCTGTACGAAAGTAGATATAATGAAGTGGTGATCACGGAACAGCATTATCACACATAAAATCAAACAGGATTCTCTGTAAACATGGAAATAATTTAAACGTAATCATGTCATTAACTACTAAAAAAGTTTAATGATTCTGTCATTTTTACAGCGTGATAATTGTGTTTGATATTATTACTTAGTTAAACTTCATTATACGGCATAAAACAATCGACTTCGATGGCTTGATAAGCGTAACAAACATAGAAGAATAACGAATTTTTTTAGAAATTGAGACATTACTCGAATATTCAGGATCATTAGCATCCCTTTAATTGTTAATATTAACTATTGATTATACAATTGCTCTTATTTTAAAATATAAACTAACAGTCTACGTAATATACATTTTTAAAATTAAGTAGAAAACAAATAATCTTATTAATTACATGTGTATTTTATAATAAAAAATCTTTTATATTTGTTATTTTGTACAATTTTTGTAATTATTAATAATAATATGTACAAAGTATTTTGGAACATGTAACGTAAAAATATGATGAAAAAATATTTTTTTACAAAAAAGTTGTCTTATGTTTGGAGCTGCCGTGAAGAAAATTTAAATTCGATATTTTCATATAATTCTTTCTTGGAAATACAAGATGTATTTGAGTAGGTGTTAGCTTAGAATTTGGCACTCAGGCAAATACTTGCATAGGTAGAGCTTGATGTTATTGGTAGCGGACGGAACGTGGAACAGTTCCAAATATTTCAGACTTGGATGTCTGGCTAAATTGCACAATCCATCTTCACTGAGTCGCTTGCAGCCTGTTTTTTATAAAAATATTAAAAACATTTTTGAGTTTAAAATGAAAATTGCAAGTTTCTCTGGATGCTAATGATCTTGAGGATTTCAGTAATACTTGTAAAGTCCCAATTTCCAATAATTGTGATATTCTTGACTGTTCCTCTTCTACGTGGTGGATCCTGGACTAGGTGCCTATAGGCATCTAGACTAATGACAGTAGGGATCGAGTGCACAACGGTATAACTGGTCTTTTACTACGGCTAGTGGGTGCAAGCATACACCTAGGATACTTAAAGGTAACTTAAAGTATTTTATACCATCTTCAGCCGGTGGGTTAGGAGAGATAATCTTGACAAATATTTAGACGGCAACGTTTCTCAGCACAGACAAATGAGGCTTTGGCATTGAATGTCCGTAGTGGGACTATCGATTAAGGTGTCAATAAAATAAGTTTACTACTGGTTACTAAGATTAAACGGTTTACATTAAATCAAAAGCTGTTTAATATTATCTGGATGTGACATTTTTAGCTTGATTCCGGGCATAACTGATATGTGCCGGGGTGGTCTAGCGGTACAGCGCTCAACTCGAATTTGTGTAGGCATGGTTTCAATTTCCATCCCAGGTACTAAATGTGGGCCCACGTTCGGCTTCTCACAAATGTCTACTGCTGAAAGATGCGCGTTTCTCGCAAAGCATTTAAAGTAGTAAAAATATATTAAGGATCTCATTGCGACTTTGAATTTGATTAACACTATGGACAATTTTTAGTACTATTTAAAAGATAAGAAGATGCTATATGTTGAATTACGCATTGGTAAGAGCCTTATTTACGGACTATGTTTGATACTTACAACATTTTTTCTTGTATCAGCTTAGATAAACATAACAGTGTTAAAGTTCCAAAAAGTATTGTGATACAGTTGATTGCATGTAACTCTATCCCTGCCAAGATATCGGAATAGGAAGTTTTGTTTAAACAATCAGTAATTTTATTTTTATCTATTTTGTTTAAGTCACACACACATGTGATGATTGCATCAATAATCTTTTTCTAAGGTAAATTTCTATAACACCATGATCGTTTTTATTAATACAGTATATCTGTAGCGTTACTATTTAAAAAAAAATTTATTAATTATATTTTATAAACCTTATTTTAACATGTTTGTATTTTTATATTTGCAATTTACAATTTCCGTTAATATTATGTATATTCTTTAACTCCACCGAAAAGGGCGACATTATTTATTGGCATACTTACGGAATGTAACATGGTTTGTGTAGCTCTGATCTTTTCAGATTTTGTCCGTTTATTTCATTGTTTCTGTGATGCATAACTGTATTGACTATTTTTAACTTTAATACATTTAGTATTAAAATTTATGTTTTGATAGGATTATTACGAAATACTCTATAATTCGTGTTTTTATATTAAGTCAAAATTCAACAATTAATGCATTTCTAAATATTTATCTAGAGCCACGAGTGTATATTTGGTATATACGGTAAGCAAGCAGTCAAAAAATTGTAGTGTTATTTTTCACATGCACAAATTGGCTATTTTATATAAACTCTATCCATTTGATAGTTTTTCATATTGACTAACCCTAACAAATATAATAAAAAATGAAACATACCCGTTAAGCATAAATATTTCAATTCAGTCATACCAAGCAAATGACATATACTTTGGTCTGAAATATTTGTACACCATCGCAGACTCAAATAGTTGAGATTTGGCATAGCAGTTAAATGGTCAATACCCACGTCGGTTAGTTCTGAACATCTAAAATAGATAATTAAATGTTGTATTTATTTTTATTAGAGATGCTAATACCTATACAGTTTCAATTCCCAATGATGGTGATATTCCTGACTGTTTGTCCTCCACATGGTGCATCCTGGACTAGACTGAGAATAGCAGGGACCGAGTGCACAGCGGTATAACTGGGCTACCGTTTTGGCGGGTAAATGCAAGCACACATTCAGGATAGTTAAAAGGTATCTTAAGGTATACGTATATTATATGTAGCCCTTGGGCTAAGGGAGATAATCCTGACAAAAGATCAGGCGGCCTTGTCAATATTTGTGAACAGTGGCGACGTCACAAGGATGCTGTCTACTAGCAAAGAAACTTTGTTATTCTTTTATCAAGCCATCGAAGTCAATCGTTTTATATGTCGTATACATATGGGAAATAATGAAGAGGTGATCACATCGCCAACCGAAATGAATGTATTTATTTTGAAGTATTCCATTCAAATAGATTCAAATGAAAATATTGCTGAAAAATGTTTCACAAATTTATTGTGCAAATATTATTTTAAAATGTCGCTAATTTTAGTGAAAATGATTACATATAAAGGAGTTTTATTTGTAAGGCCATGTAATTGTGTAGTGAAGTAGAACAGTAGTAGAAAATATTATCTTTGGAATGGGAAATGTGGGATTAATTATTATCATTATTTCAAAACCCTTTTACTTTAAAATAAACTAATAGTAACAGAAAAAACAACATTTCATAATTTAAAAAGAATATAGGTCAACAAAATGATTTCATGTGTTCAAACATTTTGCCAAAATGATTGTTTAATCCCACATAACATTCATTTTAATTAAATTTTCCCGCGTAGTTCTTAGCCAAGATTTCTGTGATCTACCCTAACCTTTCCTTTGCCATCATCAATTGTCTTTTTCCAAAACCGTATTTTATGGTCTTTCGGGTGGTAAATGTAGAATTTGGCCAACTAATGTTTTTTGTTTAATCAAAGATTTTGCAACGATTGAGCATCCTTTCGGCTTTCGCTTAATCCTATCATCTGAGTTGTGCTGTCACCTTGTTGCGGTTGTTTGTCGGAATAGCGTCCTCTTGTTTATTTTTGCAACAATATAGTTTTTTTACAAAGGATAGGTTGCTAACTTTGTGTTTGGATCGTTCTCCTTTATCCAGACTTGTGACTGACTAGATTGTTTCATTTCTGATATTCTCTGGGCGGTTTCGATAAATTTGTTAATTCAATTAAAATATTCTAAACCATTACCATTTAGGCTCTATGGTGTCCACATGAAATAAAAAAGTTTTAAAGTTTAAAAAACTATACGTAAAAATACTATATATAAATACATTTATTTATATAATATAATGATTAAATATCACAAATTATCTTATATAGTACATTTAGTGATATAATTTATTTTATTTTTAATAACTACTTATGAGTAATTACAAATGCAGTTAGAAATTTATTCACATATTTTATCTTCATTCAAACAGATGTAGCATAACATTAACAATGGAGTTAATATTTACCTTAATTAATATGCATGTTGTTATAAACAAAAATTTTAATTCACAAATTAAATTAATTAAATAACTTTGGGAATAAGGATTATAATGAAAATATCCGGTATAATATGGATATTAATTTTTAATTAATACTACAATTCATTAAAATAAAAATAAAATCATGTGACTTTTAATTGACTAAAAACGGAAATAATATTTAACTTTTAATAAGTTTTTGTTGATATAATAAGAAAAAAGTATACAGTTTTTTCTTTTATGTGTATTTAACAGAATTTTCTAATGTTTTACAACTTTCTAACTTTTTCATATTATTTATGTTTACTTTAAAACTTTTGTATTGTTCGTGAAGAGTTGAAACTGGTTCCAAACCCGTGTTAAATAAGACGTGCATTTAAACACAAAACTAGATATTATATTGTTGGATAAAAGCATTGTATTGAGTGGCAGTGTTGGTTGCAGCATCAGTCTTAATACTTGAGAGTGTCGCTAAATATGGACTCTTGTTTATCTGTATTAAATGTACTCTTGGCAAAAAAAATGTTTTCTGTAAAACATTCAAGCTGTAACAACTAAATAAAAAACAAATTATTAGAATTTACAATGATATAAAAAGAATTTGTTTTTAAAACTCTTTACTTGTAATATACTGTTTACTTAGGGAAGGTAAGCCAATTTAAAAACTGTAATCTACACAAATGTTTTCATCATAACTAAATATCTATAGAAGTTGACTATTTTTTCAATTCTGATGTGTTCCAGTAGCACACCGCTCGACTTCAACTTGGGTGAGTACAGATTCAATTTCCACTACTGGCAATATATATGGGGTTTTGTTTGACTTTACCAGCGTATCATCCATTTATTGAAGCATGTTTCACGTCAAACATTCAAGTATAATGAATAGTAATAAAAAATTAATTAATTAATTAGTAATTTATTGTACTAAAAACGTATGAAATTTTGATAAATAAAATAGTGTTTTATTACTTATAAAACATTAAAATTTAATGTTTTTTTGACTATTAATGTAAATTACTTATGTAGCTTACATTATATATATATATATATATATATATATATATATATATATATATATATATATATATATATATATATATATATATATATATATATATATATATATATATTGATACATAGACAGTATATATATATATACTTACATTATATATATATATATATATATATATATATATATATATATATATATATACAAAAGAAATTGAACAAGACAGTAATAAATTATATTTAATTTAACATTAATTTAGCATGTCACATGCAAAAACGGAAGTTTAATTTCTAAATGTCACTAAAACCTATTTAAAATTTAAAAATAACTTAAATAAATAAAACAGCTAAAAGTTATCTTAATAAAAACCCTACAAAAAAACCACTGAATACAATTAAAAATTGAAAAACAGTTAACGAAATTGTGATTTAGTAAAAGAAATAAAATATTTCTATTAGAATTAATTACTACTATTGGTGCAAAAACAAATGGCATTTGCTTTAATAACAAAAAATTACATTTTAAAATGTTTTTAATTTTAATCTATTTAAAACAACTAGATACTACAATTTTCAAAAACGTTGCTGCAATTAATGCATTTATTAAAGTCAAACTTTTCTTGTCAACTACATACAATTTAAGAAATAATTCAGTTCTATTATACCATGTACAATAGTATATGGAGAATAAAATACAATTATAATTTTATCTATATCTGTCATTGATAAAACTAATTGTGATTTACAATAAAATTTCAATTGTTTCATAATAACCGGTTGAGTAAAATTACCAACCTTAAATATAAAACGTCAAACATTAAAGTAAATACAAAGTATACAAATTTTTTTGATTACTAATTGAATTCGTGTATACGTAATAATAAATGAATATTATCATAACCCATTAACTCTAGCGGCTATGTATGCGTTTAATTAAGTTATTTTTTTATTTAAAATCCTTTTGTTCTGAACAGCATGAAACAATAAATTTTTTCCATACGATTGCATATTAAAGTTTTAGCTTTGAAAATTGTGCATATTCAAAAATTGAAATTTGTATTCGCATTTTACCGAACCCCATTATCGGAATCATGCTGCTTTCGTTTCTTTGATATAGTTCAATGGAATGGTGTCCTTTTGTTGGTCCTTTAGTAATGTCAGGTTGCTAACCTTGAGCACTCAAACCCTCCTCTTTACTCTAATGGACTTGGAACCAACAATGGGGAAGTGTTTTTTTATGATAAACAATTGGGTTTACGTAGATAGTTTCCTAATTTGAATAAGCTTCAAAATATTCCATTATGCCAAAACTAATAAATAACATTGATGCTGTTAACTGGCAACTTACAGAAAACTCTGTTTAATTTTATCCGTATAATGTTTGAGTTCTATATTTTTAAAAAGACGAAATGAGTTTATATAAAATTGAAATTGACTTTTTTAAGATTGTGACACAAAATATTGGGGGTTTATTTTAGAAATGTTACGACGCTCACATTTTTGCTTAAATAACACCTTCACATATTAAAATTAAATTAACACTGATTAGAATATTTCATGTTATTTTCCATTTGATAGCTGTTTTATATTTTATTCCAAACCAATACAATGTCGGTTAGTTATAAGGTCTTTTAACAGTTCTAAATAGAGGTATTACATAGTTGACGTTGTACAATATTTATTTTAGAATTTACTATGTGACTTTTTTAACTAGTGATTTATTTATTTGGCACAAGACGAAATTCCAAAAACCTATGAATTGTTAAATTCAATTTATTTGAAACATAACTACCACTTTTTTATTCTACAATAAAAAACACCTTAACTTTTTAGCGATTGAAAAGATAAAACATAATTTTTTACTCTGTTCCCTTCCAACTAATAACTGACTTCCTGCAAATCATTTTATAATTTGAAAACTATTTTAAGTTACAACATAAATATTCTTTTCCAATACACGAAAACATTTGACTGCACTTTAGGCAGAAAAATACATTGTTTTGTATTTTACACTCAAAAATGTAAAATTGTTTTAACAATGTATTCTAAATTTTATAAATTATTTTAAAAATATCTACTATTAACTCAGTTTTAAATAAAAAAAACTTTAGTTTTAGAAAAAAGATATTTCATTTTTTAGCTGCATCATTTTACAAAAAAAATTAAAACTAGTGAAAATTATTATTGCAATTGTAATATCATCATGAAATTTTACGATTTTAGTTTTGATTAAAATTGTGTGGTAATTGCAACGTTGACGGGTTTTAAATGGCTATAAAATTTATCCATTCAACAAGGCTTTTAAAAATAATTTGAAGAACATAAAATAATAATACATTCGTCATTATAAAAATTATATAATTTGGATTTGATAATTACATTTACCGAATTATGTATTACAAAATAATTAATTTGACATTATTATAAAAAAGCTTTGATTTTGAAAATGGATCTATTTAGGTACAAAATAAATTATTTTAAGTAAAAAATAATAAGTTAAAGTTTTGATAACAGTAAGCTGGTTATCTGCTCTTTCTCTCTCTCTTTCTGTTTACCTATATATATATATATAATTTTATGTTTGCAACTTTCAACAGTGGACAATTAGCGAAACCAAACGTGGGCCCGCATTTTAGTGCCGGCAATGGGATTCAAACCCATGTCCACCGAAGTCCGAATTTGAGCGCTGTACCGCTAGACCACCCCGGCACATATGTAACTCCGCCTAGATAATCAGATATGTACCAATTTATTCAGTCTAAAACTGTGATAAAAGAGGAGGGTTTTGTGACAGGAAGGATATCCGGCAGTAAAGTGAACTTACTCCAATACTCTTTACGTGTTATAAACCCAAATGGAAAAAACTGATTACAAATTGTAATCTTCCATAAAAGAGAGAAAAGCTGAAGAAGAAGAAGAAGAAGATAACTAACTGCAATACTGTCATATTATTTAAAAATTAATTAAAAAACAAACTGGACCTCTACATTGAGACCGTGTTACTTATTATGCCGGGATGGTTTGGCGGTACAACACTCTACTTGGATCTCGGTGGGTATAGATTCGAATCCCATTACCGGAACTAAAATGAGGGTCCAGGTTCGGCTTTGCTAAAATATCCACTGCTGTAAGATGTTTCTCGTAAAAAATTCAAGGTAATAAACATAAAATAATAAAATCTAATTTAATAATATAATTGTATTTTTTAATACACTGTAGGTAGGAGTAGAGACAATCTTTTCTTTATTTATTGTTACACTCAATGTGGTTTAATTTAATTTAGATTAGCATATCAATACTTCAAACTGGAATAAAATATTCTTTATACCTAGTGCAGATAACCCGAATTTACTATGTTATACAATGCTAGCAGCATTGCATATATTTCAATTCTGTCTAAGCCAATGTTCTAATCATGGAGTGATCTAGCGGTACAGTACTCGATTCAAACTTGGCTGGGTATAGGATAAATTCCCACTACTGGCACAAAATGCAGGCCCACGTTCGACTGCGCACAAATGTTCACTGATGAAAAATGTTTCTTGTAAAAATGACAAAAATCAAATTAAAAGAAATGAATTTACTTATATATACTAAACAACTAACGGTAATAAGTAAACAAACAAAATCTTGATTTACAGAGCAATAATCATTTTTGGCTCAAACTTAGGCAAACCCAATATTATCATAATCATAATTAAAAATAAAACACCATGACGTCTTAATTAATTAAACTAAACATACTTTAAATAATATTATACTAAATTGGTGTTTAAACCAGTCTCTCATAGACTGAAATCAATATGGTCATGTTATTCCATCCGCCTGAAAATAAAACGTCGTTTGTACGCATCAATAATCATTCCTACTGAAATATATATGGGAGTGAAACGTGGAAGTGAATAAACAAGATTAATGTGATGATAGATGTTTTTCATTACTGGTGTTTTAGAAGTATTTTAAAGATTACTTGGCGCAATTACATTTCAAATAATGAGATTATGAGAAGAACGGACTCTCGTTCACTGCATGACGTCATTACAATTAGACAAATAAAATTACTTGATCAAATTCTACGTTTACCGCCCAAAAGACCAACAAGAACGGTTTTGGAATGGACAATTGTAACTAGTAGAAGAAAGGTTAGTAGACCACAGAAAACTTGGCTAAAAACTATGCAGGAAGATCTAATTGAATTGAATGTTTTATGGGATTAAAAATAAAACGTTTGGCAAAATGTTTGAATTCATAGAAAAATGTTGTTGTCTCATGTTCCTTTTGAATTATAAGATTTGTTGTTGGTTTTTGCTGTAATTGTTATCTTATTTTTATTATGCTTATTTTTAAAGCAGAAGGGTTTTGCAATAATAAATAATAATAATAATAATAATAATAATAATAATAATAATAATAATAATAATAATAATAATAATAAACATATTCATTTATTTATTATTTATATATTTTTAAATATGTATTTTTAAATAATTTGACTCCAGTGGCTTTATGAATATAACAAACGTAGGAGAATAACAAGGTTTCCTTGTTAATAGGCTCATTGTTTGCAAAGATTAAAAATACAGCATGCTCTCGTACCAAGGTTATTTCCTAAACTGCATGAAGTATACGTATACTTTGAGATACATTTAAAGTATCCAGTTATATCGTTGTGTGTTTAGTCTTTCCTGTGTTATTCTAAGTGCTTAGGTACACATAGTCCAGAATTCACCATATAGAGTTGACAGTTGAAAATATTGCCATAATTAAAAATGAACTCTATAAGCCGGGGTAGTCTCACGGTACTGCTCTCAATTTGGACCTCGATGGGCATGGGAGTTCGAATCCCACCACCGATACTAAAATGCAGGTCCACGTTCGGCTTTGCTAAAATGTCCACTGTTGAAAGATGTTTATTGTAAAACATTCACAGTAATGAACATAAAATGAAAATAAATAACTAAATTTCCTCAAATTTTTATAATTATCAGCATCTAAGTAAATCAAGCTACAATTTCACTGAAAGCTACTTCTACTGAAGTATCCAAGCCAATAACCATAAATAAATAAATAAATAAATAAATTTACTCACCTATCTAAAATGAGTTTATTCAGTAATATCAAATCGCAAGCTACACATTCCAAGCCACTGTTAGTCACTTTGGAACACCACGATATATCCAACTCAACGAGCTTTTTCAAATTTTCGCAAATAACATCCAATCCATCATCTGTTAATTTGGAACATCCGCTCAAGTGTAGACATTGTAAATTGGGCAAATGATAAGCGACACTCGTTAAACCTTCATTCGTCAATACCATGCACTGGGTCAACTTCAACGTCCGCATTTGTAACTTCTGTTTGGCATTTAAATAGGACAAATACGTATCCGTAATATGATAGGCTTGTAAATTCAATTCCATTAATTCAGGCATCAATTGACCAATGGCATTCAAGGATTCGTCTGATACATTAATGCAATCAAACAAAGTCAACGATGTGAGACTGGCAGTCAAACATGTCCACAAAGCTAATTCGCTAAAATCATTGCAACATTTGAGTTCTAATCGATTGAGGTTTTTGAATATATTGATTAGATTGGATAGATCTTGGTCGTGAATAATGCAACATGAAAGAATCAAATGACGAATGTGATTGGTTGATGTATCTGACGTTTGCAGATGACTCAATCTGTGCTTAATTTCTTCAAATTGGTTATTGTCGGTCGAATGGATGAATTGTTTTGATGTGCCATTGTTATCTACAATAAAATTGATGCCACTGATAACTGGATGGACATGATGTTCCTGAATACAACTGAATTCGAGGGTATCAATTTGACGTTTGAATAAAATGTGCATTCGTGATTGGATAACATTTTCTAAATATTGATCGGTTGTTTGATTCAAGTCATTATTTACAATTTCTTTGACATTGATTTTGAATCCAACTTTGTAATAAAACTTTGCACGTATAATAATGTTGTACCATTTCGTACAGACACAACAACATTGCAAAAGATCTTTACCCGTCACGTGAATAAAAATGCGATTCATTAGTTGTTCATTGGTCCATAAAATATTCAAATTGACGTGTATCTTCAAATCCAATCGTTTCATATAATCTTTGTATCGCGTGCTTGCTAATTTTTTGTCTGTGTTTACATTGATTTTTAAACCCTGATTCAGTAATCTTTGTTTAATTGCCGCTATTGTTACCCCTCGGGGTACCATGTTCGGCGACGACGAAGCCGAATATTTGGGACTGTAATTGTAGCCGCCATTTTGTGAATTTGAATTATAACAGTTTCGCGCCAATAATGCCAAACGGTGTGACATGTTGGGTGAAAGGGTAATTCTATTGGTTGTCAATAGAAACGGTGAATTATTCATCGGTTCAAAGGCATTGGGACGATCGTGTACGGAATAATTGCGTTGGACAAAGTTGTGATGTGATGGCTTGGGGCTACTTGGACTTGACATGAAACCCTGTCGCGTTTGTGAATAAGTTTCGAAGTCTGTATTGAATATGGGCGAATGGACATGACCATTGGACATGGCAATTTTGTGTGTTTGATAAAGATGATCGTGCATGGAACTGGCAACAAGTGCATTGTCTTGTTTGATAGTGTTGTAATTTGCATGAATGTGATTGGATGACAATGCACAATTGTCGGACGTTTTCACATGACCGTTTTCACTTGGCGCCAACGATTGAGTTGGTGGTTGTGGAGCTGAGTGTTTTTTGCGACTTATCGTCACTTTGACATTTTTAGCTCCGCCCGTAGGGTCGGTATTCGAATAGTTGGTGCACGTTTGCTGGTCGTAACCATTGTGTTTATCGGTCGATTTGATTGCACGTGTTGATATTTGGATTATATTTTTGGAAAGGTCTGTAACGTGTGACTCAAATGAATTGTGGTGAGAGGTTGGCGATGATGGTGATGATGATGATGATGATGATGATGATGATGATGATTTGTTATTTTTCAATTTGTCATTCGGTTCTATTGGTGTGTTGGTTGACTTGTGAAATCGAAAATTTTTCAAATTGTTCGAAAAGTCAATGCACGCTTTGGCAAACGAAGTCATAAGTATGTGTCCCCACTTCTATTGCAAACTGAAATGGATAAAATGTTCGGTTCTATACGAATTGTATGTGTGTAAATTGATATGATAATATAAATTATTTTTGCTTGTTAAGTACTTTTAAATAGTCAAGTTTACATATTGTCATTTATTATTATCATTATTATTATTATTATTATTATTACAAATTAGTTGAACCTCGATATATTTTGATTAATTTTTAAAATATATGACATTAAAAGGTCATTGTGCTTAATAAATACAATATGTATTTATTCTTACGAACATTTAAAGTACACAGTGATGGATTTTATGAAAATATTGAAATATTAACTATAAATATGAATGTCAAATAAACACTAATTGCTCCTATGTGCAGTTATCCCTAAAAGTAAAAACATTTCATGTACTAGAAAAATTAAAGTCATGTGTTGAAATTAATCAAACAATAACATTTATAAACCACGTGCTAGCTGATTTCTCGACAAGAATCTATATATATATGTATATATATATATATAAATATATATATATATATATATATATTTTCAAAATCCTTTTGCTTTGAAGAGCATGAGGAACAAGATTATTCTATGTGATTGTACTTGACTCTGAGGTTTCTGCACACTTATTATTGAACCTTTATTTGGATGACGCTGAATTCTGTCATCAAAATCAGGATGTTTTTATTTTTCGCATAGATTGCTGTAATGTTAACCTTTTGTTGTTTCTTTATCAAAAAACCAGCATCTAAGTTTACAATAAACTGGACTTGGAATCCGATATATATATATATATATACTTATTTAGTATCGGTAGTAAGGTTTTGTTTTTTATCTACTAAAATACATATCAACAACTTTCACATTACTAAATTTGTGTAGACATTGTGTGTTATAATTCTGTTTTACATAAATTTAATTTTAAGTTATTATTACTACTATCAATATTGTTATTAGTAGTTTAGTTTAGTTTATTATTAAACACACCAACAACAGTAGAATATGTAAAATAAAATAAAAACTGCAAACATGTATGTATGATTTATAGCTATTAAATAATCACACAAAACAAAAGATTATTTAGAGTGGAAAAGTTAGTAGAGCGCTAAAGTAAAAAAAATTAAGTGGGTCAAAAATTTGCTACCACATTTTCCGAATGTTTACTACTCCTACTAGCGAGTGTGTTTCTTATTAAAACACAATAAATAAACAATAAAATCTAAAAACAAATAAATGCATCTGTTTATGTATTCGTATCGAGTGTTGGACAATCCTACAACAATGTTCAATCAGTTGAATGAATAAAGTAACATTCGAATATTAATATCAAGTAAAGCAATCGGGATAGGCAAAAAAAGTAATTTTTTTAATTGTATAAAACTTAATTTTATCATTTTACAATGTACAATTTATAACCGAGTTTTGTATTACAATATTTGTATTATTTAACAGTGACTTTCACTCATTAATTTTTTTGGAAATAAAATCTAATACTGAATACATTATGGCCAGTATGGATTCAATTATTAAAATTATTATTTATTTTCAAGCGTTTTGTTTTGAAAAGCATCAGATAATAAGATTGTTCAATGCGATTGTGTTTTTAATTTTTGTCAAAAATTTGAATTGTTAAAACTCCTGTTATCTTTGGTGTAATTTAATTAAATAGCGTACTCTTGTTGATCTTTTTAGCAATATTTTCTAGAAAAAACAAGTATACACCAAGGGTACTTAAAAGGTATCTTAAGGTATATATAATCCACTGGGCTGACAAAAAATAGGCAGCCTTGTTAATCTATGCGAATAGTAGCACTGTCACAAGGATGCCGTTTGCTAGTTACAAAACTTTGTTCTTCTTCTACGTATTTTGCGCTTATCAAGCCATTGAAATCGATCGTTTAATATGTCGTACAAATATGGAACTAATGAAGAGGTGACTATGTCACCAACCACGATAAAATTGACATTAAATGTATCAAAACTCACATTGTGCAAACAATAAATAGATAGTTTACACAAAATTAGGCAAAAACCATCAACTATTAATTTTTTTTGACCCAGTTTAATAATTATTTTTCCCCTTCTCATGGAACAACTCAAAAAAATAATTTTCGCTTAAATAAGAAACAAAGCCAAGTAAATCGTCTATTGTGAATAATAATCACAAAACTCATAAGTTTACATTTGAATTGCCTAATTAAATTGGCAAACTATAAGGTCAACGTTAATTTATGTTTGGAATACAAAGGTTGTTGAAAAAAGGATGTTTTGTGAATACACATACATACATATGAATGGCCTCAGGTAATCATTTATACGTGTATATATATATATATATATAATCAATTTTTCAAATTGTTTATGTAACAAATATTTGTTTTACAATAAGTTTAAACCTGACCCATTTAAACAAAATTCTGAATAAGGTTTATGTAAAAGTTGTTTATTTTTCAGTGCCATTGTGGTGATCATATTGATTATTAATTATTATTTTAACCATCATCAAAATGAAATGGGGGTTGATTGGCATAGGGAAAACTCTAAAACTCACTAAACAATGAAAATATGAATACTACTTCTGTTGTAGAACAATTACTACTACTACAACTACATAAATACAATAGCAGGAAAATGATTTATTTTGTTTTCGAAAATAAAACCTGTAACTTATGTAGGCTATAATAAATAAAAACAAAACTCTATAATCTGTCGCATTTTGACTTTGAAA
The DNA here is from genome assembly GCA_025895645.1 of Cardicola forsteri. Classification (NCBI taxonomy): domain Eukaryota; kingdom Metazoa; phylum Platyhelminthes; class Trematoda; order Strigeidida; family Aporocotylidae; genus Cardicola; species Cardicola forsteri. The sequence goes on from JAKXYG010000473.1 coordinate 131,181, forward strand.
TAGTATTTTTGAATTTAAAAATAATTGTTGGTCAGCAATCTATTTGTTACAATTTGTAAACAAATTAAAATTTCTACTGTTGTTATTGTAGAAAAAAAGAAATAATTACACATAATTGATTAATTTGTTTTACAAATATGCAGGGGCAATAAATAATTATTAAAGCTCTTGTTTTGACAGTGTTGTTTAATTTTGTAGAGTTGAATATTTTGTCTAAATGAAAACGATCCGGCAACATTGCAGTTGTGAATAATAACTGCAATTTATTTTGTTCAAGTTAATAATAATAATAATAATAATAATAATAATAATAATAACAATAACAATATTTGCTGTTTCCGGTTTATTTTACACTTTCAAATTGTAAGATAAAATGATACTATGAACGCAAAAACAGTTTTTAATATTATTCAACTCAACTTGATTGTGACCCAATTTGTTTTAGCAGTTTGTTAGTGTACTTGTACAAAACGCTTTGGAAATTTTAATTTATTGTGCCAAGGTGGCCTAGTTACACAATGCTCGACTTGGATTTGAGTAGGCATCGGGGTTCGAATCGCATCACCGACCTACTAAGTGCGCAGGCCCACGTTTGGCTTCGCGTTTCTCCTTCCATGCATTCAAATCAGTAAATAAATAAATTTTGTATACACTAACATTTTCATAGTTTATAGATATACCATAATGAAGCATAAAACATAACAAATCGAATCTTATTTATCGTTACTTCCATAACTCGTCTAAATATCGACTGATAGACAAGAAAAAGAACTTCAAAGTCCATTTTGACAAATGTTGAAATTATGTTTGCCTTATTTTAGTTTATAACAACAACAACAATAGCTCAATTGGTAAACCCTACCAAACGTGTATTTTCGAAAATAGTGAACAACAGAAAAGAATACTCAAAATATTGTGTAAGTTGAGCAATAATGAGGTTGTCTTTTTATCAACCGCCAATAACAATGCATGGTAATTATTTAATGCAAGTTATTATTTCTTATTTTTAACTATTTCCTACGTGTAGTACAAGTTATTTCTGTTATTATTATTGCTATTATTATTATTATTATTATTATTATTATTATTATTATTATTGTAACAGTTACGATTAATTACTTTATTAAAAAGATTTTGCCACAATCTTTAATTTTTAAATATACATAATTGTCAATTCCAAAATAGTGAAGCATAATTTTTGCGTGCTCGTATGTATTCCATTTTTATTGTTTATTGAAAACAATATTTTTTGACAATATTTATTTCTAACTCGAAATCAGGCAGCAAATATACTTCAGTAGTTTTTACCCGTTTTGGTGGGTGCTTATATATATATATATATATATATATATATATATATTGTAGTGTAAATTATATATATATATATATATATATATATATATATATTGTAGTGTAAATTATATTCACTACCTTTTCTACAACTACAATGTTTGTCCTGGTTCTTTTATAATACCGCCAACTTGCAATTAGGTATGAGAGGGTTGACGTTTAACACAAATAAAATTAATTTGTTAAGTTAATAAGCACTTACTAATTAATGTTGTGTCTAATTATTATCAAATAACTAAATAATAATAATACTAATAATAATAATAATAAGTAATCATTCATTTATTTTGAATTTTGTGCAATAGAACAGAGATGACAAAAATGTCTCTTTACTAAAAAACGTTTTAAACTGGTCAAAATAATTTGTAATCGATTTGATTGAAACAACCAGATTAACCTTGATCCAAACCAAAATATTACATAATCTGTATGTTATTTTTTGCATAGACAATGAACATTAGATTAATATACAGATATATATATTCATATATATGGACATCAATGTAGAATAAAACCAGATTTTAAGTGTTGACACTTATACTGACATATTTTTTCTTCCGAAAATGGACGTACTAAAATTAATATTTTGCTAAAAATTATCCATTTTAATATATATATATATATATATATACGCACAAACATGTAAACACTCTAATATTAGTTGTAAGTTTTGATATCCGCAATGTATTGACATTTTTAAAATAGAATTTAAAAATTTTTTATAATAGAATTATAGTAAACAAAAATTAGCAAACATATATTAAGTTTGTAGTAAAACCTTTAGCATTATAATGTTTGTACTATTAGTCAACTATATTAAGAAAAGTCAGAATTTTCACAAGAGTGGATTATGAATAAACTAATTTAAACCGTCCAAAACATGATTGAACGAGGAGGAGGAAAGTTTAACGACCAAAAAGAACATCCGGCAGTCAAATATTCATGCCAAAACGTTTTGATAGTTATAGATAAGTGAAGAAAGTGTATAAAGGGTCTTTACTTCAAACTGTGAAATGCTACAGCGGTTAAAGAACCGATTAGTATATTTCAGAGCATTTAACATTCGCTATTTATCCCAAACACATTTAATGTTTACTAATATATATATATATATATAACTGCAGGATGTATTGCTACCAAATGTTTTTGCTATCGTAAACCCTCCTCCTTTATCCAGGTTTAATACTACACAGATTAGTTTGTTTTTGATTCTCTTTAGGTGCAATTTTTGTTTTAAGATGCAAAGACAATAAGTATATATTTATGATATTAATTTTTTAAGTAGTTTTTATTTAGATATAATAAAAAGCAATGCTATTCCTAGTTAATCGTGTGCCAGCGCAAAAAATAAAGAAAAATAAAAGTTTGGGACTTGGTTAAAATATAAGGAAATAATCTATACTCAGGCATAAAAACGCTGACTAAAAACTGACTAATTCACCAAATTTTTTATTTTAAACAAAAACATCTATTAATGGTTTATTAATACTTTTTGGTAAATTGATTAATTAATTAAAAAATTATTATTATTACTATTATTATATTATATTATTATTATTATTATTATTATTATTGTTATTATTATTATTATTATTATTATTATTATTGTTATTATTATTATTATTATTATTATTATTATTATTATTATTATTATTATTATTATTATTATTATTATTATTATTATTAATACAGTGCATAAAACAACTACGTGCATTTTTAATTTTAACAAGGTTGAAAAGATTGGTAAATTTGATAAAAGAAAATTTACTAATTTAAAATAATTTTATCAGACCTAATTAAACGCAATAAGATAATAAATAAATTTTATGTATTAATTTTTAATTTTTATATAAATCAAAACACTTTTATTTTTAACCGCTCTGCTATATTTAAACAAGTATAGTTTTTAAAACCAAATTAACTAATAAATCAAATAATGAAATATGGAATTTTAATATTTAAAAAAAGACATAATTTTATAGATGAGTTTTTAGATGTTAAATTATTAAATTCATAACTCACTGAAGCTTTAAAATGCATATTTGTAGGTTGAGAGTATGAATCGTGAGTTGAAACAATTATCAATTCATTATCTTACACTCACTAAAGTAAATTTTTGTTATATATTACTTTTTATTAAAATAAAATTCCGTTTGTTAAAAAATAAAAATATGAAATATGCAAAATAACTGTTTTTATTTAATTTTTTTAAAATATATAAATTGATCAATTGTTACGTATTTACAAAAATTAAATTTATATGCAATACTATTATTTTCTTTTGCATTTAAATTAATTAAATAATTCTATTTTGACTATTTAGTGTTTTTGAAAAAAAATTGAATAATACAGTAGAACTGGGTTATATTTAAAAAAATTATTATCATTAATATCGCACAATATTAAAACTACGATATTTATCAAATAAGAAATACTCTTTATTCGAGTTTATCAGGAACACTGCTATAAATTATTAGCAATGCATAGCTTTGTAATCATACAAAAACAGAGAGTAGGAATTTAGATCGGAGTTTTTTAAAATAAGTGCGCATTTTAATTGTTTAATCAAGTTTACATCTATAGTTTTATTAATAATTTTAGTTTATATACTTGGCTTAAACTACATAATTATTGGGTAAAGTTAACGTAATTAACCACAAGGACTTGTGATAGGCAATTTCTTTTTTTACACGCTAAGTTATTGTAATGGCCCAATAATGATATTTAAAATATTATTATTATTCTTTATAATTTTAGAAGGATCCCGAAGGCAACTCACATCAACACAGAAGACGCCAGAATGACTTTGTGATAACATTGTTTAAATAAATAATTGAAGTTGTTAGAATTTTATTTATTTTATTTTTTTAATTTTACGTTTGCTACTTTGAATATTTTATGAGAAACGCATCTTTCAGCAGTGGACATTTTAGCGAAACCAAACGTGGGCCCGCATTTTAGTGCCGGTAATGGTATTCGAACCCCGATGCCCACCGAGGTCCGAATTTGAGCGCTGTACCGCTAGACCACCCCGGCAATTGCTATGGTTGTAGGAATAATGCTACGGGATTGGCATATGTGATATATATATGTACAATTTCTGTTGAAATATATATGTAATTGGGTTCTACTGTGTTCTTTTATCTCCCAACTTACTAGGAGTTTATATAATTACTAATTAATTGATAGTCGTTTTAATTTAAATAAGTCAGACTTTTGTATCTTTGAGATAACAAACCACTGGACATTGAAACACATTCATACAATTCTACTAATATCCAGATAAGAATATAGACCAATAATTAACAACTGTCCTCCCAATTCATGGATAGCACATTCAATCTAAAGAATTATTACAATTGTAATGTAACAAATAGTTATGCTGCAATTGCTGAAATACATCAATCGTCTCTTGTTAAAACATGCTTTTTATAAAACATTATTTAACTCTGCCTAGTTTGGATTAGAAATGATTCAATCTAGCCAGTCCCAAGCCTAGATAAAGGAAGAGGGTTTGAGCGCGCAAGGTTAGCAACCTGACTCCTGTAAAAAAGTTATACTGATACGGAAACAATCAAGAGGACGCTATTCCAGCAAACAACGGCAAAGAAGTGATCTCATGTATTTGGATTCCAGAGTTACACAGATGACAGGGTTGATTGAAAGCCGAAAGGAAGCTCAATCTTCAATTTGCAGAATCTTTAATGTCAACGAGACTTTGTTATGGTTGTTGTTGTTGTTGTTGTTTTTGCTGTAATTGATGTCTTATTGCCCCATGCTTATTTTTAAAGCAAAAGGGTTTTTTATAATATATAATATATGATTATGTTTAGTTTTTATTGTTTCCATAGCTGCCAAAATCATTTTGTATCAAGTGGGCATTAAACAAAACTAAACAATAATACGCATTTTCTGGTGTCGCTTATAGAACCCACATTCACGTTTATTCATTGTTTAATTTAGCATTGTAACTACATTTTGCCATTCTGGTACACGTATTAAACATCTTGTGTTTCTATATAACCATTTTTTAATGTTTATTAGTTTAAAAGTTTTACAAAAAACATCTGTTAGTAGTAGATATTTTAGCAAAGCCAAACATGGGCCTGCATTTTAGTGGGCCGGTGGTAAGATTCGAACCCATGCCCACCGAGGTTCAAATTAGAGTGTTGTACCGCTAGACCACCCCGGCATTTGTCAATTAAAAACCAAACGCTAAACTGTTACAACCTTTGACACAAATAAACTATAAGTATTGTAGTATGAATATATATACATTGTTTAATTGTATCAAAAACATTTTAGTTGGAAATTGTTAAAAGTGCATTCCGTCTAAGTTACACAAGAATTCAAGCCTTCGTGATCCAAGATTTCAATCAAAGTTTTATCTACCGAGTTATAAGTGATAAAAATAAATCTCGTGTATGTGTTATCTGCAGTAAATGTCAGAATTCCAGTAACCCCCAAATGTTATTTCGGAAATTTAACAGTTTTTATCTAATAATTATAATATACATACTTACTAAAAATCTTATTAAATATAAGTATTGTTTTTATACGTTATAACATTAGTAAAATGACCCATCGCTTTAACATAAAATAAAAAACAACTAAACTGATATTTTGTGCTTAAATAAAGTTTTCATTGTCTTATTCTATAATAATAAAAACTGTTTTAATTAAAATATGATTTAAAAAATATTAATCTTTTTGTGCTTTTTTTTGTATTTTAAATCACGTTTTTGCATAAATATATTCTAAATATTTGTTTCTCCATTTATTTTTACACCTGAAGCATGTGTTCAAAAATTATTTTTCAAATTATATTTCACTATTGTCTGCTAAATTGATTAATTTTTAGCAAACATGATACTTTTTACAATTTTTTCAACATAATTATTAAAATTTATCTTTGTGCAAATAGCAATTGTTTGTCTAGCGTGTTTCATTTTCAAAATAAATTTTACGCATTGCCTTTACGGCACATCCTAGTTACAAAATATTTTTAGTAATTGACGTCGGTAATTATTTTAATTAGGAATTACTTTAGTAACTAAGATGTACTACTGAAATTAAACAACTAATATCCAATTACAAGCTTTATTTATTAAAATTAAGTGCAAAAAATAATTCTAATTGCAATTAATTCAAGGCAAAATGTAATTCAATCAAATCAACAAATATTGTTTACTGTATTTTTAATTAGTGTTTTTTCTCTGCATTAATAAGTGTTTTGTTTACATTTTGTTGCACACAATGTTTTTAGAAATAAATAAACACATTAAAATGTTATGCAAGTTATAAATTATCTCGTTACTATTATGCCTATAAACAAGTACTACACTATAAAAGCAATTAATAAATATTAAACATTGTTACTATTACTATTATTATTATTATTATTATTATTATTATTAATTATTATTAAGCTTTAATATCTCACTAGAGATACATTCAGCGTAAAATACATTTTCACCATCAATATAAAAAAAGAGTAGTAGTACAAATAATGGGATCACAATGAAATAGAATGTCATATGTTAAGTTGTGTGTTCAAAATGAAACAATAATTGTAATCGCATTTTATTTAGTTGCTTGTTGAAATTCTGATGTAGTCTCGAGTTGAAGTATTAAAATGGGAAAAGGACAACAGTTTTGTATGAAGTAAAGTAAATCAAACGGAGCCGGTTCCAAGTTTGACTGGTAAAGAAAAAGTAACCTGGACAAATAAATAACAAGAAGATACTATTCTATTCAATTGCGGCAAAGGAGAAGAAATATGATTTTGACAAAAGAATTGAGTAAAAGGAAAATAGCTTAAAATTTATTTTGCTGATATTTTTAATGGCAAAATGCAGAACATAGTCACATGAAATAATTTATTCATTTTACCATTTGCACACAAAAAAGTTTTGTAATATTTATCTATTTATTTTCATTTATTTATTTTATGTTTGCTACTTTGAATGTTTTACAAAAAACATCATTCAGCATTGGACATTTTAGCAAAACCGAACGTGGGCCCGCATTTTAGTGCTGGTGGCGGGTTTCGAACCCCAATGGCCACCGAGGTCCGAATTCGAGCGCTGTACCGCTAGACCGTCCCCGACATAATAAACCAATGATGGTGTATAGAAAACATCAAAATAGGTGCTAAATAAGAACATTAACGTAGCAGCAAGTTAAGTAGCTCAAAGCAAACTAAAAAAATGAATTTTTTTTTTTGCACAAAATAATTTTAATCAGTTTCGATGCACAATTTTTATTTCTACTTTTCATAAACCAATATTTTAATTGTGCACAATTTAAATATAATCTTGTAGGTTAGACAACAAATTGTGGTGTTTATTTTATGCTACTTTACAAATTGACACACAAACACATAGACCATCAGTGTCTTTCATGTTTTTCGTCATCTGTATTCTTTGTTCAGCATTGAACAACCATCATTCATGTGTTTTCTTATAACGAATGACTACAAAGTTTGAAATCAGGGTCAATACTTATCACATGATTGATAAATGGTGCATGTACATTTGAAGAAAAAAATACAATAATGACATATATAACTAAAATGTATGTGTGGGTGTTACATATGTTTTTATTGTGTATATGTAACTGTAAACATAATAAATGCTATAAACATACGGTAATGATACTCCTCAATATATATATATATATATATATATAGCTTAATTGTTAATTTGTTAATTTAATTAAATTGCACCCAATTGTAAACAAAACCATTATTTAAAACGTTTGTTACGTAAAAAACCATTAACTCTGAAACTGGACTTATACAAATCAATGTACCGGGGTGGTCTAGCGGTATAGCGCTCAAATTCGGACTTTGGTGGGCATGGGTGTTCGAATCCCATTACCGGCACTAAAATGCGGGCCCACATTTGGTTTCGCTAAAATGTCCACTGCCGAAAGATGTTTCTCGTAAAACATTCAAAGTAGCAAACATAAAATAGAATAAAATCAATAGTATTACGAATAATAGGGTTTTATATTTTTCGGTATATTTAAAAACTACGTTATGCCTTTTCGAGTTCTGTATACACATAGCTAATTAACCACCCTATTATTCATGACATATTTATTATTTATTACAATGGTTCTAAGAAAATAAAATTAACAATACAAAATACAGGAGCATTGACATGCTGCTCTTAAGACACTTACAAAACCATAATGTTGTGTTTAAAATTATGCAACTCACAAATGCATAAATTTAAATTATCTGTCTGTTGTTATTTATTTATTTAAGTAATTTTGCAAAAATTCATTTAGTTATTTTTATAATTACAAACATACAACCTCGTAAATCAATTTTTTCACTTAAAGTAGTCATTTAATTCAAACGTTTCTTGTAGCCATATGATCTAAAATAAGTAATCCGTTTTCTTATCCTATATAAAATGTAATATTATGCCCTTTCACGCATTTCATAATCTACATGATGTTTGAATATACGTGAATTTTTGAGTTTTTTAGTTTATGTAATTTAATCTTATTTTATTTTCTGACTGATGTTGCATTCTGCTAATTGTATTGTATTTTGTATTTGTATATATTTTTGTGTGATGAAAGCTACTTCTACTGAGGTATCTAAGCCAATAATAATAATAATAATAATAATAATAATAATAATAATAATAATAATAATAATAATAATAATAATAATAATAATAATAATAATAATAATAATAATAATAATAATAATAATAATAAATACTTAATATAATTATTAAAAGTTGAGATTTAACGACAATTTTTTACAAGATATCTAAATTTACCACCCATAACAATAAATTGTTCACTATCAAACAAAATGCAAAATATTTAAAAGTCAATCAGTTTAATTTCTATAAACATAATTTTGGGTTTTTCGTCTTATTTAGATAAGGATGAAACATATTTTTGCCATGTTTTTTATTAACCTATTATATTTCAAAATTTGAAAATCTACCTTATTTTATTATTTTCAAGTGCACAATGTTTTTTTAATAATTGACAAATAAAAATTTGTCAGTTGTAACAAAAATTTACACTATTCTATCCTTTCTACACTTCAAAATGTTAAATAGTTTTAATATTGTTTCTAAAAAAATGCTATTTCAATTATTTATAAAAATATTAATATTGTACTTATTTCTAAAGCCTATGAAATTTAATCTTATTTTACTTATTTATTTTTGGACTGGTGTTACATACCGCTAATTGTATTGTGCTTTTACAATTGTACATATTTTTTATGTGCTAAAAGCTACTTCTACTGAAGTAACTAAGCCAATAACCATTAGTAAAAAATTAATTAATTAATTCCCGGCAAACAGTGCATAATTTTTGTTGTTGTATCAATTCAACGAATATTGTTGCATTAAAATATGTAATTAAATAATTTTATTTATGGTAATGATTGTTATTATCTTTAGTACAAGTAATATGTAGCACATGAAATTATAAAATATATAATTAGCAGCAATTAGAATAAGCAGCAGAAAAAACCAAAAATAGACAGTTTATTAATATTTTTACATTAGTTTACGTATTTAATTTTAATTTTGATGAATAATAGTGTGAAGTAATTACAGAATTCAACTTATTTAATAAATATGAATTTTATCTATCTAACATGCACATAATTTGAAACTATTATTATAAAATTTACAAATACTATTTTCTACAAACTATTTTAATGTAAACGTTGACTTTAAAATATAAAATTTTTAACTGGTCTTTTATTTAAACATGAAATAATTTATAGAACTTATTATTATTATTATTATTATTATTATTATTATTATTATTACTATTATTATTCATTCTTAACAAAAACCCACTTGTGAATAAAAATTAATTTATATATACTATTGAGTTAACCTTCCTCTACCTAAAACCTCTCATAATACACGGAGTACTAAAATGAGGTCATTTTTGACCCCAATCGTTTTTTGTTTAAAACACATTATCAAGGTTCATAAATCGAATAAAACACGTATAGCATTGAAACCTCTTGTCAGTGTTTTGCACATTATTTCAGGAAGAAAATAATTTTACATAAATTTAACCTGTAGTATAGGATTATTGTAAAATTTCATACTCTGGGGTCATTTCTAACCCAATTTCAGGTCCAGAAAGGTTAATAGTAATACATGAATTTCTTCAAGCATTTCAAAGTTGCCATTATTTTATTAACAAAATATTCGTGACTACAAGTTAGTCAATTTGTAAACTAGTGTGCTTAATCCTACGTGCGAAGACGGACGTTGCTTTATCGACAAAATAAAAAGGATTTCAAAACAATATAATGGAGGAAAAAGGAGTTGTAGAATGTTTGTAAAAGTAAACTTGTCACAAATTCCTGTAATAACTATCCAATTGTTTTTTAATCAAAGTCGTAGAGCATTTATTAAACAATTTTATACAATTTAATATTAATAAGTACTAATAATAATTTATCTATTAAATTACTGTTGTCATATTGAAACACAAAATGTATAATATAAACATTGTAGAAACTATTTAACATTTAACCAACAGAGACAACTGTTTGTTTTGTTTCGTTTTTTCGAAACATATGTTTTTTGCTGTTTAATACACTATTGGTAAAGCTGGTTTTTAACATAACATATTTTTGAAAACAATGACTTGACACTTGTCACTGTTACAAATTATAAAAATATCATTATCATCGTTTATTATCATTATCTTATAATTGCTGTATTGTTGTTATTTACAATTGGAATATAATGAAATTATCTTTTGATAAAAACTGTCATAATAGTTTTTAATTTAGGCAAATAAAACAAATTTTTAGATTTTTGAAGTATAGAAATATTTTAAACAATTTGAAAACATGTTAAAAAGTTGACACCTTTAATTAGAATGAAAAACATTTCTTAAAATATAATGCAATTTTATTTATAGATCAAAAGAATAAACTCATCAATAAGTAAAGAGATAATTCGTTTAGTATTAAACAAAATAAATTAATGTCTTTAAAAAACATTGTTGTATTTAATTACAAGTTTTGCATTAAAATGCAAACACAAGTACATCAAACACATAACAAACAGACGTTAAAAATATTACTACTATTATTATTGTTATTATTTTTGTTATTATTATTACTATTATTATTGTTATTAACATTATTGTTACTATTATTATTATTACTGTTATTATTATTATTATTATTACATAAAAATTAATGTTTTTATTTGAATGCCATATTTTTGAAAACGTTTACAGCTGTTTTTTGCTTTTCTATTAACATGCAATAATTGATAGATTAAAAAACTGATTGGAAACTATAAGTTTGTGTTTTGTTATTTGTGCTAAATGCATACCCTTGTTCAACTTCGCTAATAATTCCAAATAAAGTAAAAGTTTCTCTAATTTAAAATTTTAATTAACATACTGGTGAAAATGCATAGGCATTATAACTAGACTAGAAATATTTTAATTTTTGCAAACCATAAATTAATAATTTGTAATAAAAATTCTTTTTTATCCAAATTTAACTATAATTTTTACATCTTATTGTATATTATCTAACATTTTTTTTACAAAGAAATGTGTTTAAATACAATTACTTTAACTAAAAAGTATAATATAATAATAACTGTAGTAATTATTTAAAGAGTATAATTAGGTAAAATCATAAAATAATGATGTCTAATTATTATAATTACAAAATTAATTATCTACAAACATACTACTAGTTAGTTATACGCATTGACCTATATTTTATACTACTACTACTACTACTACTACTACTACTACTACTACTACTACTACTACTACTACTACTACCAATAATAATAATAATAATAATAATAATAATAATAATAATAATAATAATAATATTATTATTATTATTATTAATAATAATAACCATTAATGGTATTTGTGTTGAACTTAAACTAAAAATATTCATTTTTATGACTTTATTAATTTTTTTAATCAAAATTGTTAGCCCACTATAAATGCTTTGTTGTTATCTTAATATTTTTAATCGTAAATTTAAGGTTAAGTTAAAAATAATTTTTTTTTCTATTTTTGACATTTATTTTAAAAATTGTTAGTTAAAACAGTTGCTAATAAACAAAATTAAAAAAACCTTTTTCTGATTACAATTTCCAATCAACTAGTTCAGTATCAAGTTAAACCACCAACACACCAAAACAGTATGAAGACTTTAAAAAATTCAAGTTTGTGTTTTTAATAATTTGCTACAAATAGGTATTAATATATTAAACAATATGTTTTATATAAATTTGTAAAAAAATTAATAGTATGGTCATAAATGAATTGTATTATAATTAAATTACTGAAAAAAATTATTAAATTTGAAATAAATTGAAATAATACAAAAAGTTATTTATTTTTAAATATTATTAAATTATTTTAAATATTCAAAAGTCAATTTTTTCTATTGAACAACACTTCAGTTAGAGGATATTATTTTTAAATTAAATAATAATTAAATATTGTTTTGCAAATTGTTTTATCAAAAGAGCAGTTGTAGGTTATAAGATTGATGGTTTCAATTTCTAAATGACAAAATTTTAATTTTATAATTAAAATTGTAATTTTTATTTGTTTATAAATGGATTGGTATGGTATTGTTGCTGAAATTACAAAACGAGTAATAATAAATAACAAGGCATAAACCGATTTTGTTTAGTCCAACTCTGAATAAGAAAGAAATATTTGAGTGTAAGGTTAGCAACCTGACCTCTGTAAAAAAACGATAAAAGGACGCCATTCCGGCAAACAGCAGCAAAAAAGGTAATGGCACAATCTCGATGACAAGTAAAAACTTGGTAAAAAACCATTTGGAAAGTTTTAATTGAAATGGATGCTTTGTGCAATCAGGCAAACATAATGGCAAAATGTTCCATTACATGGAATTAATTTGTTGCCCCATGCTCTTTTTTCAATTATAAAACATAGCTGTTGTATTTTGTTTATTTTCAATCAAAAGGGTTTTATAATAACAGTAATTAGGTAAACATATGTAGATTATTAATAAATAATAAAACAATGTAAATTAAATAACAATAATTAATAATTCAATTACTGAGAAGGTAAAAACGGCTATGGAGCAAGATCTAGGACTAAATGAGCCTGAGCTTGAGTTTAATCAACAGTGATGGTCTATTAGTACAACATTTACAGTAGTAAAAATAAATTAGTAAGAAAATAATTAAACAATTTCAAACTAATCTTTGTTTTAAAAATTAGGTGGCCTCGTCAACCTTTGCAAACAGTAGCGATGTCACAAGGATGCCGTCTATTAGCCTAAAAACTTTGTAATTTTTCTGCGTTTGTTACCCTTATCAAGTCATCGGTACCTGGGTAAATATGGGTTTGATTTCTACAACTGCGGACCGACGTTCGGGTTTGCTAAAATGCCTACTGTTAAAAGACGGGATTGCCTTAAAACATCTAAAGTAATAAATATATAAATAACTGCCTTTTTAAAGTTGTCACATTTTAAAATTAACATTAATGCTATTTCATTTTTGTCAATTTTTTAAGGCAATGCACTTATATGAATATCTAAAAAATAAAATAATCTGCCTAAATCAATTTTAGAATGTAGGTTAGATAAAACTGTTAACAAAATTTTCTCAAACATACCAAAAACATTTGAGCTAAGTGTTTACAAAATATGCTATTACATTTATTATCAACTATTAACTCCATCTAGTTTGGATCAGAAATGATTCAATCTAGTCAGTCCCAAGCCTAAATAAAGGAAGAGGGTTTGAGCGCGCAAGGTTAGCAACCTGGCCCCCGTAAAAAATTTATACTGCTACGGAAACAATCAAGAGGACGCCATTGCAGTAAACAACGGCAAAGAAGTGATCTCATGTATCTGGATGCCAGAGTTAAACAGATGACAGGGTTGATTGAAAGCTAAAAGGAAGCTCAATCTTTGATTTGCAGAATTTTTAATGTCAACAAGACTTTGTTATGATTGTTGTTGTTGTTGTTTTGCTGTAATTGATGTCTTATTGCCCTATGCTTATTTTTAAAGCAAAAGGGTTTTGTATAATATATAATAATAGTAACTATTGTAAAATTAAATTTTCCAAAATTGTTCTTAGCCCAGTTTTAGGAGGATCTAATTGAAATGAATGTTTTATGAAATCAAGCAAAACTTTGGGCAGAATGTTTAAATACATTTTGTTGTCTCATATTTTTTTTGAATTACGAGACTGTGGTTGTTGTTGTTTTGCTGTAATTGTTGTCTTATTGCTTATTTTTAAGGCAAAAGGGTTTTGAAATAATAATAATAATAATAATAAGTTTAAAATTAATAATATTTATTATAAAAGTAGGTGTTCTTTAGTTAATCTAGAGACATATATATATATATATATATATATATATATATATATATATATATATATTGGTGTATAAAATGTACTTGTTCGTTTTTTAATAGTTTTGCATATACGAAGCAATTTAAACTAATTTTTCTACATTAATTTTGTCATAAAATATAAAACTAAACATTTAATATTGATAATAAACAAATTAAGTAAAGTAGAATAGCAACTAAATATAGTTAAACGTAAAACATGCAATGAATAAGTGTGCACAGATTTTATCGTTTTTATTTTATTTTAACTGAATTATTTGTAGTCATATATAAAAGATTTTTGTTTAAATAAATTACGTCACTCAAAAGTTATTCAATTTGAAGAAAATTAAAAAAAATCATTTTAGTAAAATATAAATTTTTTTAAACATTATATGTACACTATACTTAAAAATTTGTTTTAGACAATGTAAGTTAAAAAATTTTTTAAATAGCTTTTTTTAAATAAACAATTTTCAGTTCCAAAAATAAGTAATAAGTTTTTTTATTGTCTAGCTGTTTTACAATAAAATAATTTTTAACAACTGAACAGTAACCAGTCCCAAATCTGGATAAGATACAGGGAGGGTTTAAGCTCAAGATTACCAACTTGGCCTCTGTATAAAAGTATACTAGAAAATAAACAACTAGAAGAAACTATTTTATTAAGCTACAACACAGAGCTGAAAGTACCATCATACCGATGACGAGGTTTGACATAATTTTTTTAAGCACAATTTTTAAAGCCGAAATGTTAATATACAATCGTGTGGATTAATCTTGCGTTAATCCATACTCCGCCTAGTTTGGATTAGAAATGATTCCATCTAGCCAGTCTTAAGTTTGAATAAAGAAGGAGGGTTTGAGCGCAAGGTTGGCAACCTGGCCTCTGTAAAAATTTGTACTGCTGCGAAAACAATGAAAGATGACGCCATTCCGGCAAGCAACAACGTATCTGGATGGCAAAGTTACCAGATGACAAGGTTGAGTAAAAGCCGAAAAAATCTTTAATTCCAACGAAACTTTGTTATTGATGTTGTTGTTGTTTTACTGTAATTGTTTTCTTATTGCCTTATGCTTATTCTTAAAGCAAAAGGGTTTTGTATAAAATATAATATACTTTTGAGAGCAAAAAAATTTTTTTAAAAAGGTAAAAGCTAGAACATTATACTGTCTCTGCCTCAAAAAATTTAGAAATTAATTAATTTAGCCCGTCTCGAGTCTGTATAAAAGATGCGTTTCTTGTAAAACATTTAAAATAATAAACCTTAAAATGTGTCATTGGGGTATTGTAAAAAGCATGTATTAGTAATTAACTAACTATTTATTACACAAAAAGTATTTTACATGAAAACATTAATGGGGGAAAAATTAATAGTTACAAATTAATTGTTAATATTATTTTTTTAATGTAAAATTAATAAATGTGTAAAATGCTACAATTGTTAGATTGACTGATTAACTAAATTCACTTGACTTAAGTCAACCAGAAGTACTGTATTGTTTATTTTTAGTCTAATTATAAATTATTAATAAAGCATGCTTTTTAATTTTTATTTTATTAAGGTTAAAACTGCTGTACAATGCTCCAGGTTACCTTGAAACAATTATATTTATTATTTGGTAAATGTGACAATTGGACAAATTATAAAAGCTTGTAAATTTAAATAATTCAGGCGTAAAATTACAATATTTAAAATAAAATATGATTTTATATTGTTTACGCTTAAATGTTTTATTTAGAAAAAAAACAGTTTATACAAAATCCAGGTTAACTGTAGTGTACACTGTTTAAACATATCAAACTTATAACAAGGATTTATCCAATTTTAACCACACTAGAATATAGAAATATTTTTTAATACAATTTTTGAATAATTTAATTTTTGGACTTAACCTGGCAGTATGCAAAGACTTATATGGTAAAGTCCTAGTAAAAGGAATTAATTACTTAATAAACCGGTAGTAACGTAGCAGCATTTAAAAACACTGAGCAATTAGAATAGATCAGATTCACTATAAATGATAAATTTACAGAATCAAGTTCAACTACTCGTAGCTCAATGGTTAAGGCGCTCGCCTGACACCAGAGAGGGTGTGGGTTTAAGTTCATGTGTGTAAAACTTGAAAGGTATTTACTACTAATCTTTTCAAATAAGGATGAAACAGCTGTACAGTGCTCCTGGTTAACTCAAACCAAGTAGATTGATTGTTTAACTGAATTTGACAAATCTAATAAAAATCCTTAAAAACCCATTAAAATATTCATTTAGTTTAAATTCGTCTACAAGATAAAATCAAACTGATAATCATTCAAAATATTGTTATTCATTACATATTAACGTTGACTACACAAATTCAGTGACTCATTTATAGAAAAAAGTTTAATTAACTACTTGTGCATGTTGTGTTGCTTTGAAAATTGAAGAGAAACAAAAATAATAATATTTGTCAAATCCTTGAACAAATTTTTGTGTCAGACATAAAAATATGAGAAAACTAATTATTTCTTTCTCTTTTTCAAAACTGTTTTGAAAAATTGTTGAACAATGCAACCAACATTGATAATACACGAATGAATCATTTACAAAACAGTTAAAGGTGGTAATTTGTTGTTGTTATTGTTGTTTTTTATGTCTTCAATACACACAAAGTAACAAGCAATAAACGGAGAACGTACAATAACTGTTTGGCTATTATTCAAGGCAACCAAAAAATTGATTTCTGAATGTGTTATAATATGAAACAAGTGGCAAAGATTAAAATTAATTAATTTCAAAACTAGTTGGTTTAAAAAGTAAAATTAAATAGTAAAACTGGCAAAAACGTTGACATAAGTGTCCACAATGCTAGATTTGTAACAGGTAGAAAGTTGAACGGCAGTTTTACAGGCAGTACTCAATGTTTACCTGTTAAAAATGTATCTTGTAAAATATTCAACTACATCAATATATTTAAATTGTTACTTGAATAATAAATTCACTAGGTATTTAAGTTAGCCAGGAGCACTGTACACCTGTTTAATTCTTATTTGGAATTATCAACAGCGCATACCTTTCAAGTTTTACACACACCTAAAATTAGACCCACGTTCTATCTGGTGTCAGGCGAGCGCCTTAAACCACTGAGCTACGGATTGATAACTCTGACGTTGTACATTTATTATTTATAGTGAATTTGATCAATTTTAATTACCCAATGTTCTCAAATTTTGTTACGTTACTACTGGCTTAGCAAGTGAGATAACCTTCTCACTAAGGCAGTACCATATAGCCCCTTGCATACTACCATGTTCAATTTCATGTGTGTAAAAAACTTGAAAGTTATACACTGCTGATGATTCCAAATGTAAGGATGAAACAGTTGTACAGTGCTCCTGGTTGACTTAAAAACCTAGTGAATTTATTATTTAAGTGAATCTGACAATTCCAATATAACAATTTTCAAACAAATAATTCTTCAAAAAACCCATTGATAAATACACTAATATAGTTTAGTGTAATCAAAGTTAAAAACTTTTGAAATCAGAGACGTTTTTTTAAATTTCATGTTAAAAAAATAAATATTAAAATATTTTTAAACATAATTAGTAACCGATAATTCAATTTTAACACAACCTGTTCCCATTTACTCGTAAAGATGGACGCTAAGCTGTCGAGATACTTATTGTACTCTTTTTTTAATTACTAAAATCTCTATGTAGGTTTAAACATCTTGCCAATAATAAACAAACTTTAACTGATTTATATCAATTCAAATTATATCATCCGATCCAAGTCATATTATACTGTTTTTACAGTATGTTTCTAATTAACTTTTTAAAAGGCTTTTTATCTTTTCTACACTATTATAAAATTGTTCGTATTGAACAATTTATTTTGAAACTAAACAATATAGTTTAAAAAGTGATGAAATAATTAAAATAAATTTTTCCGTCAAGGTAATCTAGCGTTACAACGTTCTACTCAAAATGGAATAGGCATGTACTCGATCTCCTCTACCACGGACACCAAATTGTTGGTAAAAACGTGTACACAGTAACTAGTAGAAAAATAAATTGTGGCTAAGCATATTTAAATATAGGTGGCTTAAATATTTTTTATAATTTAAACAATTTAATCATCAGTTTTATAGAACTTATAAATATGTAAATACGTACAGCCTTTTTTTTGCTATTTAACTAAAATTGTATTATTTAAATACTTTATGCGTATACTAAACACGTAATAAAACAGACTCAAGATGGGAAGCTTAAAATTAACCAACAAACTGCTACTTAAAAACGACATAATCAGGAATTTTTAAAAATACGTCTATTTCTATAAAGAAATTATCATAATAATGCACATTTAAAATGATTATTGATTGTCCAATCTTTTTATTAATTTTGAAATAATTTAACACAAAAATAATAATGCGAAAAAAAATTTCTACATGTATTCATTTGTGTCACTTTAACGACCATCCTTTTTGCTTTGATTCAAACATACAACTTATGCACTTATTAAAAATGTTACCATTTTATATCGCCCTAAAAAGCGCTTGCAATTTCTAACTAATTAAAAATAATCTATGTATTTGGTAAAAACAAAAGTATATAAATAATTATTGCAAAATTGAACATTCAGCATGCAAAATTTTTACATTGTACATACATATTAAGTACCTCCTTTTTTAACCCAAATATCAAACTTCAAACATAAGAGTGCAAATTACAAATAAAAATTTAAAAATGTAAAAGACAAAAGATTTGGTGACAGAATCGTTGCCGACATTAACAGTTAGAAATTAGCCGCACAAAATGACTAATCCATTGTCAAAAATATCCACCAATTGATATATATATATATATATATATATATATATAGGTTTTCCTACTTTAATTGTTTTAAGCGAAAACAACTTTTAACAGTGGACATTTTAAATAACCAAACGTGGGTCCATATTTGGTACCAGTAGAGGAGATCAAACCTATGCCCACCAGGTTCCAGTTGTTAAAATTTTATAAAAAGTATATTTTACCAAATTGACATTTAATAAAACCGAACAGGGACCTACATTTAGTGCTATTGGTGGGCTTTAAACTCATACTTGTTCCGGTTTGAGTTGAGCGCTGTACCGTTAAGACCATGTCCCGGTTCTATATGTTACATTTAGTGAGTAAATAAATAAACTTTTTAAAGTTTTTTAAATTTACTTTTACCGTAAGCCATTTATTTAAAAATATTCCATAATTTTGTATAATTTTCAGTTAATAAATTAAATATTACTTGGCAAATGTTTTTATTTATTATAATGTAATAATTGTTATATTAATTTTACTTTTATATTATAGGGCACAGTACCCCCAGTCGGTCCCAAGTCTGGCTAAAAAAGAATAAGACTTTGAGTAAGCGATCAGCAACCTGTCCTTTATAAAAAAAGGAACAAAAAGATAACATTTTATTAAATGACGGCAAATAAGTAAAAACAGCCCAATTCTAACAAGGGGGTTTTGCAAAATCAAAATAGAATTGTAGCGTGTGATAGGCACGATTTTCGCAAGCCAAAAATACAATGTACAATGAAATAAAACAATTTTGTTGCTTGTATTTTTTGAAGTGAAAATATTTTAAAATAATAATAACAATAATAATAATAATAATAATAATAAATAATATACCAAGTTAAGGTATTTGGGAAATTATTTTGGTTTGTGTTACGATAATTGTAATTATCATGTTTAATTATTTGGAAAACTTTCAATACATGCTATTGAATTATACATTGAAAAAATAAATATTTAAATGTTTTCGCAAATAATTAGTAACAGATAATACAATTTTAACATAACCTGTTCCCATTTGCTTGTACATAAAGATAGACGCTAAGCTGTTGAGTTACTAAAAGTACTCTTTTTTTAATTACTAAAATCTCTACATAGGTTTAAATATCTTGCTAATAATAAACAAATTTTAACTGATTTATACCAATTCAAGTTATAACAACAGATCCAAGTCATATTATACTGTTTCTACTGTATGCTTCTAATTAACTATTTTTGTTTTTATTTTTTCTACACTTTATTTTGAAACTTAAAAATATAATTTAAAAATTGATGAAATAATTCAAATAAATTTTTCCATCACGGTGATCTAGCGGCACAGCGTTTGATGGGTCTGAGTTCAATTAGCACTACCGGTACCAAATGCAGGCACGCGTTGGGCTTGGCCCACAATGTCTACCACTAGAAAATGTTTTTTGTAAAAAATTTATCGTAGCATAAATGGAAATGAAAATATTGCAATTTCTACGTTATAATATTGCAAGCTATAAACACAATTGTTGAATCAATCTGACAATGCTAACCTCAAACAATCCCATCATAAAATAATTAATGTGTGCTTGTATAATAATAATCCATGACCTATGTGGCAAAAGTCTTAGCGAGAGCAATCATTCATTTGCATCTTGGTGATAGCAATTGAGGTCAATGGGTAGTTAAGATTAATCATATTTACTGTAACTACTGGGTTTATTTAGTCTAAAAGAAGAGATGGTATGGGTTGAAGGTTGTGTAAGACTTAATAGGTATGCATTGCTAATATTTTCTAAGAATGATGAAATAGTTGCATTGTGTTCCTAGTTTGCTCATGGTAAATCGGACAATCGTAACTTCATCCTCAAACAACTTTATACTAAAAACCAATGGGCATGTCTTTAGGCGATATAAATTGTAGCTAACACAGTGTGAGTAGGTGTTTAATCCCTCTACCGCCATTTATTGTAAATCATCGTTAAGTAACAGTAATTGTTTAGTTGATAAAATTTATTTACTATAACCGTTTAACCAGTGCATAATCGTATAAATCAAATAATGGTTATTTATGTTTTATTAAGCATCATTTAAAAAGTAGTCATTGCAAAACTTTTAATTGCCATAAAGCAGAATGAAGTTTATGAAATAATTTCAGGTTATAAATTATTGGTTGCCTAAATGTTGATTATTTTGAAATAATTAAAAATCCAATTTAATTTTTTTATGTATAACGTTTAATTATTGGTAAACATGTTTTACAAGACAAATTGCATTAAAAAGGTTAAAAATGTATTGGCAGTTTGTTAAAAACCAACATTGTACGTGCTTTTTTGGGCTGCGTTTTAAAACAAAATGTGACAGTATATCATTTTATATTGTGGGCGAAACATTTGCCTTAAACGCTAAATTTGAATTTAGGAAGGTATAGGTTTGAGTCTCGCTAGTGACGTTAAATAAGTACTTTTGTTTAGTTTTGCTAAATGTTTCTTTTTGTCAAGCATTTAAGCAGTAAAAATTTAGGAATGAATGTGAGGTTGTCTATAGTAGAACAACAAGTATTTAAATGTTTAATTTTCCAATTAGAAAACTGGAGACTCTTATCAATCAACTATCTCTCTTTTATATATTTATATTACCAATTATTTATAATATTATTTACAATTTACAAATTGTTTATTGTCAAAATACGAAAATAATTTTACCTAATTGTTTTATTTTACTTGATTGATATTATTTTATAAAAAATTGTTTATTTTCTACTAACAAATATATAATTACATTTAAAAATGACAAACAAAATATAAACAATTAGTAAACACTAAATGACTTATAAAATAAATACATCTATTAATTAGTTATCGATTGCTGATAAAATAACAGTAGTTTTTCTATGTATGTTTTGTTACTATTATTCACCCATTTTAATACGATTATCGTTTAATTGTTAGTTTTTACAATATTTTTATTTATCTGCATAAAATTTAAAATATCTCATTAAACGAGTCAGAATATATCATTAGTTAATTTAATACAGTTTATTAATTATTTACTATATCCAACTAATCATAATTTTACTCTAACCCGGAAAACATAATTATTGAAGTGTAAAATTATTATTCGTACTTCGGCAAAAAATTATTTTAATAAAAGAACAATCCAAAAATAATGTACAAAATATAGCCTACTGCAAAATCACAATTAGTGGCAATTGTAAAACTTAACATTTTAACTAGTTACGTTCAATGTCCTACCTACTGTTAATAAAAAGACTCAAACTGAACTCTCAACTGAACAATAAAACTATTTATTAAAATGTTGTACCGGGGTAGTCTAGTGATACAGTGCTCGAATTTGGACCTCGGTGGACAAGGGTTCGAATCCCATCGCCGACACTAAAATGCAGGTCCACGTTTGGTTTCGCTAAAATGTCCACTGCTGAAAGATGCCTTTCTCGTAAAATATTCAAAATAGCAAACAGAAAATAAAAATAAATAATAAATAATTTACTATTTTTGAATGTCTTAGTAATATTATTTTAGTTATTTTTTTAAAACTGTGTTTGGTTAAAAAATATTACGGCATAATCTATATGGTTTGAAAAAATTATTTAAAATTATATATATATATATATATATACATGTTTTTAACATATTTTATTTTCTTTGCAAATATTAGTATTACTATTATTGTCATTTTAAATACTTTAGTGAAAGTTATTTAGTATTGTGGTATACACAACATAGTATTATACCATTGACATAAACGAAAAAACAAAAATGGAACATAAAAACTATATAGACTTGTACAATAATCGGAACAACCGAAACAAAAAATGTTCAAAATTAATAAATGCTTCCATCACATAGTTAAAAATAATCAAAACAATTAAAACATAATTGTAAACGTTAAGATAATAACAACGGTGATAATCGCAATCTGCAGTTGTGTTAACAACAAAACATTAAAAATAATTAGATCACGAGGAATAAATCTTAAACTGGCGTTCAGATCATATAACAATTAATGCCAACTTGAATTCTCACTTAATAGTGTTTCCACTATAATACAGTACAATAGTTTCTTTTACAATGAATACCATAAACCTTTTTACAATTAAATATTATACAACAATACTGTATATTACATAAGTTAAATAATTTAACCTAATAATAACAATAATAATAATAATAATAACAATAATAATAATAACAATAATAATAATAACAATAATAATAACAATAACAATAACAATAACAATAACAATAACAATAACAATAATAGTAATAGTAATAATAATAATAATAATAACAATAATAATAATAATCTTAATAATAATTTTAACTATAACTTTGCTTAATTTGAACATTAAATAAAAAAATATACAAGACAAAAAGACACAAATACAAAATTTGTAAATTGTGTTTCTTACTAAAATTTGTTTCAATTAAATACAATATATTTTTATTAAATAGTAATGTAAATTTCTTTTTTTTAACTTTTGACAAAAGCACCCAAAAAAAAACAAATTGTCTAAAATGGTAGACGGAAAATTAGGGGTTTAAATATCCACAAAAAATATTTAAAATTATTTTTATTATATGTCTAAGTATGTACAGAACGAAAAACAAAATGTACATATACAATGATGAACAACGCATACGTATTTGAAAAAGCACAATTTTGAAAAGTTTTATTTTCCATTAAAAAAAATAATTTTTATTATTTATACTATGACAAGTTATTAGGAATAGTTGTACATAATTGTTGTGTACAATGTATTGTAATCATTTATTAAATATTTTTAAAGTAATTTTTAAAACGGTAGATTGAAATAAATAGTGCGTTTATTTTTGTGTGTTCAACATTTAAAGTTTGCTATTTTTCAATAAAAGTACTTAGTTTGAAAAATTAATTTTTTTTAAATTATGCAGCATTCAAAAAGTAAAATCTGGCCAATTTTTTAATTTACATTTTAAAAATATTAAAAAAATTATTATATTTGGTTTTTTTGTACGTAATTATACCTAGTGCAAATAGTTTGTTAAAATATAACTTTTTTAACCATTTTTTAGATTAAACAAATCTTTGTTAAAAAGAAAATTTTACAATTAAAATTTTTAAAAAATTGTTATATACTTTCAATGCAAAAAAATATTTTATTTAACTTGTTAATTCAATTTAATATTGTTTCTAAAAAATTATTTATTTGTTCAAAAGTATCTAATTAATAGTTTACAAAATATTTTAAAACAATTTAGTTATGAAAAAGATTTTAATGAACCAACGTAGTCAGTTCTACTTCTGAATAAAAGAAGAGGGTTTGAGTGTAGGGTTAGGAACCAGGTATTTGTAAGAAAATTATATTGCCGTAGAAACAATTAAAGGGTGCCATTTTAGCAGACTACGACAAAAAAGTGACAACTAAACATGAACAATTACTTGGTTCCATTCTACGTTTATCGCTTACAAGATTATCAATAACGGTTTTAGAATAGACAAATAAAAGGAGTTGGCAGACTGCCAAAAATAGAGCTATGAATTATTTAGAAAAAATTAATTGAAATGATTGTTTTATGAGATTATACAACTACTTTGGCAAATGTGTAAATCAATTTGTTCCTCTACGTTTTACTTAAATTATAAGTTGTTGTTGTTGTTGTTGGTTTTGCTGTTACTGTTATCTTGTTACCATATGCTTATTTTAAAGCAACAGAGTTTTGTAATACTACTACTACTACTATAACTGCTGCTACTACTACTACTACTACTACTACTACTACTACTACTACTAATAATAATAATAATAATAATAATAATAGTAATAATAATAATAATAATAATAATAATAATAATAATAAAATATTCAGCACATAAACATTAAACTTAAGGCCTAAACAAAATTATTATTATCATTATTATTTTTATTATTATTATTATTATTATTATTATTAGTAGTAGTAGTAGTAGTAGTAGTAGTGTTAGTATTGTTTTTTAAATATTTAAAAATATATTTAAAAGCATATTTAAAAATGATAAAAATGACATAAGTAGATAAGTAATAATTATGTATTGTAGTGGATAAATTCTACAAGTGACACTAAATGTGGAATTTCATTTAAATTTGCCAAACTATCTACTTTTTAAAAACGGTTTAAAAAATTGTTAAATACTAAAGTCTATAAAAAACTATATATATATATATATGGTATTATTTTTTCTATCTTTTTCACATGGTTTTTTATAAGTTGAATGTTTTAAACAAATCATTGTTTAGCAAGTAATTTTTCAAAAATTTCTAGATGTTTTTCCGATGGTAAAACTTAAACTTACGTCTACTCATTGCTACGATGTTGGTATAAAACAAATTATTATATTAGTGAGTAAATAAAAGTTCTAAAGTTTTAAATATAAAAACAAAATAAATAAATAATATAACTAGAGTTTTGTGCCATATATATATATATATATATATATATATATATATATATATATCAAGCATAAAGTGTTAATAACAATGCACTCAACGTTTAGTTAACACTGTAAACATCAATTAACTTTACATTTTAGTAAACATTATTTACAACTTGTGATGTTTACATTATTTTTATTTATTTTTAAATTCATAAACACTTAAAAACTAAATTAAAACGTTTACAACTTTTTTAATTTTTTTAACTGTATTTTTGTATACATACAAAATGTTTTGAAATTCAACATTCTTTTATATTAAATTGCTTAAATTGTTTCCCATTGAAAGGTTCTGTTATGCAAGTAAATATTAATTTTATAATTGAATTTTTTCTTCTGTATTTTTTATTCAATTGTTGTTAGTAGTGAAAATTTTAAATCTATCACTTTTGTTTAAATTTTTGAAACATTTTATAATAATACTATTTTTATTGTTGCTTAAAATATTATTATTATTATTATTATTATTATTATTATTATTATTATTATTATTATTATTATTATTATTATTATTATTATGTTTAATAAATAATATTACCACTTTGTACAAAAATATTGTAAAGTTATTATGTATATGCAGTGTTTAATTAACAACAACAAAAATTGAATATAAATAGTTTTATTTTTTAATATTTCCTTTAATTATTGGTAATTTTATTTAATAAAATTATAAGATATTTTATGAATATATATAGACGTATTTGCATAAGTAATAAATGTACTTAAGCTACAACCATACTTCTTCATAGTTCTCTAGATTGAGGCTTTACCTTAACGTTGACTACTTCAACCAACAAAAATATATTCAATATTAAAAACAACCGTGACAAAAATAAACAAGTTTAATGTTGTGTATAAAACTACATTATCCTATTGTGAAACATTTGGATCCGTCTTGATTACAACGGCATTAATTAAAAAATAATAGAAATTTAACTTTGGAATATTTAATTTCCACCGTAGCTAGTCTTACAATGCCGGTTTAGAAAAAAAGAAGAAGGTTTGGGGCGAAACATTGGCAACTGCGGCAAAAGAAGTGAAAGCATTAGAGGATTTGGTAAAATCCAAATGTTGGTGGATCTAATTATCAAAGTCAGCATTTTATTGGAACAATCTTGCATTGCAGGTCAAAAAGTTTAACAATTTTTTAGGAGAAGCGTGCACATTTTTGCAACTGTTGTAGTCTTTATTTTTATTGGGGAGGAGGGGGAAGGAAAAAATTATTGTTTGACTTTACATTTACAAAACGTTGAATGACACAAGTTGTAGTGAAACTTTGTGGGTAGATATGGAAATTTGTTAAAAAAACTTGAGTCAAATTCATTACAATGGGAGATATTTGTTATTGTTCTAAATTTAAATGGGTGTAACAGTACATAATAAATAATTTATTAATTGTTATTTTATATTATCTATTATATATATTTATGTATAATTGAATTACTAAAAGATGTAAACATGGATAAAATATAATGTTTGATTAAAAACACGATAAATGTACATGATATGTTTGTTAATAAAAGGTATTTTTTTACTAATCAGTACGTTTGAGCAGTAAAATATTTCATTTAAAAAATATTGTTTAAATTGTTACAAAATTCAACTACAGCATCTACTTTCTAACTATAATTTGTTTAAATGATAAGATGTCAACTTGTAAATGTGCATTTTAACAGTTAAAATTTAAAAGATAACAATACAATCTTAATAATTGGCATTTCTTTTATTTTTCTGAAACAATTTGCATAATATTTTGTTGAAAACCGTTAGACAATACTTTAGATTGTTTAATTTGAATTTAATAAAATGTTTAATACAAGTAACAATATTGTTAAATTGCAATTTAAATTGACTCTTAGTTCATCATTTTTAACCGATAAACATTTTTATAAACCTAATTTTAAATTTTATACAATTAGATTTTTAGAGTACGTCTTACCAAATAATAAATGTAACTGATTATAAAATCCAGTAAATAACACCATAAAAATGTTTTATAATTATTATTATAAATTAGTGGTAATGCAGTCCTTTCAAGTTGCATACAAACATAAACTCGTTGGTTTGTAAGTTTTCAATCCAAGTCTAATTTACTGAGCTCTGTGCGTGTGTGTGTGTAGATGTTACAAACATTATATAATTATTATTTACAATAAATTCTGCTTGATACTCATTACTCAGTCATTTTAATTATTGTACACATAATACCGTTGTCAATAAACAAGTATGTGAATCTTATTATTAGAATTTCTTGACAAAAATAAAACAATTCCACATGGTTTTCGATTGACTAAAATTGATTATATCTACAGTCATCACAACAATTACCGAAAAAAGTAATTATTTAACTAGGACATTCCAGCTATTAACTAGTACAGAAACAAAGATGACTGTAATTATAAAATATACAGTATTATATAATAATTGAAATATAAATATACTATTATAGATATACTATATATAAAAATTACATAAAATATTATCTGGCTTATAATTTACGATTTAGTAAAGTTATCAGCATAAAATATGACGCCATATATTTAAAAAATGCAAAACTTATCTAATTAGAGGTAACTTTTAAAATATGCTTTTTATACTAACTTTTATACTAACATTTAGAAATAAATATTTCTAAGTCTATTTACTTAAAGTTAGCTCTAATTTATTTTTTATTTTTAATATTCATTTTTACAAAACAAAACAATGGAGCAAACAGATTAATTTAGATTTTATACTTTTATAAATTTTTGCTGGAATTGTTGAAATAACTGTATTATTTGTACAAATTATAATCCAAAGTTTTGTTTATTTTAACAAGTATCTGTTTTTTGTTATATATTTCTAAATTAGTAAAATGGATTAAGGTTGAACATCAAAATATTAGTCTTCAATTTTATCATTTGAAGTAACAAGTTCCAAACTTGTGTTGATAAGGAAAAGAGGTTATAATTATATACTTCAAAGCTCTATTTTAAACTTTTAAGTTGTCGAGTGAAAGTATTTAAATAAATAAAAATTTAAATGTTTTTTAACATATTTTTTACTAATTAAAAATTATTTTTTAACATAAATTATATTAAATAGACCTAATTTTTAGATACAAACATTATATATTAATTTTACTAATTTATTGAGTTAATAAATACATCCTTTGTTTAATACATAGCAATAGGCTTTTTAGATATAATTGGTTATCTAATAAAAGTGATTTTTAAAAAACGCTTCAAACTTTTTGTACAATAATTAATTTTATATAAAACAATTATTACTAATTTACATATCAACTGTCATGTGCATTATAATGCAAAACGATGTTTCTCATTTTATGTATATTTCAGGAAAAAATTATTTTGTCCAAAATTCGAAATTTTATACGCCACTTCTTTTTGGTTTAACGTTTTTTTTTAAAATAATAATAATAAAATATTAATATACATTAAATTGGTTTTTGTTCTTAACTATTGACTTACTACTATCGATATGTTTGGAAAAAAATTACATTTTAGTGACGAAATGATAATTATTATCGACAGTTTTTATTATACCATTTTGCTGTCATTTCATTCGACATTTTGTTTTCAATTTAAACTTTGTAACTACGACCAACAACTGTCCACATTAAAATTCAATTTCTTTGCAATTTTTATCAACTGTTTTTCAAAGCCCCTTTTTGAACTAACCAACTATTCATTTATTTCTAAATGCATATGACTAATTTTAAAAATTTAAACATATTATTATATATGAATCATCGGATAGTAATTGATGGGAGGAAATAATTTTTTGATTATGCCTATTAAAATTTTGTTGAAATAAATTTTTTTAATTTTTTTTTCACAAAGATAACAATAGATTACTTTTTGTGGCGTGTTTTTTTGAATTGTACAAGAAGGAATCTTGCGTGTGTAATAAAAACAATTTTTAATATGTATGACGCTGTCAATAGGGTAAATTAATTTTGGTATTTCTAGTTGTAACTAATTGATTTTTACACAATGACATTTTTCAATGACTGAATTTATTAATTCTTTAATTTTTGACAATTTTTATTCTTTTATAAATGGTGGATTAGCTTTTATCTCATTTTTTCTTGTATTAAGCCAAATTAAAAGCAATGTAGCTATTAAATAGTTTTTTGACAGGTGGATGCCATTTCTGTGCCGCCATAGTCTAGCGATTTGGACCTGGGTAGGCTTGAGATCGAATTCCACTACTGCCACGTTCGGCTTTGTTCAAATGTTCACTGGTAAAAGATACATTTTCCGTAAAACATTCAAACTAGTAATAAATAAATAAAAATTATCCAGGTTTAAAACTGGCTAGGTCATTTATTTTAAATCCTGAATTGTTTGTAAAAGATATAGGCCGTATCAGTACAATTAGCGATCAAGAGTCAGATCACTATCCATATTTGTTAACTCCCCAGACATTGTTTACTGCTTATTTTATTTAATAAAATCTAATGCTGTCGAGTAACACAATTCTGTGTGACACCTAAGTTAAAGTTTTACTTCATAATGTAGTAAATTAAATAAAAATAATTTTTTATTAACCCCTGTATAATTGTTAATTGTAAATGTATATTTCAACTTATAGAACATTTAAAAAAATTAAAATAAAATAAAACATTTTAATTTTTTTGCAGTTTGAGTATAAACCTTTTTTGGTATTTTTACATGTTAGCAAATTTCTGAATACTGATAATGTAACCTAAACACAAAATTACCAATTTTTATACTTGTACAACTTTAGTAGACAATTATTAAAACTTTTACTAGGTGCAAAATACAAAATATGTTGATTTATAATTTTAAATTAAATTGTTATTTAATGAAAAAGTTGTCTGTTACATTACCCCAGATTTTTTTGTAAATAATCTTTTCTATTTTTTGTCAGGCTAAATCTATTTAATGCTTTTACCTTGTAAAGATAAATAAACGTGTTTTTTACATTTACTTATTTAATAACATAAAGCGCTAAAATGAAGGTTTGTTTGGTATTATGTTATCAACAATTATACTATTGTATGAAGTGTTTTTATTCAAACAATTAATATTTGTATCTTTATTTTTATTGTACTAAACTCCGTGCAATGTACAAAGTAATATGTTTATCATTTTAAATTAAATTCAAATTTGTGCAAAAAATTATTTATTTAAATAACAAGTTAATACAATATATATTTCTAGAATAATTTTCGCCATTTTAGTAAACGCAAGTTTAGCATTTTGCATGATTATTAAAGAATATAAATAATTTCTGTTTTAAAAAATTTAAGTACGTTGTATTTGGTTTTCAATAATTAAGATACCAATAAAGATAACGGTATACCATTATGTACTATTTTAGAAAAAGTAGTTTAAATTGTAAAAATGTTAAATACATTTTTCAGTAGTAAAAAATAACCAACTTAAATTTGTACTAGATTAAATTACAGGATAAAATAATTTGAAATGATTTTTTTAATATTTAACTTTTTATAAATTGCTGCCATTTTACTAAAACAATTTCGTTTTAATAATAAATATACTTTTTTAACTTTTACGTCAATTATAAAATTGTTTAAAACTATTCATATCTTTTTAAAATGCACAATTATATAAATATTATGGTTGTTTATAAGTGCATTGTTTTATAACATTTTTAATAGATTACAACTTTCATAATTTATTTAAATTTTATATTTAAAATTAAATAACATAATCACTAAGCTAAATTTTTATAATTGTCTTGTCAATTTTCTTAAAAATGTAAATATTTTTTGTTAAAATAGTAGTATACAAAACCTTTGTAAAAATTTACGAAAAGCAATAATTAAGATTTTTTGGATTTATTGCTTAACTGTATTGATAATATGTAAACATTTAACGTACTCGAATTAATATAAAAATCAGGCATCCACAATTTTAAATACTCCGATACAATATATTCTGCTATTATTTTACAAAAAACATTGCATTTAATCATACTGGTAATGAATTTGTTAAACAATGTTTACAATTGTGTAACATTTGACATGTACTTGTCTCCAAGTAAAATAATCAATCTTTAATTGTTCTTTTTTCTTCTATTAATAATTTTATTTTCTTACCAAATGACCAACCAACATTTTATTATTTAAAGTTGTACAAGGTTATTTCAATGACTCATCAAACAATTAGGTAACAAACGTTTGTTTCTTTCAAATGTTTCACTTTTGAAACACACATTTTTATTTATTATTTTTTCAAAAAACACAGATTTCTTTTTTTTAATTCAATATGTTTTTTTCCCATGTTTATATTGAAAATGCGCCTACACATTGAATATAAATGCTTGCTTGAAGACAATAATGCTTTGCACAATAAAACGCTCGTTTGAGTTGTCAAACAAAATAGGATTCGACTTAGTTTTAATTATACATTATTTTATTTTTTTAATATAAATACAAAATTAATACTAATAATTATAAATTATAGTTTGTAAGTGCTGTTCTTAAACTGCTTAATAAGATAATAGTTTTCCTTATTCAGTTTTTTTAACATTTTATTAAATTTATATAATATAAATAGGAAAAAATTGTCAAATCCAATTTATAAAATAAATAATTTATTTAAATAATTATTTTAGTTAGTTAATATATATTAGAAACTATATATATATATATATATATATATATATATATTATTTCGACAAGTGTTACTGGTAAAAAATGTTAAATTAGAATAAAAATTGGAAATACATAGCACAACTTTTAAGTAATATTTAAAATAAAACATTGTTACAACGCACTATTATTTGATATTTATTTATTTATTTTTAGTATAACAAAGCTGTGACACCTCATTATTTTTACCTTTCTGGTAAAAGAATGTATTGTTCCGGGGTGGTCTAGCGGCACTGCGCTCTATTTGGACCTTGGTGACCATAGAGGTTTGAATCCCACCAGCGGCCCACCGTAATGCGGGCCTACGTTCGGCTTCGCTAACATGTCTACTGTTGAAAAATGTTTCTCGTAAAACATTCAAAGTAGCAAGCATAGTATTAAAATTAAAAAACTAAATTAATAAATAAAATATTTAAAACACACACTTAAATAAATGCTATAAAACATTCATTACTGAATTGCTTAATTATGTAAAATTTAATTACCACAAGAAAAAATATTAATTTAAAATATTAATAAAATTAAAACCAAACTTACTTTAATATAAAAATATCCATAATTTTAAGATATAAAGTTTTAAACAGTTATATAAATAGTTGTTTAAATTTTTATTAAGTTCCAACACATGTCATAAATTTAATTAGAAAATAAATTTTATTGAACCAACAAATGTTACTCATATTTATGTCTAAAATATGAATTGTGTTTAAATATATTTCTGTTTCTTGTGTTTTACTTTTTCTTCAATAAAATGTTTCACATTAATGATTAATGTTGGATTCATTCTTATTGGCTGATTTAAATAAAGTTAAATTTTGAATAACCTTGAGAAGACCAATTATATAAAAGTAGATACAACCACTTAGAAAACTCTTGCAAAAAGAAATTAACTGACTAAACTGCCCTAGCAACGATTTAATTTGAAAAAAAGAACAAAGTTGCATTATGCATAAACCCTTAAAGAAATGCAGAAAACAAACGTGATTATCCCCGTTAAACCTTTTTAACAAACACATAAATTATACAATATATATAATTACGATTCTTTCAATATATATATTGAATTTTAACTGACAAACAATTAGAGCATAATATATAACGTAAAATATTAATAAAAATACACGACACATTTAATTTATTTAATTACCAAATATTTTTAATACGCTGAAACACCTAATAATAACTGCACTTTCCTCTTTGTGTAACCAATTAACACAGAAAAGTTGATATGATCCTTTAATAAGTTGTTTATGCAATTTTGTATAATCTTATTGTAAGTTTAACCAGATAATGCTAATAAGTATTTTTTAAAACACTTATTAGCAGTAGTATTAAACCTACTGAATTTAAACGTCAAAAAATATAATTTCAGCCGGTCCAATGTTTAGATGTAAATGTTTAAATAATCGGTACAAATTTAGATAAAATTAAAATTTTTAAAATTGTGACATATCACATATATTGTTACAAACTTTATACTTCTTTCGTAGGCATTGTAGCTAAAACAAACCCATTTTTACTTATTAAATTAAAACATAACTACTCAAGATATTCAATATTTGTTTGCTATATAACTTTATACCAAACTTTTACAATATTTGTTAAATATTTTAATTACTCCAAGTTAAGGTAGTAAAAATTTGGTTTTACACTGTGCTTGTTGTTCTAAATGCTAATTTTTCACAATACCTAAAACCTAAATTTAATTCAATTTTGTTTAATATACGTTTGATTTGTTTTTGTTTTATAATACAAATGACTTAAATTAATGCGGGGGTGGTCTAGCGGTACAGCGCTCGATTTGGACTTCGCTGAGCATGGGTTCGAATCCCACTACCGGTACTAAAATGCGGGCCCACGTTTGGATTCGCTAAAATATCCACTGCTAAAACATGTTTCTCGTGAAACAGTTAAAGTAACAAACATTATATATATATATATATATATATTAATAAAATTATGGTATTGTATATTGTGTAATAAAATTGAGTTCTTTTTTTCAATTATAAAATTACTAGAAAAGGTTAAATTTATTAAGTTTATTTAAATTAAAAAATCGTTTTTAAGATTGTTTATAAATAAAAATAAGTTAAAACAGTTTTTGCTTCTTTATTTATTATACAATAAATTTACAAAACGTTAGTCAATATTGTTTAAAACATTCTAAAAAAACATTTAAACATTTATTCTTAAATATTATTATGTAAATATACTTTATGTTAACCAATATTCTTCTTATTACCGAATAGATTATTTTATTTTATTTTATTTGTAGTTGTTGTCTTATTATGTTTGTTTTTATTGCTAAAATGTTTGACACAACATTTTTTAGCAAGTAAAACTTGGCTTACAGAAACATTATGATCATTTTAAACTACGTTGCAAGGCAAATAATGGCATTGGAAGTGAAAGGTAAAAAAAATTGTGGCCAACCAAAAAGAAGATGGTTGGATTGTGTGGAAGCCGATATGAAGGAACTGGGACTAACAAAATTTGATGCTACGGACAAAACCTAATGGAGAATGTTGACCAAAAACAGCGAAAAAAGAATAAGACAGAAATGAACGAATCAAGGCAGTTTCAAAAAGGCTTTGCAGCAGGTAGGACAGTTGACAGTGAAAAACCCACGTTAAAACATTAAATAATGTACAATAACAACAACATAAGTTAGTGGCAGCGCCACCTTTTTGTTAATTACAAATTTGAATATGAAAACGTTGTCAAGTGCTAATTGAAGTTAAGGGATAGATAAATAAAGTTCTTTTTTGGCTACAAAATTGCTTTTATGACGACGCCAGAATTTACAGGAATTGACAAGGCAATTTTCTTTGAGATTAACGTCAGTTGATAGATCTATTAAACTAACCGCTTACATATAGTCAATAATACTTTGAGATACCTTTTAAGCATTTGAGGTGTATGCTAGCATCCATTTACTGAGCAGAAATCCAGCGAAAGTCTAGTTATACCGCTATGCACTTGGTCCTTGTTGTTATTAGTTTAAATGCCTGTTGGCATCTAGTCTAAGATGCACCACGTAGAGGGAAAACAGTCAGGATTACCACCGTCATTAGAAATTAAAACTTTATAAGTATTACTCAAATCTTTACAATCATTAGCATCCCAAATAATTTAATGCAAAACCAAATAGAGAAATTCGATCGAAAATAATGGACTAAAAATGTGTAAAAAAAAGAAAATTGTTTAACAAGTATACAAGTAGGAAATGAAAACAAAGTCCAGATGAACTAAAACTCCGAATTCAAGTTGATTGCTCAACTGGAAACATAAATAGTATTTATTTGTACAACTTGGACCTCGGTGGGCATGGGGGTTCGAATCCTATTGCCGGCACTAAAATGCGGGCCCACGTTCGGCTTAGCCAAAATGTCCACTGCTGTAAGATGCGCGTTTCTCATCAAAACATTCAAAGTAGTAAACATAAAATTTAAAAAATAATAATAATAAATTTGTAAATAAACTATTTTTAGCTGGTTTTAAAATAATTAAAAAATAAACTTATTAAACGTTCCTTTAATATCATTTTGATACAATGTATCTTATCTAAATGCTTTTTTTTCTTTTTATAGAGCATCAAAGTTATTGTATTTTTTTATAAAATAAACGCAAAATTTTATTTAAAATTGTATTTGATGTATTAGTCTATTTAGTACACGCAAACGTTGTATTAATTAAAAAAAATATTTTTATTACAACTTGTACAATTAAATAAATGTTAAAATTTAATAAACTTTTTAAAGATTTTTATTGTGTAATTAAATGTTTGTCAACAATCAATTATAGCACAATTAAACAAAGGCTCTTATTCAATATGTGAAGTTGAGGGTTAAATTGGGGTTCAAATTAAGTTCTTTGTCAAGTCTGCCACTTTAGCACAAAGTTAACTAAGATATAGATGCATATTTAATTAATTATGAATACATTTCAAAAAGGTAAAATTATATTTGGAATAGAGTGATAACACTAAGCTGTTGATTGTGTTTAAGCTTATACACAATTCCACATTACACAAATGTACTGTCCTATTACCCATGGCTAAAACTGTTACTTGCAAACAGACAAGAGACCACTATCTTAGCATTTAACAAGCTAGATACCCTACCTAGAAAAGAACAGAAATTAATCAATTGAGACAGTTACAAACCTAGATGGAAAAGGATTTGAACACAAGGTCAGTAAGCTGACTCTACATTACTATAGGAACAAACAAGAGGCTTCCATTCCTGCAAACAACAACAATCAAATGATAAAACAACCTTGATGATAGGATTAAATAAAAACCAAAATAAAGTTCACTTTTTGTTTTGCAGAATTTTTGCTTAAACGAAAAATCATTTAGTCAAATTCTACGTTTATTGCATGTAAAACTATAAAGAACAATTTAGAATGGACAATTGATAATAGCAAAAGAAAAATTGGTAGACTAGAGAAACCTCGGCTAAAAACCATTTAGAAAAATCTGATAAAAATAAATATACTGTGAGATTTGACAAAATGTTTAGCAAAATGTTTGTACACAGAATTATTTTGTTGCTTCATGTTCTGTTTGAATTATGAGACTTTGTTGTTGTTTTTGCTGTTACTGTCATCTTATTGTCCCATACTTATTTCAAATCAAAAGGGTTTTGTCATAATGTAATAATTCATATATTATTGTATTATTGAACTTACATAATACTTAATTCACTTTTTATTAAACAATTTTCTTAAGTGCAATTAAATTTACATCATAGCCAACTCATTATCTGAATTTTTACATTTTTGATTTTTGTCGCTGTTCTATACAACTGGTATATTCAATTATGTTCAATGTACATTGTACGCTATTGATTGAGTACTATAATAAATGCAATTGCCAAATATTTGATACTATGGAAACATTTAAAAGTGTATACCTTACTAAACTTTACAACCAAATATTAATTTATTGGACTACTTAACATATTTTTTGTGTTTAGAATATTTAAGTTAAAAAATATTACATTTATGATTGCATTTAGTAGTTATTGAACGTTACAAGAGTATTAATTGTACTTAAGTATTAATTATTAAAAATACAAAACTGTTATTTTTATTTTTCTAAACTTCTACGTGTTTAAATAAAATGCCAAACTGAAACATATAACCAATTTAAACTTGTCTATATTTTTATTTTATAATAAATCTACATTTTTTAAAAAGAATTTAAGTAATAATTATAAGTTTCAATTTCTAATGATAGCCTAGCGGTACAGCGCTCGAATTCGGACCTTGGTGGGCATGGGGGTTCAAATTCCACTACCGGCACTAAAATGCGGGCCCACGTTCGGCTTTGCTAAAATGTCCACTGTTAACAGATGTTTCTTGTAAAACATTTAAAGTAACAAATATTAAAAAAATATTTCTGACTGTTTGTTCTCCACTTGGTGCATTCTGGACTAGGTGCCCCTAGGTATCTAGACTAACAACAGCAGAGTCCAAGTGTACAGCTGTACAACTGGGTTTCCGCTACGGCTAATTGGTGCAAGCATACACGCAGGATACTTAAAAGGTATCTTAAAATATACGTATATTATATATGGCCGTTGGAATAAGAGAGATATCCCTAACAAAATTTTAGGTGACCTTGCCAATCTTTGCGAACAGTGGCGAAGTCACAAGAATGTCGTTTATCAGCCAAGAAACTTTGTTATTCTTGTACGTTCGTCACGTTTACGAAGCGATTTGTCACCAACGACAATAAATTTTCTATTAAAGTATAATGCGTGATTACAACATAAATATTTTTCCAATACTTTGGCATGGTAAAAACCGACACTGATTAAAATGGGAAAAATTAAGTTAATTTCAAAAATTAACACTTGTTTTTATAGAAAATTGAATTAATATAGTTGTGTTCTTCTATTTGTCTGAAAACTACATTTTATTTATATCCATCTGTTGTCATTTTAAAGCTCTACAATTTAGTAAAACTTGAGATTAATGTTTAAGTTGCTAGTGTTTTAAAACCGTTTCACACGTTACTTGACGGAATTACATTTCGGATAAGTTAAATATAAAAAGCTCCGTCAATAAAAAATTAGAAATAAACCAATTGAGCTGAAGGAAGAGCGTTTGAGGCAAGCACAACATCCGAAAGTTATAATGTTTTAACTTGGTTTAATAAATGCTAGGGCGCCTTTTGTAAGTGACGCGCATGCTATTCAATTGAGTCATCTGATTAATCCGCCAGGACTGTCTGGTTACAAACAAGCCAAACAAAAAATAATAGTCAATTAAAGAAGTGTAGAATAAAGGTTGCAAGTAAGTGCTTTAAATAGTAAATAGTTAACTAAAAGATGTAGTGGAAGAGCTGAATAGCAAAAGATCTGCCTAAAGGTCATAAACCGTTGTACAATGACGACTGACGAAGAAAATAAGACAAGAAAACAAGATAACAACAAAACCTGGTTGATGTTAAATGTTCACCTAAAAGGAAATGAGTTTATAACAGTTTTAAACGCTACTGGACACAATTACATTACGAATAATTCAAATATAATGAAAGGTAACGCTGGTTTGCCATTTTGAAAAATATTAGCAAATGCACGGTACGTTTAATATATATAAAATATACTAACAATTATTAACTATAATTTATAATTATTTTAAAAAATTTAATAATAGATAAATAAAAACTTTTATACTTGATGTTGGACATTTTTTGTAAACACAACAAGTGAAATCTAGTAAATAATAAGAAAACAATTTAAAACACTTGCTGTTAACATTTATACATGATACATATACATGATACTTACTACAAATGACATTTTATTTCTTTAAATACGTTTCGACAGCAATAATTAAAGCAGTTTGTCTTTTTTAATGTAAAAAATAAACTTTTTAATTATTTTTAATTTGTAAAATAATGTCCAAAATTGTACCAAAAAATAAATAAATACGAAAATTTTAATTTATTTTTTCAGTTTATCTATAATTTCACTACAATTTTTCAAAATTTTTTTGTTAATATTAATAATAATAATAATAATAATAATAACAATAATAACACTTCTACTACTACTACTACTAATAATAATAATAATAATAATGAACAATATGGAATTAACAAATTAATCGCCACTACTTCAAAGTTTTGTCAAATACAACATTTGATGCTAAATTAAGACCACTCTAAATCCTGGCGTTATCCAACATTTGTGTCAATGTTTAATATTCACTTTTCAACAGATCCTGTTGACTTGACTACTTTGACTATTAGCATTAATATCATTATTATTATTATTATTATTATTATTATTATTATTATTATTATTATTTTCATCTAATACAGTCTGTACGTTTAAAACTTAGTTTAAATATCTACTAATTGTAAAAGGTATTTCTCATTAATCACCTAAATAATTACTTTGCAAAAAACTTTAAATTACATAATTTTGTATATATATATATATATATATATAATTAATTGTGTTTAAAATTTTATAAAAAATAAATCTATAATTTTATACAAAATGTATAAAACAACAAGATTGTTCTATGTAATTGTACATTAAAATTTTGTCTTCGAGGATTTGCTACACCGATTCCACCATATACCGTCATTAAAATTATAATTCTTTTACATGTCGTCAGAGTTTAATAAAATAATTTTCTTTTTATTGCAAGTTGGTAACCTTAACCTTAAAATGTTGTCCATTTTTACCCTGACTTGATTTTGCTAAATTTCTACTTACCAAAAACAATTATTTTTTTATTTCTATAAAACATTTAAAGCAAATTTTAAACCAAATTAAAAATCAAACTAAACAATAAAATACAATTTTTAAAATCATGTGTTTTTTAATTAAAATATTCCAGTTTTGTGTCTCGGCCATATGTACATGTGTGCATAGAACTGTAATATTGCAAGATTGTTCAAACTGATAATAGAGGGTCATGATTAAGAGATCGAACCCCATTTTGCAGTCGAAATGAAAAATTTTTACCAATAAGATTTGATGCTTCTATCCGGTTTTCAGAAAAACATATTTTACATTTTCAACATATATTTTATAATTAATAGCAAATGACTTAATTTATTTTTTTCTGCATTTTTTTTATTTTGATAAAAAAATTAAAACAACAATGTTGTTAAAAACACAGCATTTAGCTAAATATGTAAATTTATGTCCAAATAAACATGCATGTAACTCCTTTAATCAACACTTAACTCAACCTGGAAAATATTAGAAATAAGTCAATTTAGACAGTTCCAAACTTGGATAAAGGAGGGTTTAAGAGCAAGGTTAGCAACCTGGCCTTTGTTGCTACAGAAACAAACAATAGAACGCCATTTCGGTAAATAACGACCAAAATGGCAAAATTGAATAAAAAGCGAAACAAAGCTTAATTTTCAATTTTTAAAGTGTTTAAATAGGCGAATACAATTATTTGGTTAACTTATACAATTATCGTTCGAAAACCGAGCACGAACACTTTTTGGAATGGTGACAATTGATAATTGCAGAAGAAAGATTGGCGTAGACTGCAATCAATTTGGCTAAAAACCATTTGGGAAGATCTATTTGAAATCAATATCTCAAGGCAAAATGTTCGAATACATAGAATCAATTTTTTTCCTCGTGATATTTTGTCAATTATAAAACGTTATCGTTGTTTTTGGTGTTAAAGTTATCTTGCTGCCCCATGCTTATTTTGACGCAAAAGGGTTTGTAATAATAATAATAATAATAATAATAATAATAATAATAATAATAATAAACAATGTGGAATTAAATTAATCGCCACTAGTTCAAAGTTTTGCCGAACACAACATTTTGGTACTAAATTCTTATAGCCACTCTAAATCTTGACGTTATCCGACATTTGTGCCAATATTTATTATTCGCTTTTTAACAGATCCTGTTGACTTGACTACTTTGACTATTAGCATTAGTATCATTATTATTATTATTATTATTATTATTATTTATTATTATTATTATTATTATTATTATTATTATTATTATTATTGTTATTATTATTATTATTATTATTATTATTATTATTACTATTATTATTATTATTATTATTATTATTATTATTATTATGGTTATTATTATTATTTTTAACACTTAATGCAGTCTACGTTTCAAAGTTTTTTTTAAATATCTACTAATTTTTAAAAGGTATTTCTCATTAATCGCTTAAATAATTACTTTGCAAAAACTTTAAATTATATAATTTTGTTTATATATATATATATATATATATATATATATATATATATATATATATATATAATTAATTGTTTTTGAATTAAAAAAAATAATAAAACTATGATTTTATAAAAACATTTTCATTATTTTAAATGCAACGTTTATTAATTAGCGCTCATTCTGTCATTAATAAATAAGTTATTGTACGCAATTTTGGTTTAGTAATTAACTTATTCAAGTTTTAATTAATCATTTTCTTTTAAATTTGCAAAACCCATGACGTAAAGTTTATTAATATGTTATGATTAATGAAGTAAACGTCTTAATCGTTTATTATTTAATTACTGTTTATATTTGGCATACAATAAAACAATGAAATCGGTTCTTAAATTACAAAAAACAATGTTTTATTTTTTATGAAAAAAATTAGACATTAGCATTTTCATGTAATAAAGTCGAATATATTTTTTGAGTAAAACGTTAAAGTTAACAAATAAACTAAATTTTGTTTTTTAAATAACATTTTTTATCATCAATTATAAAGTTATAAAATAAAGCTAATTATATTTTGTTTATTATATTCTATTTTTTTTATTACAAAATCTTTTTACTTTAAAAATGAGCATGGACTAATAAGATAACAATTACATCAAAAAAAGCAACAACAAAGTTCCATAATTCTAAAAAAACATGGGACAACACCATTTTTCC
Organism: Cardicola forsteri; assembly: GCA_025895645.1. Classification (NCBI taxonomy): domain Eukaryota; kingdom Metazoa; phylum Platyhelminthes; class Trematoda; order Strigeidida; family Aporocotylidae; genus Cardicola; species Cardicola forsteri. The sequence continues at coordinate 173,741 of JAKXYG010000473.1, forward strand.
GACTATTCGAACATTTTGTCAAACGTTTTGTTTGATTTCATAAAGCGTTCATGTTAATTAAATCTTCCCAAATAGTTTTTAGCCAAGTTTTCTGTGTTCTACTCCAACCTTTCTTTTACCATCTTCAATTGTCTATTCCAAAACGGTTTCCAGCAATCTTTTGGACGGTAAAAATAAAATTTTTTGTTTATTGTAATAATATTTTGTAGTAAACAAAAGTCGGTTCTTCTCATAAACTCATTGTTTGAAATGTGACTGCGCCAGGTAATCAATAAAATACTTTTAAAACACCGACGATATAATACATTAATTATTTTATTAATATTATCTGTTGGCTTCCACGTTTTACTCTCATATATTGTTGCAGAAATAATTATTCTATTATTACTGTCTATTTATTTTTTAAACAATAAGTATTTATGTTAAATCTATTTTATGGTCAGATTAGCTTAATGGTACAGCGCCAGTCTCAAACTTAGATGGGCATAAGATTAATTCATAACACCGTCACCAAATACAAACCTCCATCTGCCCATGCTTACCAACAACTGTTTCTCATAAAACATTCAAACAGTAACAATTAGAAAAACTTAGAATGTAGAAGAATGTTGGACTTTTAGTAAAAGTTTTTAAATTGTACGGTGTTTGGCAATCATTTTAACACTATTGTTGTAATTTGTTACTTCTATTATTCTAATATTAGATTAGTTCAACAAGGTAATACAACTAACTAAAGTTAAATTGATTTTTTATGTTTTATATTTTTACTACTTTGAATGTTTTGCATGGAACATTTTTAGCAATGGACATTATAGCAAAACCGAACGTAGACCCACATTTAGTAGATTGGTGACTGAATTCGAACCCATGTTTACCACGTCCAAGTCGAGCTCTGTACCGCTAGACTAAGCCTGCACATCTTTTCCCTCTTGTATAAACAATTGCACCTTTTTCTATGTAATTTTGTGCTGAACCATTTTAAAGCATTATAATTATTAAATAGTTTTGGTAGTGTTGATTTTATACCGGAATCCTTTTATACGGGAAACCCTCTTCTTATATCCAGTCTTCAGATTTTCTATATCGGTTCATTTCTGTTCCTTTCTAAGCGAATTTAACCAGAGTAAAATTGTACTGTTATAACAATGCACAAATATTAATAAAATTATAATTATTTTTATCACTTAAATAATAAATAACTAATTTTAAAACTATAATAGTTAACATAAATAAAAACAGTGGTTTGTTAAATTTAACATTTTTAACATAAGATGTTTTTGTTATCCGAAAATATTGTTTTAATTAAAGTTACTAGTTTATTATATTTACACTATTATCAAATAAAACTATTGTAATAGTTAACATTGTTCTTTAAGCGTATAAACAAACAAAATTAGTAATAACAATAATAATAATAATAATTGTTATTATTATTATTATTATTATTATTATTATTATTATTATTATTATTATTATTATTATTATTATTATTATCATTATTATTATTATTATTATTATTATTATTATTATTATTATTATTATTATTATTATTATTATTATTATTATTATCATTATTATTATCATTATTATTATTATTATTATTATTATTATTATCATTATTATTATTATTATTATTTTTTTTTTTATTTTATTTTTATTATTATCATTATTATTATTATTATTATACATATTTGAAACGTTCTGATTTTAACACTACCGTAAACAGTTCTAATTTTAGCCCAATTAAAGGAATGATTGAAACGTAAAACTGGTAAGCCTACTTTTGCAAAAATGGTATTGTACTGTTGCTTCAAATCAACCAGTAAAAATTTTTATATCTAATTGTTTTCATTATTTTCACCTCGCTTAATGCTAAAAACAAAATATTTACAATTAATCGATTAGTTGAAAGTTAATATTTAAAAATATTTATTGTTTGTTTTTTTGTAATGTAAAATGGTATAATTTTGTAATTGTATGTAATTTTTAAAAAATGTAAAAATGTAGCAATATACAATCAAATTTTGTATAGGTCATTTTTCAAAATATTTATTCATCTTCTCGTTTGATGTCTTGTAGGTCGAGAAACATGTTTTGGCTAATTAAAAGTTAAAAAACAGCCAGTTGAACTTGTGTCATTCACTGGAATGCACAATTTATAATTACAACCTTTTTGTTTGGCAGGATCATGAAAAGCAACACAATTGGTTTGTATAATTACACTTAATTCTAACGTAAAATGTATTTTATTTATAAGTCTATCCAAAAAAATATTATTTTTTTAATTTAACCAATAATTTATTTCACTATTTTGATAAAAATACAATAAATATATTGAGAAATAAAATTGTTGTCTAAATGTACTAGTTTCAATGAAATAAAGAATTAATTCGGTATTTAAACCTGTGCCAGTATATAGTGAGAAGTGTATGCACATGTTTCAAAATAATTAGAGATGCATAAACTGTGAAAAACGTCGCCTAGTTTGGATTAGAAATGATTCAATCTAGCCAGACCCAAGCCTGGATAAAGGATGAGGATTTTGAGCGCTCAAGGTTAGCAACTTGGCCTCTGTAAAAATATTAATACAATCAAGAGGACGCCATTCCGGCAAACAACAGCAAAAAAGTAATCGCACATATCTGAATAACAAAGTTACACAGCTGCCAGGGTTGAGTAAAAGCCGAAAGGTAGCTCAATCTTCGATTTGCAAAATTTTTAATGCCAACGAGACTTTGTTGTTGTTATTATTTTGCTGTAATTGATGTCTTATTGCTCAATGCCTATTTTTAAAGCAAAAGGGTTTTGTATAATATATAATAATAATAACAATAATAATAATAATAAACAAAACAGTTGCAATTATTCAAAACTTAATTTGTAATAAACAAAATTTTTAATATCCTTACTGTAAACTACAATATTATAAAAGAGTTTTGTTCCTCTGTACTTTCTAAAAACCGAACCAAAAAAGGGTTAATTTTTTTCAGTGTAACGCTTTTGGTCAACACTTGTTAAACAATGGTTTTTGTTTAAACAATGAAGTAACAAACTGGAAAAAATTTTTTATACATTATTTAATAAATAATTATATTTAATGCCAAATTATTTGAAATTATTTTAGTCACATATAAATTACATTTGTTTAACTTAAATTATTATTTAATATTAATTATTTATTTATATAGAAGATATATATATATATATATATATTTGTAGAAAATAATATATTTTTCCAAATATAAACCAATGTTCCTTATTTTGCACTTTAATTGCATCATATGTAATATAAACAAAATGTTTTAATTAAGATAAAATTTTAAATGTTATCCTTATTAGTGTTGCCATCCCATTGGTTTTAAAAACATATATGGAAATAAACATTATTGTTTTAATATGAGTGCACTTTTGTCAAGGCATCTACTTGATTTTGTGTGACATTTATTATATTTAAATAATTTTTTAATCCACTTTTCTGTAGTTTGCCAAACACTTGTTGCCATTAATTGTTTACTTCACAACACGTTTTCAAAAATGTACAAGAGGTAAACGTGTAACCTAACCAAGTAATTTTCTTCACTTAAATGTAATAATACACAAGTAATAAACATTTTTTATCGTTTTACTGTTTGAAATGCAATTTTCTATAATGTTATCTTTAAAATTACATTTTTACAATAATTTAATTTTAAATATTATCTATAAAAAGTTTATAATTACTCTTTGAATTAAACAATAAATTTAATAAATAATTTTTAAACACATGTGCTGGGATGATCTGGCGGTACAGCATTCAACTTGGTCTGAGGTGAGCATCGGCCCACTAAATATGACTCATATTCGGCTTCGCCAAAATGTCAATTTCTGAAAAAATGTGCGTTTCCCGTAAAACTTGTTTTTTTTAAACAATAATAAATTTGCTGTTTAACAACCAAACATTTATTGTTAAAAAGCTAATTTTATTCAACAATTTGAGTAAGCCGAACAAATAGAACAAAAATTAATTTTTACTATAAAAAATATTTTAATTTAAACAAATAACCCTGTTTCAGAATATTTAAGATTTAAATATTTTTTGTACATTGATTTTAATATCAATTTAGAAAGCCTTTTTTTGTACTATTTCAAATTAATAATAGCTTGCCAATTTAAATTTTACTTTAAATTAAGTACTTTTTTATTTATATTTTTACGTAAATATATAAACAAATCACAGTAAAATTGACTTGTTTATATAATTTTTAAAGTTTATTTTTTACATATAAATTTTCTTTAAACTAACAATAATCACATACATTTGATGATTAAGCATTCTAATTTTGTTTATTTCAAAATAAACATATTTAAATTGACAAATATATATATATATATATATATATATATCTTTATTGGAAACCGGTTAATAATAAATAAATCTATCGTTTTTCATATATTAAAAAACGTTTTTCGATTTATTATTTTACATTTAGGATTAACAAAATAATATTTTCAAATTAATTACTTGAACGCTATTCAAAAAAGAATTTTTTGAAACTTAGACATTTTGGAAAAATCTAAATGACTGTTTACAATTAGAATGAGAGGTGGAATTATAAGTTATTAGGCGTCTAAAGTGTTAGCCACTTGAACCACTTCGATTGCAAATTGATTTTATGATGACTAATGTTTTTAATCAATTACATTTTATAAACAATTATAATTATACTAAATTATACCAATCAATTATTATTATTTAATTATTAATTAAATTCTAATTTTGTTTTTATTATTATCGCATTTATGGTTATCATTATTATTATTAATTATTATTACTTTTATTGTTATCATTATTTTTATATTTTTATATTATATACAAAACCCTTTTGCTTTAAAAATAAGCATAGGGCAATAAGACAACAATTACAGCAATATAACAACAACAACAATAAAAATAAAGTCTTGTTGGCATTGAAGTTTCTGCGTATTAATAATTGAGCTTCTTTCAGAATTCACTCAACCCTGTCATCTGTGTATTATTATTATTATTATTATTATTATCATTATTAATTATTATTACTACTATTGTTATCATTTTTATCACTTTTATTATTATTATTATTATTATTATTACTATTATTATTACTATTATTATTATTGTTGTTGTTGTTGTTTAAATGCTAGTAAATATTTTAAGCAAGTGGATTTTTTAAGCATTTAGTGTCTGTTGTGGCACTCAAATCTGTAGTCATTTAAGTTTGAGCCCGGTACAGTACGTCTAAGTTATCACGGCTCAGTTATATTGTTTAAATTTAATATTTTTTAATTTTAAAAACAAAAAAAATTACTTAATAAACGTTTCTAATTTATACAATTAACTACTATTGCTATTATGTTTAGACAAGTAGATATAAATAAGACGTTCGGTTTGTAACCCAATGACGGAGAGTCCGACGACCGGCATTTTATGCCGAGGTAATCTCAGCGAATTCGAACCTCGGTGGGCATGGGTACGAATCCCATCACCGGCCCACTAAAATGCGGGCCCACGTTCGGCTTCGCTAAACAATGTCCACTGCCAAAAGACATGTTTCTCGTGCAAACATTCAAAGTAGCAAACATCAAATAAATAAAATAAAAAATGTTTTAAGATTTATACGTGCTAAAACTGGGTTTTTTTTGTAAAATATTTAAACAACAAAACAAACCGTTATTGCCTAAAAATTCTTTTTTTGAACTACTTTTACAACAGATTTTTTTAATGCTCAGTAATAAAAATATAAATTATTTTTTAAAGTACACTACAAATAATGTTAAAATACATAGTTTACAGCACACATCTTACACGAGACACATTAAAAAATAAAAATTATTATAAATAGTTTTTATGCATTTCAAAAAATACTAATATTATTTTTTACTATTGTAGAACATTACTTTAACTTAAAATTAGATTTTTGTTTAGTAAATAAATAAATAAATAATTTAAATATTTTTAAATATTGACTATATATACATTACATAATTAATTATATTTTATTTAATTATATTTTATTTTTGTTGTAATAAAGTTATAAATTTTGTTACGGGTTTATAATGTACGTTGCATGTGGTTAAAAGTTTATACAATTTTTTAAAAGTGCCTACTTGGTCTTTCTTAATTTATGGTAAAACCTTTTAATAATTACAATAAATTTATTCTATTTCTATTTGTTTCAATCGTTTTAATAATTAAAATATTACTAGACCAATGTTGGAACATTAAGTAGTCAAAAAATATTTAAAAATATAAAAACTACAAAATCTTGACTTTTTGTTTAATTTTTAAAATTTTGTATTTAAAAACATCCAAAAATCAATTTAGCTACTTTAAATTAATGTCATGTGACACATTTAAACTTTTATTTAATTATTTATATTTATATTAAATAATAATAATTTTATTTACAATTATAATTGTTTATTTAATTTTTGCATAAATTTTTACTATAGCTATTGTACCAAAATAATGAAAAAAAAATTTGAAAACGCCGTTAAAAGAAAAAAATTTTTATTAAAAAAAATTAAACGTATTAAGCGTACGTTGAAACAAAACACAATCAAAAGTTATTTATAAAAACGTCATTTTTGTAAAAGTGTATGTATAATGTCTAAAAATAACAAAACTGTCACGTCTAAAATTAGATTTCAAAATTGCTAAAAACTAGATAACTTAAAGATATTTACATACAATATCAGATTTAAAAATGAAACATTTAAAATAAAACTAAACTAATTAAACAAATAATTATAAAACCAAGAAAAAACAATAATAAAACTAAAACATTATTATTATTTATTTTTACAATCAGTGTCTATAAGTATATGGTAGTAATAAACTTTGGAAACTGTAAACAAATTAATTTTACGTATTTTTACTTTTAGAAAGATTGTTCTAGTTGTAAACTTGTACATTCTTATTGTACATGTAATTTAGCAGTACAGCGCTTGACTGTACACATTAAATACCTTTTAACCTATTACCCATTGTTTGTATAATTTTTTTAAAATTTAAAATTTGGCATCTTATAAATTAATATATTCCCACTGTATTGTAAAAATATTTATTATTGAATAGAAATTGCAAACAAGACTTTTCAAATTTTTTTAATTAATTTTTAAGTAACTATCTTTTAATTGTTTAAAAATATAATGTAATATTTTACACATAAAAAAAATTTAATCGCTACTTTAAATGTTTTACGGGAAACATTTTTTAGTATTGGACATATATATATATATATATATATATATATTATACAAAACCCTTTTGCTTTAAGAATAAGCATGGGGCAATAAGACAACAATTACAGCAAAACAACAACAACAATAACAAAGTCTCCTTGGCATTAAATATTCTGCAAATCGAAGATTGCGCTTTCTTTCGGCTTTTACTCAACCTTGTCATCTGGTAACTTTGCCATCTAGAAACGTTGTTGTTTGCCGGAATGACGTCATCTTTTATTGTTTCCGCAGCAGTATAAATTTTTACAGAGGCCAGGTTGCCAACCTTGCGCTCAAACCCTCCTCCTTTATCCAGGCTTGGGACTGGCTAGATTAAATCATTTCTAATCCAAACTAGGCGGAGTTATTTCTAATCCAAACATATATTTGACATTTTTTGACTATGCACGTTTTTTGTTAATTTGACATTATTAATTTCAATTAATTTATTATTAGTTATTGTGAAAATGTTTTATGATAAACACTTTTTAAGAAATGGACATCTAACGAAGCTATTTTGTAATAAATTATTATTTTAATTAGTTTATATATATCGATAAGTATTTGTTTATTTTTGTTTATATATTTTAACTTATTATTATTATTATTATTGCATTAAGCTTTAATATCTCACTAGAGATACATTCAGCGTAAATGCATTTTCACTATCAATAAAAAAACATAAATAAATAACGATAAAATTAAAAAAGGTAGTAGTACAAATAATGGGAACAAAATAAAATAGAAAGTAATATGATTATGAATATGAATATAGTCAAAACGGTAAACATGTGATTTTAAAAAAATTAAAATTACTGTACTTTGAATAAGTCATTATCAGGCACAGTTACACTATGCTGTAGGTTGTATGTAGTGGGTGAATGTTATTACCATCAATCCTTGATGCTAATTGCATACAGGATTTTAAATGTTTGTTAACATTATCATTCAATAAGATAGAATATTTGATTCCTGCATACTTTGACACCAAAGATATGCATCTTTTTAAACAACATGATCTTATTTTAATAAACCAGGAAAATGTACATGTGATCAATATAATATCAAAGGATAAAAGCACAATATAGCAAATAATTTAGTAATATAGTTATCATCATTTAGCTTTCTTAATATTCTAATATAGTAGCATAAGGATTTAGTTTTTTTTATAAATATATGCTTTACATGATAAGTTTACTATTTATGTTTACTCCCAAGATACTAAGCTTTGTTACAAGTATACATGTTTGTCTGATTTAATTTAAATGTTTTCTTTAATTCTATTGTTTCTGTTGACCGCCTCGTTAAAAATTTAACCAGGTTGCATTTCGATGAATTTGGATTGAGGTCAAAGTTATTAATAGAATTTTCAAACTTTTTAAAATCATTATTTGAAGAAATTTTTGTACACAAGACCATATTATTTTAAAGTACACACAACATTAACCATTGACAGTTTTCTCAATACATGTAGTTAATGTTCCAATGGTGTCTATTCTTATTTGTGCTATAAAATTAGGTATTATATTTTATTTACTAAATCTGTAGTAACATAACAGCATTTAAAGACACTAGGCAATTAGAATTGATCAAATTCACTATAAATAATAAATGTACAACACCAGAGTTATCAATCCGTAGCTCAGTGGTTTAAGGCGCTGGCCTGCCACCAGATAGAACGTGGGTTTAAATTTATGTGTGTCTAAAACTTGAAAGGTATGCGCTGTTAATAATTCCAAATAATAATTAAACAGGTGTACAGTGCTCCTGGCTGACTTAAAAACCTAGTAAATTTATTATTCAAGTGAATCTGATAATTCTAATATATCAATTTTTTAAAAACAAATAATTCCTTAAAAACCCATTGATAAATATCTAACAATACATTATAAATCTTGTATATACAAAAATATAAAACATTGCAAATGAAATATGCATTTAATAATTTTTATAAAATAAAGTGTGTTAATAGTAAATAATTTATGACTACAACTTAAATTAAATTTTTTATAAACTTCTACTTGGATCAAAACAAAACGGCGCATGTGTTGTCAGAAATATTTGCTTCATGTTTGCTACTTTGAATATTTTACGAAAAATGCATCTTTCAGTAGTAGACATTGTTTAGCAAAGCCAAACGTGGACCCGCATTTTAGTGAGCCGGTAATGGGATTCGAACCCCGATGGCTACTGAGATCGGAATTTGAGCGCTGTACCGCTAAACCACCCTGGCACTATTATTATTTCCAATCCTTTTCCAACCGCTATCTCAAGGCTATTTCATATTAGGGCAACAAAATTGCAAGCATTTTCCTCTTGTTTGTCTTGTTAAAGTTCCATGGCAACTTTCATTATATTTAATAATATTTTTGTTTACGAAAACAATTAAACAAAAATGTTTTTTATTGTCATAATGATAAAGTGTCCATAATGCGAAAATCAAAAGATAGATTTATACTCTACAGTTTCAAATTTACTGCATCTAATAAACATCTATGTAATAAAAAGTATATTAAGCAGAACGTTCAAGTTATAAAACAAAAAACATTTTAGTTATTTAAAAAAATTTTATTTTAAACATTTATATATATATATATAATTCTAATTTTAAATGCAAAAAAAAAATTAAAATAATGTTATTAGAATTAAAATTAAAGAAAATATGTTATTTAAATTATAATAACTGATTTATTCAATTGTGGAATACAAAAAATGTAATAATCAATTTTAAAAAATGTGTAAAAATTATTTAGAAAACCATTTTCCTATTTGCAAATCAGTTTTGTAAATAAATAACTTTTCTGTTTGTGTGTATAAAAAATTACAATTCTTTTGGAAAAAAAACATGATAATAATATTCATATTATTTTTAATTTAAAAAATTTAAAAGTACTATTTAATATTTTTTATGTACAAAAAACTTGAATGCAATTTATTTTTAAAGCAAAAACATTTAGATAAACACGTCAGATAATTTTTAATTTAAGCATACATCCTGTAAAGAAAATTGCAGTCATGTCATTGAGTAATTAAAGCATTTAACTCCATTTAAATAATTGCTAAGTCGAATTTTTTGATATTTTAAAATAATAATAAATAATCAGCAATCTTTTAAAAGTTAGACTGTAAATGCAATAAATTATTTAAATTTTCTTGAATTAAACGTCTATATATATGCGATATTAATAATTTTGAGGATTTGAGTAATGCTTATAAAGTTTCAATTTCCAATAATGGTGATATTCCTGACTGATCGTCTTCCACATAGATTAATAACAACAGGAACCGAGTGCACAACGGTATAACTGGGATTTCATTTTAGCGACTGGGTGCAAGTATACATCTAGAATATTCTTAATAGATATAATAAGATATGTCTATACCATATATAGCCGTTGGGCTAAGGGGTCTCCCTTATCATCATCATCATTATCATCGTGCTTACTTTTAAAGCAAAATGGTTTTGAAATATAATAATATATATATTAAATTATTATTTCTATTATTATTATCAAATATTTTGCTTTTCTTTAAAATTTTTAAAGTTAAAAATTTTGCACATTAAACACTGAGCTTAAAATCGGTTACTATAGAGAAATAAAATAGATATTTTACAAAACAACGAAATAAATTTTACTGTAGCCAGTTCTGAGTTTGGTTTAGAAAGGAAGAATTTTAAAAGATAGGTTAACAATGCAGTTGTTAAGAAATCAATATTGTTAAAATAGCAGCAAGAAAACATCATTTAGTAAAATGGAGGCAAATACGCAATTGCATGATTCCCGTAACAATGTAGCATAGAATTTAAAAAAAACAATTTAACTTTAAATGTATATAAATTCTTTAAGGTTATCTCATGTTTTTTTAAAAATAAACGTTTTTTAATTATGTAATATATATATACTTATTATTACTTTTACAATTTAAATTTTAGATAAAATTTGTACGCAAGTAATTACCTAAATAAACTAACAGTTTTTTTAAAAATGACAGTTTATATATAATATTAATAATAATAAACGTTTAACAATAATGGTAAAAAATATTAATACTTTTATTCTGTACATTTTTCTAACAGATAAAATAAAATTAATATTTTGTAATAATTTGTAATAATATTTTTTTATTAATTATTAAAAATTAAAAATTTTTTTATAAAAAGCATTCCAAATTTTTATTTTTATGCATTAAAATAAATCATTATTTTAATTAAATCTTTAAATTTTCTAATAAGTTTTATACAATTTTATCTATGTTTTTAATTTTTTAATAATATTAATCTATATATATGTAAAATAACATAGATTCCAATTTTAAAAAAAACATATCAAAAATGTGTCAAAATACATTTTTGGTGTTTATTGTAAGGACAATGGCGGAATCAAACTAATTTCGATTAAAGTAGAAATTTATTCTAAATTAATTTAGAACAAAGTAGTTGATAGTTGATTTTCACATTAACGTATTTTTCTTCTTCGTCAGCTTTTCTCTCTTTATGAGCGGGTCGCTATTTCTGGTCAATTTGCTATATTATGTTCTGTCCCAAACCGTTTGCAAGTATTATGTTACAGTTAAATAGTTTTGGTATATGTTCTTTACAGCTCACTGTTTTTATGCCTCAAACTTGCCTTTTTTAATGCTTGAAATTGAATAAATCGATTCATTTATTTTTTTTTTCAGATGGAGTTTTGATTTTGAAATTAACATATTATCATTATTATTGTTATAATTACCTGTCGTGAGCACATTTCAAATAATGAGATCATGAGAAGAACTGGCTCTCGTTCACCAGACATTTACTGTTCGATAGACCAGCAAGAATGGTTTTGGAACTGACGATTGAAAACGGCAAAAGAAAGGTTGGGGTAGACCGGAAGAAAACTTGGCTGATAATTATTCGAGAAGATCTAATTGAAATAAATGTTTCACGGGATCAAACAAAACGTTTGACAAAATATTGTTGTTGTTTTATGTTCTTTTCGAATCATGGGACCTTGTTTTTCGCAATAATTGTTATTTTATTGCCTACATGCTTACTTTTAAAGTAAAATGGTTTTAAAATATAATAATATATATTAAATTATTATTGTTATTGTTATTATTAAATATTTTGCTTTCTTTTTAAACTTTTAAAGTTAAACATTTTGCACATTAAACACTGAGCTAAAAAATCGATTACTATGGTCAATCTTCTTATTAGAATTATTCTGCTTTTATTTATTTGTGATTGTTAAGAGAAATGGTGTTTATCAGTTATTTTTTCTTTTAAAAGGCCAAATTACACTAGAGTTTGTGTGTACTATTGCACACCGAAATATTATATATTTTTTCAATAAGTGGGCACTTCAGTAAAGCCCTACGGTGACCCTCATTTAATGTCAGTAGTAGGAATCAAATCTAAGCTTACCCATGTTCAAGTTAAGCACTGTGCTGCTAGGCCATCCTGGTTATTAAATTATTCATTATAACAACTTTATTTCAAAACTTGATAATTCTGTCTTTTTTTAATTCATTATTTACTTAAAGTTCAATTTCGAAAAATATATTAAACAGGTATTTAAAAAGTAGTCAATAATATAATTACATGAACAAAATGTTTTTAATTAGTTTTGTTCGGTTACAATTGCAATTGCCGTTAGCTGTGTTTTCAAGTTAATAACAAAATGCGGTAATTGGAATAAAAAAACGACATTTTACATTTATGAGTCACGTCCATGTTTGGCAAATACTATATCAATTACAAATTTTTGTATTTAATTTCAATTTTGTGTTAATTAACAAGAATTGTAAATTAATTTAAATATGTTAATTTTGTCAACGTTCTATTCATTCTTTTAAATTTAGAGCTTAACATGTTTTGTAAAGTCAATATTTAGTTCAGTTGAACAAATAAACAGACTTCCGGCTTCTGTACCGTTCGAGTAGAAATGCAATTAACAATGTAAAACGATCATTTTAATAGTACATTTACATTTTATTTATTATTTAGTTTATAGTGCTTAAATGCTAAACGAAAAACGTTTTTAGGCAGAGAGATAGTTAATTTTGAGCTAAACACTTAATCAGAAGGATTATGCAATAATTATATATAGTTTGGATTAGAAAAGATTCAATTTAGCCAGTCCCAAGCCTGGATAAAGAAGGATCGTTTGAGCGCGCAAGGTTAGCAACCTGGCCTCTGTAAAATATTTATACTGCTACGGAAACAATCAAAAGGACGTCATTCCGGTAAACAACGGTAAAGAAGTGATCGCACGTATCTGGATGACAAAGTTACACAGATGACAGGGTTGAGTGAAAGCCGAAAGGAAGCTCAATCTTCGATTTGCAGAATCTTCAATGCCAACGATACTTTGTTATTGTTGTTGTTGTTGTTTTGCTGTAATTGTTGTCTTATTATCCCATGCTTATTTTCAAAGCAAAAGGGTTTTGTATAATATAATATAATATAATATAATAATAATAATAATGTTATATGGCATAGTGAACAACGTTCAACTAATTAACGATAAGGACTAATTGTTTCAAAAAACAATTACAGACTGCAACAAACTTGCTGGATAGGTCATATAGCTCTACCAAGAGATAACAAATTTAATCAGCCTCTTGGGTTTTAATTGATTTCAGAAAGAAACAAAATTAAAAAGAAATCAATTTAACAATCCTGTTATTTCAAACGTACTCGATGACAAGTATAGAAATAAGTTAAAAAACGCTGTCTTAAAACCAACAATAACTGGTTGAAAAGCAAATGCAGAAAGCAGCAAAAAATGATTCTAACTGTTTGTATAAAACTGTCAGGAGTTAGAAAATACGCCAATATTCTAGTCAAAAAAAATGGTGGTTTACTTTTAACAGATTGTAAACAATTATTATCCATATAGATAGAGCATTTTAAAAAGGGGTATATGACCAGACCAAACCAAATGTCCTCATAATCTTTGATAACACTAAAGATATAAATGTGTTTCAAAAATTTGAAATATCCATTGATGACATTTCTATAACTAAAATCAAAGTTTCTTAACTAATAAACGGAATTTCTACTGTTTGCATAGATTGGTAAAGCTACCGAATTTTTTGCCACTATTAGTCAAACAACTATACATAACCTACGTATGTCCTAAAATGTCTTTTAGGTATTCTGAGTTTATGCTTGCACCTATTCATTAGAGCGGAAACAAACTTTAAGCAGTATATAATAATAACGTCATTTATTTTGTTTTCAAATTTTGTAATTTTATTGAAAATCAAAATACAGACTATCGCTTTTAAAAATAAACAATAATAAATTGTAGACAGTCAATCAAAATATTTTTTATAATAATAATGATTAAAATAAACACAATTTTACAAATGGCAAACATTAAATCATTATTTAGAACCTTGAAAAATACTTTTTAATAATAATAATACTGTCATTTATAAAACTGACATATTTACATCAACGTGTTTTTCAATCCGTTTAATTAAAAAAAATTTTAAATAATACTCTGTTCATTGTGTTGTGCTGGGATAGGCTAGTGGTACAGTGCACGGGTTGTACCTGGATGGGTTCGAATCCCACTACTGGTACTAAATGCGGGTCTATGTTCGGCATCGCTAAAATGTCTACTGCTAAAAGATGTGTTTTCCGTACAAACGTTTTTTATGCCAGAAGTTCACGTAGTTAATCCAAACAGTTTATTTTCCCATAATGAGGCATAAAAACAAATATTTTGAATGATCATTTTTGTGTAATAAAACCGACTGGACATTTCAGAAATTAGAAATATTTATCTTTTTCAATATATCAATTAGTTTATTTATAAATATTGATAAACGGCACAGCCTTGATTCAATTTTCAAATTTTGGTTAAGTTCATTATTTTAAAATTTACTTGTTTTTATCGCTTTGTGAGAAGCAGTTTTGAGAAAGTGGAAATTTAGCAAAACCAAACAAATAATGGCATTTAGGGCAGAAAATAACTTTTAAAGATGTATTTGCCCGGTTTTGAATATAAAGGTTCAACTATTTTTGTCCATATTTGTGTTAACAGAGGAAAAGGACAAAAAGCAAATTATGCTTTTAATATATATATATATATATATATATATAATCCCTAAAAAATACTTTAAATAATCTAAAAATTTTACTAAAATAAATAAAAAGCGTGTAAAAATTTTTAAGTATTGAATAGTTTGATGTATTATGCACTACAAAGTACTTAATAATTATAATTTCTCTTCTTTCTAATCACTTAACTTTGGAAATTTGAGATGCTCTTGGTTAGATTGTTTATATCACTTGATAACATTTTGTTTTCAACAAAACTCTGGAAATAAACACACAATTGTTTAATATTTAAATAAATAAATCAATATTTTGTTTTATTAAATTAAAATACTTAAAAATATTAATGTTTGTATTGTAAGGTGGCAACTTCCAAAAAAATAACTATTTCTATTTTAACAAATAAATTGTTTAAATATAAGTTTAAAGTAAACGTATGTAACCTAAACACTAATGCTCACACACATTGAAATAGCACTATTAAATATATTTAATATAATTCTCTATATAACGGCTATTTCATACTTTATATTACACTAATACAATGTTTTTTTAATAATTCCAATTCCTTATATACTTGTAACTTCGCCTAGTTTGAATCAGAAATGATTCAATTTAGCCAGTCCCAAGCTTAGATAAAGGATGAAAGTTTGAGCTTAAGGTTAATAACCTGGACTCTGTAAAAAATTTAAACTGTTACAAAAACAATCAAGAGAACACCATTCCGGCAAACAACGGCAGAGAAGTGATCGCACATATCTGGATGACAGGGTTGAGTGAAAACTGAAAGGAAGCTCAATCTTCGATTTGCAGAATATTCAATACAAAAAATTAACCAATTAACAATTAACTTAACAATTACAGACTTTGCAGCAAATGTGCTGAGTAGAAGATGAGATTCTACAAAATAACAATGGATTTTATCAGTCTCCTGAAATCTAACTGATCTATGAAAGAAAAGAAATAGAGGAAGATCAATCTAACAATCCTGTTATTTGGAAAATATTTAATGATAAGTATAGCACCTTATATAAAATGGTTAAAAAAGTTGCCGCAAAGATAAGAATGATTGGTTAAAAAACAAATGCAGAAAAGCAGATAAGGCAGCAGCAAAAAATGATTCTAAGACTCGGTATAAAATTGTAAAACAACACCGATATTTCAATCAAAAAGTAGTCGTTTTCTTTTAACAGATGATGAGCAATCATCTAGATAGGTAGAGCATTTTAAAGTACTTAATCAGCCCATGCCAAATACCCTCATAAATTTTGATAATGATAATAAAATATGTATTGATGACATTTCTGTAAATGTAGTGAATTAGGTTGAAAAACAATAAAGCAGGAGGACTTGACGGGATAACTGCAGAGATCTTTAAAACTGGAGGTAATGTTGTAGCAAATGAGCTAGCTTATTTATTTAATGTTATATGGTATAATAAACAAGTTCTAAGTCATTGGAGTCAAGGGGTAACTATTACTCTTCCCAAAAGGGGAGCTCTGAACGATTGCAATAATGGGCGGGGAATAACCTTCTTATCTGTTCTTAGTAAGGTGTTTTTCAAATTAATTTTAAATTGTTTAAGTAATGCGATAGATAAACATCTTCGAGAACAACAAACAGGTTTTCGGAAAGGAAGAAGCTGTATTAAACAAATATGCACTCTCCGTAACATTATTGAACAGAGTCAAGAATTTCAGCAACCACTTACAATCAATTTTATTACCGAATACCGTTGAGGTATGTAAATATTATGCGTTCGCTATACCGAAATTCAAGTTGCTGTGTTTGAACAAAAAGTGATCATACTGCTATGTTCGAAATTGTTACAGGTGTAGGCTAAAGTTTATTTTGTCACCGTTTCTGTTTTTTCTGGTAATCGATTTCATTATGACCAGATCTATGAATAATTTGTCTTATGGTATCAAATGGAACTATGACAGATTAACAGATTTGAATTTTGCAAATAATCTACTTAGTAAAACTCTAGAAATGATGCAAAATATGGCAACACGTCTTAGTGATATCAGTTCTCATATTGGCGTACGGATTAATTGTTTAAAAACAAAAGTGAAACAATGATTTGCCCATCAAAATTAGTAGATAAAATATTGATACTGTTGATTCCTTTACATATCTGGGAAGCACCATTGTTAAAAACAGAAAAACCAAAATTGATATTAAAGCCAGACTTGGAAAAGCAATGTCAGTTTTCAATAGACTCAAATCAATATGGTCATGTTCTTCCATTTACCTAAAGACAAAACTTTGTTTGTACGCATCAAAAATCATTTTTACAGCGATATATGGGAGTAAAAAGTAGAAGTAAACAGACAAGATTGATAATTTGGTAGATGTTTTTGCCACTGTCATAAAAATATTTTAAAAATTACCTGGCACAATCACATTTCAAATACTAAGATCATAAGAATAATTGACTCTTGTTCACTACATCACATCATTACGCCCAAAAGTCCAGCAAGAATGGTTTTAAAATAAACGATTGAAAATGGTAAAAAAAGGTTGGGATAGACCACAGAAAAGTTGGCTAAGAAACATTCGTGATAACCTAATTAAAATGAATGTTTAATACATGAAAAACATTTTGTTGTCTTGTTATTCTTTTTAAATTATGAGACTTTGTTTTTATTTTTTGCTGTAATTGTTATCTTATTGCTCCATGCTTATTTTCAAAGCAAAAAAGTTTTGTAGTAATAATATTAAATAACAATAATATATCCGTGAATCATGAACCTACTGCACAGCAGTTCACTGTGTTTACTTTTTGGTAGATAGGTGTAAACATACACTCAGGGTACTTACAAAATATTTGTAGATATTAAATTAAAGGAGATTATTATTATTATTATTATTATTATTATTATTATTATTATTATTATTATTATTATTATTATTATTACAAAACCCTTTTGCTTTAAAAAAATGAGCATGGGGCAATAATACAACAATTACAGCAAAACAACAAAAATAACAACAAAGTCTCGTAATTTAAAGAAAACATGAGACAACAAAATGTTTCCATGTATTTAAGCATTCTGCCAACCGTTTTGCTTGATCCCCCAGGAAACATGCATTTTAATTAGAACTTCCCGAATAGTTCTTAGTCAACTTTTCAGTGGTCTATCCCAACCTTTCTTTTACCATTTACAATTGTCCATTCCAAAACCGTTCTTGCTGGTCTTTTGGGTGCGGTAAACGTACAATTTGACCAAGTAATTTTCTCCATCTAATTGTAATGATGTCATGTAGTAAACGAGAGTCAGTTCTTCTCATGATCTCATTATTTGAAATGTGATCGTGCCAGGTAATCTTGCAATAATTAGGCGGTTTTGATAATTTTTGTAAACAGTGACATCATTACAAAGATGCTGTCAATTACCCAAACACATTTTGGTTTCTTCTTACGTTTGACACGGCTGTAAAACTATCAACAACAATTGTCCAATGTGCTGTACATATAAAAAAGTAATAAAGAGGTAATTACGTCGAGAACAATATAAACAACATCAACTTTAAATAAAAAAAGTTGCAAACATATACAAAATAAATTTGTGACTGAAGAGAATGTTCAAAATGAATTCATCTCACAGTTTTGGTCTTCTATTATATTTTATTTGGAATTATAAAGGGAACAACCCCCACCCACCCAATTTTGTAACATTTAGGCTTTTTCCTAACATCTTAAAATAAACGTTTTAAAAAGTTGTGTTTTTCCAGTATACCTTATTGCGATATTCAAAACGTTTTCTCAATCAATCTTTTCTGTATTTGTTGTAAAACAAAAGTCATCTAATTTAATTTCTATAGAACAAGTTTCCAATACTTTTATTTTATAATAAAAACGGCTTAATTTTTTATTATTAAAAACTCCTTACCAGCAAATAACTACATTTTTGTAAATTATATTTTACAATGTGAAAATCCCGTATATTTTAATTTTTAAGTTATGCAATAATTTTTTCGACTTGATGCAATTTCTATTTTTATCCCCAAAAAATATATAAATGTTCTAACATGATTCTTTTTTAATTTACTCTAAATTTTTATATAAATTATTTACAAAAATATTGATTTTTTGACTTATTTTTAAGTAAAACAGTTTACTTTTAATAGGAAAGTACCTACTTATATTTAGTTGTACCATTTTTCAGACAAACTCAAGTCATTACGATTACATTAAAACAAATAGTTTAAAATTGTTATTTTATTTTTTTAAATAGTAGTTAATTTCAATACACGCATTAATTTTTTTTAATTACAATTTTTATTAATATTATGAGCTAATTATAATGTTAATATGAAGTTTGACAAATAACAATTTTAGCAACTAAACACTGTTTAAAATAAATAAAAATTGAACACACAAATTGAAATTAATTTAATTATAACAAAAATTATGTAAATTACATTCAATAATTATGTCTATATCAGTGTACAGTTTTAAAAATAGTATTTTACTGTTTGTATATTTTAAAACAAATAGATTTGACTTGAAAAAATATGGAATACTTAACACCATTTAGTATCATATTTTTTTAATTTAATTTATTTTAAACCAACCAAAATTCATAATTTAAATTTTATATTCTCTTAATTTTTCTTATTAACGTTTTTAGAATATATAAATATATATATATACATGCGTGTTTCCTTAATGGAAACTAATCAAACTAAAAAATGATTAAGTTAAATAATTTAATATTAAAATGCGTATTACTAATTCCCGTTATCAAACTCCAAAAATGTTTTGAATAATGATTTGTTTGTATGCTTTTTATGTACAATAGTTAATATTAGTTATATGTTGTAACTAAATTTATTTTAATTTTATTATATTTAATCTAAATATATATAATTTAATTTAATTTATACGTTTTATAGTGGTATATAATAATAAAGCAAAATATACTCTACTATTAATCAAATATTTTTACTAAAAATTATAATTGAGTGAATATTTATTTATTTAAAACCTGCTTTTATTCTACTATTTAAAAGGTTTTTATTCTGGGTCTAATTTTTAATTTAGAACATATAATGCAGTGTTTGTTTTTATTTATCAAGTAAATAAAGTAATACATATTGTAGACTAAATAATAATAATAATAATAATAATAATAATAATAATAATAATAATAATAATAATAATAATAATAATTAATTGTTCATTGTAAGTAATACTTTTAAGTGCAATTGTAAAGCATTTTAGCAACAAAATAAACAATTAAAAATTGTGTAGCTAAATTATTTAAAAAATTTAAGTAGAAATTAGTAATATTACTAACATTATTAGTGTTATGAATATTATTACAACCCCTAAAAAATTGTTGCATCAAACGCAATATAAACTTCTTTATTAACCACCTAACATTACTAACAGATTTAGCTTTATTACTTTGTGTACAATTTTGCATTATAACTAAAATATAATTATAATTATATCAATATATACCATGAATAATTTTTAAATATATAAAATGTTATGCAATAGATAGTCAATGGTTGAGTAAAAATATTAAAAAAACAGGTACAAATTATAGAGAATTGTTTTTAATACAAAATAGTACTTTGTGTTTCGTACTACAAAACAGTTAATAATAAATGTGATGATTTTTCTTAATTGATATGACAAAAATAATTTAATATGCTGTTGGTTGACTTATGAACATATTTTTATAAAATCTTATTTTAAACAAATTTTTTTTACATTTGGATATACTATTGAATAATTAGTTTTATTAAGGTAAATAATACTTGGTAACATTAATGTTAGTTTAAAGTAAGTATTAATTGAAAATTGATTTTGTTTTAATGGTTGTGCAAAAATTTTGATAAGTAGTTTTACTAAATTTCGTTCAAACATTTTTTATCAATTAATTTATTTTTATTTTTTGGTTGCTACTTTGAATGTTTTACGAGAAACATCGTTCAATAGTAAACATTTTAGCGAAGCCAAACGTGGGCCCGCATTTTAGTTAGCCGGTGGTGGGATTTAAACCTCCATGCCCACCGAGGTCTGAATTCGAGCGCTGTACCGCTAGACCATATATATATATATATATATATAGGATATACTATTAGATAATTAGTTTTAAGGTAAATAACACTGGTTTGTGACTAAAGAGAATATGCGAAATAAATTCATTTTACAGTTTACGGTTTCTATTATTTTTGTTTAAAAAATAACAAGTTGAAGTTTGATAACAGCAAACTGTTAATCTGCTCTCTTTCTCTCTTTCTCTCTCTCTCCCTCTCTCTCTCTTTATATATATATATATATAACTGTAATACCGTATCTCCGCCTAGATGATCAGATATAAACTAATTTGTCCAGTTTGAAATTTGAATTAAAGAGGATGGCTTTTGGCAGGAATGACATCTGCCAGTAAAAAGTTTATACCAAACCTATTTACTAGTTATAATGCCTTAAATCGGTTGGATACAGAATCAAATAGGAAAAACCAACTAGAAACAGCAACTCTTTATTGAAGAGGGAATGGTTTAAAAGAAAAAGTGCAAGTTTAATACCATTGATTTATACTTAATCAAATTGAAAGCTTAAACAAAATTAGAATTCAGTTTATAGGCACTTCAATCTATGACACATTAATAAATTTATGTTTCTTGGTGTTTTGAATAATTAAATAGATGTACAATGACACATTTCGTTCTAGGTTTTTTAACTCAAAAAAAGTATACAACAACAAGATTAATCTCTATAATTGTACATTAAAATGTTGGCTTTAAAAATCGTCTATATTGAAATTCTATTTGGATTTTACCGAATCTCGTTAATGCAATTATGCTGCTTTCATTTCTTCGCTAAGTTGTATTGGCCAAGTTTTGTAATTTTGCGCTCAAGCCCTTCTCTTATCTCAACTGCACTGGGGATTGACTGCGGTAGAGTTATATAATATATATTATATTATATTATATTATATTATATTATATTATATTATTTATATATATATATAACATTTTTATCAAGATACTCAAATTGGTAGAAATCTAAAAATAGGTAAGCATAAATTTAGATTTTTTCCTCGTTTAATAATTAGCAAAATTATTTTCTGTGAAATATGTAAGTAGTAAAAATCGTTATTATTATTTCTTTAATTGTTCATGTAAACGTCAATCATAAAAAGGTGTACATTTTAATGCAAACAAATTGTATTTTTTAATGTTTTATTTATACAATTTTATTAATTTTTTATTATTGAACAAAATGTATCTAATTTCTGTTTCGTTTTCCAAATTTAAATTAACAGGTGATATTATTTATGTAAAAACAATTAACATAATAATAATAATTATTATTATTATTATTAGTATCCCAGTAGACAATATGTATATGGCAAAACAAATTGTTCCAAACATTTGCAATATTAAATATTATTTTTATTTGATTTTAAATGTTTACAGCAAAAAATTGTGTCTTTCAAGCAAACAATTTTAAAGTATCGAAACAGATGTAAAAATAATTAAAAATCTGCAAATTCAATCAATATGTATTATTTATAAAAGTATACAAATTTAAATTATATGTATATATATAACTTGAATTTTTTTTAAATTGTAAATTGCATATTTCAAAATGTATCTTGTTCAATTTTTGCAACTTTGTGTGATAAGCTCAGCATAAACAATATTGCTTTCGATAAATTGTTCAACTTTGATGCCTTAATAACGATTAATTTGGTAACACAGTTGAAGCGTAGTCAATTTATAATATTTATTGACCATTATAATTTTGTTAAATAGTATTATTTTAATCTACCGAAAGATGTTTAAGTTTTACCTCTATCCGGTTTGGTTTGAGAATTTTTTATTGTAAAGGATTTTCGCTCTAAATCACACTTTGTCGAAACGTTTATTCAATCCCAGGTAGCAATTAGTTTAATAAACTTTTTCTAAATGGTTTTTGGTTACGTTTTTTTGCTCTATTTTGTCACCTTCAATTTTATATTTTGAAACTATTTTGCTGGTTTTTCGACAAGGTACTGAACTCCTATAAAATATTTACAATAATTGTTAATGCGTTTTTAAGAATTTTTATTAGAATTGTCAAATTCACTTGAATAATAAATCTACTTGTTTTTTAAGGGAACCAGAAGAAATGTACAGCTGTTTTATCCTTATTTGGAATCAGCATCAGCAGTGTATACCTTTCAAGTTTTACACACACACACACATGAACTTGAATCCCTGCCCTATCCGGTGTCAGACCAGTGCCTTAACCATTGAGCTACCAGTGGTTGAATTTGATCTTGTAGATCTATTATTTATAATTATTTTTTATTTGTTTTTTTTTATTTTTTGGGGGAAAAGAAGGGCCAAGTTCCTAAAATTTTTCTTTAATATTTTTATATTATAATTAATTTTAAATTGTATATATTACAAAATTTCAAAACTAATTAATTTGCTATAAATTAAATATATATGCAGTAACGTGTGCTGGACTATGTAAACATTTGTAAAATTATGTAAAGAAATAATAGCTTTTTTTGAAATTACTGTTACTCAATCGTTTTATGTTATCAACTTCATATGTGTAGCTTTTGCCATTTACTCATTTGAATGCTATTTATCCAAAAACTCCAAGACATCTAAATATTTATAATTGTAAAAAATTAAGTATTGATAGCCCATATTATTTTAGGATAATTACTTTTTTCAAAAAATATCTTTCTCAAGTTAAAACTAAAAAAAATAAAAAAATAAAAGTTTATTGACAAGTCCCCTAAAGAATATTTTACCAAGTTATTAATTTTTTATTTAACTAAAATACTTGTTTAAATGAAATAGTTTAACATTTTGTATGTATGTATATAGGTGCAGTAGTTGAGTGGTACAACGCTGGCCTCGAACTTGGATAGGCATGTGTTTAAATGTCCAAGGCCATCAACAAACGCGTCTTTTAATCAAATCTCTAACTTCCAAAATATGCTTACCGTACAACGTTCAAGCATTAACAACCAAATAGATAAATAAATAATAAACGCATTTGTAACAGTATATTTGAATATTATTTTGAAATAAAAATAATTAATTGTTTGGTAAATAAATTTTAAAATAGAAAGTGTTTTAAAAATTAATACTAGTCAAATGTTAAAATGATAACTTTTAAAGTGAAAATACAACTTTTAGATTATTCAATTTCAATTGATGTTTAAACAAAAACTATCATTATTATAATTACGATTGTATTGAGTTTTATTTAATATTATATTAAACATACAGTTGGCACACAAACACATTTCTACTATTAGTCATCAAAATACAACGTACAAATAAATAGTTCAAAAGAAATTATAGATAAAATACTAAAAGTCACTATTCAGTGACTGAATCATCACAAAATGGTTGTATAAAATAATCTATGTAATAGCTTATAACAAATAAAATACGTTATTCAAATTGTTGTAACATTTATTCATTTATTTTACAAAATGGGGGTTGCCAATTACAAGTTTCAAATGTTCTTCTCTTTTTGTCTAGATAGCTAAAGCGCTAAACGTACAGCTGGATAGACACTAATTACAGATTTTTATTTAAAATTTTACTTTGCATCAACTTGATTAACATCTTCAAACATTTCCAAAATTAATGCTAAATAAGGTTGAAAATTCGAAATTTACTACTTTAAATAAATAAATATAAATGTAACAGAAGACGTGAAGACTATAAGATAAATTTATTTCGTATATGCATACTGCAATAATTGGCTTGATAACCGTATTTCAGTATCACGACAGGTTTTATTTTATTTGAAATTATAAAGAGAACTCTCCACCCCCAATGCTTTAGATGTTTAAAACAAAGACTCCTAAATCGATTATTCAAGTACTGAATAAAATAATTGCTTTGAGATGTAAATTCGTTACCGATAATTTTTTTAATAAGTATGTACCAACAGTTGTTAAAAATAAAGTTTATAAAATGCTTGAAACTAAACCGGCTTGCTGTTACAGATCAAAATTTTTAAAAATAAACATTATCCCACATCGAATCTTCTTCAACGACAATTGAACAATACAAAAACACACTCAAATCAAGTTCATTCAATTCTCAAGTTACATTGAAAAGAAAACCCGTCGTGACACTGAGAAACGGTTATTAAGCAAATTATTACAATTTGAATATACGAAATGAATTTATCTTACAATATTGACGTCTTTTATTTAGAATTTTTATTTAGAATTATAGGTGTGAATCCAATGCTCTAAATATAAATGTGAAAATTGAAA
Source organism: Cardicola forsteri (assembly GCA_025895645.1). NCBI lineage: Eukaryota > Metazoa > Platyhelminthes > Trematoda > Strigeidida > Aporocotylidae > Cardicola > Cardicola forsteri. Next base: position 199,301 of record JAKXYG010000473.1, read on the forward strand.
AAAATAACTGAAAAGTAGTAAACTTTTTTGACAAGTACGCGGACGTTGTATGATGATTGAATCCAATACTCGTTACTTGGATATACTTGTCATTTGTTGTTTGCCCACATACATTGCGTTAAAACATCATTAAATAAAACAACATTGATCATACAAACTACAGTATTTAAATGAACAAGTAAAAACAACTCATGAATAGCAAAAATGTGATGTTTGTTTATTTGAAGGAAAAATTGATAAATATAATAATCAGCCATGTTTAATTAAATGGTCATAACTAGAAAATGTTAAAAGCTGAATTGTTAAATTGTTTTTAATTAATTTTCATAAATCATAATTGCTACGCTCTTATCAACTCTTTATTTAACTAACTGACTTAGTTTAATTAAAGAAATTTCCAACTTAGAGATCTTAACTGAAAATGAATATGTATTTTGAATATTAACATGACAAATTTTATTATTCAAAATTAAATAAATAAAATCATTTTTGCGTTGAAGCTTTTGCCACGATGATAGTAGAGCGCTTGACTACAAATTCAGACTAAAACCTTTAATAAATGACTATTTATCAAAACATGTTTTGTTGTAAAACATTTTAAACAGTCAAAACAAAAATAAATAATTTTTAACAAATACCGTGTTCCTAATCAACTAAAACCAAGTAGATTTCTTATTTTAGTAAATCTGCCAATTTTAATATTTTATACTCAAAAATCCATTAATAAATATAGCCAAGTCGTGTTATATAAGCTATTAAACCTGTACGGTATGCCAGGATATATATGGTAAAAACCCCCAGTGGAAGGAATCATTTACTTGTTTGTTAGTGATAATAACGTGCAACATTTGAAAATACTTAACAATTAGCAGTGATTAGATTTACTACAAATAGTAAATTTACAAGACTAGTTTCAATTAGCCGTAACTCAATGGTTAAGGTACTGGCATAAAACCAGATGGGGCGTAGGTTCAAATTTGTGTGTGTGGAACTTAAAAACCCATTTCAAACAAGGATACAACAGCTGTACAGTGCTCCTGGTTTAACCGAAACTAAGTGAATTTATTATTCAAGTAAATCTGACAATGCTAACGCTTGAAAACCCATAAATAAATAAATATTTGGTTGAATTAAATACATTTTGCCACAATGGTGCAATTGAAATGCGCTAATTACAATTTAGGCTCTAACCTACGACACTTTTACTTATAATAATATTTTTCATTACCGTTTTTTTTCAATTTAAAATAAAATAATAATTAATAAAACAATACTTTAACGTTAATATTTCGTAATTAAGTAGGTTGTTCAATTTTATTTACGTTTTTACAGAAAATTACAAGCACAAAATTAATCCTTTGTTGCAAAAGGTTTTTGTAACAATCCAATCATGTTATAAATGCAATTTTAACTAGTAACATTATATAAACGGTTTGTTAGAAAAACCTTTTTAAATACACACTAATATTACGGATTTAATCTAGCCAGTCCCAAGACTGGATAAAGGAGGAGGGTTTGAGCGCAAGGTTAGCAACCTTGCTTTAGTAAAAAATGTATACTGCTACGGATTTAACACCAGATTTGCAAAAGTAATAATTTTACAAATCTATGCCCCTACTGAGGCTACTGAAGAGAACTGAAAAATATCTTCTATAATTAATTACAAATTTTGTTGGATGATGTTCCAAGAAGAGACATCAAAATATTGATTGATGATTTCAATGCAAAATTAAACAAAGACAGATCTGGGTACTTCTCAAATGTTGGACCACATGGCTATGCTGATAGTATAAATAATAATGGTTATAGGTTGTTGACGCTAAACAATCATTTTGGAATGAGTGTTGGTAACAGATTTTTTGCTCATAAAAATATACGCAACGTAATGTGGATTATTCCCTACGATAAAACAGCAAACGAGATTGTCAACATTTGTATCAGCGTAAAATGGCGATCTTCATTGCAAGATGTACGTAGATATCGCGGTGCAGATATTGGTTCTGATTACAATCTTGTTGTTGGAAGAGTACGTTTAAAATTAAAAACAGTAGTAACCAGCAAAATGTTACTTTTATTTTCGTATGGGAAACTTAAGCAGTCAAATATTTCAAACCAATTCTATGATTTGTTAAAAAGTTGTTTCAAAAAGCAATTACAGACTTTGCAACAAATGTGCTGAGTAGAAGATGAGGCTTTACAAAAAAACAATGGATTTCATCAGTTTCCTGGAATTTAATTGATTTTTGAAAGAAAACAAAAATAGAGAGAGATCAATCTAACAATCCTGTTATCTGAAAAATATTTGATGATAAGTATAGAACTTTAGATAAACAGGTTAAAGAAGTTGCCGCAAAGATAAGAATGATTGGTTAGAAAACAAATGCAAAGAAACAGATAAGGCAGCAGCAAAAATGATTCCAAGACTTGGTATAAAATTGTACAACAACACCGATATTCCAATCAAAAAATAATCGTTTACTTCTAACAGATAATGAGCAATCATCTAGATAAATAGAACAGTTTAAAGAAGTACTTAATTAGCCCATGCCAAATACCCTCATAAATTTGATAATGCTAATGATATAAATGTAACTTAAAATCCGGAAATATATATTGATGACATTTCTGTAAATAAAGTGATTTAGGTTGGAAAATAATAAAGCAGGAGGACTTGACGAAATAACTGCAAAGATGCTTAAACATAAAAATGACTCTGCAGCATGCGAGCTTGCTTATTTATTTATTTTTATATGATATAATGAACAAGTTCCAAATGATTGGCGACATGGAGTAATTGTCATTCTTCCTAAAAAAGGAAGTCTGAACGATTACAATAATGAGCGCGGAATAACCTTATTGTCTGTTCCCGGTAAGGTGTTTTGCAAAGTAACTATAAACTATCTAAATAATGCGCTAGATAAACATTTTCGAAAACAACAAGCAGGTTTTCGGAAAGGAAGAAGCTATATTTTTGTGTTTGAACAAAAAGTGGTCATACTGCTATGTTCGAAATTGTCACGGGGGTACGTCAAGGATGTATTTCGTCACCGTTTTTGTTTCTTCTACTAAATGATTTCATTATGACTCGATCCATGAATAATTTGTCTTATGGTATTAAATGGAATCATGACAGATTAACAGATTTGAATTTTGCTGATAATATTGGTCTACTCAGTGAAATTCTAGAAATGATTCAAAATATGACAACACGTCTCAGTGATATCAGTTCTTGTATTGGCTTACGGATTAATTGTTCAAAAACAAAAGTGTTGTACACTAAGTCAAAAGATTATTTTTTCATCAAGATTATTGGACAAAATAATGATACTGTTGATTCCTTTACATATCTGAGAAGCCTCATTGGTAAAAACGGAAAAAACCAAAATTGATGTTAACGCCAGACTTGGAAAGGCAATGTCAATCTTCCATAAACTCAAATTAATGTTCTTCCATTCGCCTGAAGACAAACCTTTGTTGGTACGCATCAATAATCATTCCTACCGCAATATTTGGGAATGAAACTTGAAAGTGAACGGGAAAATACATAATGGTGAATGTTTTTTATTGAAAAATTGACAGTTTGCAAAATGATTAATATTATTTATTATTAATAATTAAATATTTTTATTCTCAATAAAACCATAATTTTAATTGATTTCTAGTATTAACTGTATTTAATGCTAATGATCCTGAGGATTTGACTAATGCTTATAAAGTTTCAATTTCCAATAATGGTAATAATCCTGACTGTTCATCCTCCATGTGGTGCATCCTCGACCAGGTGTCCATATGTACCTAGACTAATAACATTAATCTAGTGCACAGCGGTGTAATTAGGCTCCTGCTTTAACGGGTGGGTGCAAGCATACATCCAAGATAATTAAAAGTTTTCTTAAGATATGCCATATCCGTTCGACTAAGAAAGATAACCCTGTCAGCTTCGTCAATTGTTGCCAACAGTAGCAGCGTTACAATGATGCCGTCAACGTTGATTAAATTATCAAAATTAAGCGTTTTGTATGTTGCATAAATATATAAAATAATAAAGAAGTGACCACGTCATTAAACCAAAATGAATGAATGTTATTAGGTTCTTTACAAACTGGTAATATTATTATTATTATTATTATTATTATTATTATTATTCCAAATAAAAATATAAAAAGACGTAAACTGTGAGATGAATTCATTTCGTATATTCTCGTCAGTCACAAACATATAACATTTTAGTATTATATATATACAACACATTCCTAACTGGATTAATAAGAGGTTAAACGGAAATGAACACTCATCTACATCCTCCATATTACGTCACTTACTACAAACCAAACATCAAATCAACTTTAAAAATTGTTTTAAAGTGCTAATTACTTCTCCAGCTTCGAATATGTTGAAAATTCTTGAATCTGTTTATATTCACACATTGAAACCTGCTTTGTGTGGACAAAAATAGTTTGTCACTACATTGAACTTAGCTTGGTCGTAATGATTGTGTGTAAATGTTTGAGTTGTACTAATTTAAATTTTATCTGTACCCCTCCCTTTTTTTGTATATATATACTAAAATGTTATATGTTTGTGACTGACGAGAATATACGAAATGAATTCATCTCACAGTTTACGTCTTCTTATATTTTTATTTGGAATTATAAAGGGAACCCATTATGCTTTATTAATTATTATTATTATTATTATTATTATTATTATTATTATTATTATTATTATTATTATTATTATTATTATTATTATTATTATTATATATTATATATACAAAACCCTTTTGCCCTAAGAATAAGCATGGAGCAATAAGATAACAATTACAGCAAGACAACAACAAATTCTCGTTGGCATTAAAGATTCTGTAAATCGAAGATTGCGCTTTCTTTCGGCTTTCACTCAACCTTGTCATTTGGTAACTGTTCCATCTAGATACGTTGTTGTTTGCCAAAATAGCGTCATCTTTCATTGTTTCCGCAGTAGTATAAATTTTTACAAAGGCCAGGTTGCTAACCTTGCGCTCAAACCCTCCTCCTTCATCCAGGCTTGGGACTGGCTATATTGAATCATTTCTAATCTTAACTAGGCGGAGTTATTAAAAAATTAGATTTAGATGTACTAAATCCAAATTATTATTATTACTAACATTATTATTAGTAGTAGTAGTAATAATAAAAATTAAACATGTAAAAATATAATTTTAAATACGTTTTAACAGAAGATTGATTGAAAAGTATTTATATTATATTTATAAAACTTTAATTAAAAGATTAAAAATAGGTTAGTAATATAATTACCTCTCCATTACATCTGTATTTACAAAACGTTAAACGATTTTATTTTTCATATTGTCGGTGCAAAAACGTTTTAGATGGACAACAAATTTAGGAAAATAACAAAGTGTATTGGCCATTAGACACTTTTAGCAAAGTCAAACGTGGGCCCGCATTTAGTGGGCCAGTGGTGGCTCGAGTTGACCGCCGTACAATGTACATATACTTTAAAGTAGCTTTCAAGTAACATGTGCGTATACTTGCATTCATTGATCAAGACAGAGGCACTCGGTCCCCAATGCATATTGGTATAACTCTACAATGGACATTATGGAAATAAAGAAATAGAATTATTACTGTTAGTGCACTATTCAAATCGACAAAATTGTTAGAATCATTAGCATAATAAAATGTAATTTTTATAAATTATTTTGTTTTAATATTTTTAAATATTTATTATTAACTAAATAATTATTGTATTTTATTTTAAAATTTATTTTCAAAATGTTTTATTAAAGAAAAACCATTTATGGTTTACAAATTTGATTACTTAAATATTGTCAGTAGTTTATTACAAAATATATAAATCTTTTAAGTATCAAATTTAAAGGCGTGATAAGTGTTTCAAAATTATAAACTATAAACATACAATTAATTACTTTTTATGTTCTTTTTTAAATAAACAAATAGAATAATTGTAAGTGGTATAAAATAAAAAACAAGTTTGAGTCCTACCACTGCATTAAATGCGGACTGAGGATTTGAGTAATGCTTATAAAGTCTCAATTTCCAATGATGGTGATATTCCTGACTGTTAGTCCTCCACGTAGTGCATCCTGGACTAGGTGCCCCTAGGCATCTAGACTAATAACAGCAGGGTCCGAGTAGACAGCGATATAACTGAGCTTCCGCTACGGCGGGTGGGTGCGAACATACACCCAGGATACTTAAAAGGTATCTAAATGTATACGTATATCATGTGTAGCCCTTGGGCTAAGGGAGATAACCCTGACAAAAAATCAGGCGGCCTCGTTAATTTTTGCGAACAATGGCGACGTCACAAGGATGCCGTCTACCAGCCAAGAAACTTTGTTATTCTTCCACGTTTGTCTACGCTTGTCAAGCCATCGAAATCGATCGTTCTACATGTCGTATAAATATGGGAAATAATGAAGAGGTGACCACGTCACCAACTAAAATTAATGAAAATTAATGAAAATTAAATGCGGACTCTCGTTTGACTTCACTAAGTGTCCACTTGCATATTTTGTTTATTTCAAACCTCCTTCCCTGTGAAAAAGTACAAAGCAACAAGATTATTCCATATAAATGTACATTACAATTTTAGTTTTGAATATTCTACATGTTAAAGATTGGAAATTCCATTCGAATTTTCCCGAACCCCATCGTCGGAATCATGCTGCTTTTACTTCTTTGCCGTAGTTAAATGAAATGGTGTCCTCTTGGTGTTCTTTAACAACCATTTTTTTACAGAGACCAAGGAGCTCTATCTTGTGCTCAAACCCTCCATTTTTTAAACGGACTTGGGACATTAATTATAATCAAAGAATATGTTTAAAGGTTGTGCCGGGGTGGTCTAGCGGTACAGGGCTCGATTTGGACCTCGGTGGGCATGGGGGTTCAAATCCCACGACTGGCACTAAAATGTGGGCCCACGTGCGGTTTCGCTAAAATGTCTACTGCTAAAAGATGCGTTTCTTGTAAAACATTCAAAGTAGCAAATAAGGAAAAACATAACTTACTAAAAATTATTTTGTTTTAAATATTTAAGCAATATCAACTAAAATAATAATCAAAAAATAATTAATATACTATTTTAATGTAGACTAAAATATCGTACCATATTTATTGTTTTTACTACATTATTTATTATTATTATTTTACGTATTGTATGATATTATAATTGTAAATATCATTTCTCATATTTTGCATTTATTTTGACAGACTAACACTGTCCAACTCCGCATAGGGAAGATCAGAAATGAACCGATCTATCCAGTTCCAAGGATGAATAAAAAAGGATTTGGGCTCAAGGTTAGCATGTGCAAAAAATCTATATTGTTACAGAAATAACAAAAGAACACTATTTCGGCGAACAAGAGCACGACTCAGATGACGGGTAAAAGGGTAAAAGCTCGATGCTTGATTTGCAGAATTTTTTAATGAACACAGAAAATTACGTGGTTTAATGTTTTCACTTACCGCCTAAAAGAGCATCAAGAACGGGTTTGGAATAAACAATGAATAATGACGAAGGAAAGGTTTAGATAGGCCGTACAAAATGTGACTAACAACTTTTGGAAAAAATCGATTGCAATGAATATTTTATGGGATCAAACAAAACGTTTGGGAAAATGTTCCAATACGTGGAATCATTTTGTTGCCTCTGTTGTTCTTTTTAAATCATGGCACATTGTTGTTGCTACTGTTATCTTCTTGTCCCAATGCTTATTTTAAAGTAAAAGCGTTTATAATAATTGTAATTAATAATAAATCATTATTGGAAACTGTTTAAACCTTTTATGTTAATGCTCTTATTTGTACAATTGACCTTATTTTAAACTGCATTTTAACAACTATTTTATTTATCAATGAGTTTTTAAGGGATTATTTGTATTTAGAAATGTTATATTAGTATTGTCAGATTCACTTGAATAATAAATTTACTAGGTTTTTAAGTTGACCAGGAGCACTGTACAGCTGTTTCATCCTTACATTTGAAATCATCAGCAGCGCATACCTTTCAAGTTTTACACACACATGAACTTGAACCCACGCCCTATCTGGTGTCAAGCCAGCGCCTTATACCACTGAACTACGGATGAATGTCCTTGGATCTGTAAATTTATTATTTATAGTAAATGTGATCAATTTTAATTGCCCAGTAACCTCTAATGCTGCTACGTTACTACCGGTTTAGCAAGTGAGGGAACCCTTTTACTTGGACTTTACGATATAGGTTCTTGCATACTGCCAGGTTTAATAGCTTATATAGTACGGTTCGGCTGTATTTATTAATGGGTTTTTAAGGGATTATTTGTTTTTAGTAATGTCATATTAGTATTGTCAGATTCACTTAAATAATAAATTTTAAATAGTTAATTTTTTTTCTAATTAATAAAAAGATGAATTTAAACATTGTTTAAACACTGTCCAGTAAGAACCTTAATTTTTAAAATTTGCATTGCATGTTTTAAAAGTACAAATTAATACATTGATTAATTAATAATTACATTATTAAGTTTTTATGGACATTATAAAAATGAACTCATATTAATTTAAGTAAACATCAACAGCTCAAAATATTAATTTCATTTAATTTTCTTATAAATTAACTTATAGTTACTATAATTGCTAAATGCTTCATCGTTATTTATAAAAAACTGTATAAATAGACTTAACAACAATTATTTAAACATTATCACTTATTTATACAAAAAATACTAGGCAAGAAACTTTATTTCCCGCCTAATTAGCTACAAACTTAGATAATCTATACAATGATAATAGTAAAAACAATAGTAATAATATTATCAATAATAGTAGTAATCATATTTTTATTATTTTCATTTTGTATTTTTGTATTTTTGAGTTATTAATTTGTATAAATAGAAACTTACGCCTTATTTGTTTAAGTATCTTTAGTTAAAATTATAAAAAAGTTATTATTACTTATTCGTTTCTTGTATTTTAATACATCTTCATACTTTAACCATTATTTAAATTTTTTGGTTGTTGGAATGTTTTGCAAAAAAAACGTTTTCAGCACGTTGACATTAAAAAAAAGTGGTTTAGCGGTACAACACTCGAATTTGGACCTCAGTGGGTATGAGTTCGAATCCCACCAACGTCACTAAAATGCAAATCTACATTTGGCTTTGCTAAAATGCGCGTTTTTTGTAAAACATTCAAAGTAACAAGCACAAAATAAAATAAATACAAATAAAAAGTCAAAAGAGGCTCTTTCCGCAATAACGACACTAAAACGCCTTGTCTACAAAGAAGTGAATCCAGTTCTGTACTTACTAGTAAACCATTACAATACATGTTGAATACTCGCAGAAATATTTAATTTAACTCAAACTTTAAAAATTTCATTTAAATTTTACATGTTGGAGTAAACGACAGGATGAAAACAATTTACAGTAATGAAATGTGGTTAAAAATCACCATATGTTATGCGAATAAAAAACGCTTGTCTTTGACACAACGTCCTTCTGAATAAAAGAAATGATCAGCTAAACTCGTGTCGGAATGTCAAACATGACTAGGGACTGGATGAGCCTAAGTTTAAGACCTTTTATCAAGATTGTTTGGTTTGTCGGGATGCTAATAATTATGACGATTTCAATGGCGGTAATATTGCTAACTGTTCGTTCTTCACGAAATAACTGGCCTTCCGTTTTGGTGCTTTGATGCAAACATACACCCAGCGTATTAAAAGAGTATTTCAATGTATACGTATACCACATGTAACCTCGTCAATCTCTACAAAGATTGACTCCATCACAAAGATGCTACCAATAAATTAAGAAACTTTGTGGTTTTTCAACGTTTATTACACCTCTCAAGCCATTGAAGTTGATCGTTGAATATGTTGTACAAATATTGAAATAATGAAAAAGTGACCATTTTGTCAACCACAATAAAATGAATAAATTTATTGGCATTTGCAATATTATTTTTTCAAACTTGCGGTTATTAAAATAAACTCTACAATTATGTGTAACATTAATTTTACTAAATATTTTTATACTACTTTATACACTTCGATAGAAGTGTCATTCAATTATACAAAATACTTTTACATAATTAGCGTAACCAAAAGCAAATGCGAAAGGGTATAAAGTTATACAGCAATTGCACAATAAATAAGAAAGCGTTTTGATAATACTAAATAGTAACTAATTTTTTTGTTCAGTATAGTTAAATAACATAAAATATAAATATAGATATTTAATTGCACTTCCGCATGTATATTGTTATCACATTTACATTGTATTAAAAATTAACACAATTTAATTGTTCCTATGTTGAATTGTTAAAAACAATTGTTTTAATTATAAATTTTAATTATAAATTTATTTTAATGGAATGTATAGGTTATATAAAGAGAAAAAACCTTTTAATGTGTAAAAAAATAAATTACCTTTATGTAGTAATTAAATATTTAATTTTTATACTATTTTGAAATAACAAAATTGTGTTACTGTTTGCAAATAATTGATACGCATTTTTTACCTACTCATTTCCTTGTATTTGTTGTACACGCAAAACACGCAAACTCTAACCGAATAGGTATGCGGAAAATTTTACCATACCTTGTGTTCAAAATACATTTTTCGTTTTGTTTTGTTTTGATTGTTTGTTTGTTTTTTGTTTATTTATTTGTTCAATGTATTTCCAATATATATATACACACATGTATTTGTTTTCCAATTTGTTTTCTGTAAGCAAACATGGCGTGGTGGTGTACAGGAAACAAATTCTCATTAATTTAATGTCCATAAAATCTAGTTGTTTTATTAATTCTTTTGAAACTGAATTAAAATACACTTACAATTGAATTGACGCTTGACACAAAGGCGAACCAATTAGTCTGTTGGGCAAGTTCTTTCATGAAATTTTATTACATTTAAAAAACTGAATGAGTTGTAAAAAAGTCTAATCTGTGTGTGTATGTGTGTGTGTGGTGTGTGTTTAAACTGCATTCATCAATTTGAATGACATTGCACTCTGGTTCTATGATTAATCGTAATAATCAAAGAAAGTGTTTACCGTATTAGTTTCGACACATGATAATTTTTCCATTTGAATACTGAACTGCATGTAGGTATTGGGCAAAGTCTTAAATAGGGGCCCGCATTTAATGCCAACAATTAAATTACTATGACATAAATTTATAAAATGCAGATTAAAATGCCATTTTGATTTGAGAAGCAGTAGAATTGGTCAACTGCTTTCATTGATTGCAAGGTAATTAGTTGAAACAATAAAAATAAAATTATTATTCCATGAAAAAGTGTTGGGTTAAATTTTGTTTATTGCAAATAAAATTTCAAAAAAGAGAGTTTTAAAGAATATACCGTGCATAGCATTTTTAATTTTTCTTAAACCCGTACATTTAATACTAACTCAACCTTAACCAGTCTCAAACCCGGTTGTAAAAGGAGTAAGATTTGAACTCAAGATTATTGTTTCTGTAATAAAATATAACTAAAACAATAACAAGAGAATACCATTTTATTAAATTATGCCAAAAACACAATTCCGATGACGGGGTTCGATAAAATCCAAAAATAATTATTAATCTTTCACATGCACGTGTTTTAAAATCTAAAATTTAATGTACATTCGCATACAACATTCCTCTTATCCTATGGTCTATAGAGCAAAAGGATTTAATAATAATAATAATAATAATAATAATAATAATAATAATAATAATAATAATAATAATAATAATAATAATAATAATAATAATAATAATAATAATAATAATAATAATAATAATAATAATAATAATAATAATAATAATAATAATGATAATAATAATTCTAATAATAATAACTCCGCCTAGTTTGGATTAGAAATGATTTAATCTAGCTAGTCTTTAAGCCTGGATAAAGGAGGAGGGTTTGAGCGTGCAAGGTTAGCAATCTAGCCTCTGTAAAAAATTTATACTGCTACGGAAACAATCAAGAGGACGCCATTCCGGTAAACAACGGCAAAGAAGTGATCGCACGTATCTAGATAACAGAGTTACACAAATGACAGGGTTGAGTGAAAGCCAAAAAAAAACTCAATCTTCGATTTGCAGAATCTTCAATGCTAACGAAACTTTGTTGTTATTGTTGTTGTTTTGTTGTAATTGTTGTCCTATTGCCCCATGCTTATTTTTAAAGCAAAATGGTTTTGTATATAATAATATAATATATAATATATATAATAATAATAACAATAATAATAATAATGTTACAAAATATTATTTTTAAATATTTTGAACTATTTTAACAACAATGCACAATCATAGAAAAATAGTACAATAAGCACAAAACAACCAAGCGTTTGACTTAATAAATTAATTCATAAATTAAGTGTTAAAAAATTTATTAGTTATTATTAGAACACAAAATAAAATTATGTTCACTACTTATCTTATGAAAAAACATTATTAAACAATGCAATAGTCAATAGTTGAAATATAGAAAATTTGCAAATAATTAATTCATTTGCTTGAAGTTAACAATATTATTCTATAGTCCAAGCAATTTGAGATTTAGATTAAAGTTAAAAATCTCCAATAATGAGATTATGAGAAAAACTAACTCTCGTCTACTATATGATACCATTACAATTAGACGAAAAAAATTACTTGGTAAAATTCTACATTTACCGCACCCGAAAGATCGGCAGGAACGGTTTTGGAATGAACGATTCAAAAAATGATAAAAAAAAAAGTTAAGGGAGACCACAGAAAACTTGGCTAAGAACTATTTAGGAAGATCTAATTGAAATGAATGTTTTATGGAATTATACAAAACGTTTGACGAAATGTTTGAATACTTAAAAAAAATTTGTTATCTTATGTTCTTTTTGGATTATGGAAGTTTGTTGATTGGTTTTTACTTTAATTGTTATCTTATTGATCCATGCTAATTTTTAAACAAAAAGATTTTTGTAATATTATTATTAATAATAATAATAATAATAATAATAATAATAATAATAATAATAGTAATAGTAGTAATTAATATTATTAATGCCATATTATTATTATTATTATTATTATTATTATTATTATTATTGTATTCACAAATATAATAATAACAGTAATAATTTGTTTTAATTAACATTCATACAAGATCATATCAAATAAATAATATTTAGTAAATATTTTCCCAAAATACAATGTTATTTATTCAATAACATTAATATTTAAAATTAAGTATAGTTTTCAATATAAACATAAACTTTTAAAATATAGTTGAGCAACACCTTTTTCTATTCATGTCAATCTATTTCGTTAACACAAAATTTGATTAAGATCAAACTCAATTGCCATTTTTCAAGTTTATTCTTCTTCTTCTTATTATTATTATTATTATTATTATTATTATTAATCATACAATACATGTTTTAATATACACGTTGTGAAGAAAAAACGTTCTGTTAAAATCAATCGTACGATAAATCAATAATAATTAGTGTATGCAAACAAATAATAACGTGTATTTTCGCTTTTTTTCCTAATTTCAAATCAAATTCAAATGAAAATTTAATTCAATAACTCAAAACATGTTTCTTTTTGTGCAAAACAGCTCTCTATTGATTTATCCATTACAAAATAAGATACAGAAAGAAGGTGTTTTGATATAATAAGTGTTGTGTTGGGTTTACAGCGAGCGCGCACACACACACACACACAACTTGTGTAAAAATTTGAGCGTTTGTTTTGTTCGTTTAAACAACAGAATAAAATATACCTATGTATGTTATGTGAATCACAATATATAGATATATTATTATTATTATTATTATTATTATTATTATTATTATTATTAGTAATCTTGAGTGTGTTTACTACAATATATGTACTTCAAAAATTGTATTATGTGTACATTTCTATATTTAGACGTTTGTTTACAAACTGTTGCTCTTTTCGGTTAAGTAGTGTAAACTTTTAATTTTATTACATATTTTAAATAATTATGTTTATTACAAAATTTCCCATCAATTAATGTTATGCAAAGTACTTACTAAATGTATGTTTTGTTTTTGTCTTATAATAATTTTTAGCAACATTTTTTAAATTTTTGTATGTTTGTTGCTTACGTAAATAATTTGTATTACTATTCAATTATGTTGAATATCGTTTTACTTAAACGTCTACACTAATACTAATAATACAACAACTACTACTAATAATAATATGCTGGGTTAATATAAATAACTCGACTTGTAATTCAATAGATACTACCAGTACAACATCGGGGTCCTTACGTCTAAGTGCGCAAAGTATGTATTTGCTTTAAAATGTTTGTTTTTTGCATAATTTTACACAATAAACACAAAACAAAACATTTAATAATGATGCGTTTTATTATAACGCAACGTGCCAAACAACCTATATCATTTATGAAAGCATGAAACAAACGTTTGTTTCACGTGACATTTATTTAAGTTAGATTTTATAGAACAGTATTTTGGCTATACCTTCAGTAGTTTACTATTCTTTGTTTCATCATATGTAATTGTTTATTTTAGAACCGTTTTTACTGGTTTTTCAGATGCGAATGTACAACTAAGTACCTGTTTATTTGTTTGTAACAATGACATGTAATACATAAAAGTAGGTAATTATACCAAGTAACTTTCGAATTAGTTTTAAAACACTGGCATTGAATAAACACAAATGTTGCTATTCGCTTTCACGTTCTACTTTTATAAATTGTTGTATAGAATAATAATCGATAAGTACAATCAACGTTTTGTCTGGGTGGCTTGGCGGTACAGCGCTCGACTTGGACCTGGTAGACGTGGATTCGAATTCCACCGCTGGCCCACTAAAATGCGGGCCCACGTTCGGCTTTACAAAAATATTTACTGCTAAACCATGTCCACTGCTGAAAGATGCGTTTCTCGTGCAAACATTCAAAGTAGCAAACATAAAAATAACATAAAATAAAAATATTGAAATATCAATTTTAATAAATCAAAATATTTATAAACCGATTAATTAAACTAATTTGGAATATTGGTCTAGTCAGTAGGACACTGTAAAATACAATACATCTGCGTGACAGTGATTCTCGAGTAGGACTGACAAATAATTGTTCAAAAACAAAGCTTTTTGAATTTAGCGGACATACTATTAAATTTATTGATTTTTTTACATATCTACAAAACATCATCACTGGTAAGGACGGCAAAACAAAAAAATAATGTTCAAGTCAGATTTGGAAAAGTACTATCACTTTATTGTAGACTTAAGCCAATCTAATCACATTATTTTATTCATTTTACTTATTTATTTATACTACTTTGAATGTCTTACGGAAAACATTGTTCAGCAGTAGATATTTTTGTAAAGCCAAACGTGGGCCCGCATTTTAGTGGGCCAGTGGTGAAATTCGAACCCCGCTCTACCGCTAGACGACCCCGGCACTATATTGTAACAATTATAATTATTTTTCGTGTACGAAATGATTATTTATTCCATTTATTTATTTCAAAAATTCTTTCGTTGTAAAAATGGACTTTGAAAGTCGTGTCTATCGAAGATACGAAATTGTATTTGGATTTCAGGGTGTTTTTACTTCATTGCCGTAGTTCAATAAAATGGTGTCGTTTTGTTGCTTTTTTAGTAATATTCCGGGGTGGTCTAGCGGTACAGCGCTCGAATTTGGACCTCGGTGGGCAAGGGTGTTCGAATCCCATTACCGACACTAAAATGTGGGCCCACGTTTGGCTTCGCTAATTGTCAACTACTGAAAGATGTTTCTCGTAAAACATTCAAAGTAGCAAACATAAAATAAGTACAATAATAAATAAAAATAAATTTTACAGATGCCAGATTGCTCTATCTTGGGCTCAAACCCCTCTTTTTCCCCAACTGGGCTTGAAACCGGCTACAGTAGAGAGAATTACTTATATGTTATATTATGTTAACTTTGTGCATTGTAGAACAATCAAGCAAAAATGAAGACTAGAACCCATACGCACCTACATACAACACCCGTGTTTTAATTCCCTGTACCATCTGTACAGAAACATAAGCAATAGATTTTTACAAAAAAATAATTAAAAAATTTACAATAAATAAATAAGTTTTATTTATTTATTGTAAAAAATAATAATGTTATATTATTTTATTAAATATTTTGTTACAAATTAATTTATTAAATTTACATTTTATTTAATTTTCCGTGGATTACGAATATACAAGTATAACACAATGTAATGTGTCGTGTTTAACAGTAAGTAATAATTACAATTTTAATGCATTTTATTACTACCGAAAGCTACAAACAAGTTTGTACCAACACCCATATCAAAATTATGAAATAACTCTATATTTATATAACGATTTATTGTTCATGCTGTTTTCATCGTCCGCACTTGTTTAAAAGAATTAAAAATATAAAGATTTTTATAAAATTATATATTCCAAAAATTGTATTTATGTGTATGCTACATCTGTTTTTATTATGAAAACAAAAACGTTTTTTGATAAAAAATTAAAAGTAAATTTTAAAAATGCCATCATGTTTAATACAAAATATTTTGGTACATTTTGTAACTATTCTTTTTGTTTACATTACATTTATATTACAAAATCCATCTTCGTTTTGAAGAGCATGAAATAAAAAATATTGTTCCTTTAAATTTCACTCAACTTTATTATTAAAATTCTGCTCCACTTATTTGCCAAAATTTGCTCAAATGACAATTTTGTTGGTTGCTGTGCATTATTTACATTTCTACAGGAACCAAGTTGCCAATCTTGAGCTTTGGTTGTCCTCCTTTTAATAACCGGACGTGATATCAGCTAAGGTAAAGTTTCCTCTTGTTTACCATTTAAAACATAATGTCAATTGTAACAATGAAATTATTATTCATTTGTTAATAATTTTAAAAAAATATTTTAGCAAAACAAGTGAATTTATTATTCAAGTAAATTTGACAATTCTAACTTTTCAAAAAAACATTATTAAACATAAACCGAACTGTGACATATAGGCTGTGTAGTATGCCAGGACTTATATGGTACAAAGCTCTAAGAGAAGGGATCACTTACTTGTTAAACCGATAGTAACGTACAACATTGGATGACACCAGATAGGGCGTAGGTTCAAGTTTGTGTGGGAGACTTGAGAGGTATGCGCTGCTGATAATTCCAAACAAGGATGAAACAGATGTACAGTTAACTGAAACCAATTGGATTTATTATTCAAGTGAATCTGACAATTCTGATCCTTTCAAAAACGTTACAAAACACATTTGGTTAAAAAGTGTTGAAAAACGAAGATACAAACTTTACCTTTAACCTTTGGCTAAAGAAAAATATTAATTTACTAAAATAAGTTGAATTAAAAAAGTTCACTTAATACTGATTAAATTAGGCAATGCCATTTGTTATTTAAATTATTTTTAGAAACAAAATGTTTTATACTGAACTAAACCAAATAATAATAATAATAATAATAATAATAATAATAATAATAATAATAATAATAATAATAATAGTCGTTCATGAATAACAGACACAAGAATAAAAGAAAGACAGTTTATTTTAGTAGTAAATTAAAACTTAAACAAGTACTGTATTGGTCTTAAGACGCAAGATACAAAGTTAAAATTTTCAAACACTGGCACTAAAATTCGAGCACTCGTTTAGATTTCTTTAGTGTCTATTTACTAAAAAATGTTTTGTGTACAAACCGACAGGAAATGAAACTTGACCAAAAACTCACAAGCGTGAGTATAAAAAAACCAATACATAAACATTCGTTAAATTTTTCTTGACAAAATAGTATCAACCATCATTTAAAAAGGGTCAACGTTGATTCATTAGGATTTGTTATGTTTTTGGATCCACCATGTAAGAAAAACAAGTGTAAGAAAATGTAAAATAGAAAAAAGCCGGTTTCAACGTGTTTCAGTTAAAGAAAGAAAGAAAGAAAGAACGAGACAAAGTAGAAAAAGCAAATTATTTTGACAGATTTTGAATTTTTTACTTTTATATTTATTTGTTTGTGTTGATTATATTTTCTTTAGCAGTTGTTTAAATGGTAATTTTTAAAATGCAATTTGTTTAATGTTTAACACTACATTTTGTTCAACGTGTTAACTCTCCGATTTCTAACAACAAATGTTTACATGTTTGTATTTCATGATTAGCGACACCATGTTTTACAATGTCATTATAACTAAACAATAGAAAATTTATGATTTGCTACCTAAATCATTTTTTAAAAATATTTTATGCAGGTAGAAATAGTAAATATTTTCAAATTAATTATGTGCAATTTTAAACTTGGAAATATGTTTTTCGTCTAATTTTGAGCGAAAATATGTGATTGTTGTTGTTGTTCTTATTGTTGAAATGTTTTTAATGTTTAAAAAATGGCCGCTTCGTTATTGTTGTGTTGTGTAGTTTAACGACTTTTGCAAGTAGACAGTAGTGTAGCAGTACAGCGTTAGGTTCCAACTTGGCTCTATTATTTGAGCAAAAATGTACTATATTATGAACGTTTTAAAATGGATTAAAAAAGCATAATTGTGTGCCAGGGTGGTTTAGCGGTACAGCGCTCGAATTTGGACTTCGGTGACCATCGGGGTTCGAATCCCACCACCGGCACTAAAATGCGGGCCTACGTTCGGTTTTGCTAAACTATCCCTGAAAAATGTTTCTAGTAAAACATTCAAGGTAATAAACATTAAAATTAAAGTGTCACAACCGGTGCTAAATGCACATCCTCATTTGGCCTCGTTATGATATCCACTTGCTGAATCATGTTTATAGTAAAATTCTCGAGCAATAATAATAATAATAATAATAATAATTATTATTATTATTATTATTTATTAATTATACTTAAACAAGACATTTTTATATATAGAAAAACTAAACAACCTAACCACAAAAATTACTTTTATGTTTGATTAAGTTATGTCATTTACTAAAATATAACATCTTCAACAAATTTTGTTAAATAATATTTTTATAGAAAAAGTCGAGTAGTGCAATAACTAAAAATCTAGACTGGAACTCCAGTAAACAATTTTGTAAACCCTATTATTGACACTCAGTACTGTTTAATGATCCCCAATAATGCGATTAAATATATTGTTATTGTTGTTTTTCATGATTGTAAAAGAACCCCAAGGACAATTCCCATTACCGTAGAAGACGCCAGAATGACTTTGTTATAACCTTGTTTAATTGAACGATTGCTATAGTTGTTAAAATGGTTGATATGGTGTTGGTTTGTATGTGATATATATACGCACAGTTTCTGTTAATATACATACGTGATTTAGTTCCTCTCTGTTTTTTTCATTTCCCAACTTACCGATAGTTTATATTATTACGAATTAATTGATAATCATTTTGATTTAAATTAGTTAAACTTCTGTATTTTCAAAATAACGATCTACTGGACATTAGAATACATTCCTGCAATTCCTCTAATATCCAGGCAAGAATGCAGACAAGTGCTATCAACTGCTCTTCCAACTCACGGGACAACATATTCAACCAGAAAAACTATTACATACTAGTTTCTTGTTTAACTGCTTTAAATGTTTGTTTGTTAAAAATCGTCACAATTTAAACAACAAACTTGTTCACCGTATAAATAAAATTACGTTTATATACAATGTCTGTCATGTTTTCTAGTTCATTTTGTTTCAATTGCTCAATCCATTTTTTTTATAACTGATAAAAAATATGGTCAGCTAATTAAGCGCAATATGCTAGGTGGTCTAGTGGTACAGAGCTTGACTCAAACTTGGTTGGGCGTAAGTTTGACTGCTATTACGGGGCCCCTGTTAGGCTTTGTTAAGCATCCACTTGCAAAAATATGTTCTTGTAAAGCAGTTAAAAATTGACAACCAAAACATACATTTTATTATTATTATTATTATTATTATTATTATTATTATTACTATTGTTATTATCATTATTATTATTATTATTATTATTACTATTATTATATTATTATTATTATATTATTATTAATGTTATAATATTATTATTATTATATTACCAATATTATATTATTATTAATGCATAATAATAATTATTACTACTATTATTATTATATTATTATTATATTATAACTAATACTACTATTATTATTATTATACTGTTATTACTTTTATTATATTATTATTGTATTATTGTTATTATTATTATTATTATTATTATTATTATATTACTACTATTACTATCATTATATTCTTATTATATTATCATTATGATTATTATTATAATATTATTATGATTACCATTATTATGTTGTTCTTATTATTATTATAACTATTATTATTATTATTATATTGTTGTTATTATTGTTATTATTATTATTCAATTATTACTATTATTACAAAACCTTTTTGTTCTAAAAATAAGCATAAAAGAACAGGCTAGCAGTAACAGAAAACAGTAACAACAAAGTCCCATAATTGAAAAAAAAACATGGCACATTCCATGTGATCGAACAGTTTGCTAAACGTTTTGTTTGATCTCTTCACAAGACAATCATTTTAGTTATCCACGTTTTATGTGGTCTACTCCAACCTTTCTTTTGCTGTCATTAATTGTCTATTCTAAAACCGTTCTAGCTAATTCTTTAGGCGGTAAATGTCGAATTTGACAAAGTAGTTTTTTGTCTAACTGTAAATTTTGCAGATTGAAAATTGAGCTTCATATCCGTTTTCACTCAATCCTGTTATATGAGTCGTACTGTCACTTCTTTGCGGTTGTTTCTGTGCTAATATAGATTTTTTTACAAAAAGCAGGTTACCAACTTTGCCCTCAAATCCTCTTCCTTTATTGATACTAGATTTTCTCTAAATAACTTAAGCTTATATATATATATATATATATATATATATATATATATATATATATGCCGGGGTGGTCTAGCGGCACAGCACTTGAATTTGGACCTCGGTGGGCATGGGTTCAAATCTCACCAACGGCACTAAAATGCTGGCTTCGCTAAAATATCCACCGCTGAAAGATGTTTCTCGCAAAACTTCAAAGTTGCAAACATTAAAAAATAATAAATGTATATATATATATATATATATTCATTATACGTAGTGTCATGATTTTTCTACAGCATTGCTAAATTTAGTTGAAGTACACATTTCTATTAGTATCATTTGTTAGTGTTTAAGGAATAACAACTGTAATAAATAAAACAAATTTATACCTTCTTAATAATAATTTTTATGTAGAAAAAAACATTTGAAACCAAGCAAAATTTTTATTTTTTTAGAAAAAAGAATAATGTTTATTGACACAATTTCTAATTTATTACAGTGTTTAAAAAATAGTATTATTAAATGTAGGTCTACGTTTGGCTTCACTCACATATCCACTGTTAAAAGATGCGTTTCCCGTAAAACATTTAAAGTAGTAAAAATATTTGTTTCAATTATTGTATTTAATCGGAATAAAATAGTGGTAATTTAACATCAAACTATTTTTAGCCAAACTTATACGCTCCGCTCTGACTTTATCATTGTTTTTAGGTAAAGACAATTTTGTTCCAAAACAAATTAAATTGGAAATGATAAACTAAAATAAACATAATTACGCTAGTTGCACTGGATGACATACGTGGCTAAACCGGTTGGTAGATTTGACATTGAATAACAATAAAAGTTAGTGGCCAAGTCCCATCTTCATTAATTCCAACTTTGTATAGCATCTCGAATCATCCTTTTCCATTGTTGACTGTTTTTGGAGACGTGTCAGTCCAACGGACTTACCTATTGCTTCCAAGACAAGGTACCAACCAAGATAGTGTGAAGATTGTTTCGAATACCATCCGTCCAAATACGTTTTGTGACCACCTTTCCGCTTTTTCCAGTCGGCATTTGGACAAGTCAGTGTTAGGATACGTACAAATGCATCAGGATTTGTACGGAAAACGTGTCCAAATCAGCGCAATCTTTGTTATCGCAGCACCAATATATTTAAGTTTTACTATCAACGCCAACGCCGGGGTAGTCTAACGATACAGCGCTCAATTCGAACCTAGATAGACATAAGTTCGATTCCTACAACACCAGCACTGAATGCAGACCCACGTTCGGTTTTGCCAAAATGTCCACCAATCAAAAATGCGTTTGTCGTAAAAATTTTAATTTTGAAACAATAATGACCACTGTTCCGTTTTGCCACATAGCAATTTGCAAAAAGTTTGTATCTAGTCAGTCATTTAAGCTATCTGAACCAAATACTACAATTTTAAAAATTACTTGTTGCAACCTATATAAAATTGTCAAATTTATTTGAATAATAAATCCACTAACTCCGCCTAGTTTGGATTAGAAATGATTCAATCTAGCCAGTCCCAAGCCTGGATCAATGAAGAGGATTTGAGCGCACAAGGTTAGCAACCTGGCCTCTGTAAATAATTTATACTGCTACGGAAACAATCAAGAAGACGCCATTCTAGCAAGCAATGGCAAAAAAGTGATTGCACGTATCTGGATGACAAAGTTACACAGATGACAGGGTTGAGTGAAAGCCGAAAGGAAACTTAATCTTCGATTTGCAGAATTTTTAATGCCAACGAGACTTTGTTGTTATTGTTGTTGTTTTGTTGTAATTGTTGTCTTATTACCCCATGCTTATTTTTAAAGTAAAATGGTTTCGTATTATATATATATATATATATATATAATAAATCTACTTGGTTTGAGTCAACCTGGAGGAGCACTGTACAGTTGTTTCATCTCTACTTGGAATCATCAAAAGTTGTTAAAGCGCTGGCCTGATACCAGATAGGGCGTGCGTTCAAGTTCATGTGTGTGTGGATAAAACTTGAGAGGTATACACTGCTGATGATTCCAAATAACGACAGCAAATAGCTGTACAGTGCTCCATCTGGTTAACTTAAAACCAAGTAGGTTTATTAATCAAGTGAATTTGCCAATTCTAAATAAGAAAAAAGTCTT
Source organism: Cardicola forsteri (assembly GCA_025895645.1). Taxonomy (NCBI): domain Eukaryota; kingdom Metazoa; phylum Platyhelminthes; class Trematoda; order Strigeidida; family Aporocotylidae; genus Cardicola; species Cardicola forsteri. The sequence goes on from JAKXYG010000473.1 coordinate 222,298, forward strand.
AAAAATCTATTGATAAATACATCAAAATTTACTTTACACCAAAGATTCAAACAATGACTGTAAAAGAAAATGGAATACAATCAACCTAGACTCAATTCAATACAAAAGTCAACATTGTTCAAAAATTAAATTTGCAAATTGATGAGCAAAATAGTGAACAAATTTTATTGATTTATGGAACATGTCCGATAAAAAAATGATTTTCTTCAATTTATTTCAAACGTTTGTGCGTTGCAAAGAAGTATGATTTTTGAGAGAAAAAAACAGCCATACAATCAAACAAGCCTACTACTGTTAGAATACTTTTATTGTGCACTAAAACTTGTTGAGTCAACAGTCGCTTGAATAAAAGTGAAAAATGAATAATTGTAGATTGTTAATTTTTGTTGAAAAATTGCAATTTTTCTTGCTCTCAAGTATGTTGAAATTGACATTGTAAATTTTACAATTGGATATTTAACAATTAAAACATTGTAGTTATAATGAAATTGTTTGAAAGGAACATTAAGTGGAATTGTTATATTTATACCGAATAATGAATATTCAAATAGGTTTAGCCAATCAGCAGCACTGTGCAACTGCTTTTAGGGAGAACTTCATCTGTTAGACTTTGGATAGAACTTATATCTAAAACATTGGGTTCCCTTTATAATACCAAATAGAAAAATAGGAAGACGTAAACTGTGAACTAAATTTATTTCGCATATTTTTGTCAGTTACAAACATAAAAATTCAGTGTATATATGTGTATATGTAAAGGCGGATAGAGTTTAATTTAGTACAAGTTACAAACATACACAAACTGATGAACTCCTATTCACTACAGCTACAGTTACGATTGAAGTAAATCCTGTAAATTTGTTATTTATAATGAATCTGACCAACTTTTATTTTATTAATTTAAAACTTGTCAATGGTTTGACCGTTTTGGTATACTAATATTAAGTTGCTTACATCTATTTTATTACTTTGATTTTCAAAGTTGTACAATTGTTGTTTGCAATTTGTCTGAAATTATAATTGTTATGTCAAATTTACTAAATAGCACATATTATATTAACTCCTCCTAGTTTGGATTAGAAATGATTTAATCTAGCCAGTTCCAAGCCTGGATAAAGGAGGAGGGTTTGAGCGCAAGGTTGGCAACCTGGCTTCTGTAAAAATTTATACTGCTGCGGAAACAATGAAAGATGACGTCATTACGGCAAACAACAACGTTTCTGGATGGCAAAGTTACCAGATGACAAGGTTGAGTAAAAGCCGAAAGAAAGCGCAATCTTCGATTTGCAGAATATTTAATGCCAATGAGACTTTGTTATTGTTGTTGTTGTTGTTTTGCTGTAATTGTTGTCTTATTGCCCCATGCTTATTCTTAAAGCAAAAGGGTTTTGTATAATATAATATTATATATATATATATATATATATATATATATATATATATATATATATATATATATATATATATATATATATATATATATATATATATATATATATATATATATATATATATATATATATATTATATTATATACATATTATATTAATTTATGTTTATTGCTTTGAATGTTTTGACGAGTAACGCATGTTTCTCAACTTGGACCTGGGTAGACGGGAGTTTGAATCGCACCACGGGCACTAAAATGCAGGTTCACGTTCGACTTCGCTAAAATGTCCACCGCTGAAAAATATATTTCTCGTCAAAACGTTCAAAGTAACAAACGTCAGTTAAATAAATAAATTGCTACATTAAATTTTTTGTTTGTTTGTGCCAGGGTAGTCTAGCGGTACAGCGCTCGAATTCGGACCTCGGTGGGCATGGGGGGTTCGAATTCCATCACCGACACTAAAATGCGGGTCCACATTTGGCTTCGCTAAAATGTCCACTGCTGATACATGTTTTTCGTCAAACATTCAAAGTAGCAAACATAAAAAAAATTTATATCTGGTAAACAACAATGCTTATTCACCATGTAAACAATGTAAACGTTTTATTTAGAAAATTTTCAATTATAAATATTACAATTATCCATTATTTACATTTCATTAATGTATGCACGCATTTCAGAAATCCCTTTTTTTCGTTACACTTTAGTCAAAACGCTTTTTATTGCATTTCATTTGATTGTAAATAAATATTAAAACCTTTTGGCTTATTTTTTAAGATCAAATTCCCTGTTTATCGACTTGGCAGTCTGCTCAACTTAAGACTGGCGAGATTGGTTTATTTTTTATTCTTTATAAGCGGACGGTTTTTTGTTTATTCTTGGCAAATAGTTACAAATAGTTCGGTTTTCTAAAAAAACTGCCATCCTTTCTTTCACCATTTTTTTGAAAGTTGAATGACCAAAAAATTATATTTTGCTAATTGTAACGACAATATGTAGAGAATAAAAGTCAGCTATTTTCATAATCTTATTGGTTTACATATTATTGAACGAAACATTAATTCAAATACTTTCAAAATGTTTAAAATAAAAAATTGCTATTTTATAAATCTTGTTTGTTTGCCTATTAGAACTTTAACTGGCCTACTGGACACAAATGTAGGAATAACAATTGACGTGTAAACTTGTCAAAACGTGGCTTCCTGACGTTATTTCTACTAGCGATAAGATGCAAAATTAATTTGGACTAACGTTAAACTTTTAAGCTATTTCTTATCGAATTTGTTGTAAGAAGTTCCAAGTCAGTATCAGAAATAAAAATGATGGTTGAAGCGTTTGGTTATAAATGTTATTTTGAAAAAAATTGGTGTTAAAAAATGTTAAAAGCTGTACAAATCAGATGCCTTTACTTATTTGTTCTAGGAACAAATGTATGGAACTTAAACCATAATAATAATAATAATAATAATAATAATAATAGTAATAATAATAATTATTATTATCATTATTATTATTATTATTATTATTATTATTATTATTATTATTATTATTATTATTATTATTATTATTATTATTAATGCTATTGTCGTTATTATTATTACTATTAATATTTTGTGCCGGGCTGGTCTAACGGTACAACATTTGAGTTAGATCTGGGTGGGCATAGTTTCGAATCCTACCATGGGCACTAAATGCAGGCCCACGTTCGGCTTTGCTAAAATGTTCACTGCTGAACAATGTGGTTCCGGTAAAACATTCAAAATAGTAAAAATAAATAAATACTATTACTACTATGTCAACGTGCTGAAAACGTTTATTTTTGTAAAACATTCTAACAACCGAAAAATTTTAATAATGGTTAAAATATGTAGATGTATTAAAATACAAGAAACAAATAAGTAATAATAACTTTTTTATAATTTTAACTAAAGATACTTAAACAAATAAGGCGTAAGTTTCTATTTATACAAATTAATAACTCAAAAATACAAAAATACAAAATGAAAATAATAAAAATATGATTACTACTATTATTGATAATATTATTACTATTGTTTTTACTATTATCATTGTATAGATTATCTAAGTTTGTAGCTAATTAGGCGGGAAATAAAGTTTCTTGCCTAGTATTTTTTGTATAAATAAGTGATAATGTTTAAATAATTGTTGTTAAGTCTATTTATACAGTTTTTATAAATAACGATGAAGCGTTTAACAATTATAGTAACTATAAGTTCATTTATAAGAAAATTAAATGTAATTAATATTTTGAGCTGTTGATTTTTACTTAAATTAATATGAGTTCATTTTTATAGTGTCTATAAGAACTTAATAATCTAATTATTAATTAATCAATGCATTAATTTGTACTTTTAAAACATGCAATGCAAATTTTAAAAATTGAGGTTCTTACTGGACAGTATTTAAATAATGTTTAAATTCATCTTTTTATTAATTAGAAAAGAAAGTATCTATTTAAAATGAAATTGTTCATTTTATTTGAATAACAAACGTATTGAATTAAACTCGACGTATATCATTGTGAAATGCACAGCTGTGAATTACACAACAGGCAACAGAAGTAAGTAGGGCAAAGCCGCCACATTTTCATTAATTCCAAGTTTGCATAGCACCTCAAACAATCCCTTTCCACTGTTCATGGTTTACGGAGGTGTATAGGAATATGTCAGTCCAACCGACTTACCTATTGCCTCCAAGATAAGGTCCCGACCAAGGTAGTGTGAAGATCGCTCCAAACAGCATCCGTCCAAGTACGTTTTGTGACTACCTTTTCTCCTTTTCCTGTATGCACATATAAATATTTAAGATATTGGGTTCCCTTCATAATTCCAAATAAAAATAATAAATGATACAAACTGTTAGATGCATTCATTTCGTGTATTCTCTTCAGTCACAAACGTATAGGTATGTAAAATCGGACTAATTAAAGTCCTTTTGTATACTAGAACAAATAATTTAATATACTTCAAAGTGAGCCATCTTCTAGTTACCTTTTTGAATAACCCTACAAAACGAAAAGTGTTCATATTTTTAAAAAACTATTGAAACACTTTTTTTAACTTTAAACAACCGCCCACATAAATTATGGTTCATAAAGTATATGAATTACTCGATATTCAAACTTCAATGTAATTTGAATACAGCTCAGTTTACACTGTATGAACATACCTGAATTTGTTTGTATGTGTGTATGTATGTGTATATAAAATGTGAATTTGAATTAAAAAAATTATGAAGGCAACTTGATGAAAAAATATAAGCTATTCTCTTCTCTTCCTTTACAAAAATATAATTCACGTGATTTATAAAGCATGTGTATAGTGATCATGTGTTCCGTACGTCGTTTTCAAAAATACACACGACATTTTGGTATTTCGGTTGAATATGTTTCAAAAAGAGAGCAGAGAGTTAATAATAGGTGAAATATTTTTATACCAATTTTAAATGAACAAATAAAATTAACTTTTAATGGGTTATCTCACCAAAAAAAAACACTTTTCATTAAGTAAAAGTTGCTTTTGAACAACAATTTCAAAAATTAATAATTTATTTTAAAATATAATTAAATAATTTTTGATAAATTTATTAAAATAATATTTTTTTAAAAACTTTTTAGACACTTTAAATAACCATCCTTTCCCTACTTTGTAATTATACAAACAAGGGATTTTTACAGTGTCCTCTTTCGGGCGCTAACTATTTTTCTTCACAATAGGAAAGGCATGCAACATAAATTTAATATTCCTCGTTACTACACTAGATTATATATTGGTTTGTTTTGACAAATTTGAAAGTTTTGTTAAAATTTTCATTTGTACGAAATTGTTCGTTGACCAATAGTCTACACGTCCAAAGTCAGCGTAGTCTCTTGTGTGTGTGCTAGTAATATATCGAGACGGTTGACATTCCAGTTTGCGTAATCGACCAATTTAACCGTCTTGTCACTGACACAAATTTGCCAAAATGCATTTTGTAACTAATCGACTAATAATCAATTCGGTCTTGTGGGGTACAACGCCAGGCTCGAACTTCGAGTTCTACCATCGACGTTGAATGCAGACCTTCATTTGACTTTGTCGAGTGTACACTTAATTAAAATAATTGTCGTCAAGCCTTCAAGCAATAATAAAAATTTGTTTTAATATGTATTTTATTGTTATACACTACAAAGTATTTGATCAAAGTATTTATTTAATTTTAACAAGCCAAAACTGATTGAAATACTTTATCTAATCAGAAGTATAATACACATTTTTTTCCATATTTATTATTTCATTGTTTGCACAATAAACGTATTTTTCGCCAAGCAAGCAATTTAAAATAGTCCATAAATAAAGGTTTTATAATCAGTGCTGGTTCTAATTTCTTGAATTAGCCGAATACATCTTTGACTAAATCCTACACTCCGAAACATGGAGAATCTATTTAAATATTTTGAATATTTTTTGAAAATGCTATAAAGCATTTATTTTGTTTTCTTTATATTATGTTTATTACTTTGAATGTTTCACAAGAAACATTTTTTAGCAATGGAGATTTTAGCGAAGTCAAACATGGGCCTACATTTTAGTGCCGATAATGGGATTCGAACCCCGATGGCCACCGAGGTCCGAATTCGAGCACTGTACCGCTACACCACCTCGACACTATACATAAAGTTTTTTTTTTCGTTTTCTTTGGTCTGACCAATTACCGTTGTTTGTAATCTGCCCATTTTAATTTGTGACCATTTATTAACCTTCATCCAGGGCATTACTTTATTAGCCATGCTCACTCATGAGTCATGAATCATTCGCATTTTATATATACTGACATATTTGCACATAGTGTCCCCTAAATAATACCATGCCTCTTTACGCATATCATATTGAACATGACTTTTGAATATACTTTGATTTTGAATTTTTTTCTTTTTCTAGCCTATGTAATTTAACCTTACTTTACTTTTTTTGGACTGATGTTATACACTGCTAATTGTATTGTATTTTTAATAATTGTACATATTTTTGTGTGCTGAAAGCTACTTCTACTGAAGTATCCAAGCCACTAACCATAAATAATAATAATAATAAATAATAAAAATAATCATAATGCCAGTAGTCTAACCACGTTATACAAAATGATTTATTCAATTTTAACTAGAATTTACTGCAATTTGCATAACATCTTTAACGTACCAAAACTGCTGTATAATGCATCTAGTTATGCATTGCAATGTTAGTCTTCCATAAACTCAAATCAATATAGTCATTTTCTTCCATTTGCCTAAAAACAACGCATTAATAATCATTTTTATGGTAATGTATGGAAATGGAACGTGAAAGCGAACAGGCAAGATTAATAAAATGATGGATGTTTTTTATCGCCGGTGTCCTAAAAGTATTTTAATAATTACTTGTCACAATCACATTTCAAATAATAAGATTATGAGAAGAACTGACTTTCGTTTACTACATGACATGATTACAATTAGACAAAGAAAATTACTTGGTCATACTCTATGTTTACTGCATCCCAAAAGACCATCAAGAACGGTTTTGGAATAGACAATTGAAAATGGTAAAAGAAAGGTTGGGGTAGACTACAGAAAACTTGGCTAAGAACTACTCGGAAAGATTTGATTGAATTGAATCTTTTTTGATGGGATTAAAAACAAAACGTTTGGCAAAATGTTCAAATGCATGGGAAAATTGTGTTGTCTCATGTTCTTTTTGAATTATGGGACTTTGTTGTTGCTTTTTTTACTGTAATTGTTATCTTACTGTTCCCTCCCCCCTATGCTTATTTTTTAAGTAAAAGGGTTTTGAAATAATAAAATAATAATAAATAAACCTACACATGTAAATGTATTAAATTTTTATAAAAGTTGCAACTTACTTATTTAACAAATCAATTTATTTTAATAATTATTATTTAATTTCTTATTTGCAAAGAATTGATTAACCCTAGACTTGTTATTATAAATGTGAACTGTAATGTTTATAACAAATTTTTAATACTTAAAAGATTAATAATCCTTTAATTAAATATTCATAAACTTCTTATCTCAATAGACCAAAAGATAATTCTTACTAGTGGTACTACATTTTTTGTTATAGTTTTATAATACTATTTTCTTTAATAATAATAATAATAATAATAATAATAATAATAATAATAATAATAATAATAATAATAATAATAATAATAATAATAATAATAATAATAATAATAGTAATAATAATAATAATAATAATAATAATAATAATAATAATAATAATAATAATAATAATAATAATAACAATAATAATAATAATAATAATAATAATAATAATAATAATAATAATAATAATAATAATAATAATAATAATAATAATAATAATAATAATAATAATAATAATAATAATAATAATAATAATAACAATAATAACAATAATAATAATAATAATAATAATAGTGATAATAATAATAACAATAATAATAATAATAATAATAAAATAATTATCTTCAGGTGGATGAAGAACCTAACCATATTAATTTGAGTCTACGAAAGACTAACATTACCTTTCCAAGTCTGGCGTCAACATCAATTTCGATTTTTTCCGTCTTTACCAGTGAGGCTTCCCAGATATGTAAAGGAATCAACAGTATCATTATTTTGTCCACTAATCTTAATGAGAAAATAATCTTTTAACTTAGTGTACAACACTTGTTTTTGAACAATTAATCCGTAAGCCAATACAAGAACTGATATCACTGAGACGTGTTGTCATATTTTGCATCATTTCTAGAATTTCACTGAGTAGACCAATATCATCAGCAATATTCAAATCTGTTAATCTGCCATGATTCCATTTGATACCATAAGACAAATTATTTATGGATCGAGTGATAATGAAATAATTTAGCCGAAAAAACAAAAACGGTGACGAAATACAGCCTTGACGTACCCCCGTGACAATTCCAAACATAGCAGTATGACCACTTTTTGTTCAAACACAGCAACTTGAATTTTGATGTAGTGAACGCATAATATTCACATACTTTAACGGTATTTGGTAAAATTTAAAGATTTTCTACAAAGATTCTCGATAAACACTGTCAAAGGCTTTCATTAAATTAATAGAGCTAATTGTAAGTAATTGCTGAAATTCTTGATTTTGCTCAATTATGTTAAGGAGGTTGAGTATTTGCTCAATATAACTTCTTCCATTCTGAAAACCAACTTGTTGTTGTCGATGATGTTTATCTACTGCATTATTTAAATAGTTTAAAATTACTTTAAAAAACACCTTACCAGGAACAGACAATAAGGTTATTCAGCGCCCATTATTGCAATCGTTCAGACTTCCTTTCTTGGGAAGAGTAATAATTACTCTTTGCTTACAATGATTTGGAACTTGTTCATTAAACAAATGACCAAGATTGCCATGTTTAAAAATTTTTGCGGTTAGCTCGTCAAGTCCTCCTACTATATTATTTTTTAACTTTTAAATTGCATGAATTACTTTAGTTACAGAGATGTTATCAATAAATATTTCAAATTTTTGAATCACATTTATGCTTTCATTATCGTCAAGCCTTATGAGGGTATTTGGCGTAGGCTGATTAAAACTTTTTTTAAGTGCTTTACTCACCTGAATAATTGTTCATCATCTGTCAGGAGTACACAACCATTTTTTTCTTTCATTAGAATATTGGCGTATTTTTTAACCCCTGGCAGTTGCTTCACAATTTCATACAAAAACTTGGAATTATTTTTTGCTGCTATCGTGGCTGCTTTTTTGCATTTACTTTTTAACCAATTATTCTTGTTTTTAAGACAGATTTTTTAACCTATTTATCTAAGGTTCTACACTTGCCATCAAGTACATTTGAAATAACAGGATTGTTAGATTAATTTCTTGTTTAAATCAATTAGATTCCAAGAGATTGATAAAATTCATTCTTTTTGGCATAGCCACATTTTTTACTCAGCACATTTATTGTCCAATTTCCATTGATTATCAGACTTTTTCTACCCTTTTCAAATTTTTGAAATAGATTTTTAACAGCCAAATAACTGTTCAAGTTTTTCACACAAAAATGAAACCAATTTATACAGTTTCTATTATTTTTAATTTTAGACGAAATTTTTTAACAAGATTGTGATCAGAACCAAAATTTTCATCACAATATGCACGTACATCTTGGAAAACAGATTGTTATTTTGTCCCACTATAAATGCAGTCGCAGTTTCGTTTTCTGTATTTTCGTCGGTAAAAAACCCACGTTACTTAGTGTATATTTTTGTAAGCGAAAAATGTGTTACCAACATTCATTCCACTGTGATTGCTTGGCGTCAACAACCTATAATAATTATTATTTATGCCATCAGCATAGCCATGTAGTCCAACATTTGAAAAGTACCCAGATCTACATTTGCTTAATTTCGCATTAAAATCACCGGTCAATATTTTGATGTCTCTTCTTGGAATATCATCCAATAAACTTTGTAATTGATCATAGAAGATATTTTTTCGGTTATCCTCAGTAGCCTCAGTAGGGGCATAGACTTGCATAATTGCAACTTTTACAAATCCGGTGTTGAATCTGTCTAAAATGATACGGTCGCTCACGGGCTTCCATCTAATCATAGGTTTAGCAGCATATTTACTCAATATAATACCAACTCCATAAATATGATGTTCTTCATGTCCAGAATATGAAATTGATGTATCTCCACTCTTAAAATGACCTTGGCCTTTCCAACGCATTTCGCTAATACCCAAAATATCTAAGTTATACTTTTTCATTCCTCGAAGGACTTGTTCTAACTGTCCACTACGAAAAATTGTGCACACATTCCATATTTCCACACTGGTTAAGTTTTCGGCATTAAAAATTTTGTTAATCAAAGATTAAGCTACCTTTCGGCTTTTACTCAACTCTGTTATTTAGCCTATATTATCAATTATTTGCTGTTGTTTGCCGAAATAGCAACCTTTGATTATTTCTGTTTTTTACAGAGATCAAATTACTTCAATTGTATTATTTTTTTATTCTATCTAGGTTGAATAAATTTTAAATATGTAGAATGTGTCAAGTAGGTTTAAGTTTTAATTAAAAACTTTCTATCCTATTTGTTTCCGAATTTAATATTTTACTTGAAACGTTTTGTCTCAAATAAACAGTCCAATTGAGTTTGGAAACTGGATTACAATGGCAAAGGACTGATGGTACAACCCCCAATAACAGAATGGAGTAAAAGCCGAAAGAAAAAACTACCTACAAACCACAAAGTCGTTTGAAAATTAAAACTGTCAATTTGTGTTTAATAATGGTTATTTATTTTAAAGTTGACGTAAACAACATTTTTAAAAAGGGCACTTTAATCGCATGCAATAAAAAAAGCATGAATGTTGAACAATCAAACGGGATACTTGTGCCAAACAAGACAAATACTCTATAGATCGAATTAGACTAATTATACCAAAGTGGAAAAAGGTACCAAAAGCCCGATATTCAATTCTTATCGCCGACATCTTTTCGTCAAAATATGTTTCTTGTGCACATAACTAATAAATTAAGTCGTTTAAGTAGTTTAAATGATGATCCATTTGTCAAATTTGTAAGCCAGATTTGTAACGTAACACAAAATGTTTCATGTTACTTTTAACATATAATAATTGACAAACAAAAAGTGAGCTTAATTTCAAATCTTTTATTTATTACAATTACAATTTTTTTTTAATTTTACAACAGACACCCACAGTTGTATCAACAATAGATTGATTTTTATTGTGTTAAAATATATTCCAAAAAGACGTAATGTTCTATCTCGTACAACGTTTTTGAACGTATTATTTAAATATATGTAAATATATACTAATGTTAAGCGTGGTATATAAATATTAGACTTGGCTATAAACAGACAAACTCTAATTATTATTTAACTACAATAATTCAACACAATAATTACGTAAATAAAAAACGAATTAGTAAATGTATGAATTATTTAACTAATCTGAAAATAGCAATTTACGAAGAAACATAAAATAACTGGAAAAAAACTCGACAGACCAGAAGTCAATTATGTTACAAATTGAACTGTTAAGTACATTGCAACCTTTAATCTACTAGAAGAAAATAGTACTTTATAAATGTTTTTAAAAATCGATTTAATCTATTCTTTAAAAATATATTTTCTAAAAATATGTTTTTTTTAAAATACAACTTTGTGTAATTAAAATGTTTTATTTATTTGTTTATTTTCATTTATGCTTGCTACTTTGAATGTTTGCGGGAGAAACGCACATCTTTGAGCAGTGAACAATTTAGCGAAGCCGAACATGGGGCCGCATTTAGCAGTGCCAGTGGTGCAATTAGAACCCCGATGGCTATCCAAGTCCAAATCGAGCGCTGTACCGCTAGACCACCCCAGTACTATAATAATAATAATAATAATAATAATAATAATAATAATTAGAAGAAGAAGAAGAAGAAGAATAGTGATAATAATAATAATGATAATAATACAATAACAATAGTTAATAATAATAATAATAATAATAATAATAATAATAATAATAATAATATAATTGTGTCAACTTACTCCTGTTTTGCTCTTTTTACAATTATTTATAAATTAGAAACGCGTTATAGTTTAAAACAATAAATATGCACATGAATAATCAATATATTTACTGCGAATTTTAATCCCTCCTGCCATCAACTTCACATACAGACTCTTGTTCAACATTCTTACTAATGTTACAACTATTTGTTGCAATCTGTTTAAGCGCCAAAAATATTTTTTTAATTTTTTTAATTTAGTAAGTTCTGGATCAAAAGTGCACAATTTTAATGTATTCCACGTTTGATCTTTTTCAAACAACGTCTGTGTACAGTTCGAAATATGTACGTTTGAATACAAAATGGGGGGTGGGGGTAAGAAAAATGTTTTTGTTATTGTTGTTGCTGTTTGTTTGCTTGTTTGTTTTCGTATTTATTTCATCAACACAACTGGGGGTGAAGTTTAAAAGTAAATAATAATAATAATAATAGTAGAAAGAGAGAGACAATATAAACAACAAACGAAAAAACACTGTTCTATTTCAGTTTCATGCCTTATAGGTGCGTTGGTGCATGTATGTGTGTACGTATGTGTATAATGTTAGACAGTGGGTTAGAAATTCAACCTTTTCTCTTACTTTCTTAGAAAAAAGGTCTATTCCTACTTATCGGTGTTGAATACAGCTAGATGAATGTACATCTACATATTCCACTATTTTGTTGAAGTGGCACACACATAAAATCTAATCGTTGCCTTCTTCCAATTCTTTTCTTCCATACAAAATAGAAATAGCATGTGTTTATTTATATAATAATGCGCATCCATACATGTGCGTATTGAGTGTGTGTATGTGTGTGTGTGTGTGCCATTTGAATGTGTATTTCAAAATTAAGTTCTAAAATGCATGTGTCGATGATAAGTATAAAAATCAAGCACATCTCAAGTGTGGTATTTCAAATGACACGCATTATTGGGCGTTCCAACTGAACGAAAACTGTACACCATGGACAAGTTATTTCAAGGTTCCAATACCATATTCAATACCGACTTGTCCAAATTGTTCATGCTAATGTTACAACAACAACAACAACAACAACAACAGCAACAGCAAGAGCAAGAAACTCAAGTCCAACAATCAACACCACTTCAAGAACAATGGAAAATACATCCTTTGTCAATCAGTCCAACTATTGAATCAAAAATTCCCTTGATGCCATTCAATCCACTAATTCAGTCACTTCTACAGTCAATTCAACAGCAACAACAGCAACAGCAACAACCAACCGACACTTTTCTTGCCGATACCAATACATTCCCCGTCGATTACAAACCCGATACATCAAAAAATTTAAAATTTGGAATTGACCAAATTTTGAACAATTTGGAACAATGTACTACGTCTACGATGATGCATGGTGCATCGGCCGATCACGGCGACCTGTCTTCCTATTTTTTGTCTAACTTGATCAAAGATCAAAACGTTGGCTTATCACAGTCGCCCTTGTCAACGTTCAATTTGATAAATGCAATTCCAACTTTGTTAAAGTCAACTATTGTCAAACCAAGTGAAGACATTGATCCACCGCCAAGTTTGGCGCCTTCCAATTCCTTGTTGACAACGTCTACTTCGCCCAGTCCAAGTTTGACCGAATCAGTTGGGCTACATCGGACGAGTGCAAAAAAGCACTCGAATGCATCCACACCTACGCATCTGGCCAAAAATATTCGTTCCAACGAAGTAAGTTCGGTGTCGATGTGTATTGATTTTGAATTTGCGTTTAGGTGCTACTGCTTCAATATTGGTTGGTGACACAGTGACCTCTTCATTATTTCTATATTTGGACAACATAGTAATGAATCGATTTCGATGGCTTCATAAGTGTAACAAACGTAGAAAATAACAAAGTTTTTTAACTGATAGATGGAATCTTTGTGATGGCGCCACTGATTTTTTGTCAAGGTTATATCTTTTAGCCCAGCGGCTACATATGGTATACGTATATCTTAAGATACCTTTTAAGTACCGTGGGTGTATGTTTGCATTTACCCGTCAAAGCGAAAGCTCAATTATACAATTGTACACTCAGTCCCTGCTGTTATTATTAGCATCCAGTCCATTATACACTATATAGAAGAGAAACAGTCAGTGGAAATTGAAACTTTATAAGCAATACTCAAATGATTATTAGAATGGCTAGAACCTAATATTGTACTTAAACGCTTTACAGAAAATATTTGTCAGTTAGTCGAACTCAAGTGTAGCCGAACGAGGGCCTACATCATAGTACCTGCGGTGGTCCTCAAATCCCTGTTTACTCAAAGTTAAATTTAAAACTGAACCATCAGTTTGTAGATTATTTCATATTTTCAATAACTTTATTGTGCCACGGGTTTAGCTTCATCAGTACCATTAAATGTTTACATTTAAAATGCAATTTTTTTTAAATGTGTTGTTATCAAAACTTTTGAGCAAAAACGTGAAAAAGTTGTCATTTTGAAACATTAGTTAGATATACAATTAAATTGTTTGTTGAAACTAAATTATTTTCGAAACGGTTTTCAGTTTATTCATTTAGTTTGTGTTATAGTTACCTTTTTACTATTTTCATGTTTATGTAAAGCATTTCAAACAATTGACTTTTTTATGTGCAAATAAAATTCTACTTATATTTTTTACTAAGATTCATTCATTCATTTATTTTGCTTGGTGACATGGTCACCTCTCCATTATTTCCCATATTTACACGACATATAAACCATCAACTTTGATGGCTTGATAAGCGTAACAAACGTGAAAAAATAACAAACTTTTTAGCTGGCATCCTTGTGACGTCGCCACTATTTGTAAAGATTGACGAGGCCGCCTGATTTTTTGTCACGGTTATCTCTCTTAGCCCAACGGCTACATATGGTATACGTATACCTTGAGATACCTTTTAAGTATCCTAAATGTATGTTTGCACTTACCTGTCGTAGCGAAAGCCCACTTATACAGCTGTGCACTTGGACCCTACTGTTATTAGTGTAGATGTCTAGAAGCACCTAGTCCAAGATACACCACGTGGAGGACGAACAGTCAGGATCATTAGCATCAATCGTTCGGCACTAATATTGTTTACAAAAATGGTATAACGTTTTGTCTACCCTAAGTATATTTTCACATCTACAAGCCAAAGAAGAAATATTTTATTTTTATTGCTTAAATGGCTTACGCATAACACTTTTCAACAAATGATCATTTAGCCAAGCCAAGTCAGATTTGGTAGAGAGACTCAAACTACCCAATTTGACGCTTTACCAATTACAGCAGTGCGTATATACCGTCGTGCATGTCTGGGACTCAATCCTGACAATACAGTAAAAAAATTTACAAGTATTACTTTCGCCAAAATTTAAACGTGCTACACAAAAAATGTGAGCATTTTTCAAATATTTGCAACAAAAAAAAATTATTGCCAAACGTTATTTAGTAAAATAATACAATATCCAATGTTGAAAATTTTTGCAGTTTGTTTTGAAAATGTGCCACGACAACAGAATAAGTATTCTCAATCGATTTTCCATTGATTAAACCAAAAAAACATTTTTGGGTTAGTATATTCATACTTTTGTCAATACCAAATTAAAAGTGTGCATACAAGAACAGCTACAATGTTATCCAAACATAACATGCATGCTAATTGATGTGTAGTGCAAAAACTGCCAATTGATTGTTCACTTATTGTTGCTTTTTGTTCTTGTTGCAATTTGATTCGTTGTCGCCGAAATTGATTTTTTTTTTCTTATTCTCTTGGAATAGTGGTCTATATAGTGATCAATTATCCAAACACTCAATGACTTTTGATTTTGAAAAACAACACACTGTTCTGTTCACAGCACGCTTGGAAAAACGAAACTTGGCTAACGTGTACATTCTATAAATGTTGAAAAGTTACACACTGAATAAAGCTTACAATTATTTTTGGATAATTGTTCAACTTTCTATCTAAGCTTGGCAATCAATATGTTTAAAATTATACCGGAAAAAAAACATTTCAAAGTTTTTCCTATTTGAAACTAATGCTTTAGTTTTATTCTAAGTGGAAAAATTAACACTATACAATGAAGTTTCTAAAATGTTGAAATTATATAATTAACTATTTTTTCAATTTTAATCAAAAAAAATGCTTTCAGCATTTGTCTTCACAAATGGACACAATATTTACGTGCCATAGCTGTTAGGTCATCAGGCCAGTCGACTAGAGGTTTAACATTACTAACGGCAAAAAATGTAGGATCTTGTTGGACTGTAATAAATATCTGTTTATTAGAAAATGCATTAAAAATATAATAATAATAATAATAATAATAATAATAATAATAATAATAATAATAATAATAATAATAATGTGTTTATTTGAAACTTTCAGTATATGTTGCATTTAGTTTGCAAGTAGATCTGCTCATAATAATAATGATAATAATAATAGTAATAATAATGATAATAATAATAATAATAATAATAGTAATAATAATAATAATAATAGTAATAGTAATAATAATAAAACTAATAATAATAGTAATAATAGTAATAGTAATAATAATAATAGTAATAATAATGATAATAATAATAATAGTAATAGTAATAGTAATAATAATAAAACTAATAATAATAGTAATAATAGTAATAGTAATAATAGTAATAGTAATAATAATAATAGTAATAATAATGATAATAATAATAAAACTAATAATAATAGTAATAATAATGATAATAATGGTAATAGTAATAGTAATAATAATAGTGGTAATAGTAATAGTAATAATAATAATAGTAACTGGTTTATGCGTTTTCAAAAAAATTTTAACTATTCTTTTAAAATGTAACTGGGCATAATTAAAAATTAAAAAAATAGTTTCACAATTATTTATTCCCATTTTTAAAAAGTAAAATATGGTATTGCATTGCTACAAGACTTTTCTTTTAAAAAAAAATATTACATAATGTTTCTAATGTTTACAGTGTTTTTGTTTTCTATACCATTTTGTAACGGTAAAATATTTTTTCTAACTTTTTGTTACCGTTGCTATTTGCTTAATACAAAATTACAAAGAAATAGTTATTTTTATTTAAATTGTAATTAAAACAGAGTTAATGGTTATTTTTTGCTTATTGATATAGTAGTACATTTTTTATAAGTATTTTATAAGTTTAACAATGGGTTTTTAAAGGATTATTTTTTTAGAAATGTTATATTAGTATTGTCAGATTCACTTATACAGTGCTCCTGGTTGACTTGAAAACCTAGTAAATTTATTATACAAGTGAATCTGACAATACTAATATAATATTTTATAAGTAACTAACATTTTTGCCAATTAAGGGTATTTAATATTTTTTAAGCACGTTAATAAAAGAAGTTGGCACAATATGTAATTACTGATGCGTAAATAAAATGTAAGAAAAATAGAAGCAATTAGTAAAAGGCTGTACAATATTAATTGTATGTCAAACACTTGGAAGAGTAGATAAATTGTTACCGCACTAAAAACGTAACTGTTTAGGTCTACTGCTTGTACTACTGTTTTAAACGACGATAAATTGTGAGTTATAACGAAAGTGGATAAAAATAAAATAATGTGTCTGAAATGTGGGCCTTTTTCAAGGCTACTGAAAGCACCATAGACAGAAAGAAAAATAAATGAAAAAAAATTAACGGAAATTGATTGTTAACTATAAGAAGTTATAAACACAAATGCCCATTACAGAAATGCGATAGTTAAAGTAGTCAAGTCAACAGAGAAAAAAGAAGAATAGAATTGATACAATAATAATAATAATAATAATAATAATAATAATAATAATAATAATAATAACAATAATAATAATAACAATAATAATAATAATAATGATAACGATAATAATAATAATAATATCAATAATAGTAATAATATCAATAATAGTAATAATAATAATAATAATAACAATAATAATAATAATAATAATAATAATAGTAATAACAGTAATAATATTGATAACGATAATAATGATATCAATAATATTAATAAAGAATATAATACTAATAATAATAATAATAATAATAATAATAATAATAATAATAATAATAATAATAATAATAATAATAACAATAATAATATTGATAACGATAATAATAATATTAATAAAGAAAATAATAATAATAATAATAACAATAATAATAATAATAATAATAATAATAATAGTAATAACAGTAATAATATTGATAACGATAATAATAATAATAATAATAATAATAATTATTATTATTATTATGATAACGATAATAATGATATCAATAATATTAATAAAGAAAATAATAATAATAATAATAATAATAATAATAATAATAATAATAATAATAATAATAATATTGATAGTGATAATAATAATAATATTAATAAAGAGAATTCATTCATTTTGGTTAATGACGTGGTCACCTCTTCATTATTTCCCATATTTATACGACATGTAGAACGATCGATTTCGATGGCTTGGCAAGCGTAGACAAACGTGGAAGAATAACCAACTTTCTTGGCTGGTGGACGGCATCCTTGTGACGTCGCCACTGTTCGCAAAGATTGACGAGGCCGCCTGATTTTTTGTCAGGGTTATCTCCCTTAGCCCAAGGGCTACATATGGTATATGTATACCTTTAGATACCTTTTATGTATCCTGGGTGTATATTCGCACCCACCCGCCGTAGCGGAAGCCCAGTTATACCGCTGTGCACTCGGACCCTGCTGTTATTAGTCTAGATGTCTAGGGGCATCTAGTGCAGGATGCACCACGTGGAGGACTAACAATCAGGAATATTACCATCATTGGAAATTGAGACTTTATAAGCATTACTCAAATCCTCAGGATCATTAGCATCCCAATAAAGAGAATAATAATAATAATAATAATAATAATAATATTAATTATTATTATTATTATTATTATTATTATTATTATGATAACGATAATAATGATATCAATAATATTAATAAAGAAAATAATACTAATAATAATAATAATAATAGCAATAATAATATTGATAACGATAATAATAATAATATTAATAAAGAGAATAATAATAATAATATAATAATATTATTATTATTATTATTATTATTATTATTATGATAACGATAATAATGATATCAATAATATTAATAAAGAAAATAATACTAATAATAATAATAATAATGCTAATAGTCAAAGTAGTCAAGTCAACAGGATCTGTTGAAAAGCGAATAATAAACATTAACACAAATGTTGGATAACGCCAAGATTTAGAGTGACGTATCAGATGTTGTGTTTGGCAAAACTTTGAAGTAGTGGCGATTAATTTGTTAATTCCACATTGTTTATTATTGTTATTATTATTATTATTATTATTATTATTATTATTATTATTGTTACCTTTATTATTATTACTACAAATCCTTTTGATTTAAAATAAGCATGAGGCAGCAAGAAAACGGTAACAATAAAAACAACAACAAACTTCTATAATAAAAAAAACCATACGGAGACAACAAAATGATTCCAGTTGTTTGAACATTTTACCAATAATTTTGTTTCATCCCCCATAAAACATTTATTTCAATTAAATCTTCCCGAATGATTTTTAGTCAAGTTTTATGTAATCTACCCCCAACCTTCCATTTACTATAATTAATTATTTATTCCAAAACCGCTTTGCTAATCTTTTAGGCAGTAAACGTAGAATTTGACCAAGTAATTTTCTTCATCTAATCAAACAATTTGCATATTAACAATTGAGCTTTTTTCCAGTTGTCATTCAATCTTATCATCTGGGTCGTGCTTTCACTTCTTTGCTGTTGTTTGCCGATAGAGTGTCCTTTTATTGTTTATGTGGCAATATATATATATTACAGAGACCAGGTTACTAACTTTGCCCTCAAACCCTCCTCTTTTATTTAGGCTTGGAACTGGCTATATTTGCTTACTTCCGATATTCTTTTTTTTCTTTATATTTTTTTATGTTTATTACTTTAAATGTTTTACGAGAAACATCTTTTAGCAGTGGATATTTTAGCGAAGCCGAACGTGGACCCGCATTTTAGTACCGGTGGTGAAATTCGAACCCCGATGTCCACCGAGGTATAAATCGAACGCTCTACCGCTAGATAAATTAATATTGAGACGGAAAAAAGTATTTATGATTGAATTAAGAACTTTTCAACTAGGATTGCAATAAATTTAAATAGGTACGTAGTTTACACTTGTAGCGGTTGGAATGTTATTGCAAAATTAGAAAAAAATTATTAACTTTATTTTTAAAAATAGTACAATTTTGTTTAATTTCCAAGAACATTATTTAATCGATAGTTACGTTTTGTACTTGAGCAAGTTAAATTGTTTTTAATCGTATGCCAAAAAATTCGAATAGCTTTCGTTTTATACTGCTTATATTATTATCACTTCCTCATCTCTCTTGTTCTATTTGTTTAAAAAACAATTGTTTGAACGACATAACTTTTTACAGCCTTTTTGTGTTATTATTTGCCAGTACTGACAACAGAACTAAATTAATGTTAAGTAGCATTCGAAAACACAACGGATTAGTCTGTAATAAAACAAAATAGTTAGCTATTTGCACTTATATTAAAACACGTTTTTTTAAACATTTCAAGTTTATTTATAAAATTATTGTATAAAATAAAATAAAAAATTAGCAGACACATGTTTGCACGTTTTCATTAACAACAATAATTTTATTAACGGATTTTTAAGGGAATATTTGTTTTTAGCAATGTTATATTAGTATTGTCAGATTCACTTGAACAATAAAGTTATTAAAAGTTTGAGTCAACCAGGAGCACTGTACAGCTGTTTCACATCCTTACATTTGGAATCATCAGCAGCGTATACCTTTCAGGCTTTACACACACACACACACATGAACTTGAATCCACGCCCTATCTGGTGTCAGACCAGCGCCTTAAACCACTCAGCTACCTAGTAAATTTATTATTTAAGTGAATCTGACAATAATAATATAACAGTTCGAAAAACAATAATTTTATTAGTGGTACAGCACTTGGACGAGTATACTGGGTTCAAGTGTCACTGCTGGCACTAAATGCTAAAAAGTACGTTTTTTGTGAAGCATTCGAATAAGTTTGACAAAGTCCATCTTAAAATGATACCCAACATTTCTATTTCAATTCTTTATGAAATCTGTTTACATCCACTAATAAAAGATAGAGAACTGAAATAAAAATTACACGCATTCGTATTCGCAACAACTTTTTTTGTGCAAAAGAAGTGCCTCATTATAAAAAAAATATGTACTTGTTAATATAAGTAAACACATTTTTCTAAAGTATTTACATGGTATTGTTACACACGATACAGTAAGGGTTACATAGAACACCTATCTATTTATTTACATATGCACATATATATTTTACATGTGTAATAACAAAACTGAAATTTTTTTATTTTAAACTTTTAAAAATTTACTAATTCTTAATTAATTGTTTACAAAAGAAAAGACAAGTTTACTATCACACGGATAGCATAATGTTTGGTTTACCCTCTCCTCATCCAAATTAAAAAAAAGTAATGCGCAACACGTTTTCTTTTTGTGTTAACAATGTACGAGAACGCAGTCAATTTGTAAACACGTTTCTGTGTAATATATATATATATATATATATATATATATATATATATATATATATATATATATATATATATATAGTTTGAATTAAAGTGTGGTTTAGTCTTGCAACATAATGAATTGTAGAAATAAAGACAAAAATTTTTTTTCAAACGTTTAAACAAAGTTGTTGTGCACATTTGTTTTTCTTAAATAGAAAAAATATTTGTTGTTAATGAGAAATTTAGGAATTCAAAGCGTAGGTGATTAAAAACTAAAGAAAAAGTGAAAAATTAAATATAGCTAGAAATAGCATTTAAAACTACAGATCATGTTAAAACAAGTTTTTTTTAAGCATGTGTATAAGTTGCAACACAGTAAATACAGTAGTTAATAAAGTATATAATTAAAAATTAAACTTGTTTTAAATTTTTATATCATTATTATTACTACAATAATAATTATTATTATCACCATCATTATTATTAATATTATTACTGTTATTACTGTTATTATTATTATTATTATTATTATTATTATTATTATTATTATTATTATTATTATTATTATTATTATTATTATTATTATTATTATTATTATTATTATTATTATTATTATTACTATTACTATTATTATGTTCTATTAAGGCATTTAAAAAATAATAGAAATATTTCATTACAATATATATTAAGCAAGATTTTCAGTAGATAACAATAAGCAATTAAAAAGATTTGTTTTGCTCTATTCTACACAAACTTACTAATTTCCAAAACACGTAGGCTATAACGTTGTATTTCTAATTTATTTACCCATATCATACAATAGTTAAACAATTCAAAATTCAACCTTAAATGTGTTCCATGTTATATGCCCAAAAATGTACCATTTTAGACTAACAACTTTTTCAAAGCTTCAACTACTAACGGTTTTTTGTATATCTAAAATAAAATCCGCTTGTAGTATTCGGTTTGAGTATTTACATAATTGTTAGTTACGAGCCGAATTTCCAACCAAAAGAACTATACATAAAAATTATTTTTCGATAAAAATGATCATTTTGTATAAACAATATTACAAGTCCTACTAATAACAATAATCATAATAATAATAATTTATTTTGTTAATTTAATCAGACATTTTAGTGTAATTATACTAGAAGAAAAATAATTAAATATATTATTTAAACCACAGTTCAATAAGCATTAAACTTTCTAACTTTTCTATTAACACAATATGTATATATATGTATAAGTAGAAACTATTAATAGCATTATTGAAATGTTAATAATATTTATTTTTAGCACTCTAAATTTATTAATTAAACTAAATATAATAATATATTGTAGCACCCATTTATGTGTTACTATATATTAAAAAAATATTAAAAAAGCTATTTTTAAATTTTTATTCAGAATTATCAAACTTTGTGCGCTAACGTGAATCCTGTTTTAAAACATTTCTAAAAAGTGCTTATATGAAAGTTTTAAAATTGTGTTTGTTTGATTATATAGTACGCTAAAGTAATACATGTACACACACACAGACATATGTGTGATACGCTTCTAGTGTATTAAATCTAATACAATTGAAAAGAATATTATAATTACCATAATTGATTTTAACTACAGTAAAAGTAGCTTTTAGCATAATCGTGACACATTAAGTTGTGGTATTTAGCTTTTTACGTTTAAAAAGTGTTAGGAAGATGTGGCTTGTTTTTAGCATTGAAACAGTCAAATCCATAGACAAAAGTTTTAAGCATTCGACTGTTTTTTTTACTTCAAGATTTGCAAATGCCAAAATTACTTTTTTCTTTCAATTAATAAATTTAAACATTTTTAGTTTGTAACGCGATGCGGTTAGTTTTATAAAATGTGTCAATTGTTCTGACTTAAACAAGACAATTGAAAATAAACGTTTTCTTGTATTTTTTTTGTTTTCAAGTTATATTATATTTGAAAAGAATGTTGTTTGACTAATAATTTTTACAACCAAATTTAAGCACTATTGAAAAAAACCAGTTTAAAACAATAACTCATGTTATTTAATTGTATATATATATATATATATATATATATATATATATATATATATATATATATATATATATATAGTAACATGTGAAATCAGTAAGCTTCAACCTGAATATCTTAAACAACAAAAATAATTCAATTAAAACGTTAAATCACAAATATATATATATAGCAGAATGCAAATTTGGCAACTTAGTAACTTAATGTAAACAATTATTTTTGGTATTTAAATTATTGCATCTGTTATTTGTTTTTGCTATTTTATTTTAAAATTATGGGGGCAACAAGATTGTTCCACCTACATTAATTTTTTTGCTTTAATATTACATTTTTATTGGGATTTTACTAAACTGTCATCAAAATCAGAATGTTTTTATTTTGTGGTAGTAGTAGTACTTGTACTAGTGGTCTAGCGGTACAGCGCTCGAATTCGGACCTCCGTGGGCATGGGTTCGAATCCCATCATCGGCACTAAAATGCGGGCCCACGTTCGGCTTCGGTAAAATGTCCACTGCTGAAAAATGTTTCTTGTAAAACATTCGAAGTAGAAAACATAAAATAAAAAATAAATAAATAAAATAATAGTGACATGGTTCATCGTTCAGGTAGCTTCATAAAAGTAACTTTTAACATGCATTGATTAACCGATCAAACTTGCTTTTTGGAACAAAATGATTTAAAATGAAGAAATTAATAATTTTTTAAATACGTAATAATTATGTGTGTGCATTTACAGTTTATTTTAGTCAAGGATTTTGTAAATTATGGAACTGAAAATACATTAATTTCAAAAGAATAAGTTACCAATTTTGGTGCTACCTTAAATAACTACTATTTATTTAAATAATATTTTGATATTATTACAGCTAAAATATTTTGAACTTATAATTTCTTAAAGAATGCTATGAAATTAAGTACTTAAAGTAGCAGATTAAGGTAGAACTAAAATTGACACAATCTTCTATCTTATATTTAATGATGAACCTCAATATGATAATCTACAGCATTAAACAATTAACAAAATCAATGCTCCAGTTTATATTTTACAAAAGGTAACATAATTTTTAGTATATATTTTAAAATTAATGTATTTTTAGTTCTATAAATTACAAAATCCTTAATTAAAATAAACGTTGCATTTATACAAGTGCCTCCAGACAACACAATACTTAATACAGTTGTAATTTTTAAAAATCATTTTAAAAGATGATGCAAATGGTTTGAGAAATAAACATGTTTAATTAAGAAAATTAATTATGTAATGTAAAATTAAATTCTACAACAATCGGTTAAACTATGTAGGTACTCTGGAAATTAATGAATATTCCTTAAAATAATTAAAATGTGTGACTTTTATTATCTATTTTTTCCAAGTATGCACATTTCATTATATAGATTATTTTTAAGGAACTAATTTGCTTGTTTTTCATTTTTTTAATTGTCAATATTCTTGTTTTTGACCTAAATTAGAATTTTGTAATAATATTGATAAAAAAGATTAGTTTTCATAAAATATTTTACTTATACCGCCAAGAAAATGTTCAACAAATGTTTTAGTACCATTGAGATGTGTTTCATATAATTAAATAGTGTCACAAAAACGAATAAATTACGCTTTATTGATTTGTTTATCTACTGTATTGTGGATTATTGTAATCTAATTTTGAAAAAATCAATTTATTTCAAACGTTTTAATTGTAATGTTTAAACGTTTTTAACATGTTAAAAATATTTTTTAACAGTTAAACGCTGTATGTAAAATGATGCTAAATTTAAATATTTTAGCAACATTATTAAGTGTTGTTCATGTTGTCTGCATACCCTCAAGTTTTTAAAATTATAATCTCTTTTTTCTACTTATAACTTCGTTTAATATAAAAATTTATTAATGTAATTCTTTATGCAAAATACCACTAATAGTTATTAAAAACTATTAGCAAACTTAAATTAGCAAAGTGTATTTTTGCTGGGGTGGTCCAGTGGTGCAGTCCTCAACTTAAACGTTGGTAGCATGAGTTTGATTTCCATCACGGACACTAAATGCGCGGGCCTACGTTTGGCTTTGCTCAAGTGTCCACTGGTAAAACTTTTAAGGTAGTAAAAATAAAAAAGTTTTAATTGAAAATTATTTGTATTATTTTTTTTTAAATAGTGTAATTTTTGCATTTTTATTGGTTGGATTATTTTACACAAACATCCTTTATCAATGGAACATTTAAATGTCGACAGTCTACATTTAGTATTGGTGGCAATATTTGGGCATTTCGGCTCATAGAGATATGAGTTTGGTAACTTAGACGGCCATTTCAAAATATCTTATTTTATTTATACTGCCTGAATAGTTTGCCGAAAACATTTTAGCAATTTAGTACCAGTAATATAACGATAATTTGTACTAATTTGGTTTCAACTCTAGTGTTGTAGCCTATTTTCAGGTTCGATATTTATTTACTTCAAAGAAATGGAATACTTTAAAACTTACTTAACAAAATTGTTTATTTTAATCCAGTTTTTAAAATGGAGTTGAGTGTTACAATTATGAATAACAACAGATGTATATATATATATATGCGAATATTTTAAATTATAAAATACTTGTAAATTTTAAGTAACAATCTTTAAAGTTATAAGTTTATTTTAAAATAACTACTGGTTCAATAAAATGTACCTTAAATGCAGCATTAGAAACAAAATAAAAACTGAATTTTAAAATTTCTTAATGCTATATGGCACAAGTAAATTGGTACATGTTGTTTTATGCAATATAGCGTTGATATTTGCCAATGGATAAAGTTGGGTGGAACGGAAATACAACTTGGCAGTTGCATGTTACTGACTAACGATAACTTTGTTTAAGATAAACTGCAATTAATTACTTTTGTTACTGTTTTCAAACCTTATTCAATGTGTCACAACATAATAATTCTTGATCGTTTTTCCAGTTTATTTCTCTTTATTTTTATAAGTGATTGCTGTTTTTTGTCAATTTTTTCCATTTGGTACGGTATCAAACCAATTTAAAGCATTTGAACCAATAAATAGTTTTTACTTTTAAATACCCTTCCTATTGCAAACCCTTATTTTTTATCTAGCCTTGAGACTAGCTAAATTGGTTTATTTCTAATCCTTTCTAGGTGCAATTTAACAAGACATAATAATAATAATAATAATAATAATAATAATGATTTATATTGTAAGTGTAGCTCAGTTACATTTATTTCTATTAATAATATAAAAAACGTTAATTGATTTAATTCATAGAAAGTAACTTATGTTAAACGTAGCACCTAATTATATATATATATATATATATATATATATATATATATATATATATATATATAGATTAGTGACTGTAGTAAACGTGGATGCGATTTCCTCTACCAACACTAAACGCGGGCTCTCGTTCGGCTTTGCTAAAAAATGTTTATCCTAAAACATTCGAGCATTGTAACAATTAAAAAAATTATTATTGTATTAAACACATTTCTTTTTATAATAAATAATAATAATTTTTTTGTCCATAACTGATGTTTTAAAACTTTTTAAAATAAATACAAAAAAAATATATAATTCAAGTTAGAACACATTTTTAATGTAATATTTATGTAATTGGTATCACTATTTAATAGAATTGAAAAATATTAAAAATAATGGCTTAACAATTTAGTTTATTTTTATTAATAATGGTATGTAATATTATTTTATTAATACAACTCTATTAAAGTGGTACTGTACTTAACTTTTGGCTATTGACTGTATTTTCTATGAGCAACAAATTGGTAAATTTTTTACAAATTTCTTTTACGCTAAAATGCATTTTTGTAAATTCTTTTTAGTAGCGATTGCATCAATTTTTTATTTATTTAAGTACCCGACAGCGTTTCTCTTTTGTCAATCTAGAACAAAGCAGATTTTGTTAAAATCTTTATTCACAAAAATAGAAATAAAAATTTTTAATTTAGAGCAGCTTTAATCAGACATTTTTCAACAAAACATTGTTTATTAATTTTCTTTGCATTTGATTATTATTTAAAATTAGTTTTAATGAAATTTGTAAATTGCTTTAAATGTGCACCAATTTACCAATATTAAAATTTTTCCAGTCTTATTGCCTCACTATGTTGGTATAAAAACGCGTTTTCAGCATTTAAAACACTTTAGCATAATTCTAAATACAAGGGTCTGCGTTTAGTACCAGTGGTATGATTCAAATTTACAGCCATTTAGATACAAATCTGTCATTTTAGCCACTTATACCATTGTGATAGTAATTAATACTATTGTACTAAATTAAACAAATTTCAGAGTATTAATTTTAACTCGTTTTACAATGTTAATTTTGGATATCCATTTTCTTTTTTACTTGTGAAGTGCAGAAGATTATATAAACTAGAAAATTAAACATCTCAATGTACAAAATTTGGGAATTCAGAATAATACTTTAATCTATTTTAAAGACATGTGAATTAGATAAAGTTGCTTTATTATTATTATTATTATTATTATTATTATTATTATTATTATTATCACTTTCAATACACTGTTGAATTACACTTATTTTAAATAAAATAAAATCCAAAATCTAAGTTTTCATTGCACTATTAATGGATATTGTTTTACTTTCTTCACTATTAACCAACGATCATTTTGCAATTACTAAAATATTAACTTGTTTTGCACAAATTTATGTCACATTTTTGACAAAAACTTTTGTTAAAAAATGTCTTTTCCTTGTTACCAAATGATTGCAATAGAATTAGATAAAACGTGAGCTACATAATTTATAGTTAACTTGGCAAAAAAATGTGGAAACTTTTGTAAAGAAAATTGTGATTTCAAAAATTATTGTTCTATTTTGATACTAACTTAAATTTTAGTTTATAAGAAGCACATGGAACAATAATAATAATAATAATAATAATAATAATAATAATAATAATAATAATGTCTTAAATGTGGTTGTCCTTGTTGATTGAATAATGTTTGCAAATGTAAGTTATAAAATGGTTTATATTTTATGCTTCTTAAAATTTAATTTTAATTTTTTAAAATTAATAATTGTTAGTATAATAACAACAGTACTTCTAATAATAATAATAATAATAATAATAATAATAATAATAAAGTAATATCAACATCAGCTTAGATATTTAAATAAAACTCTACCATAGCCGGTTCTAATTCAAGTTGATTAAAGAGAGGGATTTAAACGCAAGATTAGCAATATGGCTTTTGTAAAAATATTGTTACAGAGTAACCACTAACAACACCATTTTAAATAAACTATTGCAAAAATGAAAGAATGATTCTAATAAAACAGTTTGACAAAATTCGAATAAAATTGAAATTGTTAAAAGAGAAAATTTTAATGTACAACTATATACAACGATCTTGTAGCTATTTAAAGAGAAAAGGTATTAAAATAAGTAACTATGAAATACATGATATTTTTAACAAAAGTATTTATATAAAGGCCGTTTGAGCTTCTGATTAATTTAACTTTAATTGTTTGTTTTAAAAATAATTTTAATACTCTAAAACACTCCGTTTTATAGTAGTCTAGTTTCAAACTAATGTTAAAAAATAGTTAAAGTAAAATATAAATTGTCCACGTGTTATTTTGGTGTTGCAATTGCTTTGCAATCAATTGGTGTTCTATTTTTTGTTATTTAATTAAATCAACAGTTGGTTTCATTACCATAGGTACTTCATGATTGTTGCTTTACAGTTTAAAAAATCCATAAAACGTTTTACTTCCAATTTTCATTTTGTTTATATAACTGTTTAAATAATTTGAAATTGTACTAAAATCCTTATGTTTTTTTAAGATAAAATATATTACATTATGTTAATATTAATTATTACCATAAGCTTAAAAATTTTTAGAAATGAGGGATTTTTAAGAAAATAGTACAGGTTGAAAACAACCATTAATTTGCCTAACCCAGCATTTATCAATTTTATATACTTAATACTACTACTACTACTACTACTACTACTACTACTACTACTAATAATAATAATAATAATAATAATAATAATAATAATAATATTAATAATAATAATAATAACAATACTAATAATAATTCTAATAATAATGATAATAATAATAACAATAATAATAATAATAATTATTATTATTATTATTATTGTAATAAGAATAATAATATTAATAATAATAATATTAATAATAATAATAATTGACAATGCCGCTTAATTTTTTGTCTACTTTATTTCCGTTAGCCCAACAGCTATATATGGTATAGATATACCTTAAGATACGTTTTAAGTATTCTGGATCTATGCTTTTACCCTCCCACCATAAAGGAAACCCAGTTATACCGCTGTGCAAACGGATTATACTGTTATTAGTCTAAATGCATGTTGGCATCTGGTCCAGGATGTACCACGTAAAGGACAAACAGTTAAAAATATCAGCATTATTGAAAATCGAGACTTTATAAGCGCATTACTCAAATCCTCCGAATCATGAGGATCGATAATTGAATAGAAATTAGAATGTTTTAATTTATAAACAAATTGTTCAATTAATAATAAAATATTTAAAGCATTGAATTTTTTTTGTAAATTGAAATAAAATAATAGGAAATTTAAACTGTGAGATGAATAAAATAGTATCATTATTTTTCTTAGATACCTTTATGTTCTAAAAAATATTTAGGACTAAATTTTAATTCCTAGTTGATCTCACATGTGACAGTTACGTAAATTCAATCTTCCCGAATAATTATTAACCAAATTTTAGTACAATTTTTACTTTTTTATTATAAATTCGTTTTTGTTAGTTTACTACCTGTTAACATACTACTCATCTGGCGAAGTGTTGTTTTTTAATAGCAATCATGTTGTGTATTAATTTTTAAAATAGTTTTAAAACATTCGTGATGTTGTGATTAATTTTATAAAATTGGCATTCTATTTTTAGCTTAGTTCAAGTCAATTATTGTATTTAATAGGATCACTAAATGTACAATTATTTAAATATTGCATTGTAATTTATTTTGTCTATGAAGTGATTTAAAAATTAAAAACAATAACAAAAATTGTACTTTTTTGAAAATTCAAATTAGCCTCCAATTGATTTAAACTTTTTGCGCTCAATCGGACCTGTTGAATTTGTTAACAATGGTGCTGGCATAAAAAATCCCTTGGCGTGCAATACAAAGTTTGAACGTGAATGGCTTTATCAACATTACGGTACGTTTCAGATACATTAAATACTACTACTACTGCTACTATTATTATTATTATTAATTAACAATAAATTCCTAGTAAAAGAATTCTTTCATTTGCTAAACCGGTAGTAACGTAGCAGCATTTGAGGACACTGGGCAATTAGAATTGATCAGATTCACTATAAATAATAAATTTACAGATCCAAGGACATTCACCCATAGTTCAGTGGTTTAAGGCGCTGGCTTGATATCAGATAGAGCGTGGGTTCAAATTCACGTGTGTAAAACTTGAAAGGGGGTGCACTATTGTTAATTCCAAATAAGGATGAAACAGCTGTACAATGCTCCTAATTGATTTAAAATCAAGTGGATTTATTATTCAAGTGAATCTGACAATTCTAATATAACAATACAAAATAATAATAATAGTAATATTGATAATACTACTACTACTACTACTACTACTACTAATAATAATAATAATAATAATCTTTTTTTCAATTTTACTCATTAAAACAGCAAGCCAGCACGATGCAAATGAATACGTGTGCAAAGCATGCGGCAAACGGTTTCATTTGCTGCGGTTGCTAACACGACATATCAAGTGTCATAGCCAGTTGAGACGTTATTTATGCAAATATTGTTTCAAAGGATTCAACGATACATTCGATTTGAAACGCCACACGCGGACGCATACAGGCAAGTCGAACATTTAAAAAACAATTTGAAATTATTTTTAAAAGTTGACAAAAATACATTTTTTAATGTTTCATTATAAAAAAAAACAGTTTTTATTAAAAATATTTTTTACCACATTCGTTAATCGTCATTGAATTTAAAACTGTAGCATTGTATATACGTTGTAATTCACTCGGCAAAATACAACTGTATATTAGTAAAACGGAAATAGTCAAATAAATTGATTTAGATAAACTCAAGTCTGGATAAAAGAGAAGGGTTTGCAGCAGGAAAGACATCCAACGGTTAAAGAAACTCACGTCAAATCATTTTGATGATTACAATGCTTCAAATTGCTTTAATATAGAACCAAATGGATAAAAATGACCACAAACAACGACCCTTCATAAAAGAGAACAAAGCTATAAAAAGAGAAGAAAAAAAGGAAGCAGCTAATTAATTTAAGCGATTATTGCTAAATATAGGACCTAAAAATAAGTATTTTTTGGTATTTAAATTCCAGTAAAAAACTCATATCTTTAGAACGGTTTTTATTTGAACAATTTCCAGTGCTGTCTTTTGTTTGCCAACTTCTTTATTTGTTATTCCTTAAGCAGCAACACATTGCTTGTTTTAGGCTTCAACGTTTCTCTCCTATTAACACTTACCTACTAAAATAGTTATACCCACTTGAAATTAAAAAAGCATTATAAAATACTAATAATTGTATTAATAGTACACTTTAATTGTATTGATTCTACGATTATTAATAATAACTATCATTCTTATTCTGCAACTAAAAAAATAAATATTAATTACAAACCGACTTAATCTACAAAAAATAATAATTAGTTCAATTATTAAAAACGTTAGACATTAAAATAATTTATTTTTCTTGTGTGTGTGTGTGTATGGAAATAATAGGAAGGGCATCATGCTTTGTCAAGGATCTGTGGTGTCAGATTTATTTTATTCCTTTTTCATCGATAAAGCCGAATCCTGTTCAGTGTCTAATTCGTTGTTTCTGTCACATGCGTCTAAATTTATTAGTCTAAACGACAACTGTTTTCAAATGACCTTCACAAGTGCGTGTATTGTAAAAATTCTGTTTGTTCACAAATTATTATTATTATTTAAATAACAATACACATATAATGATAATAATGTGTTCAACTGTTTGTAAATAAAAACCTTATCTTCAAAACAATAATAACATCCTACGCATGAGTTTTAAGTTTGTCTTGGTTTGTATTTATCGTATCACATACAACCATACAGACACAGACATACACAAATAAAAACAAGCTTGGCTAAAATATTGTGAACAAACCCCATTGTTTGTGGAAACATTTCCAATGTCAAATTGCTGACTTTTCAAACCACAACGAAAATGTTTCATGTGGACTCTTAACCCTAAAAGTGCACTGTTTTGTTTTTAAATTGAAAAAAAAATTCGAACAGTGTGTCAAATTTTGAAATCGCACATACCAAAACGCTTTATTATTGAAAAAGGTAAATATGCGGGTGCATGGTGCCAAGTTAAAATTAAAAATAAAATTAATGCAACTGTTGAACCTGATTAGGGTAAATAATTTTTTATTGTTTATTTACAAGGCGTCAATTTAAAATAAGTTGTTTATCTAAGACCTAATCCTTATAATAATAATAATAATAATAATAAAAATAGTAATAGTAGTAATAGTACTAGTAGTAGTAATAATAATAGTAATAATAATAGTAATAGTAATGGTAATAATAATAATAGTAATAGTAATAGTAATAGTAATAGTAATAGTAATAATAATAATAATAATAATAGTAATAGTAATAATAATAATAATAATAGTAATAGTACTAGTAATAATAATAATAATAGTAAAAATAGTAATAATAGTAATAATAATAATAATAGTAATAATAATAGTAATAATAATAGTAATAGTAATAGTAATAGTAATAGTAATAGTAATAGTAA
Source organism: Cardicola forsteri (assembly GCA_025895645.1). NCBI lineage: Eukaryota > Metazoa > Platyhelminthes > Trematoda > Strigeidida > Aporocotylidae > Cardicola > Cardicola forsteri. The sequence continues at coordinate 255,760 of JAKXYG010000473.1, forward strand.
TAGTAATAGTAATAATAATAATAATAATAATAATAATAATAGTAATAATAATAATAGTAATAATAATAATAATAGTAATAGTAATAGTAATAATAATAATAGTATTAGTAATTGTAATAGTAATAATAATAATAATAATAGTAGTAATAGTAACAAAAATAATAATAATAATAGTAATAATAATAATAGTAGTAGTAATAATAATAATAATAATAGTAATAATAATAGTAATAATAATAGTAATAGTAATAGTAATAGTAATAATAATAGTAATAGTAATAATAATAATAGTAATAATAGTAATAATAGTAATAATAATAATAGTAATAATAATAATAATAATAGTAATAGTAATAGTAATAATAATAATAGTATTAGTAATTGTAATAGTAATAATAATAATAATAATAGTAGTAATAGTAACAAAAATAATAATAATAATAGTAATAATAATAATAGTAGTAATAGTAATAATAATAGTAATAGTAATAGTAATAGTAATAGTAATAGTAATAGTAATAGTAATAGTAATAGTAATAATAATAGTAATAATAATAGTAATAATAGTAATAATAATAGTAATAATAATAATAATAATAGTAATAGTAATAGTAATAATAATAATAGTATTAGTAATTGTAATAGTAATAATAATAATAATAATAGTAGTAATAGTAATAAAAATAATAATAATAATAATAATAATAATAGTAATAGTAATAGTAATAGTAATAGTAATAGTAATAGTAATAGTAATAGTAATAGTAATAGTAATAATAATAGTAATAGTAATAGTAATAGTAATAGTAATAGTAACAATAATAATAATAGCAATAATAATAATAACAATGATATAGTAACGGAGTCACCTGTTCATTAGATCCAATTTTTATAACATTTTAATAACATTTTCATAACACTAATTCGTTATGTTATGTGTACATATAAAAACAATAATAAATATAATTTATGGACATGGGTTCGATCGCCTACGTTTGGATTTGCCCTAATATCCACTAGTGAAATCTATTTCCAGTAAAACATTTAAAGCAGTAACAAATTAATTTGATTGTTTAAACTGTAGTTTACAATGTTTAATAAGTATTCAATATATTTTTAAATAATTAATATATTTATAAACCTTTTCACTTTGAAGAGCATGGAGCAGCAATATTGTTCCGTACAATTGTATCTTGAATTTTTGGCTTCAACGATCATGCATATTGCAATTCTATTCGCAATTATTTTTTTTCCTCTTTGCTGTAGCTTGATAAAGCAAAGTTGTGTTTTTAGAAAATTTAATTATTTGCAGAGATCAGGTTGCTGATCTTGCGCTCAAAATTTCATCCTTTCAATGAACAATAACACTTAATTATAAACAATTCGTTTAGTGCAACAACTATGAGACTGGATTGTTCGGTATTAAATGGTGATCCTTTTTCGAGCTTGTCACACTAGGAAAAAACAAACAAAAATTTGAACATTCGTTGTTATATTTAACTGGTTAACATGTATATTGAAATATATGTAGAAAATGGTTAAAGTTTAATAACTTAAAATTACTCCAAAATTTAAACAATAACACATATTATTCAGTAATAAAAGTATTTTGAGTAACACACAACTTTCTTATTTATTTATTTTAACTTTATATTTATTACTTTGAATGTTTTACAAGAAACGCATCTTTCAGTAGTGGACATTTTAGCGAAGCCAAACGTGGACTCGCATTTTAGTGGGCCGTTGATGGGATTCGAACCTTGATGGCTACCAAGGTTTATCCCCGCACAATATTATTACCATTTTCTTTAATTTTTAAGTTTAACTAGAACGTTGTGTTTGAACTCAGATTCTGGATACCTCAATTTAATCAATTATATTTTTATTTATTTTTATTGTGCTTTAACTTTTCATTACTGTTACCCTCACATAAAACACACACACACACACACAACACTAAGAGGCGACAAAGTAAGCACTTTCTATCCTCACAATTCTAAAGCCAATTTTTCAATCACTGGAATGTGCTTTTTTAAAAATAGAATTAATCCACAATATTGTAGTTTAGTTTTTTAATAACTAGTTAAGTCACAGTTGTTTTTTTGTAATACCATTTTGACCAATTCAAGTTACTAAATAACTTTGCACTAATCGGTTTAATTTTTCCGGTTTTCATGTAATAATATATACCCTAAAACATTCTATCAAGGACAAGAAAATAATAATTAAAATGAATAAAGTTGTACTTTAAATATTTTTATTGTAGACAAATAACATGGTTACTATTTTTGCAAATTATACACAGTAAACATTAACCGTTTATACTAGTGACTACTACAAATTATGCTTTTTTGGAATAACGAAGTGAAAAACACGATAATTAATGCAATTACTCAGTTCGTGCATATTGAATTTTATTAGTTTAAAGCGACTGATGATACATTTTTGGTAACAAATCACACACATTACGTACACATTAACGGACTTTTCAAAACTGTATTGAATTTTTTGAAACAAATCGATAATTATGGTGGTTTGAATATTACAAAAACACATCATTATTATCATGTTTTTCTTTTTGGAAAAAAATGTCAACTATTTATCAATATTTGAGTCATGTCACAACAGATTAAAGTAACATTTTCAAAACGTTTTTGAATGTTCAGACGTAAACATTGGAAAGAAAAAAACATTTTTTCTGCTATTATTTTACTTTAAATGATACTAAATTTGTATTCTTTCGAAAGGATTGTGACAAAAATACACTGTAGTGTAATGAGAACAGTACTTGTTATTATTATTATTATTATTATTATTATTATTATTATTATTATTATTATTATTATTATTATTATTATTATTATTATTATTATTATTATTATTTACTTTATTAATGTACTTTTGAGAAACATCTTTAGGCAGTAGACATTTTAGTGAAGCCAGACGTGGGACCACATTTGGTACCGGTAGTGGCAATCGAACCCTTCCTTACCCAGGTTTGAATCAAGAGCTCCAACGCTAGACAACCTTCGGCAACTTGCCTTTGATTGTCGAACTTCCGACTTGTTAAATAAATTCTAAACATTTAAACATTTTGGCCAATTTATTTATGTCGAAATTTATTTTTAAAACAGGCGTTCGACCTTACAAATGTTCAGACTGTTCCAAAGCATTTACCCAACGTTGTTCACTAGAAGCCCACAGCAGCAAGGTTCACGGACGTCCGCTAATGTACGCTTTCAAAGAGCGCCGAGCCAAGCTATACGTATGCGAGGAATGTGGCTACAACACAGTAGATATTGAAAATTTTCGCGAACATTCCAAACTAGAAAATCACTTAATTCAACAATCGCTGGATAGTGACCAATCGTCACAACATAACAACAGTTCCATCATTGCACCAATTGAAAATGTCGACCAACGAATAATAGCGACCAACGCCAACAGCGCCAACAGCATCAACAACGACCAACTCTATGGTTCTAGTCCAGAACAAATGGAAAATTCCCCAACCGATTCAAATTTAGCTTTGTTAGTAAAAATTTATTTGAATTCGTGTACCATTTAACTAATGAAATCATTTCCAAACATAAAAACCAAAATGTGTAAATTATATCCTAAATTTGTTGAAAATCTTTTTCTTTGGTCCAAACACAAATTATTTTTATACTATGCCAATCAAGATGGCTTAATTTGTTGTATTTCTTATTTAATTTTTTTGTATTGGTTTTTTCTTAATGATAAAAACGAAAATCAAGGTTTAATGTACGATTTTTGTGATAGTTTTTTTTTCAAATTAAAAAGTCAAATGTTGTGTGCTTTGTGTTATGTTGAATATCAATTTTTAATTTATTATTATAGTGAAAATAATTAATTAATTAATTAATTAATTAATAAAAATAATTTAATATAGTAAATTATATATTTTTATAATAATTATTATAAATTATTGACTTTGATGTTTTAATAATAGCTGCGTTTATTATATGATCCATTAAAATCTCTTAACATTTAATATATTAAAAAAAGGATAAAAATTAGAACTAGTAACTGTACTTCTCTCCGGGGTAGGCTAACTGTACAGCGCTCGACTTGGACCTGGTTGGGTATCAGAGTTCGAATCCCATCACCGACACTAAATACGGACCCACGTTTGGCTTAGCTAAAGTGTCCACTGCTGAAGGATGCGTTTTTAGTAAAACATTTCATTATCATCATTATCATCATTGGGGATAAACACCCCCCACCGGTTATTATCACCCAGGGTAGTCCAACAAAAACCAAAGCGTCTGCAAAAACGTCAATTTTTGTAGTGTGTACTGAAAGAACGACACTTGAGGTGTGCTGACATTAAATGTTATTACATCCCGAGTTAAACCCCTCCAATGATCTCTGTTGGCTGCATAGGGTAAACAAACGGACGCCCATTTAAATAATTCATTTGGACGGGGGGCTTAGCATAAATAAAAGGACTGAGTTTGCATGCTACAATGTCTGTCCAAATTTTCCGTTGGCCGCCTGGCCTTCTTTTCCATCCGGGTAATGGGTGGGCTTCCATAGCTATTCTGGCTGGATGAGTGGGAAATCTACGTAAAACATGGCCAATCCATTTTAATCGTCTTTCTTTAACTGTGCTAGAGATACATGGCCAATAAATGTTAGGAGACTTACAAATATCTGGGAATGGTCGAAAACATGGTCAGTAAAATATTTACAATAGTAAAAATAAATAAATAATAATAATAATGACAATAATAATAATAATAATAATAATAATAATAATAATAATAGCAATAATAATAATCTTTAAAGAATAGTATTTGGTGTACAAGAAACATTTTTAGAAACTATACAAATTGAAAGCGTGTGTCTATCAGCTTTAAAGGTAAATAATTTAAATCAAACTAAGTATTAAATTTGTCCAAATTTGAACATTACGCTGTTGTGTTTGAAAGGCCAATGTTGTTCTGCTATAATAAGAATAAAATTTAAAAACAAAAACACATCGAACAAGTTGATAAATTTGATTTAACCAAAAGAAATCTGCATTATGTCAATTTGAGATTTTGTATTTCATGAATGTTTGACAATAAAACATTTTTTCAGCAAACAGACATTTTTAGTACATCCAAAAGGGGGTTGGTATCAAACCCATATGTCCATTCAGGATTGAATATAGCGCCCTACCAATTTTGCTATCCCCAACACGACTTGAGTTGTGGTGACTGTGCTCAATTATTTTATTGTTTAAAAACTTTATAATTTATAAAAATAAAACTTTTAATTGTAACAATTTGGACCATACATAATATGTGTTTATTTTCGTATTTTTACAATAAAAAATGTATTGCAACATTGAAAAAATAATACACTATTTTTGAATAGAGTATGTATTACCTCAAAAACAATTATATTCACATGTGTGTGTGTGTATGTGTATGAAAACTTTGATTTTATCGAAAAATCAATTTGACAAAAAGTGAAGTGCCTAGTTCTTCTTCTTTGACCAACAAACAACATTGTTAGGTGGTTTTTGTACACGTTGGTTTGAGATAAATGAAATTGTTCATAAAATATTGACGCAAATAGAAACAACTACATTCAGTTAGACTGTGGTTGTTTTGGCACAAAGTAAAATTTTTTGACAACCAATTTAGATTAAAATGCTACTCAAATTTATCTACTTAATTGAATACACACAAACACATATCAAATGGACTTAGTTGTAGTACATACCGTTTTAATTAATAGCAACTTACTCATGCAACACTACTACTACACTAATAATAATAATAATAATAATAATAATAGTAGTAGTAATAATAATGATAATAGTAATAATAATAGTAATAGTAATAGTAATAATAATAATAATAATAATAATAATAATAGTAGTAGCAATAATAATAATAATAATAATAATAATAATAGTAGTAATAATAATAATAATAATAATAGTAGTAGTAATAATAATAATAATAATAATAGTAATAATAGTAATAATAATAATAATAGTAATAATAATAATAATAATAATAATAATAATAATAATAGTAGTAGTAATAATAATAATAATAATAATAATAATAATAATAATAATAATATAAATACATAAACATATAACCAAGTGCCGGGACCAGAATGATCACGAATGGTCTGGCCGCAGGTGGAAACTCATCATTACACGTTGATAGCTGCATAGGTCCCTAATCAAACGTGTATTTTTGCAAGTAGGGAGGTCTACGATTATCCCCTTTAATTGTACCGATGTGGTTTAGCAGTGGTACAGTGATCGGCTCAAACATGTGTGGATATGGGTTTGATCCCCATTATCGGTACGAAATGCTTTACCAAAATGTCCATTTAAAGTAGTAAAAATAAATAAGTAAATAATCAAAATATCTCTAATGTTTTTATTTGAAAAAACGTTACACACAAATTGTTTGTTTGTTTGTTTGTTTGTTTGTTTGCATGACAACAACAATACTTTGCAGTTTGGATTAAAATTTTACAAAGTAAAAATACATTGTAAAATGTTTAAAAAGTTAAACAACTTTGTATAAAAATAGGTATAAATTGTCGTTTTGTGTTTTACAAAAGTACAACATAATTAGTTCTACCATAGTCGGCTTTAAGTTTGGTTGTATAAGAAGAAGAATTTGAACCGACGTTTAGTAGCTTGATTTTTGTCAAAAAACAAAATTACGGCTGTCGATAGAAGGATTGAGTAAAAAAAACGAAATAAATTTCACACATTTGTTGCACTCGAAAGCTTGAGCAAGTTTTGGAACAATCGTCCCATGTTGGTCAGAGCAATATGCGTTTTGTTGTGCCATGATTTAGTTAAACACCATGATCGAACGGCAGAAGTTGTAGCCAGATGAACATATGAAATTGAATTTGATTGTATCCATTTTTGTTAAATGTGTGCCGGGATGGTCTAACGGTACAGCACTCGAATCCCACCATCGGCACTGAATGCGGACCCATGTTCGGCTTCGTTAAAATGTCCACTGTGGAAAGACATGTTTCTCGTGCAAACATTCAAAATAGTAAACATGAATAAACATGGTATAATAATCTTTTTTTTATACAATATGTATTACCGACAATATAAAAATGCGCTATAAAACATTTCTTAATTTTGATAAACCTTTAACATCTACCGGCTATTGTTAAATTTTTCAGCAAGTATATTTTTAAAATTTTGTTTTGCCATATATAGTTACTGTGCGACTTCAAGTTAGAGACGAATTCTTGTCGCTTTAAATTTGGTAAAGGTTATGTGTTATTTGTTGAGTAAAAGATAGTCCATTGATCATAACTTATTATTATTATTACTACTACTACTACTATTATTATTATTATTACTATTATTATTATTATTATTTTAAAGCATTGGGTTCCCTTTATAATAGCAACAAAGGTATAAGAAGACGTAAACTGTAAGATGAATTCATTTTGTTTATTCTCATCAGTCACGATCAGTTACAAATGATTTCAAAAATTGGTTTAAAGTATTAATTACTTCTCAAGCGTCGAATATATTGAAAATCCTCGAATCTGTTTATATTCATACATTGAAACCTGCTTTGTGTACACAAAAACCGTTTGTTATTACATTGAACTTAGCTTAATCGTAATGTTTGTGTTCGCGTATACTAGTAATTTGTACTAAATTAAATGTCATCCGTACCCCCCTTTTTGTATATAATATGTACTAAAATTTTATTTGTTTGTAACTGATGAGAGTACACGAAATGAATTCATCTCACAGTTTACGTTTTCTTATATTTTTATTTGATATAATAATAAATATTATTACAAACTCTTCGGCTTTAAAATAAGCATAAAAGAACAAGATATGAGTAATAGCAAAAATTAAAAGTGCATAATTTAAATGAACATGAGGCAATAAAATGATTCCATGTGTTCGAACATTTTACCAACAATTTTGTTTAATTCCCCCATGAGACATTTATTTCAATAAACTTTTCTCGAATAATTATTAGCCAAGTGTTGTGTGATTTACCACAACCTTTTTTCTGTCATTATAAATTATCTATCCCAAAACTGGTTTTGCTAGATTTTAAAGCGGTAAACTTTGACCAAGTAATTATTTTCGTCTAATCAAAGATTTTGCAAATTAAAAATTGAGCTTTATTTCGGCTTTTACTAAACCCCATTATCTGGGTCGTGCCATCATTTCTTTGGAGTCTTCTTGTTTGTTTCTGTACAAATCTTTATTTTTTTATGGAATCCACATTTGCTAACGTTGCACCCAAACCATTCTCCTTTATCCAGGCTTGGGACTGGCTAGAATGGACCATTTCCGGTTTTCTCTAGGTGTGAATAATGGGAGCATTCAGATCAATTGTAACATGCCCATATGAAGCGTTTAAGTTATCTAAATTGTGAAACAAATATTACAAGTTGACTAATGAATACGAATTTGAAGTCCCATTTGTATAAGTGAAACACAAAATTAACAGTCTTATCTTTATAAAAAATTATAAGTTTATTAAAAAAACCAACCATAAAAACAATTTAAATTTACAGATTCAAGGTTATCCACCCGTAACTCAGTGGTTTAAAAAGCTGACCTGACACCAGATAGGGCGTGGGTTCAAGTTCATGTGTGCGCTACTGATAATTCCCAATGTAAGGATGTGAAACAGTTGTACAGTGCTCCTGGTTGACTCAAAAACCTAGTAGATTTATTATTCAAGTGAATCTGACAAAAACAATCGTCCACAAAATTGTTTCCCAATTCAAAACTTTTTACACAAAACACCAACGTTTTCAAAACATTGATAATAATAAAAATATCAGCCGTTTTACAAACTTTGTATGTACACCTCAACGTAGCACTAATATGCACAGTTTTGTAAATAATAACAATTTTCTGTAAAGTTTAGTTTCAAGTGGATGGAAAAATATGACAGACACTAGTATCGTTTTAACACACCCATTTCGTTTCGTTCCTGTTTATTAGTCTTGTTCCTTGAAGTATATATAAACGAGTGGATTAATTAAACAAATATTTTAAATAACTTCAATTAAACTGGAATTAATCAAATGCCGATATCTAATCATTTATCTTGCAATATAAAATTTGTAAAAGGATGTTAATAATTTACAAGGATTTGACTAATGCTTATAAAGTCTCAATTTCCCATGATGGTGATATTCCTGGCTGTTCTTTATCCACGTCGTGCATCCTGGATTAGAATTACCTAAAAGCTTAGATTAACTCACTAGGAACCGGGTGCCCAGCGGTATAAGTGGGATTACACTTTTATGGGCGGCTGTAAGCATACACCTAGGGTACTTGAAAGGTAGCCGTTGGGCTAAACGAGATAATCCTGACAAAAAATCAGACAGCTTAGACAATTTTTGTGAACAATGGTGTCATTACAAGGATGCCGGCTATTAGCCAAGAAACTTTGTAATTTTTTACGTTGGGAATGTTTATCAAGCATTGAAATCGATCGAATGACCATTCGCATGTATTTGTAAGTCACTTAGCATTTATTGGTCATGTATTTCTAGCACAACAAAAAAAGACGATTAAAATGGATTTGCCATGTTTTACGTAGATCGCCCACTCATCCAGCCGGAATAGTTATGAAAGCCCATCCATTACCCGGATGGAAAGAAAGGCCAGGCGACTAACGGAAAATTTGGACGGATATTGTAGCACGCGAACTCAGTCCTTGTATTTATGCTAAGCCCCTTCGTCCAAATAGATTACTTAAATGAGCGTCCGTTTGTTTATCCTATGCAGCTAACAGAGTTCATTGGAGGGGGTTTAACTCAGGATGTAATTAACATTTAATGTTAGAACTCCTCGAGTGTCGTTTATTAAGTGTACATTGCAAAAATTGATGTTTTTGCAAATGTTTTGGTATTTGGACTACCCTGGGTGATAATAACCGGTGGCGAATGTTTAAACCCCGATGATAATAATGATGATGCTGACAACTCAGTACTTTATCTCTCCCCTACTTAATTGGGATATGGGCTACTTGTTTAAAATCTCCCTTTTAGTTCTAAAAAGCATGGAACGACAAAATTGTTTTGACATTGAACATTTTGCATATCGAAAACTGAATTTTCTGTTGATTTTCACACTAAATCCTGTTACTAAAAGCGTGCTGCTTTCATTTCTTTGCCGCAATTTGATTTAATAACCATTATTACTTTTTTTAATAGACGAGGCTGTTAACCTTGAGTTCTAAATATCCTTCTTTCTGAAATAAATTTGAGACCGTTTGTGGAACAGTTAACAAAAACAAATAACAAGAAGAAGAAAAGAAGCAATATGAAAAATATGTACTTTGTGGTATTCAATGTTCAATTTTACAAGGCTACACATTTTAACTATCAAAATACATAATGTATACGACATGCTTTTTAATATTCAACTTAAAATTATTATCTAATATTTCTAATAATTTAAAGCAAACGAAATGTGAGAGTTAAAAATTTTTTTTTAATGCTTACGAAATGGTTTTTTTTGGTTGAGAATTACGCTTACAAACGTTTGCTCAACATGAAACTATTTTAAATTGGAGTCCCGATTGTGTTTGCTTCTGTTTTCATTTTGAATAATTGAACAATATTTAGCTTCTTCTGTGTATTGCCAACTGTATGTAAAATGTTAAATGTACTTTTATTCAAGTACTCCCAAGTAAAAAGTGTGCATTGTTAAAAAACCGAAATAAACAAATTTCAAAATTGTTTTTAATGTTTTCAGAATGCACTACAAGTTTAATAGAATGTATTAACACGTTGTATCGTATTAGTTATAATTAAGTGGCATAGAACACATAACACTAAATAATCTCTACGTTTGTTTTATTTGTTTTAATGTTGTTTTTCAAAAACATGTTCTGTTAAAAATATGTATGCATTTATAAGCTTGTTATCAATACATTTGTAGCTAAATGAATCAATAAGATATAAATATAAATTTGAATTTTAGTTATATTTTTATATTTTTTTATTTTATGTTTGCTAATTTAAATGTATTACGAAAAACATCTTTCAGCAGTGGACATTTTAGCGAAACCGAACATAGGCCCACATTGTAGTGCCGGCGGTGGGATTCGAACCCATACCCACCGAGGTCCAATTCGAGCGCTGTACCACTAGACCACCCCGGCACATATATATATATATATATATATATGTATATATATATATATATATATAAATATAAATTTTATCTTTACAACCTTAAATATTTTACTCAAAACGTCTTTCAGTAGTGGACATTTTAACGAAGCCGAACGAGGGCCCCAATTTGGTACTGGTAGTAAGGATCAAACCCATACCTACCCAGGTTCGATTCAAGCGCTGTTATGAAAACAAAATTAGGGAAACAAAATTGGGAAGAAAGCACCTGTAGACAAAAAAATCTTGGTAGTGGAATGTAAAAGTTTAGCAAGCGGTTAAAGATAAGAAGATTAAAAAGAAGAAATGGGATCTAAATAGATTGGAAACCGACAAGTTGGAATATCAACAAGCACAAAGGGGTAGTTAAAAAACGGCAGCAGTGGCAAAAGCAAAAGCGTGGGATGCAGTGTATAAAGACCTGGAGACATTTGAAGGAAAGAAAAGATTGTTTAATGTTTTTAAAGCCAGAAATAAAGCCTCAAAAGACCTGACACCTAATCTAGACGTGACACAAGAAATATCCCAGGAAGAATTAATTAAAAGAGTAAGATAAAGAATTTGAGACAGGAAGTGTAGAGTCGCATGAAATAAAAGGTGCTCCTAAAAAGTACGTAAAGATTGTTCAAGATATGTATGATGGTGAAAACCAGTGTGGAGATGACTGATGAGTTTTTACTGAAAGTTGGTCTACATTAGGGTTCAGCACTAAGCCCGTATTTGTTTGACCTAGTTATGGATGTGCTAACAAGAAATATTAAGATAGAATCTCCATGGTGTATACTATTTACAGATGACATTGTCCTATGTGATAGAAAACAAGAGGGTTTGGAGAGACGGTTAAAACAATGAAAAAAGGCACTGGAGGATCGAGAATTAAGAATTAACAAAAAAAACACTGTACATGGGTACAACTAAACAAAATGAGGGAAAAATCAAAATGCAACACCAAGAATTGTTGAGAGTGAGAAAGTTTAAATACCTTGGCTTACCTCTAGAAAAGAATGGAGATTTGAATACAGAGATTTCGCAAAAAATACAAGCAGGATGGTATAACTGGAGAAAACTTACAGGGGTTCTGTGCCACAGAAAGATAACAGCAAGGACAAAAGGTAAAATTTTTAAGACCGCAGTGAGACCGGCCTTGATGTACGGATCGGAAACGTGGAGTACTGAGAAAGCCCAAGAGAGAAAACTGAATTAAGTAGAAATAAAAATGCTTCGATGGTCGTTGGGAGTGTTCAAATTAGATAGATTAGAAAATGAAGTTGTTAAAAGCTCATAAAACAATTCAAGAAAAAAGGTTAAGGTGATACGGTTATATTCTACGTAGAAAAGAAAACTACTTTACAAGGAAAATAATAGCATTGAAAGTAAAATGTAAAAGAAATCGTGGCCGACCAAAGAGAAGATTGTTGAATTGTGTGGAAGCCAATATCAAGGAAAAGGGAGTAACAAAAATTAACGCTACAAGCAAAAACAAATGGAGAATACTGACCAGAAACAGCGATTTCTTATAAAAGAGGGAAAAGCTGTAAAAAAAGAAGAAGAAGAATGCTAAATTCAAAAATTGAGTTTGAGTTCAACTACCAGTAGTAAATAGCGACTCACGTAAATGTCCAGTGCTAAAAAAATTTTTTCGTATACCACTTAAGTAATAAAAACCAAAAATCTGTCCAACTAAATTTGTTTTTGCAAATACAGTATTTTCTATTCTACATAACTATATTTTTTATAACATTACTCAAAGACAATATATATATATATATATATATATACTTCATGTGTTCTTCCAAAACCTTCAATCACAAATAAATGTTTTCACTTTGCCCAGTTTTTGATAGTTTGTATTTTTACATTGAACTGAATTTTTTTTTAAAGTATTTTGTTTTTTGCAGATTTTTAATAATACGTTTTTGTACATAAACCGGGATGTGTAACACTAGGCTGACACAAACATCAAAGTGACTCAAGTGGAGGAATAATAGAGGCTGTCGGTGGACTAGATTTCAAACTGGACGGAATGAGTTCGAGTCCTACCATCGATATTGCAATATAACCGTTTGTCTACATTAGTTTTAAATGTGCACATATTAAAAGATGTTTTTCGTCAAGTCTGTCAATCAATAGACATATTTGTGCTGCTATCAAAATGTTGAGTTAAACGTTGTTTTTTTTGCGCGCTTATAGTCTGAATATTTTACAAAAACATGATTTAAAACAGTGATCATTTAGCGCCAACTTACTATAGTCATTTATTGAATTGATTTTTTTTAAATGGGCATTATTACAATTTTTATTTTTATTTTTTTGCAACATACGCCTAATTTTGGTTTAAACAATTTTTATATAGAATTGGTAATTTAAAAAAGTGCTACAATTTATACTCCAATTGCGAATTTTTCCAAATTTTAGACATAATTATTCAAAACGTATTTGACAACAATTTGACCGTACGTTTTTCCACAATAATATTTTTTAAATAGCATTTTCATTTTATGCTTTATTTAAAATTGTTTATTGGATTGTAGTTACGACAGTCGATTCAGAACTGAATAAATATGGGTTTTACAATTTACAATTGCAGTTAGCTTGAATACTTCAGCCGAAGTATATTTAGCGTCATATGATAGACAATATAGAAAAAAGAGAATAAGAAAAGAAAAACTAACTAGCTAAAGATAAACAGTCTTTAAAGTGAATACATTAGAACACGTTATTTTTATTTTTTTAATTATTTTATTTTATTACTTTGAATGTTTTACAAGAAACATCTTTCAGCAGTGGACATTTTAGTGAAGCCGAACGTGGGCCCGCAGTTTAGTGCCTGTAGTGGGATTCGAACCCCGATGGCCACCGAGGTCCAAATTCGAGCGCTGTACCGCTAAACCACCCCGGCAAAATATTAATATTTGAAAAATACATAAACAGTTCATTCTTTATGAGTTCAGGATACATGTTTGATTTTGATTAAATATGAATAAATTTCCTTCTTGTTTTGCCTGCTGAAATTGATTTGTTGAAGTCGGCGTATAGCGGGTAATCGTTGCCCTCCATTATTTGTTTGATTAGCAGGCTACAATTCTTAAAATATCCCTCCATTATTTTGTTAGTAATTTCTGCATATATGATACTTACTAACTTAGCTCTCACAGTGATACATCTTTTTAAAATAACAAAATCTTTTTTTAATAGACCTGGAAATATAACTGTTTTTGAGTACCAACACCGAGATTAAATACAAGGCCTTGTTTGACTAAAAAATCTAAATAATAATAATAACAAATAAATAAAAAGAAAGAAATAGAATGACTATAATTGAAAATCAAAGTTGACATAATTCAAACTACAACAATTCAATTCTAGTTCTCGTGTACTATTTAAATAATGATAATTTATTATTATTATTATTATTATTATTATTATTATTTATTATTATTATTATTATTATTATTATTATTATTATTATTATTATTATTATTATTATTATTATTATTATGTAAATTAATTTAATAAGTTTTATTTTTGTAAAAATGAAAATTGGCTATATGTTGCAAACAATATCAAATGCATTTTTAAAGTTTCAAAATTTGTTAATTCGGGTCGTATTTATTAATTAGTGCCAGCGGTGGAAATCGAACCCATGTCCACTCAGGTTTGAGTCGAGCCCCGTACCACTAGACCAGTTATGTAAATTAATAATTAAATTAACATATTATAGTTTACAGTCATCATGCCAAGTGACATTAATTTTTATGTTAAACATCAATGCTTTATCAAGTATATTTTTTACTTTATGTAAATGATGTCTCTTTCTGAAGACTTACATTTATTCCAGCGTACATTGCCAAACACTTTTATTTGTTAAACAAGTTAAACCGTTCTGATAAACGATTTCAAATCCATGCTGACAGTCATTGTAATGAACTCAAAAGGAAAAGAAGTTGTCAAAAATCACAATAGGTTGACAATATGCATTTTAATTGAACACTAATAAAAAAACTTTTAAAAATGAATGATTAGGTGGTATGTTAAACGTTTTTGATACTCTCCGATTTGCAGTCTGTCTAATTGACCCATTTAATTATTTTTAAATAATCCTACAAAATTGTAAAACAAATAAAATAATTTTTTTCAATATTATATATATATATATATATGGAAATATATCATGTTTTTCACAACTCAATTGATTTAATAAGAGCTTGAGCACAAGCGTCTGAAATGCAACTGCACGTTGTTAAAACGTACACACACACACACATCCATTACCATCGTTTAAAAAGTGCATAATTAATTTTTTTACAAATTGCCAATTTCAGCATACAACATTGTTAATTAATTCAAAATATTTTTTTACATTAAAACGCATATATTTCTTGATCGGTTGTTCCCAGCCTACAATTTTACTCGAAATGTTCATTGGACCAAAAAAAACAATTTGAAAAAAAAATGAATCAAATTAACCCAAGTGGTTGTAAATAAAATACGTCAACAATTAGGGGGCGGAGATGTTCATTATAGATTAGTTAGTTTGTCTATGTCAGTTTTGCGAACAAACCAAACAGACAATTCCTATCTAGCATAAAATTCAATCGTCACATGACAAGATTTGTTTGTTTGAAAACAAATGAGTACACAAAGTCGCATTTAATTAGTTCAATATTTTTATTTAGGCATTGTAAATAAACATTATTGTTGGCACTTGTGTTGGTACTTGTATTAAACAAATGCACCCCGATTGCAACGGATTATTCCTCTGCTTGTTAGCGGGTAGTAAAGTACAGCATCTGAGGAGACTGGATACTTTGCATTGTTCAAGTAAGGCTTGGGTTCACGTTCGTGTAAGACTTGAAAGAATTGCACAGCCAATAAGTTTAAACAGATGTACAGTACTGTTGCTTGACTTAAACCAAGTAGATTTATTATTTAGAAAAATCTGGCAATTCTAATATTTTGCCCTTAAAAACCGTTTAATAAACACAACCAAACCGTGTCATAAAGGTTATTAAACCCATACAATATGCCAGGATATAAACAATAAAAAGCCCCAAAAGAAGGGGTGTTCACTTGCTTGCTAGCGGTAGTCATGTAATTCCGTGATAGAAGCATTGATCTGACATCAGATATGGCGTGCGTTCAAGTTTGCGTGTAACACTTGAAAGGTATGAACTGCTGATGATTCCAAAACAAAGATGAAACAGATGTACAATACTCCTGGTTTGACTCAACGTAAGTGAATTTACTATTTAGGTGAATTTGACAATTCTAATATTTCACTCTTAAAAATACCATAATAAAAATTGTTCAGTTAATTCCTAATTTGTATGTTGAGAAATGAGAAGTATTGAAGGGTAAGGCTAGCAATCACACCAACAAACAACAATTTAAATTTCACTCTGCTATAAAAACAACCATTGGATAGTGGAAAAATTGAAAAACGCTTTATACTTGTTTTCCCATATTCAACTTTGAATAAGAAGACTTGAAAACTGGATTTATCTAAACGGAATATTTTTTTCCAATGAAAACAATAGAAGACGTAAACGATGATTTGAATTCATTTCGCATAATTTCTTCAGTTACAAACATAAAATATTAGTATATCTTTAACGTAACATTAATAACTACACATATATACACAACACAAGCCATATATATATGCTAAATTTAAGAAAAATTTAATGAAGTATTTTATTTTTATGGTCTAAACTTTTTTACAAAAAACATTTTTCAGCAAGTGGACATGTGGCACATCTGCAATTAGCGCCAGTTGTGGGACTCAAACACACGTCCTCTGGACTTGACATAAGTCTAGAGCTTTTGATATGTCTACCACCCGGATACACAAACGCAGTTTCGATATATGTGCACTTAATTTTCTTATTTAATTTATATAAGTAATTGCGTGATTTTATTAAAAAGTTCGATTATTTTCTAAACTAATTGATTTTAATTTCAAATGTATAAAGTAGGTAAAAATTAATTTATAATAAACGTTTCAACTACTTGTCAGTAGTTAAAAAACATTACAAATATTTTGAATAGTTATCGATTTGGAAGTTTTACGCACATCATTCAGTAAGTAGATAATTTACCGAAGCCGAATTAAGGCTCGCATTGAGTTCCAGTAGTCGGAAATCATACATATGCCAAGTCAAGTTTGAGTCTAGCACTGTATTGTTACACAACGCCGCTGCTTCATGTAATAAAATGTTAAATTAATAAATGTTTATACAAATATTATTAACAAAAAAAATTTCAATATACTTTTTGGGATATAAATCATTATATAAAATCAAGCCTGTTTTTAATTTACGTTGGAATAAACAATCAATAATAAAAATGTAATAATCTTAGTGTTTTTATACAGACCATTAATCAAATAAATTATCTTTCAATTGTTAACATAACACATGTAAATACATACATGCCAATTCAAACATTAGTTGTTAGTTAAACCAACTTAATACGTGTCATAAAAATCTCTCTTCTGTTTTGTATTTATTAAAAATGTAGTAGCAACACAAATGTTGCAAATACTCAAATGATAGAAAATATATTAAAGCATAAATGTTAGTATTAAATATGTTAAAATTCAAAAAATGTCAATTACCATTATCTGAAAATGAAAAATAAAAATAAACCGAAATAATGAGAATTAAATAAACGCAGCAGTAAATAGTGAGAATTGCAAATGATAGAATATTATTATTATTACAAAACCCTTTTGCTTTAAAAAATGAGCATGGGGCAATAAGACAACAATTACAGCAAAAAAGAAAGTCTCGTAATTCAAAGAGAACATGAGACAACAAAATGTTTTTATGTATTTGAACATTCTGCCAAACGTTTTGCTTGATCCCATAAAATATTCATTTCAATTAAAATAATAAAATATAAACCTGTTAAATTAAAGTTTACAAAATTACATAATTAATACAAATTATTTGTTAGTTAATAATAACAACGCTACAATGATATGTTGCATTTTACTTATATTCAGTATATTATGCTTAAACTTATTCGCATATTTTAAAACAATATTTCAAACGTGTTTATGCACTATGTGTAATTTTCCAATTGTTTTATTCTACATAATTCTTCTTAAAAAATCATAATGCAGTAGGCAATGTTTTGTTTGTGTCTAATGCAAGAACAACATTATTGATTAACAAACGACTTGTATAAAATCTCAAAGTCATCTGAAAAATCCACTAAAATAATTCAATAAAGCACTAATAACAAACAAAATACTTAACAAATAAATGTTTCTAATAAATAATTTATTTTTATATAAAATTTTGATTTATCAAACAAATTGATATAACTAAAAATAAATAAATAAAGTACAAATAAAACAAAACAAAATAGTATAAATCAATTTGAATTTGTTTAGAAAATGTAAAATCAAATTGTCCAATATAATAATTAATAATAATAATAATAATAATAATAATAATAATAATAATAATAATAATAATAATAATAATAATAATAAATTAAATCAAACCAAACCAAAGAAAGTTTTTTTCATTTAATTCGATAAGTAATCATGTAGGAGTTTTTTGATTAGCACATTGATCTTGGTTGACCTCTTCACAACAACCTGGACAATAGTTGCAGTAGGCGCATATTAAGCGTACATTGCCATTGGCACTTGTGAGACTTGGCAATTTACTCCACAACAACCAGTTGGCATTTTCGGTTTTTTGATCTAATTGAAAATTAAGTCGTGTGTTCTGACTTGGCGCTAACATTTCCTGACTATTGGATAGGCCATCTTTCACATGATAAGGCGGAGAAGCATACCAATTGCATTTGCAGCAAGTACATTCATCATCGTCTCTGCCAAACTGATCATTTTGATAAGCACTGTATTGCGGTAAACATGGATAATTATCAGGTGTATAATTTGGTTGATTGCTTCCTTGTTTAAAGGTATTGTCAGGTTCATTGTATTGCATATAATGTCTGTAATTTGGATTTGTCAATGATGATAGTTGTTTGTTGGTAGCTTGAATAGGTTTGGGTTGGTTAGATTGTTGATAAGCGTCATTAATATTGGATGGCTGACCACGTTGATCATTTTTTGTGTTTTGATTAGCACCCTTAATTGGATTATTATAATGCTCGGCCTTTTGATATTCCATATTTGCAGTATTTGGCTGATTGTCGGGTTGTTTAGAAGATACTTCAGCGCCGACATAAGATTGTTGGTAATCCATATTTGAATAAGTTGGTTGAATGTTGGCTTCATAATTGTCTTTAGAATCTTGTTTTGTAACTTTTACATTTTTGTTTTGTTTAGACTCTTGATAATTCCAACTTGTAGCAGCTAATTGTTTGTCCGATTTATATGCATGTTTAGAATCTTCATTGTTAATTGTGACTTTGAAATTCTTTTCAAGTTGCTCATAATTATCATTCGTACGAGATGATTGAGGATAAGATTGCTGAACGTTTTTTAAGTTTTGATTGGGTGTTTTCTCATCCAACTTTTGATATGTCATATTTGCATAATTTGGTTGATGGTCAGGTTTGAAAGATACTTCAGCCCCCGTGTAAGATTTTCCAATGTCATTGTCTGGACCAGACTGTTGATAATCCACATTTTGTTGAATGTTGAGTGCACGAGTTTCTTTATAATTCTGATTTGTAAATTGTAAATTTTTAGTCTGTTCAGAATGTCCATAACCTACATTTGTACAAACCGACGATGGGTCGCTGAGTCGATGAGTGTTTACAAAGTCTGGATTAGGTGAATTAGTATTACCGTGTTTCGACGACATCTGATGATCCATATTTGTGTAATTTGGTTGATTGTCAAGTCTGTACGTGCTATCAGAGCTTACACGACCTATTCCGCTATCTATATATTTTTCAGATTGCAAAAAATTGCCATTTTGTTGAATATTTTCTTTAAAATACATTTTATAATCATCACGTGATGCTTTCGCAAATGAAACTTGTCCATTTTTCTCGTTTTTGTTTGGTTTAAAATTTTTGGCATTGGTTAAAATTGGTACATTCGTTTGAAGCCCGTCATCTGCATACATTTCTCGGTTAGATGAAAAATCTTCCGTTCGAGATTGTTTCGCTTTCCTACAACAAGTAGATTTACACTTAGCTTCACTCGAATCAACAAATGACTGAGTATTATCCAATTCTTCATTTCGTACAGACTTATTCTTATTACTAACACATTTACTTTTGTTTTTAACTTGCGAATGTTTCTTGAAACCAAAACAACCAGCTTTGGATTTTATTTTGTTTGTATCATCCTCATTCGATTCTGAAACACGCGATTGTTCCATTTTCTTCAAGTCATTCGCACCTTTCTTTATTTTGCTTTGTTTTTGACAGCACTTAGTGTCGGCTGAATTGCTTTGATGAGACTTCTTTGTGGAACCACAACACGTGCGTTTAGTCTCGGAATTGCTTACATCGCATTCGTTTTGAATCTGGTGCCTTTTGGAATGACCATAATTAGGGTGTTTGGTCAATCCATTGTCCATTGATTTATCGTGTATGTTCAAAGTGCGATTGATTGTAGGATCAAACAAAGCACTGTTCTCGGGATCTTTGGGTATTTTGGCCGATTGCTGCATATAATTGTTATCCAACAATGGTCTAGATTGTTTGGCTGTCGGTGGAATGGTGTTGCTTGCCTTTGCCGCTTCGTTCCACAGTGGCGGTCGATCGAAGGTTGACACAAACGATCTTGACATAAGTAGAGACGAATCTGCATAGCTATTGTCCGGACGTTGTCCGGGTTTGAAACAACAGTAATTGCAACGAATGCACGGTCGACACTTCAATAATTCCGGTTTAGTGTTAAAACACAAAGCTGACTGGTCATTGCGGGTTTTGCAACAACAATGCTTTTGGATAGAATCGGCTGGAGAATTTGTATCCATGCCATGTGGTGCTTCACCTCTAATCGTGACAATGGGAACAAATGGCAAACCTTCGAAAATTAACGTATGCGAATTGATTGCATTTGTCCGAATTCGGAATGGATTAAAATCTACACCGGAATAATCTACCACAATGGAAGGTGGTTCGTTTGCATTGCAAATGGTTTGATCGCGTTGTTTTTGTTCAATTCTGCTCAAATTAGTAGCATCTTTTTGAATCAAACGTTGTTCCAATTTGTTGTTGGGCAATTCGGCGCCAGCATTTGGTCGAACAGTTGTGCCTTCTTTTTTACCAATTTTGTCTTGGTATTGGTCTTGTTTATTAATTAAACTATTTCTGTACGACTGTCCAATGTTATGTTGACCCGAAACAGACAATGCAGCGTGCGGATTCAAAATATTTCCATTTTCCTGACCAGGTGATGGCTTAGTATTTTGATCCAATGTAGACATATTATTGGTTGGTTTCTGATACTGTTGCTGATCAATCAGCGCTTCGTACTGGTCGTTTTTATCTATTGTACTTTTCTTATTCAAATTGGATTGTGGTTGTTCATAGTGATGCATCAATACTGCTTCATTTGGTTCATTATTACAAGACTTCACATCTTTTTGTTCCAACGTAAGTGATTCGTTTTTTTCATAATTTAACGGTACATTAACTTGTGACTCACCAATTGGTGGGCATTCACAGTCACATGATTCGTCGCATAAATCACTACCAGACTCGACGTTGGGTAATGTCTTTTGCGGTACACTACATAAATTAGGTGAATCAGCATTCGACTTTTTAAGCTTATTTTCTATTCCATTGATATTCGTTATATTTTCCGATTGATGTAAATTGTTCTTTGAATTGACTACATTATCATTGAATGTGAAAGAATGCTTTTTTACTGACTGTTGAATAGAATTCATTTCTTGTAAAGATACTTTACCAGGACTAACGATAGTAGTTTCATCACTCGAATCACTTTTTATAAATCCTGCTTTGTTAATTTTAAATTTATGAAATTTTGTAGTACAATTGGACTCGAGAAACAAAGTGCCTGACGGCTGTTTTCCATCAGTAACTACTTGCATAATATTTTGCACAATTTCGGATTCCAGTTGTTTTTCGTCCATCATATTAGCGGCCAATTCTTTTTCCCTATTGGCAATCGTAACTTTGGAACAAAACGGTTTGTCCGGATAATCTTGAATTTTTAGTGTAGAAAATTGAACGTAACAATTCTTGTCTTCAACATTCGATGTGCTTGGTTTAAACTTTTTAGTAATTCGACTTGCAGTCGACACCATACAATCGGGATAACCAATTTGACATCGCTTGCGAATTAACTGAAAGTCAACGTATTCGTTTTTAGTTGGATCATCGTGAATTTTTTGCAACTCTGCATATAACTTATCTACATCTAATTTACAGACACTTTGCAAAATACTGGCCGAATTTTCATGAGAAATTGTATTGACCGATAAATTTGAACTTTTTTCCATCTCAATTGAATGTATTTATAATTTGTTCACGATTATTATAATCATTGACAAGTCGAATAAAAATTACTTATACAGCATCATGGATGGAATTCGTTATATTTATTAATCACAAATATTTATTTAAATATAGACGGTAAATTTTAAAAAATCAATAACGCTTAATTATCTTAAAGGCATTAAAATAAAGTCAATAAAATTAACATAATTATTAAAAATATTGGTGTAAGATATTCGGGGTACTTTTGTCTGTACGTGGTCATTGAAAAACGTGTAAAATGTCCCAATTTGCGCTTCCTCATACATTATTTTATGCACTAGTTTACAAGTTGTTTGTTTAATAGTAAAATATTATTTCATTAAAATGAAATCGCGTCATACACATCAACTATCCCTCTTTCCTAACAGAGACTTGGAACAGGACACACCGGGATTAAAATAAAAAGAAGGGTTTTAAATTACTTGTTTTGGCACCCTAATTTTTACCTTAATATTTCAATTGATATAAAATACAATTATTTATTGTTTTAATAAAAAGTCTTTTCACTTTGAAGATGATAAAGCAACAAAGTATTTTTATGTAGGTTCGCCTTTTGTTAAACTGACAATTAATTTTAATTAAGTCTTGGCAAACGATTTTTAGCTAATATATTTTAGTCTGTCAAAATTTATTTTACCACCTTCAATTGTCCATTCTAAAACCGTTATTGTTGGCTTATCTGACAGTACACAGAACTCGATCAAACATTATTTTTCGTTTAATTGTGATAATACATCGTGAACAAAAGTCGGTTTTTTAATAATCTCATTTTTCAAATTTTGACTGTTAAGTAAACATTTAAATGCTTTTAAGATAACAGCGATGAAAAACATTCACCATCTTATGAATATCGTCTATTCGCTTTCATCTATAGCCATAAGAATAACAATTTGATACGTACAATGTTTTGCCTTCAGACAAATAGAATATGTCATTTGTTTTCACTTTATAAAACTGTCATGATGGACACAAATCTAGATTAATACCATCTTCAGTTCTTTCTTTACCAATGTCGCCTCCTAGATTTTTTATTTTATTTTCGTTTTATGCATATTTTGTAATCAGTTTTGACAATATATTTTCTTCCAATTAATCACAACTGCCTACTTCAATAACGGTAAATGTTGGTGGCAGAGCCATCTCTGCATTAGTTCCCAGTTCGCATAACATCCCGTACAATCCCCTTCCACTGTTTACCGTTTTTCGGAGGCGTGCAAAGAAATATCAGTCGAACATCTTAGCCATTATTTTCAAGATAAAGTCACTGCCAAAATAGAGTAAACATTGTCCCAAACAACATTCATCCAAGTACCTTTTATTGTAATGTAAACTAAAATTTGACCTTGAGAAAGCTTTAAATTTTATTTATAAAATTTTTGGATCACGTAATCATTGCTTTATCCCTCCAATGAGCATAGTATCTGCACAGCAATTAAGAGTGATATTCTTATAAATTTAAATCGGGTCATAATACATCACAAACAAAAAAAAACATTCAACATCTCCTCTTCAAAAAACAACAAGAAACAGGTCACCATGATGGCAAAGATGAAAAAGCATGATCCCGATAACAAGATCAAATGAAAACCGAAAGAAAGCCTAATATTCGATGCCAAGAATTAAAAGAATAACCATATGGAATATACTTGTTGCCTTATGCTCTTTAAGGCGAGTTTTGTAGTAATTTTTTTGCACTTTTAAATTTCTTATGAAATATTTTACTCAATAAAGTATATTTATAAATTGTATTACCATCATCTTTTTTTGTTATTCTTACACATCAATACTCCAATCTTATTACCAGAACATTGGATCTAGCTAATGCAGTTAGCGACGTGGTCACCTCTTCATTATTTTCCAT
Organism: Cardicola forsteri; assembly: GCA_025895645.1. Taxonomy (NCBI): domain Eukaryota; kingdom Metazoa; phylum Platyhelminthes; class Trematoda; order Strigeidida; family Aporocotylidae; genus Cardicola; species Cardicola forsteri. Next base: position 280,250 of record JAKXYG010000473.1, read on the forward strand.
ATTTATACAGCATATAAGCGATCGACTTCGATGGATTGATGTGTAAAAGAATAACAAAGTTTCTAGGCTAGTAGACGGCATCCTTGTGAGATCGCCACTGTTCGCAAAGATTGACGAGGTCGCCTGATTTGTTAGAGTTATCTACCTTAGCCAAACGGCTACATATGGTATATGTATAACTTAGGACACCTTTTAAGTATCTTGGATGTATGCTTGCACCCACCCGCTAAAGCGGAAGTCTATTTATACCGTTGTTCACTCGAAGCCTGAATGTTATTAGTCTATATGCCTGTTGGTACCTAGTTCCAGATGCACTAGGTGGAGGACGAAGTCAGGAATAGCACCATCATTGGAAATTGAAACTTTATAACCATTACTCACAATCTCAGGATCATTAGCATCCAAAGTAACAAATGTGCATCAAAGATGGAATTCTAATTATTTTGTAGCTATGTAGCATTGAATTTGTACAACCATCAAATAAACTTTAAAAATATCTACAGATGCGATAATCCTAAGGATTTGAATAATGCTTTTTAACAAACATGATATTCCTGACCTCAATGTGGAACATTCTGGACTAGGTGAACCTAAGTACTTAAACACAAGAACTGAGCTCATGGCGGTATAACTTGACCCCCGTTTCTGTGGATAGGTGCAAGCAACATCTTGAATACTTTAAATGTACACCAAACGTAGCCGCTGGATTAAGAGAAATAATCCCAACAAAAAAATTCAGATGACGTCGTAAATGTTTACAGATAGCAATGTGGTCACAAAAATGTTATTAGCCAAAAAAGTTCGTTATACGTTTGTTACGCTTACCGAGCCATCAGAGTTGATCGTTTAATATACTGTACAAATATAGAAATACTGAAAAGGTAACCATGTCACCAACCAAAATGTATGCATCTATACACATATAATACCACAAACAGCCCAATTCTCGTAATATCAAAAGTAAAAAACAAGGCATATATTTTATATAACAATAGATTCAAAAATAATAGTTATATAACAAATGCGGCAAATTCTTTTTAATAAAAATAATGCAAAATCTAAAACGCACAGTACGAACATATATATATATATATATATATATATATGATTAAGTCACAGATATTGGTGCAGCATCGTCGAAAATCACTTGATTGCCTGATCCGTTGAGAGGCAAAGACAACTTCCACAAACCGAATTCATCACCGACAACAGTTTGCCAAAGACGTACAGTACCGTCTTCGCTGCCACTTGCAAACACGTGACCGTTGGGAGAAAAACGAACACAATGTAACGGACCAAAATGACCTTTGCATGTTTCTGAGTAATTAAAAAGAAACAAGTTGTACGTGTGTATAATCAAGTAGACCATCAGTTAATTCTGTACAATTCTAGAACTGCGCTGGACTGTCCAAGAAGCACAAACAGAGGGTAATGTTTGAAATATTGAACCCAGATTTACCAGTCCAGAAAGACACAAAAAGTATATCAACTGTGCGAATGGTACTCATAAATACGAATACAAAATTTCATTCATTCTAGTTGGTAATACAGTCACCTCTTTATGTTTGTATAGCATATTAAACGATCGATTTTGATTACTTTATAAGCATAGCTGACGTATAGATTTAACTAAGTTTATCGGCTGGTAGACGGCATCCTTGTAACAGCGCCACTGTTGGCAAAGATTGATAAGGCTATTTGTTTTTTGTCGGTTATCTTCTTCAGCTCAATGGATAAATATAATATATATACATATATATATATATATATATGCTAATAATCCTGAGAATTTGAATAGTGCTTATGAAACCTAACTTCCATGATGATGATATTCCTGACTGTTCCTCCTCCACTTGATACATCCTGGACTAGGTGCCCATTGACATCTACACTAATAACAACAGGGAGCGAGTAGTATAACTGGGGTTTTAGTGAATGGGTGCTAACATACACCCAAGATGCCTAAAAGGTATCTCAGGCTATCCGTTTATCATATACAGCCGATTAGGCTTGTGAATCCGTCAACCGGAATTAACCCTTAATTCTCCATAAAAAGATTGCCTTGTGAACACTGGCATCGTTGCAAGAAAACGGTCAAGCCAAAAATCTTCATTTATCTCCTCCCCCCACCGCCCATTCAGCAACCTCTTCTCACGGGAATTCGGAATGTCATGCAAATGTAGAACTAATGAAAAAGTGGCTCTGCTACAAACTTTTGATTTTGATAAAGGTAGCTTGCACCCATCGACTAAGGCGGAACCGAGTTATAGTAGTGCTATGCACTCGGTCCCTTCTGTGTAAATCTGTTTATAGGTACACCCAGTCTAGTAAACGTCATGTGGAAGATTGTTCATCTTCAGGAATATCACCACTATTTGGCAATTAAGATTTTATAAGCATGACTTAAATCAGGAGAATCATTAACATGTGTAAAGATAAGACTACTCAAACTGCTTGTAATTGATACAAAATTATTACCAACACTTTCTTACCCAATATTTCACCACTCTCCGAGTTTAGACGATAAATGAAATGATCATCACCTCCACATAAAAGCAGCTTTTCTGTTGGATGAAAACTAATCGAATTCATGGAACAAGGCAAATTGTAAGTTTGTTCAAAAGAAGGAGGAATTGTCAATTGGGGATAGCGCCAGTCGAACATATACATGTGCACCGACTTTCCACATGCCATCACAGCTTCGACCTGTTCCAAACCATCGTCACTAGACGGTAAACGGAACTGGAGGTCGTTTATCGAACTGTCCAGCGCTTTGGTCCATACTGTTTGAGTACTAACAGGCGTGTGGTTTGAAACGGACAAGTCCCACAAACTAAAATAATTATTTGAAATAATGCTTAGTAAATAAATTACAATTATAATTCAGAATATAAATAAAATCATTAAATAAGAAATAAAGCAATTTAGTTAAAAAAATTTCAATAAAAACATCCTATTGCTCAAAAAAATTCTAACTCATATATCCTATTAAACCCAATCCTGAAAGTGTCTTTTGTCCGTCAGAACTAAGTGATCTAAGATTCGTAAAATAATTTCAATTCCACTTCTTACAAACAAAACGTGTTCAGTAGTAGTAAAAGCTTCCTTACCTGGTTGCGAAATCCAGGATTCAAAGTTCCGTAGTCATTACCTTCCTGAACAAAGATATTTTGTTGTACTTTTACTCTTAAGGTCGAAATAGCCAAATGGGAAATTTTGTTTTGAGTCGTGCTTATAAAGTCTCAATTTCCAATAATTGTGATATGCCCGACTGTTCATTCTCCACGTGGAGCATCCTGGACTAGATGCCCATATTCATCCAGACTAATAACAGCAGGGACCGAATGCACAGTGGTATAACTGGGCTTCCACTTCGGATGGATGGGTGCAAGTACACATCCAGGATACTTAAAAAGTTTCTCAAGGTATACGTACACCATTTGTAGCCGTTGGGCTAAGGGAGATAACGCTGACAAAATGCTGTCCACTAGCCAAGAAACTTCGTTATTCTTCTACGCTTATTACGCTTATCAAGCCATCGAAATCGATTATTTTAATATACCGTACAAATATGGAAAATAATGTGCGGTAAAAACAGCATCCAAAAAAATTCGATTTTATTCCTACATAGAACGTGTCTTAAAAGTGTAAGTTCATGATGACGTTGAGACCATTCCGGTGCAAATACAAATGCCATTGTAAAATGAGGCAATTGCAATAAATTTCACATTAAATAATGCCCACAGCATCCAATTACAACTCAATTTAAAATGAACCAATCAGAGAACAGTCACAACCAACACCCACATTCAATATCTACTCAGATCTTGACCAATTAAAAATTCTATGACGTACAACATTTATCAACATGTTTTTTAAACAAATTTACGTGCTATATTAAACAAATGTTTGAATTACGTAATCTAGTCTTTCACGAATAATTAGCAAATATTTCTCCAACATCTCCAAATAAAGACTTGGATTTGCTTTCTACTATAAAAATATATGAAGTTGGAAATATGACTATCACAAGCATTGGTATAACTTTTCAAGATTATTAGTAATAACAGAGCCACCTCTTCATTAATTCCAAGCTTGAGTAAGAAAAGGTTGTCGGATACAAATAGAACTTGGAGAGATAAAGGAAGTTTCTAAGTTAGAAGACCGCTTCCTTGTGATAATGCCAGTGTTCATAGCACTTAACGGGGCGATCTACTTTAGGGTTGACGCCGGTCGATAGATTCACAAGCCTAACCGGCTACATATGGTAAATAGTTACTTTAAGATACCTTTTAAGCATCTTGGGTATACGCTAGGACCCATGCACTGAACTGGAATCCAGTAAAAGCCCAGTTATACCACTGTGCGCTCGGTTCCTGCTCTTATTAGTCTAAACGCCTGTTGACACCTAGTCCAGGATGCACCACATGGACGACGAAGACAGGAATATCACCATCATTAAAAATTGAAACTTTATAGGCATTACTCAAATCTTCATTATCATTACCATTCCCTTAGTAACAATTGCTTTTAATTAAGACAAAGTTCATCTCTATATACCCTTTAGAAATCTCCAACTACAGATAAATAAAAGTTTTCATAATTAAAAAATGCCACTCCACCCCAATCTTCGTACAATGTTGAAAAAAAGGAAAAGTTTGTGTGAGTAAGGCCTTACTATTGTAAAAAAATCTATATTCTTACTTAAAAAAGGTACAACAGGAAAAACATTCAAAATGTTACACATAGTTAAAAATAATTAGGTTGTAATCATGCTAACAAATAAATTGTACTTGTAAATGTTTAAACATAGTTTAACATTGTACATTAAATTGATTTAAATACCGTATTGTTTTGTCTTCTGATATAGACAAAACATTTCTATCCCCATTACACCACAAAATTCGACGAATAATCTGTTCGTGCCCTTCGAAAATAGTTAAAGCTGTAATCATATATATATATATATATATATATATAACCCTTAAAGAAATTAGTATAAAAATTCAAAAAATAATTAATCTAAACAAAATTTCTTATCTCCAATTATTTTTTTCGTAAAAATAAATATTAAGGATTAAAAATAATGTAAATTACTTAATGGTTGCTTTATATTTACCTATAAATATTTATGTAAAGCTAGTGAAAAAAACCATATTTTAAAAACAACACCCATATAAACGGAATTACAAGATGCAAACTAGTTATCCACTAATTCTTGACATCTTTATGTACAAGCAAAAATAGCCTCGAGAGAAAATGAAGCAAAATCATTGCGCGCGAAATTTTGAAAAAGTTATGAGAACAATGAACAAAAACAGGGATTCTGTGGTAAATGAGCTAAAGGTTTCTGCTCACCAAAACGACAGTGGAAAAGTTTAAAAGAAATTTGATCACCTGTGCAGTAACAAAGTTAAAGTTGGATTATCTGGCATTTCAAATGAAGACTACTCCATTTTAATCAGACTTTAAACCATCCTGAAATCACACCAGGATGGCTGCAAAACCGATCCGTAGTTCCTTAAGAATTTATTCAATCTCCATGACCCCCCTCCCACTATCAATTATTTTTGTCAGGGTTATCTCCCTTAGCCCAAAGGCTATATATGGTATACGTATACCTTTAGATACCTTTTAAGTATCTTGGGTGTATGTTCGCACCCACTCGCCGTAGCGGAAGCCCAGTTATACCGCTGTGCACTATGCAAATATAGAACTAATAAAGAGGTGGCTCTGTCATCAACTTTTATTAGTATTAAAAATGCAACATTAAATAACCATACTTGTAATTGTTACGTAAAAATATATGACAATCAGCTGGATGCAATTAAAAATACTTACCATTTTCAGGCATAGTTAAATCATAAAGTGATATTTTCTTCCGATTATTTGCTGTCAACAAACGAGCGCCCGAATCTGTTTTGCTAAAATCAACGCATCGGATAATATGATCTTGAGTAATAGATAAAATTTCTAATCCAGTAGTAACATTCCATATTTTTGCAGTAAAATCGGCGGCACCTGTAGCAGCTTTTGTGGCATTTTTGTCCAAAATGCATGACCAAACAGCTCCCAGATGACCTACAAAAGTTCCAATCCAATCACCGGTATTGCCCTTGCGCAAAATGGCTTTTCCATCTAAAATATATATAACAGTTTAAATTCAAATAAGTTAGCGAGACAATCACATCTTCCTTAGTCCGAAAATAGTAAAAAATGGAATAATTTTCTTCTCTTGTTTACTAAGTGAAAAAAGTTTATTCATCTAAGAAATATAAATATAAACTATTGTTCTGATGATGCTACTGTTCATAACACTTAGAAAACTTTCCCATCTTTTATCAGACTGTACGATCTTGGCATTAGCATAATTTAAAATACTTCCAGTGTGGACTTGCTCCGTTTCCCAGTGCAAAAATAAAAATATACCACTGTACACTAGAACCCCATTCCGCTTTAATCTGAGTTAGAATTCTCACGTTATCAAGAACTATGGACTACATAGATCTTCAAGTTCATAGAATTAAGAGTATTCCTTCAATAATGATAAAGCAAGGCTTGTAATTAAATTCTTACATTTATTTACAAAATCAAATAATTAAAGTTTGACTAAATAATTTAAGAAATAAATTTAACACTTGGATGCAAAATTAAATTGTAAATAACATTTGCAAATGCTGTTAATTTCACTAAATTTTGTTAATAAGATCTAAACAAAGTCCATATAATTATGAACGAGCATTATCATTATTTAAATCACTTAAAAAGTACAAACTACTCCATAATGAGCAAATGCTCTCAATATTTTGTCATAAGAATAAATTCAATCCAATTAATCTAAAAATCAACCATCAAAAAATTTAGCGCTTCTCGGTTAATAATAAGATTCGAAATTTAATATAATAGTGTAATCGTTCGCAAGGTAAGGCGCGCGTCACGTCCATTAGAGCGTTATTCATCCTTTTCTCTTTTCTTGTTTTTTGAATATTATTGCAGTGTTTTTGCAATGTAATACGTAACTTATTTTATTATTTTTGTATATTTATAATTTTTGCTCGTTTTCTATAACTTCCACTATCTACCTTGATTTTATCTTGATTTCAAATATTTTTTCTGTGACTAATCCCCCTTTACCTCACCATCCATTTCATTTTTACCCCTGAAAACTTGAGATAATTTGAGAACCGAGTAATAAAAGGCGTTTTGGCCTACTCAACTCGTGAAAAATCCTGAATCAATCATTAATAGGAAAACTGGCTTACTGCTATATAATTTTTTTTAATATTTACCAACATTTATGTAATTATTAACAATCGTAATAATAAAATCACATACCCTTCGCAGCAGTAATAAACACAGGCTCACCATCCAAAATTCCACTAAAGTATATGTCGACGACTGGTCTGGTATGTCCGGGACACTGTAAAGGTAACTGTTTTATAACAGACATGATTGGTTAAATAATAGCACTAAAACCGGTTCCAACCCCGCCAAACTGACTAAAATGTTTAAAACAATAAAACGATCGTATGAAATTGTTATCACAATCATTAAATTACAATTTCAAAGCCATTTTACATTATCAATAAAATAAAAAAATATGCAACTATATAACCTCGTTTTCAATTTAGTTGGAACAAAGCACAAACAAATGATTTTAATTACATTAGAAATTAACGATTATTACAATCAGTTTAAATACTTCAGTACAGTACATTCAGTGTCAACAATAAGAAACAGATCCTAAATACAGTAACCTTTCGATGTTTCAGGTTTTTATCTAGTTGATTACAGGATACAGGATATTTCACGAGTTGATTAGGAGTCAGACTCCTTTTGATCCTCGGTTCAAATGGTATCAACAATATCGTTAAAGGAAATAGAATAGAAATAATAAAATAGAAATTAAAGTAAAAATTATCTGAAAACAGTGGGGTACCGGAATTTGGTTAGAACATAGCTATCATATAAACGCTTAAACGATTGGGTAGTTTGAGCATTAACAATCTCAGAAGAGAGTCGATTCCAGTGATTAATAACTCTGTGGAAAAAATGGTGTAATCTTGCCTTAGTGGAAGCTCTGGGTTTGCCTAACTTCAGATTATGCCCTCTAAGTGAGTTGTGGGCAAGGTTAAAGAAGGGACTGAGGGTTCTGGAGGAGATGAGTTGATGCACCAAAATGAGGTCACCTCGGAGCCGCCTATCTGCTAATGGGAATAGCTTAAGTGAATGCAATCTTTGCTGATAGGGTGTGTTTTTATACGACTTTGGCAACCTGGGAATAGTCCTTTGAACTTTTTGTAGGTTATTGATGTCAGAAGTAAGGACAGGGGCAGTGACCTGGGCACAATATTCTAAGTGGGGCCTTATGTAAAGCATATAAATTAGCCGAACGCATTTCGGAGACATACTTCCTAAGTTCCTGTTGAAGAATATTATTAGTCTGTAACACTTATGAATGGCCCTGTTATGATGCCCCGTAAAATGAAGAGATGATTAGGTCAAAGACCTTTTGATAACTCAATTCTTTTTTAATAAAAATTGTCTCAAATTTTAAGGGAAAATATGAAATAGATGGTGAGGTAAACGGAGACATGTCACAGAAAAAAATCTGAAATTAAGACAGTGGCTATTCCAAAATAAATATAAAAAATTAATAATAAAGCAAGTTAAGCATTATAACTCAAAACCACTGCAATAATCTTCAAAAAAGAAGAGAGGGGGAAATGAATAACGTTCCAATAGACGTGTAGCGTGACGAGCGCCTTATTTCGCGAGTTAAAATAAATTAAATCACGTTAATTTAGAACGTCAAAATGCTTTTGAAATAGTAAAGTACAAAATACAAGGAATTCAAACTGTTCATAATTGTCTAATTACATATTTTAAAAATCATAATTATATTATAACATAAACATAAAACTGTCAAACAATTTAACAATAAAAAAATAATGTATCGCGGTATTTCAAAAACATTACAAAAAAGCTTTAAAACAACAATGTTTTAATGACAACAATCTTACTATTTATTTATATAAATAAATTATATTTTTAATAAAACTAATTTTTTAAATATTATTATAACTTTAAAATGTTTAAGAACGGGTTCTTGTATAATTTTGTTAAATGTGCATTTAAGAAAAATTAATTTAACACTTGAGTAACAAAGCTGTAAAATATTTACATATTTTTTAATAACAATTAAATAATAACAAATTATTTTAAAGTTTTCTTTTTACAAAATTTTACGTATTATAAAAAAGTGAAAAACATCTTAAAATGGTAATAATTATAGTTTAATTAGTTTAAACTTTAGAAAACAACGTAAAATAATTTAACAGTTTACTAAAATGCATTTTAATGTAAAATATTAAAATAACATGAACAAGGATAGTAAACACATCTTTTGCAACTCATAAATATTTTGGTAGAAATTGAGCTATTGAGAATGAACTAAGATAAGCTAACTAAAACAAGAAGTTTTTGTAAATGTTTGAACTGAGTTTCTTTATTATTAGTTAAGAGAGTTGAAGGATATGATGTAGGCTAATGGAAAATAAAAAATAATAACTACTGACCATTGGAAAAGTAGTTAAATGTATAAAACATAATTATCTGAACAATGAATTGATAATAATTTTCTTAATAGAAAATTGCCAAATATTTAAAACTTTTACAAAAATTTCATAATTATAATAATTTTGTATTTTAAACTTAAACAATTGACCCATGATCTAATGTAAAATAAAATAACTTTTTTACCAAAACTTTCTTTGAGTCATTGTATATGCATTGCAATAGCATAGTTACTTAAAAACCCGTACAGTACACAATGTTGAAGCAAGTATATGAACCACTGTAGAGAATTAACAATTTGCACATATAGCTTATGACCCATTATAAACGTTGACACTACAAGAAATCAACGGAGAAAATAGCATATACTTTATATACATTGTATTAAACAATGTGTGGTTCATACTTAAGTTTTGTAATCTTACCATTTGAATATTTACAAAAACATATTTCAGCAATAAGAAATTAATAATAATAATTATTATTATTATTATTATTGTTATTGGTTTAAATACTTTAATAGAAATAGTTTTCAGCATACAAAAATAGTTACAATTCTAAAATACGATACAAATAGCAGTATGTAACATCAGGCAAAAAATATAATTAGATTAAATTACATAAAGTCATGTGCATTAAAATATATATATATATATATTATTATTTTTATTATTACAAAACCCTTTTGCTTTAAAAAAATAAGCATGGGGCAATAAGATAACAATTACAGCAAAAAATAACATCAAAGTCTCGTAATTCAAAGAGAACATGAGACAACAAAATGTTTTCATGTATTTGAACATTCTGCCAAACATTTTGCTTGTGCCCATGAAACAATCATTTCAATTAGATCTTCCCGAATAGTTCTTAGCCAAGTTTTCTTTGGTCTGCTAACCTTTCTTTTACCATTTACAATTGTCCATTCCAAAACCGTTCTTGCTGGTCTTTCGGGCGGTAAACGTAGAATTTGACCAAGTAATTTTCTTTGTCTAATTGTAATAATGTCATGGAGTAAACGAGAGTCAGTTCTTTTTTATGATTTCATCATTTGAAATGTGATTGCGCCAGGTAATCTTTAAAATACTTCTAAGACACCGGCGATGAAAAACATCCACCATCTTATCAATCTTGTCCGTACGTTTCCACGTTTCACTCCCATATATTGCCGTAGGAATGATTATTGATGCGTACAAACGAAGTTTTGTCTTTAGGCGAATGGAAGAACATGACTATATTGATTTGAGTCTATTGAAGACTGACATTGCCTTACCAAGTCTGGCTTTAACATCAATTTCGGTTTGTCCGTTTTTACCAATGATGCTTCCCAGATATGTAAAGGAATCAACAGTATCAATATTTTGTCCACTAATTTTGATGGGCAAATCATTGTTTGACTTGATGCACAACACTTTTGTTTTTGAACAATTAATCCGTAAGTCAATACGAGAACTGATATCACTGAGTCGTGTTGTCATATTTTGCATCATTTCTGAGGTTTCACTGAGTAGACCAATATCCAAATCCGTTAATCTGCCTTGGTTCCATTTGATACCATAAGACAAATTATTCATGGATTGATTCCGCGCCAATTATTGCAATCATTCAAACTTCCTTTTTTGGGAAGGGTAACAATTAATCCTTGTCGCCAATCATTTGGAACTTGTTCATTATGCCATATAACATTAAATAAATGAGCAAGCTCATTTGCTACAACATCACCTCCATATTTGAGCATCTCTGCAGTTATCTCGTCAAGTCCTCCTGCCTTATTGTTTTTCAACCTTTGAATTGCATAAATCACTTCAGTTACAGAAATGTCATCAATGCATATTTCCGAATTTTGAGTCACATTCATATCATTATCATTATCAAAATCTATGAGAGTATTTGGCATAGGCTGATTAAGTACTTCTTTAAAATGTTCTACCCATCTAGATGATTGCTCATCATTTGTTAGAAGTAAACGACCATATTTTCCTTTGATTGGAATATCGGTGTTCTTTCTAACTCCCGACAGTTGTTTAACAATTTTATACAGAGTCTTGGAATCATTTTTTGCTGCTGCCTTATCTGCTTCTCTGCATCTGTTTTCTAGCCAATCATTCTTATCTTTGCGGCAGCTTTTTTTAACCTGTTTATCTAAAGTTCTATATTTATCATCAAATATTTTCCAAATAACAGGATTGTTAGATTGATCTCTCTCTAATTTTGTTTTTTTTTCTGAGATCAATTAAATTCCATGAGACTGATAAAATCCATTGTTTCTTTGTAGAGTGACATTTTCTACCTAGCACATTTGTTGCACAGTCTGTAATTGTTTTATGAAACAATTTCCATTGATCATCAGACTTTTCTACCCTTTTCAGATTTTGAAATGTATTTTTTAAGGAATTGTAAAATTGATTTGAGATATTTGACTGTTTAAGCTTCTCACACGAAGATGGATGTAATTTTTTTGTGGTTTCTACTGTCTTTAATTTTAAACGAATTTTTCCAACAAGAAGATTGTGATCAAAACCAACATCTGCACCGCGATATGCACGTACATCTTGCAATGAAGATTGCCATTTTGTGCTAATACAAACGTAATCAATCTCGTTTGTTGTTTTTCCATCTGGAGAAACCCACGTTGTCTTGTGTATATTTTTGTGAGCAAAAAAAGTGTTGCCAATACTCATTCCACAATGACTGTTTAACGTCAACAACCTATAACCATTATCATTTATGCTATCAGCATAGCCATGTGGTCCAACATTTGAAGAGTACCCAGATCTATCTTTGTTCAATTTCGCATTGAAATCACCGATGAAAATTTTGATGTCTCTTCTTGGCACATCATCTAATAAACTTTGTAATTGATCATAAAAAATATCTTTTTGGTTCTCCTCAGTTGCCTCAGTAGGGGCATAGACTTGCACAATTGTTACTTTTGCAAATCTGGTGTTGAATCTAGCTGAAATGATACGGTCGCTCACAGGTTTCCATCCAATTATAGCTTTAGCAGCATTTTTACTCAACATAATACCAACTCCATTAATATGATATTCTTCATGTCCAGAATATAAAATTGATGTATCTCCACTCTTGAAATGACCTTGGCCTTTCCATCGCATTTCGCTAATACCCAAAATATCTAAGTTGTAAATTTTCATTTCTCGAAGGACTTGTTCTAACTGTCCAGTACGAAAAAGTGTGCGCACATTCCATGTCCCAACACTGGTTAAGGTTTTGGCATTGAAGATTCTGCAAATCGAAGATTGAGCTTCCTTTCGGCTTTCACTCAACCCTGTCATTTGTGTAACTCTGTCATCGAGATACGCGCGATCACTTCTTTGCCGTTGTTTGCCGGAATGGCGTCCTCTTATTGTTTCCGTAGCAGCATGGATTTTTTACAGAGGCCAGGTTGCTAACCTTGCGCTCGAACCCTCCTCCTTTATCCAGGCTTGGGACTGGCTAGATTGAATCATTTTTGATTCAATCTAGGCGGAGTTATATATATATATATATATATATATATATATATATATATATATATATATAAAGCATAATATTACTTTAAAAACGTACTACGGTTAATAGTATGCTAATATAACGGTATATCAAATGTGAATCACTTATGTGTGAGTATAAGTATTAAAACAATAACCCGAATGTAGAACAATAAATGGTCAAAAAATGGAACGGATAAATTACGAACAACAGTAATTAAACAGACAAAAAATTATTATTTAAATGAATTTATGTAAAGGTTATTTTTAACTTTGCAGCCATAAACTTAAGTACATATTTGTTTTGCACTTGGTATAGATATGTAATCTTCGTGTTTTACCGGATGCAACTGATTTGCTGAGATTATGATAAAGCGGATGTTTGGTGATGTTAGAGATACGATTAGAAAACTTGACAACATTTCTTAAAATTTTGATAGATTATTTTACTAAAAATATAGTTGTAAGGGATGCCGGAAAATTGGCTAGTGATAGCAAAACATATTTTAAATTGCACTTAAACGGATTAAATAAAAAGCTATTACTAAGAAAACTATCTAATGACATTAATTATGTTTTTCTGCAGAAGTTCATCTTTAAAACTACTAATTTTGACATTATCAGCAAAAGTAAAATGTTAGAATAAACAACTTATAGTCAGCAATTTATAAATAGGATAAACAATAAAAAACCAAATACAAATTTTAAAATCTTTGCAACGTAATGTCACAAGAGAGAGACAAAACAAACCCTAGTTAAACACTGAAAAAAAGATTAAATAATGAATGTTATGCAATCAAGGATTAGTTTAGTAATTCCTAAAAGTTTTAACTTGGTTAAGAGATATTATCAAAAACGTTTTGCAAAGTCAAAATAAACGATATTAATTTAGGGGCTATAGTTAAAAATACTATTTAAACTATGTGTATATATTGACAAATTTATAAAACAGAGTGTTTATGGCATTAACTCATGTTATGTCGTAATTGTTAAATTATTTTTAATTACAAAGTGTAAAAAATTATCTTTAATTAACGTTACATAATTTTACTAAAAACAGACAAAATTCTTATTAGTCACCAATTATCCCGTGTAAACCTACCGCCAATTTTATAAATTAATCTAATAAAATTTGAATATCCTAAAAACAGGCTTTTTTCTTTTTATTGGGAGGATAAAAATGGGGCTTCACACTGTCTGTAATTTGTTTATGAATTTTAAAAACAATTACTGCAAACCAAATATTAAATTGACTTTAAAAATAGTTTTAAAGTGTTGATTACTTCGCAACCTTCCAATATGTTGAAAATCCTTGAATCTGTTTTTATTCACACATTGAAACTTATTTTGTGCGTACAGCTTGTCACTACATTAAACTTAGCTTGGTCACAATGTGTGTTTGTGTATGTTAGTAAATTGTAAATGTCAATTGTAACTTCCCTTTTTTGCATGCATATATATGCATGTATATATATGATAACATTTTATTTGTTTGTGACTGACAAGAATATACTAGATGAACTCATTCCACAGTTTACATTCTTTTTAAATTAGTTAAATAGAAATTAAAGATGTTGTTATTTGTTTTCTATATAGTTGTAATTGCATTAATGTGCACACTGTGTAAATAAACTTTGCAAACAAATTAAAATACAAAACACTTTAGATAGTAAATATTAGTTGCAACATTACGGTTTATTTTACAAATTTATTTCAATTACGAATAAAACTTTCTATAATAACAATTTATTAATTTATTTTAACAATTTATGAAATTATAATTACAACAGTTTTAATATCTTTTTATTTTTATAAATGTTTAAATTAATTTCAAATATTATATACAAGATATACTACTTTTTCAATATTTGTACGTTAATACAAACATTATGTTATGTTTATTCATTTTTACGTATATTTCAAGTTCCATTTCTAAATCGATATAATATTTTTTGCATTTGGGGCTACTTTTGTTGGTAGTGTTGCTGATGTTGTCGTCGTTGTTGTTGTTGTTGCTGTTGTTGTTGTTGTATCCGACTGTCGACTGTATTTCCGCCGAAAAGTGTTGGAAACAAATACGTCATTTTCAGTTGTCGATAAAAAGAATTCCGAATTATTCGAATGCGTAGACGATGCAAAATGATTCGAATGGCCAATTGTTGAAACCGACAAATTTTGCTTAATTCCATTGAGTGACAAATTTTTGTCCAAATATTTGAGCAATTCACAAAGAATTGCTTGAAATGTATTCAGTGCACTGACCAAAGTTAGACCACCGAATCCGTGCGTAATTTGACTAAAATGCATCAAAGATCGTTGTGTATTGGGATCCAAAAATTCGGCATTTTGATTTGACGGAAGCGGATTGACTGCTAGTGGACTGCGATCTTTGCTCAACATGTCGGTTAGTTCGAGTAGAATTTGTCTACAACATGAGCAATAATTTTAAATAACCACTTAAACTACTTGTAAGTAGTAAAATAATGACATTAAATATTTGGCATATAGGTTGATTTTTATTGCCCAATATTTTGATTTTAAAATCCATAAAATATCCATTTTTAAATTAATAGATTTTATTTTATTAATGGAAAAAATATTAAAATGTAAATTTATTTGCATATACTTTTTAGTATTGGACATTTCTAAAAAATGTTTTTTTTTAACTACAACTTCCTCAACGTTACAATATAATAAAAAATTAAGATGACATAAATTAAGCTAATAATGAAATTTGCAAAATAGTATTTTAAAAGCATGCCTAGCCGTACAGTGAACAACTTGGACCTACGTAGGCTCGAGTTTAAATCCAATCACCGGTACAAATGCGGGCCAACGTTGGACTCCGCTAAAATGTCCACTACTGAAAAACGTTTCTCATAAAACATTTAAAATGGTGAAAGTAAATAAAATAAAAAAAATTTTAAATGTACATATATATATACACTTCTTTTTATTTATTAAATTACAATTTAGGTTAAACTTACTTTGTAGAAATTATTTGATTTTTGCGTTTTTGCATTTCACTCGCTTCCATTGTGTTTGTGGCCCGACTGAGATATTCTGCACAAGCCTGGTGTGGAAATTCGTTTTCGCACAAATAACTAAAATCTCTGGCCATTCGAATTGCTTCACCTTTGAATTTATTTATAAAAATAACGATATCAGTTTTGTTGTTTTAACACTGGAAATTATTATTATTATCATTATCATTATTATTATTATTATTATTATTATTATTATTATTATTAGTAGTAGTAGTAGTAGTAGTAGTAGTAGTAGTAGTAGTAGTAGTAGTAGTAGTAGTAGTAGTAGTAGTAGTAGTAGTAGTAGTAGTAGTAGTATTAATACATTAAGCTTCAATGTCTCATTAGAGATACATTTAGCGTAAAAATACATTTTCACTATTAATAAAAATAAATAAACAAATAACATTACAAAATTACAAAAAAGTTATGTATAAATAATGGGAACAAAATGAAATAGAATACTGTATAATAATAAACATGAATATAGTCAATACTGTAAACATGTGGCTAAAAAATAATGAAAAATTATTATACTTTGTTTTTACTTAAGCTTTTATTTAATTATTTCTTCTAATTATTAATTTTGTTACAAGTACACATGTTTGTCTGATTTAATGTAAACGTTTTGTTTAATTCCATTGTTTCCGTTGAACTTTGAATCTATTTTTAAATGGCCTATTTTTAACATGAAAACATGAAAATAATTTATTTCATTTAGTGCAATAAAGGGTAGTAATAATAACTTTATTATTTATTGTTTACTAATTGGAATGTTTTACGGGAAATGCATCTTTCAGCAATAGACACTTTAGCAAAGCCGAACGTGGGCCCGCATTTAGGGGCCGGTAATGGGATTCGAATTCCGATGCTCGCCCAGGTTCAAGTTGAGCGCTTTATCCACTAGATCACACCAGCATATAAATGAAATGAAATGTATCGGGGTGGTAAATAATGCTAAAATACTAGATTAGTAGATGGATCAACATTCGTTTAAGTTTTATTATCAGTACTAAATGTGAATTGTTGTCTACAGCTTTGCTCATTGTACACCTTTTAAAAAACGTTTTTCATGCAACATTCAAGTAATACAAATTACATACACAAAAAAGGAAACAAAATATTTTAAAACATTGTAAAAGTGTAATAATGCAAATTAATCATCTTTATTTTTCACAATTATATTTTCAATGTTCTGCTTTACTATAAAAAAGAATTGCCATTATATTTACATTTAGATTTTAATAAATAAATAATTAATTAACAGCTTTAAACCTTTTAAAATGGTTATATAACATGGCTATAATGCTTAACCAAAGTCTTCTATTGCAAAAGCCGATTTAATAGTAAAAAGTATATCATTTATTAGTCTATCATATACTCTTTTATTTGTTTATCTTTAAGCCCTGAAAAATTTTGTTTTTTGTAAAGTACCTTTTAAATTTTAAATTACTCTTATTTTCCTTTTTTATTTTGTTTTAGATTATTTAATACTTTTTTGAATGCTCCATAAATAAAATACTAATTAACTATTGTTATTTCTTTAATTTTTAAAATGAAAACATATTTGTTAATACAGTTTTAGTATTATAATTATTATTAATAATAATTTCCAATTTAGAAAAACAATATGCTATTATTTTGTCTATAATTTAAACACAATAATCAGCTCAAATTTAGCATTAAATTATAAAAACAATACACAAAAGTTCAATTTTGTTTTAATTAACCCAATGCTGTGTTGCCATAGAAACAACAACATAAAAATGCACTGTGGTATATAAAATAGGAATGTTATTCTGTCGTTCAATATTTGTCTAAAAGTAAAAAAATATACAAGTAGAATCGAACTGATCCCAGAAGCTCTAAACCTTAAAATTCACTTTCTTTTCTATGCACTTGATTCAACTTTGCAAATGCATTTTTCTACTAAAAACTCGTTTAATAAACTTGGTAGCTGCGTTTGAATATCTATTTTCGAACAAAGTCAAAACGCGTGTTAACAAGGTAAATGTCACAATATCTACATCAGTTGTCATTTTGACTACTACTCATAATAATAAGTATTATTATTATAGGTTAAAGTATAAAAAAGTTATTTTCTTTATTACGTTGCACGCAAGTCAAATCCTTGATAATAGTTTTCTCAATTTTGTTTCATGTTGCATTTTATATAGTTAAAAACAATTAGGATATTGCATGTCGAGTATAAATCACGTTAGTAAATATTACTTACTAAATAATATTAATAATAATAATAATAATAATAATAATAATAATAATAATAATAATAATAAGGGTAATTATTATACACACACAAAAATCATAAATGCACACTTAAAATGGGATCTCAAACTGTAATTATAATCAGTGCTAACACGTGTTTGTACACATTTATTACTCAATCTCTAACGTGAAATTAGAACTAATATTATTGGCGAAAATAAATTTCATTATTATGCATCAAATGAAAACACAAACTAATTTTCTACATAAAAGTTTACAAAGCAATTTTTCAAACAGCAAAATTTATACTGGTTAATAGTCCTATTAACGCCGCCTAGTTTGGACCAGAATGGTGTTTTTGGAATTGGCTCTTAGAATCTGTCTGGTTGACTACGGCATTTAATTTATTTTTGTACAAGTTTTGACAACTCCAGCTAGTTTGGATTAGAAATGATTCAATCTAGCCAGTCCCAAGCCTGGATAAAGGAGGAGGATTTGAACGCGCAAAGTTATCAACCTGGCCTTTGTAAAGCATTTATACTGCTACGGAAACAATACAAGAGGACGCCGCTCGGGCAAACAACAGCAAAGAAGTGATCGCACGTATCTGGATGACAGAGTTACACAGATGATAGGGTTGAGTGAAAGCCGAAAGAAAGCTCAATCTTCGATTTGCAGAATCATCAATGCTAACGAGACTTTGTTGTTGTTGTTGTTGCTGTTGTTATTTTGCCGTAATTGTTGTCTTATTGCCCCATGCTTATTTTTAAAGCCAAAGGGTTTTGTATAATATATAATAATAATATAACAGTCCTATTTAAGTGGCTAGATTTGTAGTTGGAGATTGATTTAAAATAAAGGACTTGGTTTGTCCGTTTGTTGACAAATGTCCATTACACAACATTTAAGCAATTAACTCTCTCTCTCTCTCACTCTCTCTCTCTCACACACACACACACATGTAAATAACAAAAATACTTAACTATGGTTTAACATGATAAAATAGTGTTTGACAGTAATGCAAATGAGTTTAGAGTACAATTTTCTTTTGAAATATAATTTATGACAACCACAACAATAAAAAAATGCCACTAAATCTTGCGTTCGATCTCCACTACCGCCATTAATCAAACTGTAAAAAAAACATATTGTAAACTGAAAGTACAAAGTGTTTGTAATCCTACTTTCAAAAAAATGTTTGAATTTTAAATACACACACACACACACATTTAAAATAAATACAAGTTTTTAAACATCTTGATAAACGCTGTTTAACAATTTTTCAATTATAACGATTTATGTTTGCTTATTTAATTGTGCATAATAAATATATATCTAAAAATATGCTAAAAATTAAATATTTTAATGTCTAAAAAAATAACAAAACAGAGTTTGCTAGAATTTAAATGCCAAAATTTTACCATATAATTAAATTATTAGAAAACAGTTTTAAATAATAATTATACATTTTTTTCAAAAAATACAAACAAACAACTATTTTATGCTTTATGCTTCAACAAACAATTATATATTATGCAACATTTAAAATAATAACAAAAATACTTTTAGCATTAAAACAGATTTTTATTTGTTTTAATTTTCTATTCATGTACTAAAACGATTTTTCACAAATTAAACTGTAAATCAGTT
Organism: Cardicola forsteri; assembly: GCA_025895645.1. Classification (NCBI taxonomy): domain Eukaryota; kingdom Metazoa; phylum Platyhelminthes; class Trematoda; order Strigeidida; family Aporocotylidae; genus Cardicola; species Cardicola forsteri. The sequence goes on from JAKXYG010000473.1 coordinate 300,216, forward strand.
TGGTTTAGTTCAAATCGGCGGTGAGGGGGGGCGGTTACAGAAAATGAGAAAAAAGGTAATTATCTGTACTGGAGTGGTTAATATGACCTAGTTACTAGACTCATAGCTGGATAAGTAAATATCTGAGCCCCACCATTAACGGTAAATGATGAAACCAACCAAGGGGAAAAGTTGCGAAAAAAGAGACCGATAAGAGTTAGATAACCTTTAGTGTCAGCTTAAGACAGGAAAGTTTCTAAATGTGTGACCAAATTTGCACGCAATACAAATCGTATAGTACTAGCGAAATATTGATTTTTCCACCTTATATACATTTTCAAGACCAATAAATCCTCTTTAGATAGAAGAATGCACCAATTTGACTGACACTTACTCACGAAGGCTGACCAATTGAATTTTTTTAAAACTTATTTTTCCATGATTGGTTTTATCATCTACTTTATTTACACCTGATAAATTTTGTTAAATGTCCATTTACCGTAAAACGTTGGCCATTAAATAATAAACTCCAAATAAATACATAAATTTGTACAATCAGTAGTAAAGTTTCTTTCAAGTTACAATAAATGCATTTGACAAAATTGTTCCTGCTGATTACTAAAAGCTATAAATTTAGCAGTCCTTTAGCACAAACTTGAAAACAATTATGACAGTGGTTTAAGGCGCTGGCCTGATACCAGATAGGGCGTAGGTTCAAGTTCATGCGTGTGTGTGTGTGTAAAACTTGAATGGTATGCGCTGCTGATGATTTCAAATAAGGACCTGAAACATCTGTACAGTACTCCTGGTTGACTCAAAAACCTAGTGGATTCATTATTCACGTAAATCTGACAATTCTAAAACAAATAATCCTTTAAAAAACCCATTGATAATTATGACAATGTTTTTACTGCTTTTAAAAATAGTTGCTTGTAACTTACCAACAGCATTTGTTCAAATTTTGAACAATTGTTTAGACCAGTTTCTCCATCCAAAGAGCATTGTTACTTTTTATCGCCATGCCAAGAAATTATTACTATTATTATTATTTTAAAACAGAAATGTAACCCTACCAATAGATAAACGTGATTGTTTTTAATTTTGAAAATGGATATTCTGCCGAATTGTGTGATTATTTCAGCTAATTTTCTTCACGTGTATTTGTTTGACTTATGGAATGCTTCAATGATTTTGTGCGCCTACATGTTTTACACTTGAACAAATTCGACAATTTAAAAGTGAGGGTTTATTTTTGTTTCTAGTGTGGGAGTTGCACGTTTGCGTGTTATATAATATGGAAACTGTATACAACTTAATTGGCTCTATAAACCCCGCTATTCATATTGTTCCATTTTTGTACTAATCTTGGATTGAGTAAAAACGATCAATTACAGTTGCTAACATTTTATTTACGATGAAAAAAAGTAATAATAGGTAAAAGTAGATAACTTTTTAAAACTAGTAAATTTTTAAAAACATATATAACAGGCACTCAATTTTACATTACCTATTTTAATAATAAACACAACGTTTATTAGTTTTTTATATCTTAATGCAACTTGGAACATGGACTGGGGTGGCCTAGCGGATAAAGCGCTCGATTTTGACCTAGATGAGCATCGGGGTTTGAATCCTACCATCGGCCCACTAAATGCAAGCCCACGTTCGGTAAACGCTAAAATGCCCACAGCTGAAAAATGTGTTTGCCGTAAAATATTCAAAAACATAAATAAATAGCTAATTTTATATCTACCTATGAAGAAAGTTGGAATTGTACGACAAGCGCCAAATAGAGAATGTGTTTCATTTTATTTATTTCATTGTTTGTTATTATTTGAACCTATGCCCACTCAAGTGCAAGTCGAGCGCTGTACCACTAAACTACCCAGGTACTTTCGCAATCTCAGTACAATTCGTTCGATTAAAATTAAGCCGTAGTTGAAGTAGCACAAAGCTAAATTTAAAACTGGACAATTATGGAAACAAGTCACAATTCGATTTTGTTAAGTAACCATTTGCTAAAATCATGTAAGTAGTACAAACCAAATGGAAAATAAATAAATAAGTGACAACCTTTTGTTTGTAAAGTTTTGAAAGAAACAACATGCAAATTATGCTAAAAACGAACTGTAAATGAATAATGACGTTTTCATTAATTTATTGTCGGGTTAACTAATGTAGGCATTGGAATTACATGTAGGCTGTTATGAGTTTTATCAAAAGTACTACCAAGTACGAAAGCTCTCGTTTAGTTAGGGTACAATTTTATTACACTGAAAAACGTTTTTTGTCAAACATTAATGTACCTAGCACACAACTTTAAACCTAGTAAACATAATTGCAATTGAATATATATATATATATATATATATATATATATATATATATATATATATATATATATATATATATATATAACTGTTTATAAGTTTACAGCTATCAGATACTAATTGTAAATTACATATAATTAAGAAATAAATCAATATTAACTATTTTTGTGCTTTTAAACATAATATAAAATAAGCATGTGTGACAAAATTTATGCAAAAAAAATCATGGCATTCCTTACCTTCTACAAGTGATGTTAATAAGGTAACTGTAGCGGCTTTCCTACGTCCAGCTGGCAAATTCAGTCCAATTTTGTCCAATTTATCGCGAAGTGATCGTCCACCATTTTTCGACTTTGCTCTAAATATATACATTTTTTGGGTTAAAAAATACAGTTAAGGCGTTTTTAATTGACGCAACTTTAAAAATTGTTTTCCAATTAAAAAAGATTGACTACAAGCAGTGATAATCTGAGTCCTCTTGTGTGTACCAAATACAGACTCTCATTTGACTTCACCGATTGCGGCACTTACTAAAAACACGTTTGTTCCGAAAAACATTTAAGCAGTAAAAACAAATTCGTTTTTATTTTGATAAAAAATAAAATTTGGTTATTTTTAAAATAAGAAATAAGTGGAATTTTAATTTTTTTAATACATAACAATGCTTAATATAATTTTGTACAATTAAAAACAGCACATTTTATTCATGTATGTATGCATTTGGTACCGGTAGTGGAAATCGAACCTGGGTCTCTGTATCGCCAGACCAAACCGACCGATATGGACTTAAACTTGTCTACTTGCACTTAATACAACCCTCATTTGAATAGACACCAGTTGAAAAATTCTTTTTGTGAATAATGTTTAAACAATACAATGAAAAAAATTAAAAGCTTATACCTATTTTAAGAAACTTTGCATTAATTGTTACGTATAGTTATATAAAAACACTTTTTATTTATTTATATTAATTTCAAAAAGAATAATTAAGCTAATTAGTTAAAATGTCTTTCGAACAACCAACTTCAAATTTATCTTTGCACCTTTCTACAGTTGTTACACCAATGTAAAATTATTTAAAATCTTAAAAATTCATTATTTAATCGTATTATAAATCTAGTGTGCCTAGTTATTTAGCACATGGTTAGTAGTCACGTTGGTAACCTTACCAACACAATAACGCATACAGGGATTCATACACAATATGTGTGTGTGTGTATGTGTGTGATCACTTTGCTTTGCATGTTGTCAAGCCTGTGTTTAAACAAACGATTTTTTGGAACCATTTTAAATGAGCACTAAAAATATATACACCTATTGCTTCAAACACTTAACCTTTGAATGGATATTTTAGAAGGGATTTTAAAATTCCCACTGAGTGTCATTAAAACAATTAAAAAATAAATTTAGTTCCCTTCTGTCGTTATAATTTTTTTTTAATTATTGATTTTTGATTGAATAAATAAATACTCCCGCTTAGATGTCAATAATTGGAATAAAGACGTACCTTCTTAAAACTCCACCAAGTAGAGAAGCGTTTAGACATTCGGGAGGAGATAGACGACGCTGAACTTCGGCTACTGTTACTTTGTATTTGGATGTCGAGCTGAGTAATGACAAACGTCCTGGAACTGTGCAAAATATGTCGGAAGGAATGGGACCATTTGTGTAATCTATGCGAGTTTCCAAAGTTGGTTTGTAGCGAAAACCTGGGAGAAAAATAATAAAATTAATTGCGCAAATTGGATGCAAACCAACAGTTTTGTTTGTATTATTACTACAAAACCCATTTGCATTAAAAATAATCAAGGAACAAGAAGATAACAGCTACAACAAAATTATATAATTCACAATAAACAACAAAATGAAGCCATGTTTTCGAATGTTTTGCCAATTTTTTTGCTTGATCTCATAATACATGCACTTAAACTAAATCTTCCTGAATAATTTTTAGCCAAGTTTACTGTAGTCTACCCTCAATCTTTCTTTTACCATATTTAATTGTTTATTCCAAAATCGTTTTTGCTAGTCTTTCAGGCGGAAAACAGAATTTTATTGTAATAATGTCATATAATAAACAAGACTCCATTCTTCCCATGATCTCATTGTTTAAAATGTAATCGTGCCAAGTTATCTTTAAAATACTTCTAAGACACCGACAATGGAAAACATCCATCTTATCAATCCTGTTTAATCGCTTCCACGTTTCACTTCCATATATTGTCGTTTCAATGTATATCAATCAGTATTAAAGTAAGTGCTTTTGTTAGAAATGAATCAAAATAAAAACGTTTTTGATACAGCTTTTTTTATAGTCAAATACGTTTTTCTAAATCATTTTGCTTGTTGCCATCGTGTGACAAAAATTTACTTGTTACAAAACTGAAATGCCAGTTTTATGATTGAATATCTTTTTTTTTTGAATGCATTGTCAAGATCAACTTAAATGGAGTTAAATTATTACTTTTAAAATAAACATTATAGCGTTTTAAAAACGTCAGTAATGTCACTATTACTCATTTTTTGTTTTACATTTTAACTAATATTATTAATGTTATAAGTCAAAATAATACCTTTCAATTTCAGTTTATTGTAAGAATCTAGAAATTTATCCATATATTAGAAATTTATCCATATATATATATATATATATATATATATATATATTACAAAACCCTTTTTCTCTAGAAAGCACAGACCAATAAGATTCTTTTTGTAATCGTACTACTACACATTTTTGGCATTAAAGATCCTGCATAAACAGGGTGGGCTTTTTTACTTTTGCTCAAATCACATATCATCAAAACTATGCATTTAATTTATTACTGTAATATATTGTTATACTGTTACTTTTAAAAATATATAAAGCTACCAACTTTCCACTTTAACCCCCTTCTTTTCTCAACGGTATTTGAAACTGACTGCAGTAAAATTATATGTATATTATAACGGTTACTTATATTTAACTCCGCCTAGTTTGGATTAGAAATTATTTAATCTAGCCAGTCCCTAACCTAGATAAAAGAGGAGGGTTTGAGCGCAAGGTTAGCAACCTGACCTCTGTAAAGCATTAATAATTATACGGAAACAATAAAAGGACGCCATTCCAGCAAACAACGCCAAAGAAGTAGTCGCACGTATCTGGATGACAAGGTCGAATAAAAGCTAAAAGGAAGCTCAATCTTCGATTTGCAGAACCTTTAATGCGAACGAGACTTTGTTGTTGATGTTCTGCTGTAATTGCTGTATTATTGCCTCATGCCTATTTTTAAAGTAAAAGGGTTTTGTATAATATAATATAATAATATATATTTAAGAATATATGCGTCAAGTATTACTACGAATAGCCTAATTTTATTTATTGTGAAATCTGATGGAGTTAAAGTAAAGTAACTCTCTACATAAAGTTAATTTTAAAATATGTTAATAATTTTTTAAATAAGCAAAATATTAATCCTAACAAGTAGAGCATAGTGTGATTATTGAGTAAATAATTGTTGAAAAGTTATAAAATATTTTTGATAATCAAATAAAACACACACTTTTAAAAGATGTTGAATACATATAATTATAAACATATCTGCTTGTAATTTGTTTTAATAAATAAAAACAAAAGTGGGAATTTGTTACACGAGTTTTAATTGCATCATCAATTCAATGGTTGTTATAATTCGGTTACCCAATAATTATCTACTTAAAAAAGACAACTCCCATATTCTACTATTATTATTATTATTATTATTATTAGCAATGACTTATATTTTAAAAGTGACATTCCGTCTTTTTGTTTAAATACAAAAGATTAAATATGGCGGTTTTTAAAATGTCATCAACAACTTTTTTAATAGCTTCATCGCACAGTTTACATCTTCTTATATTTCTATTTAAAACTAAAATACTTTTGAAAAAGATTATACTAGCTATCTAGTATTAAGAAAACATTGTTTATTAATAATTATGTTTAAAGTAATAGTTAATGTAATTAATTAAGCTTAGATGTGTTAGTTTTTTGCAAAATAAACACAAAAAAAGATTAAAATATAGTCAGATTAAATGGTTTTTAATAGATAATTTCAAAAATATTGTCGTGAAAATGAAAATAATTGTAAATATAACAAAAATAACATTCAATAGACTTTAAAAAATGTTTTTGGAAGTGAATCCAATTTTATACATATGGCTGTTTTGATTTTGCATTATGCTTAATTAACTATGCAGTTAGCTGATATTGTTCAATTTTACAATAATCATTTTTAAGCCCGTATTAAAAAAAAAAGAAAAAAAGTTAAAATTCAAGACTATTCTATTGCTAAAAGCCGATTAGTACTCTTTTATTTCGGTGTATAAGGAATTATCAAAAAATAGAGAAAAAAACTTTCCTAGTCGTTTTAGAAGTGCTCCAGAAATGAAAACTTTAACTAAACTCAATTGGAATGTTGGAATATAATAGCCACATTAGAAATGTATTCTTTAGCCCGATTGACTAAGCGACGCATTGTCCAACCAATGTACTTGTCATCACAACTGCAAGTGAACTGATAAATGTATTTATTTTATTTTATGTTTGCTACTTTGAATGTTTTACAAGAAACATCTTTCAATAGTGGACATTTTAGCGAAGCCGAACGTGGGCCCGCATTTAAATGCAATGCGAGGTGGAAAATGTAGTCTTAGTTGTTTTAATGTTGGGCAAAGGAAGACCTTCGGTAGTAAACAGCATTTTTAGTTGGATTGATCGAAAGGTAGCCGCATTTTTGCACGCCAACAATTAAACACTTTTGTTTGAATAATCAAAATAATTTATTTATCTATCTACTTAATAAAACTTAATTTATATTTACTTATGTGCAATATATAAAATAGCAATTAAAGCTTTGCTTTAAAAAGACAACTGATTTAAATTAACCCGTTTTTTAAAGTAAATAAAAAACACTTAAGTGTGATGTTTAATTAAAATTTCAGTGTTAAAAACAACAGACACTTATATATGTAAATGAATGGACCTAGTATTTAAATAATCTGTGTATACATAAAAAACTTGTTGATAAAGAATAAACAAAGTTATATATATATATATATATATATATATATATATATATATATATATATATATATATATATATATATATATATATATATATATATATAAAATATATATATATATATTTAATATATATTAAATCATATATTAAATATATTATATTTGAATACATATTAAGCTTATATATATATATATATATATATATATATATATAAAGTATTAGATAATAATAATAATAATTGGTAAATATTTTAAAACTGTGAGTATATAAACATTTGATGTCAAGTTCATGCAGACAAGTATTTAATAAAATAACATTACTATTTAACGTAAAGTACTTCAAAACTCAATCAACACTGTACAGCACTAACAATTAGTTCTATTCTGTTCAAGTTTATCATATTATATCTTATCAAGTTTATATATTCTTGTTTAAAAATTGATTATTAGTTCTTGGGATTTTTAAATATAAAAATAGTTTATCAATTTATATGCAAGTGTTAATTGTAAATGTATATACATTTTGACCGATGTTTAAATAACATGTTATATATATATATATATATATATATATATATATATATATATATATATATATATATATATATATATATATACAAAAAACATTTTTCAGCAGTGGACATTTTAGTGAAGCCAAACGTGGGCCCGCATTTTAGTGCCGTTAGTAAAATTCAAACCCATGTCCACCGAAGTCCGAATTCGAGCGCTGCACCGCTATACTACCCCGGCACAATATATATATATATATATATATATATATATTACTACTTTGAATGTTTTACAAAAAACATCTTTTAGTTGTGAACATTTTGGTAAAACCGAACGTGGGTCCGTATTTAGTGCTGAATTTGAACCCCCACGTCCACCAGGTTCATGTCGAGAGCTGTACCGCTAGACCACCCCGGCACTACAATGTTTACCGTTATTTGTTTAAACATTTTATAGGGAGTTTATTTTAAAATATATTTGTCTATTCAAATCCGTTGTTATTTTTTATATCTGAAAAGTAAAGTAACAAATGCGAGCATGGGTTTGATTTCCATCACTGGCATTTGAATGTAGGCCCACGTTCGACTTAGCCAAAATATTCACTGCGTTTCGCACAACTTCATCCTCTGCATTTTTATCTGTAAACGTTTATTGTTTCTTTCGTTTATAACATGTTTTAAAACCAAATAGTTGTTTTTGTTTAAAATAACCAATTAGCTAAATGCATCGTACACATGTGCATTTGGTTAATCTCTACGATGGAGTTGGCTAATTTGTATGGGTGATACATTGCACATGTTTGACACATTGCCCACATATGGGTGTCGTTTATATAACAAAAATGCTCCCAAAAATCGTTTACGTCTGGCATTATTATTACTATTCCCAACAGGGTTTACTGCTGTGTAATGTTTCAAACACGTATACAAAATTTTAACGTTAAAAAGTTGGTCCCATTTCTTGACTGTTGAGACCGTCGAATTTAAACATTGTTTAATGTTTGGACTTGGAAAATCCAACACAATTTAACATTGGAGATGGTAGATCTTACAACAAGACTAAATGTTACTTTGATTAGTGTATCGGAATTAAAGATAAATTGGTTGTTTAACATTAACTACAATTCAATTCATCAATCTGTTTTTGTTGTGCCTATAGCATTGCCAACAAGAGGTTTTTCTAACAATCAATCAATCAATCTGTAGACTTACTCTTTTTTAGAATTCCATTTTTATAATTCGTCGATTCTACCATTCGACCAAACGTGTGAGTTGAATTTTGCATTTCACTAACCGGCGCCATGTTGAAATTAGATGCCACACTAAATGCATTTGCATTGGTCAACGGTTTTGTCGAATAATTAGCCAAATAGGAATTGGACTGACTGGCATAATTGTCGTTAGACCGATGAGATGCATTTGCTTGGAGCAAAGCCGCTGCAGCTGCACAAGCATTAGACGAATTGTAAAAGAAATTGTCATTTAAATCGACAGAAAAATTTGAATTGGCGCGCAAATAAAATAGCGGATTTTTTAACGATGAATTTGTCGAACGATCGTCATCTTCAGGTTTGCACTTCATATCGACACTCTTATTGGAAGTTGGCAATCCGTAATGCGTGTAATTTGTGTTTGGTGAACTTGCACTGTCGGACGACAAGGGTGAATTGTTCTGGATAGGAAAAAATACAGTTTTTTTCGTTAAAAAATGAAATGTTTTTCGCATTTCAAATGTTTGACATGTGAACTCGAATTTAGAGTGTCGGCAATAGAACTCAAGGTCATGTTATGCTAGTGTACACAAAAAGAAGCTGAGTTGAAGCGTTAGACTAGTCATTCTTTTTCAAAACAAATAATTGATTGCTAAAGTAGGAAAAACTTAAACAATTGTGTGTTTGTTGCCTAACTAATATATTCCGATAAAAATTTCAAATCGTTTTTAACTAAGTTATGCTTGGATAACAAAAACAAGCTCAAAATTGAGTTTGAGTCCTATCATTGCTATTGAATGGCGGTTAGAAATAAACCATTCTAGCCAGTCTCAAGTCCCAATAAAGTGCAAAGTTAACAACTCGGCCTCAATAAAAAATCCATATAACCGCCCAAAGAATAAAAGGACGCTATGCGAGCGAATAAAGGCAAATAAGTGATTGCACGTATCCAAATGACAAGGTTGAGTGAAAATAGGAAAGTCAAATTCTCCGTTTATTGTCTGAAAAATTAGAAAGAATGGTTTTGGAATAGACAATTAATGATGGCAAAAAAGAAAGTTGGTAGACCACAAAAAAATTGACTAAAACCCATTGGGATTAAACTAAAATTTTGGTAAAATATTCGAACACATGGAATCATTTTGCTACCCCATGTTTTTTTAATTATAAGACTATGTTGCTGTTTTTTCTGTTACTGTTATTTTGTTACTCTATGCTTGTTTTAAAAAAAGGTTATATAATAATAATAATAATAATAATAATAATAATAATAATAATAATAATAATAATAATAATAATAATAATAATAATAATAATAATAATAATAATAATAATAATAATAATAATAATAATAATAATAATAATAATAATAATAATAATAATAATAATAATAATAATAATATGGATAACAATAATAATAATAATAATAATAATAATATGGATAACAATAATAATAATAATAATAATAATAATAAATAAAAGTTCACTTTTTGAAAAAACATTCTGGGAAGCATTTGAGCAGTAAATAATAATTATAAATATTTTTAATTATAAATAATACAATAAAAATTGTGTACCTAATTATTTGTTAAATTTATATTAATCAAAAATTATAATTTTAATTATGAATTATTACATAACATACAGATAAATAATTGTGGAACATTTTGTTTAACAGAATCACAGTCTTGCTGCTTCCAGAAAAACGTGCTGTAGTACAACAATAATCAATATCTGACAATTGTTTTTACAAGTGCTCTTTTCCACATTGTAAATTACAAAAACCAAGTGCTATAAAAGGAGGCTTACCGAAAATTGAAAAATGGCAACATTTTACTTTACTTATAGACATGAGTGGACTTAAAATAGAGGCACAAACAAACCTGTTGATAGGTTGACGATTCAGACAAAAAATTAGATTCCACCGGTAAAAAACTCGAGTCAGTTGTTAGATGATACAGTTCCGCATTGCCAGTTACATGTCGGCTGCCATCTTTACTGCTGCTTGTCAAAATATTTGTCAAATGTAATTGATTGTTGATTTGATTGAATGGTTGAGAATCAGTGTCGGTTTTTGAAAAGTCGCGCCTGTGAAGCGTACGATTCAAATCGAACGTTTTGTTAGGTTGATTCGGTTGGGGCATCAAGTTGTCCAACATTTTGGCTATTTTTGCATTTGGCACGGTTGATTCGGACTATCGAGCGTAAAACAAAATGAATGCTGTTTTTTAAAAATGACTTCAAAATGTCCAAGTGTTTTTTAAAAAATTATATAGTACAAAGGGGCACACAAATGCAGTAGGCCAATAGCTTGTTAAAAGCAAACTCTTGAATGCTGTGAAAATTTCTTGTTTTTGAATAAACAATAAAAACATTCAATCTGTGTTTGCTAATAATTCAAATATCATTCATTTCAATATTAGTAATTTGTCAGGCTTATACCCTAATAGACAACATGTTGAACACATTATTACTGTTGCTAAAAATACATTTCTATTTGGCTTCATTAAATGGTCTTAGTGCTATAAGTGCTTCTTGTCAAACGTGTAAGCAATAAACACTCAAAAACAGATACAACATTTTAACAAAACATTAACATAAATTGACAAATTTTTAATTATAGCAAACATTAATCATATTTTTAATTATTCAACAATTATTTTATTTCAATTATAATTAATTTATAACTTTTCTGTTAAGAGGAGTTTTTAAAAGTAACAACAATAATAATAGCAATAATAATAATTGCAATAATAATAGAAGTAATAATAATAATAATAATAATAATAATAATAATAATAATAATAGCAATAATAATTTTTGTCACAACTTACTTGATCTGTTGTCGAATTAATTGTCGAACTTGGCAAATTGTTCGTAGTGCTTTCCAAACTATCAAGTTGCTGCTGCTGCTGATGATGATGATCGTGATGACTTTGCGAATGGTGCCTCGAATGTGCATTGGTATGATTCAAATAACTCGAATTATAAATCTGTTGTTGTTGCTGTTGAAGATGATGATGTTGCTGTTGAAGTTGGCTAGCATGAGGATGCTGAGACGATTGGAACAGTGGCAGTCCCAAATTGGAATAATTCGAATCGATAAACTGCGCACGACTGGGACTGATTCGTTGTTCCTGCTGCTGCTGCTGCTGTTGTTGATGATGATGATGATGATTGTGATGGTTGTGAAACGAATTGTAGAATGCACAATTGGCCAACAGATTGGACGAATTCGTATCGCTGTCGTTATCATGGCTAGCCGACGCGTACGCCTGATGATAATAGTTGGCATTTGAAATTTGACTGAGCTGTGAATTGAATTTTTGACAAACATCCGAATGAATTGCATTGACATCGGTATGATGCGAGTGGCTGTGGTTATGATGGTGTTGTTGTGAATTGGTCTGTAAATTGTGTTGATGTTGTAAATAGGACTGGGCGTAAAAGTAGTTGGGATGCAAATTGGTGGCATAATTCATGGCGCCCAAATCGAGAATCGATGCTATTGGATTGGAATCGATTGACGAATTAGCCGTCATCATTATCATTGACGATGGACTCGATGTGGTTGGATAGTAGGCATGTTGTTGATAGTCGAGCGAAGGGTCGGCTGATATAGAATCATCGTTACAAGTTGAATCGGCTTTGCGATTGGACAAATTGGCAGATGTAAAAGGATTCTGTAATTTGAAGAAAAAACGATATTGATAATAAATTAATGTTGGCGTAAATACAGGTTGACTTTTTTCTTCGTTTTGTAGTTAATATTAAGTTAAGGGTTTGAAGGTTTTTCTTTTTTTTAAAAAAAAACTTTTTTTATACAAATAATTCCGTCAACGCTATAGCAAATGTCAAAAAGCAATAAACTGCAGTGCATAAAAACATTGGAAATGGTTTTTCTTTAAGAAGTGAAATTTGATTCAAAGAAACAGTGGCTACAATTTCAAATAATTCCAACAAATACTTGATTCACATACAAATGTTTTAAATCATTAAGAAAATTTTATTCGTCTTAAACATTGAATAAACATGTCCTCAAAAATTTAATAAATAATATTTACAACAATTCAACAGGTACATTTCACATTTAAGTATAAATCAACACAATAATTATCAACTATGATTAGCAATAATAGAGTATAAGATACAATTAATAATTTTAATCTATTGAATAAAAGAAAATAACTTTAAGCAATTCATATATAATATATCTTTTGGGGGTTAAAAACGGCATATAATAAAAATAACCCACCTGAACGGTAGAAGACATATGTAAATGTTGCCAAGTCAATTAGGTAACCTGAACCGCTTAAAATTTGCTAATTGCTTGGAGCAATTTCACTTGTTTCAATAGGAGAAGCAGAAGCAGTTCGATTCGGCACAAGCTGAAGCCTCGGGCAATGCAATTTTGTACTATGTATATATATGTATATATATATATATATATATATATATATATATTGGGAACAAGATAGATGTGTATGTAATACAAAATTATGGGTTTAATATTGGGTAATTTTTTCTAAATGGCCAAAGGCAGATCGGTTTGAAAATCGAACCAATTCATCGTGGGACGAAAAAGTTGGACATAATTTCAACTATTATTTAATTTTTCACTCCGGCATACACTTTACTTATTTCTTTGATTATATGAATGTGAATGTGTATGTGTGTTTTTATGTGTGTGTATGTCTATCCAACGTAGTTAGTTTATTTTTTACACATACAAAATTGAAAGAAAACAAAAAACAAAGAAGCAAGAAAAAATTGGGTAAGAAATAGTCATCTGTAGCGTGTTTTGATAGGTCGATATTTTGTAATATGTTTGCCAAAGGGGGATGTTTTGCTGCATGTGCTTGAAAAATGTTGTATCGGCCGATATTAGATGAGCTCATTTGTGAATTAATTAGGTAAAAGGATGTTATTTTATTACTGAAATTGGTTAATATTATTATTATTATTATTATTATTATTATTATTATTATTATTATTATTATTATTATTATTATTATTATTATTATTATTATTATTATTATTATTATTATTATTATTATTATTATTATTATTATTATTATTATTATTATTATTATTATTATTATTATTATTATTATTATTATTAATTCCACACCGGTATTAAATGTTAATCCACTTTTGCCTTGGTTAAAATGTCCACTGCTAAAAGACGTTTCCCGTAATAAAATAATAATAATAATAATAATTTGGGTGCAGTAAATTGAATTTTATAAAATATTAAACTCTTATATAAAGTAGAAATGTTTTATTTCTATTGTAATGCTTAATTAGGTTCATTTTTATATAATTTTTGTTAATTGCCTAACTCAATTTATCTATATTATTAAATAAAAAAAGCGTGTAAATTTTTAAAAAAGGTATGCAATAACTTAAAATCATATTTTTATTTATAAACTTGTACATTAATTACTTAATTATAAACCCTTTTCCTTTAAAGAGGATATGGCAAAGAAAACTAAATCATGTGTATTCTTTACCAAAATGTCAGTTTGATTTCATGTAACACTCCTTTTAGTTAAATCTTATCGAATAATTCTTATCCATGTTTTTGACAATCTATCAACCTTTTTTCACTATTTTCCATTCCAAAACAAACGTTTGTTCTTTTCAATAATCTTACTGTTCAAAATGCGATTGAGCCAAATAATCATTACAATAATTTTTATTTACTGGCAATCAAAAACATCATTTATTTTGTAAATATTGTTTGTTTCCAAGTTTTACTTTTATACAGGACTGTAGTTAAGTGAATTTGACTCCAAAGAAGGCTGCGTAGCCGGGTTTCACTAATAAGCGCGATGGGAGGGGTTTGAGAAGCAAGCGACGTTGATTGCTGACGAAAGTTGCGTGTATTGAGCCTAGTGGCGAATTCCCCCAATATCTACCGTCTTTACTGATTACGTAAAGTAATGAATAAAAACGCAAAGATATAAAGGTAAAACGTTTATTGCCAAATTTATAGGATCGAAACCAAAAATTAAAATAGAAACGGAAGATGACAATATTAAACGGAAGTGGACGGAAGTATTTAACGGTGTGGGGCCCGTTGTTTATATAACTGTTCCCATCAATATGAAACGTGTCGACGTTTCATTTAAGCAAAATGTTAATATTCAAAAAATATTAATTTCACAATTAAATGTTAATTTTTGTAATAAAATAAAATAACATTATATTTGAGCTTCAAATCTTTTTCGTAGATTGTCATCGCTCCAGTATCAATGACAATGGATGTGTACAAACAGAATTTTGCCTAAAAGAAAACGGTAGACTGTGACCATATCAGTTCCAGTCTTTAGAAGCATACATATATACAAAATGAACAGTTACTGCACTTGATCGTATGCGACGCCAACTCAACCATAATGTCTGATTAAAAAATTTTATCTAAAAACTAATTTTTATTTTGTTTAAATCATGTAGGATTACAATAATAATAAAAATAAAAAAATAAAATATAATAAAAAAAAATAATAAATAATAATAATAATAATAATAACAATAATAATAATAATAATAATAATAATAATAATAATAATAATAATAATAATAATAATAATAATAATAATAATAATAATAATAATAATAATAATAATAATAATAATAATAATAATAATAATAATATTAACGATAATGATAATAATAATATGGTAATAATTTTCTATGGGCGAAATAACTTTTATGTAATAATAGTCAACAAACTGTTGGTATCCAAATCACTAGAATTATCTAATTATACATCCGGCATATTAATTTCGTTAAGCAACAGTATTTTTATGCTTTTAAAAAATTGAATGACATAGTGATTAAAACAGGGGTCATGTGTTTCTCTCTCTCTCTCTCTCTCTCTCTCTCTATTTTTGACAAACTCAAATTTCATTTTGCTAAAAATGAATGAAAAATCAAAATCAGTTTTACTTTTGTAAACGTTATTGATTATTTTAAAAAGTAACTTAATGAAATTTAATACCAATTATATTATGTAAAAATGTGGAATAATAAACGTAGTAACCATAAATTTGAATAAGTTTATTGTTCTTATTTGTTAGCAAAATATTGTTGTAACTAGCCTACGCCGTGTTGCTTTATAGCAATATTTGAAACTGAAAAATGTTTTTTTCACTCAATTATTTTGTTAAAACCAGTTTTAAATTTAATTTCAATTGAGAAGGTTTGTTTAATTGTTTATGGGAAACGTTTTTCGGCAAGTAAATATCCAGTAAAACCAAACAAGGAGTCTGAATTTGATACTACCTACATCCAATAAATTTACAAGGCCAAGATCATCCACCAGTAGCTTAGTGGTTTCAGGCACTGGCCTGATACCAGGGCATCGGTTCAAGTTTATGTGTGTGTGTGTGTGTGTAAAACTTGAAAGGTGTGCGCTGCTGACGATTCCAAATGGAAGGATGAAACAGCTGTACAGTACTCCTATTTGACGTAAAATCTTAGTAGATTTATTATTTAAGTTAATTTGACAATTCTAATCTGACCATCCCAGTAGATGTATAGAAAACATTAAAGTAAATTATTATTATTATTACGTTTTTAATAATCATATATATATTTTAAATTCTTTCGCTCTAAAAAGTATGGGGTAACAAAATTGTTCCACGGGATTGTACATTAAATTTTCCCTTTTGAAAATCGTGCATAACAAAAATTGAAATTCGTATTCGTATTTCGCTGAACCGTCTTATCGGAATCATGCTGCTTTCGCTTCTTTGATATAGTTTAATTTAATGGTGTCCTGTTGTTGATCCTTTAGAAATATGCTTTTTACTGAGGCCAAGTTGCTAACCTTTCGCTCAAACTCTCTTCTCTTATCAACTGGACTTAGAACCGGCTACTATAGTGTTAGAATTGTCAAATTTATATAAATAATAAATATACTTGGTTTTTAAGTCAACCAGGAGCACTGTATAGATGTTTCATCTTTGTTTGGAATCATTAACAGTGTATGCCTTTCAAGTTTTACGTACATATGGACTTAAACCCACATCCTATCAAGTGTCAGACCTAAGTCTTAACCATCACGCTTGTTACATTTCCTCTCGGTTTGTACACAAAACATTTTTTAGTAAATAGACACTAAAGAAATCTAAACGAGAGCTCAAATTTTAGTGCCAGTGTTTGAAAATTTTAACTTTGTATCTAGCGTCTTAGGATTAATACAGTACTTGTTTAAGTCTTAATTTGCTACTAAAATAAACTGTCTTTCTTTTATTCTTGTGTCTGTTATTCTTGAACGTCTATAATAATAATAATAATAATAATAATAATAATAATAATAATAATAATAATAATAATAATAATAATAATAATAATAATAATAATAATAATAATAATTATTATTATTATTATTATTATTATTATTATTATTATTATTTGGTTTAGTTCAGTATAAAACCTTTTGTTTCCAAAAATGATTTAAATAACTAATGACATTGCCTAATTTAATCAATATTAAGTGAACTTTTTTATTTCAACTTATTTCAGTAAATTAATATTTTTCTTTAGCCAAAAGTTAAAGGTAAAGTTTGTATCTTCGTTTTTCAACAGTTTTCCCTTTCTAACATAAGATTAAATTTAGCAAATGTGTTTTGTAACGTTTTTGAAAGGATCAGAATTGTCAGATTCACTTGAATAATAAATCCAATTGGTTTCAGTTAACTGTACATCTGTTTCATCCTTGTTTGGAATTATTAGCAGCGCATACCTCTCAAGTCTCCCACACAAACTTGAACCTACGCCCTATCTGGTGTCATCCAATGTTGTACGTTACTATCGGTTTAACAAGTAAGTGATCCCTTCTCTTACAGCTTTGTACCATATAAGTCCTGGCATACTACACAGCCTATATGTCACAGTTCGGTTTATGTTTAATAATGTTTTTTTTGAAAAGTTAGAATTGTCAAATTTACTTGAATAATAAATTCACTTGTTTTACTTAAATATTTTTTTTTAATTATTAACAAATAAATAATAATTTCATTGTTACAATTGACATTATGTTTTAAATGGTAAACAAGAGGAAACTTTACCTTAGCTGATATCACGTCCGGTTATTAAAAGGAGGACGGCTAAAGCTCAAGATTGGCAACTTGGTTCCTGTAGAAATGTAAATAATGCACAGCAACCAACAAAATTGTCATTTGAGCAAATTTTGGCAAATAAGTGGAGCAGAATTTTAATAATAAAGTTGAGTGAAATTTGAAAGAACAATATTTTTTATTTCATGCTGTTCAAAACGAAGATGGGTTTTGTAATATAAATGTAATGTAAACAAAAAGAATAGTTACAAAATGTACCAAAATATTTTGTTTTAAACATGATGGCATTTTTAAAATTTACTTTTAATTTTTAATCAAAAAACGTTTTTGTTTTTATAATAAAAACAGATGTAGCATACACACAAATACAATTTTTGGAATATATAATTTTATAAAAATCTTTATATTTTTAATTCTTTTAAACAAGTGCGGACGATAAAAACAGCATGAACAATAAATCGTTGTATAAATATAGAGTTTTTTCACAATTCTGATATGGGTGTTAATACAAAATCGTTTATAGCTTTCGGCGGTAATAAAATGCATTAAAATTGTAATTATTACTTACTGTTAAACATGACACATTATATTGTTTTTAAGCACATGTATATATTGCAATATTCTAAATATTTTTCAAAATTAATTTTGTAGCAAATTAAAAAGCAAGCAGTTAAAACGAAATAAAATTAATAGAACAATAGAAATTTGTAAGCATACTTGTGTAAAATTAATATTTGTCTAAACACTTGTTACATAAAATTGTACAAAAGTTTGAAAGACAAATGTGAGCAATTTCTTTTTAAGTAATTCAATGCTAGTTAGTAAGGATAATAGATGAATGTGCAAGTTTCATTATACAATGCCAATAACTTTTCTAATTGGTGTTAGGAGTAAACTTTGAAAGATTTCGATAAGCGTTGAAACAATGTAACCTGTGACAGTAAGTAAACCTAATTTTGGCAATAATTCAATCCATAATTTTGAATCAATAAATTCCAGTTGCATTATTATAACAATGGAACAAATTGAAAAGTTAATTTAGCATTTCATACTTGTTTTAAAACAATATTAGTATTTTGGTTCAATATATTCGTCTATCTTATTATTCAACAATTCCATTTTAAATACGGTAAATATTATAATTAAAGTTGATTAAAAATTAAAACAATCATTAAGTGCTATATATATATATATATATATATATAGAACACCACTTGTACATAAACGGAAGTCTAATATTTCAATTACCAACAGCGAATTATAGCTAGAGGCTATGAACTTTAATCATTATTAAAAATTAGCATCATTCTACCTATTCATAGTCAATTTTTTGTTGATTGTTTAATGATTAAACAACAGCAGACAAGTTGTGTGACTGAAACAATAAATTGGTCACCTTAAATACAATTAATGAAAAAAAAATAACATTAAGGAGAGCTCCTCATTCAAGTTGTATGCTTTTTGACTACAAATAATGTATGTGCTTACTTTTTACCAAAAGGAAAATAATTGAAAAAAGGGTTTATTAAATAATTGGACAAAGAACATTATTCCAATTGAAGTGTACAATAATTGGGGTCTTTTTAATTTATTTATTTTGTAATACAACGTTTGGTGTTGTTAAACAATAGTGTAAACGCTATTGTAATCATACAATGTATTTATTAATATTAGAATGTAGACTTTGTAAAAAATCTTTGTTAATAAAATTATACAAAAATATTAGATACAAATTATTTAAAATGTTATTCAAGATACAAAAACCAATTCTGATATGCATAAAACTGAATCATTATTCATGTTTGAGTCAAGTAATAACATAATGCATTTAGTGTGCATATATTACATATTTTTATAAGGATTAAGATGTATTAAGTATTAAGTAAGTTCTAATGTTTTCATTTTGTTAAACCGGTAACAGTGAGCAAATAGCATTGCTAATAAATTTTCAGAATCAGTTTCAACTACCCATAGCTCAATGGTTAAAGCACTGACCTGACACCCAATAGGGCGTAGGTTCAAGGTTGTGTGTGTGTAAGATTTGAAAGGCATGTACTGCCGATGATTCCAAATAAGGACATGAAACAGATGTACAGTGCTCCTGCTTGACTGAAATCAAGTAAATTTATTATTCAAGTAAATCATATGTATTTCAAAAAGCATAGTTGAAGCAATTAGCAAAGAATTGCATTATAGCATGAAATCATCCCGAGTGGTAGAGGTGACATGAACGCTAGTCTTAAAATTTGATTCTCAGTCGATTTTGCTAAGTTTCCATTTACTATGGGGTTGTTTAAAAAAATATTATAATTATCAGATTCACTTGAGCTAATTGTGACTACCCTACAGCTGTTTCATTCTTGTTAGGAATTATCGGCGGTGTCAAGTTTCACACAAACTTAAAACCACTCCCATTCTGAATTCAAATCAAAGTATTATTTATTGAGTTACATGTGACTAAACAAGTCATGTACATTTTATATTTATAGTGAACCTGATTAATGCTAATTATTTGATAATTTCAAATCGCTAAGACGCAAGTGAATGATGATTCCTCGCACTAGGGCTTTCATTATATAGGTTCTGGAATACTGCACAAAATGAATAGTCTACATGATACCGCACAGTTATATTGATAATAGAGTTGCAAAATTTACTAAATAATAAATTCATTCGGTCTAAGCCAACCAGGAGCACTGCATTTACGCTTTATTCTTATTTCTTGATTAAAAATAAAAAAAAAATAAAGCAAATAATAGAATAAAACTTGTATTGAACAATTCTTGCACATTACAAAAAAAACAGGTAATTGTCTAACATTTCATCTACTCTTTATTATTTTTTCAATTGCATATATAAATTTTCATTTAATGCATCTTTAAAACAATAATATAATCAAGGCTTGTTTAGTGATATTTCTTGTTTTTTCCACAAGCATGTTTTACCAGACAATTAACGAATAATAAAGCATTTTATTCAACCCATCACAATGTTGAAATCTATCAATCGTTAGTTATTGGATGACTGAACAGTTGGTGTTGGTAAACACGTGCAAACCGTAAATGCTGGCTCGGCGTATCAACATTCCCGCATACGTTGATATCACAACATCTGTGTGTGTGTGTGTGTGTAGGAAAGGTTTTGAACATTTGCTATAATTTAGACGGATTACAATGCGATCAGCATTCGATTTTTATAATAAAATAATTATAGTGATAGATAATGATAAGGATTATTGTTTTGTTTTTTATTTATATACGCATCTTTTTATTTTCATTACTACTTTTTTCCTCAAATAATCAAATTGGTTGTTGCCTCTAGGCCTAATTATGTATTTTTTACTCCAACTGAATATTCAATTATCTTTATTCAAATATGCAATTGAATAATGTGTTTTTGCAATAAATAAAATAAGGTAATAGGGAAGCGATAATGGTCATATACTATAATCATTTTATTCAATTATGCATGCATGTATGGATACAAAACAAATCACCCGTATTGAAAAAGAAAATGTTGATTTTGAACAAATGTGCACTATTATTATAATTCAAGAGAAATATGCATGACATGAATGTATTAAAGTACAACAACAACAGACGTTAGTAGCAGAGCCACCTGTTTCAAGTTCACACAGCATCCCGAATTCTTATATGAAGAGGTTGTCAGATGCTAATTGAAGTGGATAAATAAAATTTCTTGGCTAGAAGAATGCTTTTTTGCGACGATGTTTACAAGAATTGACAAAGCGATCTTTTTTGGGGGGATTGGATTCACAAGCCTAACCGATTACATACTATTACATACTATTGAGATATCTTTAAAGCATTTTGGGTATATACTAGCACTGACTTGGAATCTAGTAAAAGCCCAATTATACTGCTATGTACTCGGCTCTTGCTGTTATTAGTCTAAATACTTATAGACACCTAGTTCAGGATGCATTATATGGAGGAGAAACAGCTAGACATATTACCATTATTGGAATTTGAGACTTTATAAGCATTACTCAAATCCTTAGGAACACTAACATTCTACTACCATTTTTCAATTTTTTTTTAGTTTTTTTTATTGCTAGCGGGTTGTCGGGCACAAGTTATTAAACTTTTTCAAGTTGTACAATTTCCAGTAGTTTCCTTTTTACATTGGAATACATTTAATAACACTTGTTTTTTTCCAAATGTTTCACTGACTAATAATACGTATTTACACAAAACAAGACCGTACACGTTGGGTTATAAATTATCGGTCTAAGTGCATTATTTACTTAAACCAACAGCAATCTAATGCAAAGTTGAACATTATTATTATTATTATTATTATTATTATTATTATTATTATTATTATTATTATTATTATTATTATTATTATTATTATTATTTATTATTATTATTCTTTGTTAAACAAATAATTTATGGCGTCATTTTCTGTCTTTGGGTATAAAAACCAATAACTTAAAGAAACCCAATACAATATTAAAACAATTTTAAGTGTTTTCTTCTGTTTACAACCTGTTAAGGTAGGAGGATGCATAGTTAAAAATAGTTTGGATAACACTACCTTTATATTTGTCTTGATAATGAAGAACACTTTTATAATAAAATATAGCACAGTTACACGGGCGTCACTTCTGTTTTTTAGGTCAATGCTCTATCCTATACGTCCTAAAAGGTGATCCTGTATTTATCTAGATTTACTTTATTTGTTTTACATTTACATTTAGACATTAAATGGACCTTACAGTTCCGATATGATTGTTATTGACATTTTTCAATATGCTATAGCGTAAAATCAATAAGCATACTGAAATTGTTCAATATGAGGTGAAACAAGAATATATCAACACTCTTGTCGACAGCATTCCAAACCGCTTGGATGAAGTGGTTAAAAAAAGGCGATCACATTGATTGTTAGACATTATGTGCTTTATAATGCAGTTAATTATTTGGTAACTAAAAACTGCCATGTGTTCTGTATTTTAATTCCTATTTGACGTCATATTTTATATTAATAATTTTATTCAGTTTCTGAATTTTAAATAAGTTGGCCTTTTATGTAAATTATTTTTTATATTACCAATACATATTAATAAAATTGTAATTGTATTTTATTTATTCTATAGTATGCATGATTAAAATAAGTTCTTTTTTTGAGTTGTGTTATTACTACAATTTTTAGTTTAATAACTATGTTTTTAACCGTATTATTTTAGGAATTATATATATATATATATATATATATATATATATATATATATATATATATATATATATATATATATATATATATATATATGTCATATATGTCATGCAGATATGTACGATTACTTGTTTGCCGTTGTTTGTCCGAATAGCATCCTCTTGTGTTGTTTCCGAAGCAGTATAGATTTTTTACAGAGGCCAGGTTGCTAACCTAACGCTCAAACTCTCCTATTTTATCCAGGCTTGGGACTGGCTAGACTGAATCATTTCTGATCCAAACTAGGCGGATTATATATATATATATATATATATATATATATATATATATATATATATATATATATATATATATTGTGTTTACCTGATGACCAATGTTTTTTAAACGTAAGATGATTTAAAGAAAACTAACTGTTAACAATTTGTATTATCTAATACAGATTTTTGCTATTATCCTAATAAACTACATTAAAACAGCCCAAACCTTCAAGTTTGTAGGTAAAAAAACAAAACATATAACATTTTTATAATGGGATTGCTTGAATGTACACAAAACTAATTTGTGTAATAATATAAGTGTCACCACATTGACCAAATAATAAATGAACTTGGTTTGAGCACTGCACATATTGTCCAAGTTTCACATGGACAGTAAGTAAAACTTGTGCTTAAAACCAAAAACTAGATGAGATTGTTACTATAATTTTTAACAAGGATGAAACAGCTCTACAATGGTTATAATTCGATCAAGGTCGTTAGTCAGTAAATCTGACAATATAAATATCGCACAAGTTACAAAATAACAGCTTTATTTAAATCGTATTTCTTTATTTTGGTTTTACTAAATAATGGGCACATGTTTACAATAATAATAATAATAATAATAATTGAAACACGTTGGTACTTAAAAGTATTCGGCTTTAAGTGTTTCTGAAAAAATATCAGTAGTGGAGAAAATAGATAAGAATCGTTTAAATACTTTTTATCAACGTTTACAATGATGAAATTATTATTATTATTATTATTATTATTATTATTATTATTATTATTATTATTATTATTATTATTATTATTATTATTTGTATATTTCGTTTTACTGCATTGACTTCTATAGAAGCTTCCATTAGTTACACTTGTGATTTTGTGTTATTGTTGTTGTTGTTGTTTTAAGTTACTGTTAATAAACATTCCTCCGTTGGTTCGTCTTCTTTCTATCTAGTTAAGGTAGACGGATAAAATCTTCGAGGTCAGGAGTCAGATCAATTAGATTAGAAATAACTCCGCCTAATTTGGATTAGAAATAATTCAATCTAGCCAGTCCCAAGCCTGGATAAAGGAGGAGGGTTTGAGCGCAAGGTTGGCAACCTGGCCTCTGTAAAAAATTGTACTGCTGCGGAAACAATGAAAGATGACGCCATTCCGGCAAACAGCAACGTATCTGGATGGCAAAGTTACCAGATGACAAGGTTAAGTAAAAGCCGAAAAAAGCGCAATCTTCGATTTGCAGAATTTTTAATGCCAACGAGACTTTGTTATTGTTGTTGTTTTGCCGTAATTGCTGTCTTATTGTCCCATGTTTATTTTTAAAGCAAAAGGGTTTTGTATATATAACTCACTAAATATCTATGATAGGTGAACTGTATGCTGTTTTCATATTTTAATAAATTATAACTTATTATTATTATTATTATTGTTATTATTATTATTATTATTATTATTATTATTATTATTATTATTATTATTATTATTATTATTATTATTATTATTATTATTATTATTATTATTATTATTATTATTATTATTATTATTATTATTATTATTATTATTATTATTATTATTATTATTATTATTATTATTATTATTATTATTATTATTATTATTATTATTATTATTATTATTATTATTATTATTATTATTATTATTATTATTATTATTATTATTATTATTATTATTATTATTATTATTATTATTATTATTATTATTATTATTATTATTATTATTACAAAACCCTTTTGCTTTAAAAAATAAGCATGGGGCAATAAGATAACAATTACAGCAAAAAATAACATCAAAGTCTCGTAATTCAAAGAGAACATGAGACAACAAAATGTTTTTATGTATTTGAACATTCTGCCAAACGTTTTGCTTGTGCCCATGAAACAATCATTTTAATTAGATTTTCCCGAATAGTTCTTAGCCAAGTTTTCTTTGGTCTGCTAACCTTTCTTTTTTACCATTTACAATTGTCCATTCCAAAACCGTTCTTGCTGGTCTTTCGGGCGGTAAACGTAGAATTTGACTAAGTAATTTTCTTTGTCTAATTGTAATAATGTCATGGAGTAAACGAGAGTCAGTTCTTTTTATGATTTCATCATTTGAAATGTGATTGCGCCAGGTAATCTTTAAAATACTTCTAAGACACCGGCGATGAAAAACATCTACTATCTAATCAATCTTGTCCGTACGTTTCCACGTTTCACCCCATATATTGCCGTAGGAATGATTATTGATGCGTACAAACGAAGGTTTGTCTTTAGGCGAATGAAGAACATGACTATATTGATTTGAGTTTATTAAAGACTGACATTGCTTTACCAAGTCTGGCTTTAACATCAATTTCGGTTTATCCGTTTTTACCAATGATGCTTCCTGATATGTAAAAGAATTAACAGTATCAATATTTTGTCCACTAATTTTGATGGGCAAATCATTGTTTGACTTTATGCACAACACTTTTGTCTTTGAACAATTAATCCGTAAGCCAATACGAGAACTGATATCACTGAGTCGTGTTGTCATATTTTGCATCATTTCTTGGTTTCACTGAGTAGACCAATATCATCTGCAAAATCCAAATCCGTTAATCTGCCTTGGTTCCATTTGATACCATAAGACAAATTATTTATGGATTGAGTCATAATAAAATCAATTACCAGAAGAAACAAAAACGATGACAAAATACATCCTTGACGTACTCCCGTGACAATTTCGAACATAGCAGTATAACCACTTTTTGTTCGAACACAGCAACTTGAATTTTGGTATAGCGAACGCATAATATTCACATATTTTAACGGTATTCCGTAAAGCTTTAACGATTTTCCACAAAGATTCTCGATGAACACTGTCAAAAGCTTTCATAAAATCAATAAAATTGATTGTTAGTGATTGCTGAAATTCTTGACTTTGCTCAATAATGTTACGAAGGGTGAGTATTTGTTCAATACAGCTTCTTCCTTTCCGAAAACCTGCTTGTTGTTCTCGAAGGTGTTTATCTACCGCATTACTTAAACGATTTAAAATTACTTTGCAAAAAATCTTACCAGGAACAGACAATAAGGTTATTCTGCGCCAATTATTGCAATCGTTCAGACTTCCTTTTTTGGAAAGAGTAACAATTACTCCTTGCCGCCAATCATTTGGAACTTGTTCATTATGCCATATAACATTAAATAAATGAGCAAGCTCATTTGCTACAACATCACCTCCATGTTTGAGTATCTCTGCAGTTATCTCGTCAAGTCCTCCTGCCTTATTGTTTTTCAACCTTTGAATTGCATAAATCACTTCAGTTACAGAAATGTCATCAATGCATATTTCCGGATTTTGAGTCACATTCATATCATTATCATTATCAAAATCTATGAGAGTATTTGGCATAGGCTGATTAAGTACTTCTTTAAAATATTTTACCCATCTAGATGATTGCTCATCATTTGTTAGAAGTAAACTACCATCTTTTCCTTTGATTGGAAGATCGGAATGGGTAATGCAGCGGAAGCAATTTCAAACGTACGTGACTATAACTATTCTAATAAAAGCAGGTTCTATTGTTTATAGAAGAGGACGAGAAATAACAGATAAACATTACCAGCCAAGTCACTTGTTCCTAACTTTTTTACATATGAGTGTTTTTGTAAGTTACTTTCTTCGGTAGTTCTACTGTATTATCGCAAAAGTAAATTGATTGAAACGCTTGGCCTATTCATTGTCATTTTTCGATAAATATTGATATCTTAAGATTTCAAATATTATTCAACAATATTATAAATTATAAACAATTATTTTCCTTTAAAAAATGTAAATTATTTAAATATTTGAGCAGTTGCAAGTGTTACATATTTCAATAATTTTCCGTTTTATAATTGTTTTGAGATAATTAAAAAACAAAACAAAATTAAATGTGTTAAACATCATCAGTTAAATTAGAATAAAGGATAAAAAAGATTTTGTTATTTTTTGTATAATCTAATTATTTTTTTATAAAATAGTAATTATAATACTGAATTATTAGATTTTTTAATCCCACAAGTATTCAATGTTTTCTTTCGTACAATAATAATTTTATTATATTCATTTACAATGCATATTAATTACCCTCTTTGTATCAATGAATCAATTTGTCAATTTTTTTGTTTTCTTCCCTTCTTCGTACTTGCATTTAAATTATATTAACTTTATTTAATATGTGTTATATCAATGTGTTAACTAGGAAAAGTTGATTGAATTTTTTCCATAACAGTTTATGTTAATAATTTGGTTTAATTTAATTTATTTACTTTTAGTTAATACATTGTTGTTGCCTATTATTATTATTATTATTATTATTATTATTATTATTATCATCATCATTATAGAGTTATAAATAAGTAAAATGAAAATAGGTATTTTTTGTTGGTCAATATATTTTAACAAAACTTAAGATTATATTAAATTTTATCTATTACAAAATTACTTCATTACACTTTATTTAAATGTTAAAATACGGTTACAAATTTATAAAAAAACAACGAAAATCTAGTTATCAATTGCCTTGGGCTGTCTCGAAACTAAATTTAATAATGCTTATTGTTGAACAGTGACTGCAAATGCATTTGATTATTAGTATATATATATATATATATATATATATAATTAAAAATATTTAAAAATTTATCATACTAATTAATAAAGTGTTTCCTTATTTAGAAATATCATTGCCTAAAAGCTATAGCAACTTTCGAGTAAGAGTAGCGCATCCATATTAAATATACTTTTTAATGAAGTGTTTTTCTAATTAAACTTGCAATTAATTTTTTTATTTTTCCATTTTTAATTGTTTCTCTTTTATCTTAGCTATTGCAGCTAACTAATCAATAATTTTTGTTGTAAAATTGCCGTAAGGCTATGTTTTGTATTCAAGTTCTAGCTTCAAATGTATTTTAATTATTGTTTGAAAGTTTCAAACACTTTATAGTTAAATACTTATTTTATGTGTTACAACCAAAATTGATTTATTAATGTGTTTGCTTGTTAACTGTAAAAGATAATTGATCACTTTGTAAAAAGATAAAAAATATTATTAACAAATGATCAATTCTTGGTTGATGTTATAAAAGTCATTTTTTTAATTTTTTGATCTTTTTAACTGACGATTAATTGACAATAAAAAAATTTGGCGTTCAGGTTTTCTAAAAGAATTTTTATGTAAACATACAATTGAACAACCTTTTTATAATTATAATACTATTACTATTTTTTTCCTCAATTGTGTTTTTGTAGAAGAAAAGGAAGAAATTAAAAGTAGATATTTGGTGCAGTCAAACAAACAATGCTGATATTGAGTTGTTGTCTACGAGAATACAAGGCCTGTGCCATCATATATAAATAAATTGTTAGTAAGAAAATATTTTAAATGTTTATATAAAAAATGATTAGAATAAACTTTATATATATATATATATATATATAATGTTTACTACTTTGAATGTTTTACAAGAAACATCTTTCAGCAGTAGACATTTTAGTGAAGCCAAACGTGGGCCCGCATTTTAATGCCGGTGATGGGATTCAAACCCCCATATCCACCGAGGTCCGAATTCGAGCGCTTTACCGCTAAACTACCCCGGCATGTAGGTCAAGTAAAGCTGTATTAATGTACACTGAATAATTAGTTATAGATATTTTTAGTCGAAATATTGTAGCAGTAAATGATGTCAAAGTACGATTTATTAATAAGTTGAGAATCTAAAATTTGAATTAAGACAATGTCAAAATGCAAGTATTTATTGTTAACTACAAGTGGAAATTAAATGCTTTAAAATTATTATACTGGCCTAATTCCGCCTAGAGAAGATCTGAAATAAATCGATATAACCAGTCTCAAACCTGAATAAAGGAAGAGGGTTTGAGGGGTCAGAAAGGCATCCAGTAGTAAAAAATCTAGGCCAAAACTATTTAATTGTCATAATGTTTTAAATTGATTCAGTATAGAACCAAATAAAAAAAAAGAGGACAAGGCTACATAAGAAGATTAGCCTAGATCCGTCCTAGCTATTTATAAACCCTTATTAAACATACTATATATTATATTATACAAAACCCTTTTGCTTTAAAAATAAGCATAGGATAACTCCGTGTGTTAAACAACACACAAAATTATTTATTATTTTTAACTAAAAATACGGTTTTATGTAATATTAAAAGTTAGAAGTTAAATTTAGAAATATAATTAAGTGTAGGACTATAAAATTTTGTTTGCATTTTAATTATTAAATTAGAAAATGTTGTTGTAAGTAAATTTTTTTTACTATTTATTAGTTTTTGAAAATACGAAAGACCAAAACATTTGTTCCAAAACGGCACAAAAAGTGAAGTTGCTAGATTCGTGTTCCAGTAGACAAGAATTCGGTTTTACAACGAACATTAAATGTCATCTCTTGTTTGGCTGAACTAAGTGTTCACTTACCAAAAAATGTTTATTTTAAAGCATTTAATCAATAAATCTGTAAGAAATATTTAGTACAATGAAATTTTTTATGTAAAAAAACATGAAAAGAAAAAACTTGAACACAGGGTTTATATATATATATAATTATTTATGGTTATTGGCTTAGGTACTTTAGTAGAAGTAGCTTTCAGCACACAAAAAATATGTACAATTATAAAAATACAATACAATTAGCAGTATGTAACATGAGTCCAAAAATAAATAAATGAATAAGTAAAGTAAGATTAAATTATATAGGCTAAAAAAAACTCAGAATTAAGCGTATATTCAAAACTCATCTATATATGGAAAACATGTTTAATGTTTGTTAATATTTAAAATTTTTACAATTGCACACGCTGGTAATTATGAGAAACATGGTCACCTAATTTAAATTTTTCTAGTAACCACACAAATTGAAATAAGAACCCAGTTTTTATATAATACATAATGAATACTTTATTATAAATAAAATGCATTTAAAAGTTTCTCAATATTTATTATTAGTAATATAAAATAATCTATAGATAAAGGCTAATTGTTAAATGAAAATTGACCAAAACAGCACAACTTATCACTAACGTTTAATTTAATTTTTTTTTTAAATAATAAATAAGACAAATAAATACGCTGATAACTACTATTATTATTATTATTATATCCTATTCTGTGTAAATAATTTAAAAACATATGGAATATTATATAGCCATCGGCTATAAATGTGTGTGCATCTATATTAAAAGTTGATTGATATATTAAGTAAAAATACACACTATTGAACTGTTATCTATTAAGTTTAAAATCAAAAGTGTTGCTAGGATTTTTAAAAAATCAGACAGTTGAAAATAATTGATAAATAAAAAACAACTTGTTTAATTTACAGTTCAATTCATTTTAATTATATTTTTGAATAAAATATGTAATTATAGTTATGCAATAGGTTGATTAAACCAAATTAAACTTGGTGCACGAATGGATAATTTAAAAAATATATTTGTGGCTAAAATTTATTAAATATAAAATAAAAAAGTAAAAATACTATGAAACAATAAAATGTATTTTTTTAGGATGTTGAAGCCATTGATAAAAAATAACAAATGTTAAAGAATTAAAGATTTAAATAAAAACAATGTTATTTTAGATATTTTTGTCTATATCGAAATACACTTCGGTTCAGTTTAATTTCTGTTTCAGTCTTTTGTTAAAAAAAAAACGTTGCAAACTGGGTGCACATTTCCAATTTTCAATGACGTTTTATTTTACACTAAAGTGCATTTTTGTAGATCGTTTTGTTTGTAGATTATTCGAAATCATTTTTCTTTACAAAGGTAGGATTGCCAGCCGAACGCTTCAATCTCTAGCCGACTTAAAATTGACTAGATCAAAATTGCATATCTAGATTTAAAGAATACTAATGTTGGTACTATTAAAATGTTGATTTTTTAAAAGGTGTATTTTGTACACGATCAAATGCAAATTATCTTACATACATTGTCGCAAAATAACAAAATATTAAAAATATGAGTTTTTACTTCAAATTAGGCGGTTGAAGAAAAATTTAAATTCAGATATTTACGGTTGTAACAATATTTTTTATGGTTGTACTTTTATCAGTTATAAATAATATAATATATATTGTACCATTTATAAGCGTTTTAACATCTACCACATTGCTAGCATTAAGAAATTGACTAAAGTAAAATAGATCATTTCCTACATTATTTAATAATAATTGGGGATAGAAAACAATGTATTGTTTTTATTGTTAAAGTATACTGTAATTATTAATTTGTATTAATTACTGCAACTAGTTAACATCAGCTGGAAAAAATAAGAAATCTTGTTTGTTTTAAATCAGCATACTGCACATATCAGAGTACAAAGAAAATTTTTTAATAAAAAATTTAGTTTTAAAATTAAAAAAATTAAAATTGTAAAAATTTATTACATATCTTATGTTTGATATTAACAAAATATTTAATTTGTTGGTTTAATAGTGAAGTCAACATTCAGGATTGTACACGGTTGAGTGGGTCAAAACGTCTTTGTAGTACTCGGTGTTCAAATTGTCTCAAATTTTCAAAGAGAAATATGAAATGAATGGTGAGGTAAAGAGGGATTAGTCACAGAAAAACTTTTTAAATTAAGATAAAATCAAGATAGATAGTAGAAGTTAACAATTAAGAAAATGAGCAAAAAATAATAAATATACATTAATAATAATAATAATAATAATAATAATAAAACAAGTTACGTATTACAATACAAAAACACTACAATAGTCGTCAAAAAAGAAGAAGATAAAACAAGATGAATAACGCTCCAATGGATGTGTAGCGTGACGTGCACCGCACCTCGCGAGTGTTATAAGTAAAAACAATATGCATTAACAAAATGAAATCATGTTTTTTTTATTACAAAAATTGTTTTAATTATATTGAACAAAATAATTGTTAATTAAAAAATGTATGTTTTAAAAAGTTAATATGGAAAAATTAGTAAAAATATATATTTCAAGTTTCCACTATAAAAAGTATTAGAAAAATCTTTTAACAATTACTACTAACTTATACATAGTTCAATATGTATTAATATATATATATATATATATATAACTGTTATTAAAAAACGTTTAAAATAATTTAACCATCTATTTCATTATAATGTTTACATAAGAAAATAAGTTTGTCGATTAAAAATACTTTTACTAAAAGCATATGTTATTTAACTATTTTATTATTAGAATTTTTTACTAAAAACATATTTTAGTAAATGGACATTTAGTACAGTTGAATAAAAACCTAGATTTATCACAGTTGTAAAAATTTGCAGAAAATACCGCACAATTTTATTGCAAAATAAACAATAAAATAAATATTGTCATTATTTATCATAAAAATATATATTATTTACAAAAACATTATTTTTTAAAATATTGTTTTATAATTGAATATGCTAATACTATTTAACCTTTGTTCTAAAACGTGCGGATTAAAAAATAATATACAATCTTATTTACTGTAAAGATTGCGATTTATTAAAAAAGAGATTATTACATTAATATTTTTTGTTTAAATGTGACAATAATTTTTACTGGTTGAAACGTCTATATAAACAACCTTTTTACCACGTTATTCATTCATCCTTCCGTCATTACAAGATAAAGCTTTGGCTAACGCAATTAAGCACTTTACTTTTTTCAATTTTCAATTTAACAACTACAAAAGAATATAGTGCAAAACATCTTTTGATTAAAAAAGTATTGTAAAATAATTTTGCCTAAAATAAATAATAATAATAATTTAAAAAACCAAAAACAATAATAAATAACTAAAATTGTTCAACATTTTATTTTAGATTTATGTTTAGAAGTATTTGTTTAAATATACATAAATTGTTAAAATTTTGTATTTTAAAGACACTATCTATAGAAACAAAATTGTTAAATGCAATTTACATACTGTTAATAATAATTAATGCATTAGTAATTTGTATTTACAGGTTACAGGTTGGTTGAGTTGAGTAGGAGAAACTCCTTTTAACCCTTGGTTCTAAATTGTTATATGAATGGGGAGTTAAAAAATAAAAAAAACTGGAAAAATATTAAATAAAATTAGATAGAATATAGCGGTTGTAGGAGGTTTTTAAAATAATTGAGAGTAGAAGCGCTGACAATGTGTGCTGGGAGGCCATTTTAATCTGAAATAATTTTATATGAGAAATGGTGCTGTCTTAGCCGTAAATGAACGTTAAGATTAAAAAAGTATCCTTAAAAAGTTTTGAGCTGTGTTGAAGTAAAAGAAGTAGCCTCCGGATTTTAATAATTTGTGCAAAAGAATAAAATTGTTTTGAAGCCTGCGATCGTGTAAGGGAAATTGCATTTGGTAGGTTAAGTGTTGAAGCTTCTTAGAAAATTTTAAAACAGATCTTTAAATTTTATTTAGGGTGGTGGAATTAGACCTTGAAAAAAAGGATGTGACTTGAGTGCAGTATTGTAGATGAGGCCTGATATAAAGTATAAAACAGACAAACGCAACCTGGACTAATGGTTTCTAGGTTTTTCTTTAAAAAACTTTACTAAGCAATAGCATGTTTAGAATGCTTTTATGTGATGCTCAAAAAGGGAAATAATAAAAAAAAGTGACTTTAAAGTCTTCTATTGAAGATACATTTGTAATAGCCATTTTTCTAGAAACAGAGATAAAAAATTCATTTAACAAATGTTTTCCAAAAGTAATGTATTTGAATATATGTAGATTACGAAAAAGATTATCCCTGATTAATCAATCATAAATTGAGTTTATATCTTGCTGCAGCTGTTCCGGGTTGAAGCCCCAGAGCTTAACATTATCTGCATAAAACAAAATGTTAAACTCAACCTTTAACAGCAAACTAGTGATAATAAGAAAAAAATAGGGGTGTAAGGAAAGAGCCTTCAAAAACTCCTAATAAGATTTCACAGATAGAAAATTTATAAGGACCTAGTAGTAACTTAAAAAAAATCGATCGTTTAGGAAGCTGCTTATCCAGTGATACCTAAAAAATTGAATTTTACTGGAAAGAGATTATGAAGTATCTTACCAAGAATTTCAAAAAGTTGAAATAAGCAGCATCAGCGGAAAAAATTTGTTAAGGATTAGAAGTCATATTATTAGTGTAGTAGAGTAAATTAGTGAGGTCAGATTTCCATAGCATAAATCCGTGTTAGACAAGATTTATGATGTTGTTCATGTATTATTATTATTATTATTATTATTATTATTATTATTATTATTATTATTATTAACATTTTATTAAAATTAAAATTGCACCAAATTTTATTAACACATGATTAAAAAAAGTAATGAATTTAGATAAAAGGATTACAAAAGCAGTCATCACGTTTATTATTTTGTAATCTATTGCATAAAAAAACTATTAAATTACAAAATATTATATATTTTTGTATTTTTTAAAATATTTAATAACATATTTGATGTTTATAATTTTATTTAACACTTGGTTATAAAGCAATTTACGTTTAATGTAACTATTACATTGCTAACAACACATATTATTAAAATTATATGCTTATTTTATATATGTTATAGTAATGTATATTTTATAATAAATTAAAAAGTTGTTTTTAAATTATATAAACAACAAAAAATTAACCTTAATGAATACGTTATTAACAAAACAGACAGTTATTTATATACAATTTAGAAACTTATTATTATTATTATTATTATTATTACAAAACCCTTTTGCTTTAAAAAAATAAGCATGGGGCAATAAAATAACAAATACAGCAAAAAATAACATCAAAGTTTCGTAATTCAAAAAGAACATGAGACAACAAAATGTTTCCATGTATTTGAACATTCTGTCAAACATTTTGCTTGTGCCCATGAAACATTCATTTCAATTAGATCTTCCCGAATAGTTCTTAGCCAAGTTTTCTTTGGTCTGCTAACCTTTCTTTTACCATTTACAATTGTCCATTCCAAAACCGTTCTTGCTGGTCTTTCGGGCGGTAAACGTAGAATTTGACCAAGTAATTTTCTTTGTCTAATTGTAATAATGTCATGGAGTAAACGAGAGTCAGTTCTTTTTATGATTTCATCATTTGAAATGTGATTGCGCCAGGTAATCTTTAAAATACTTCTAAGACACCGGCGATGAAAAACATCTACTATCTAATCAATCTTGTCCGTACGTTTCCACGTTTCACTCCCATATATTGCCGTAGGAATGATTATTGAAGCGTACAAACAAAGGTTTGTCTCTAGGCGAATGGAAGAACATGATTATACTGATTTGAGTCTATTGAAGACTGACATTGCCTTACCAAGTCTGGCTTTAACATCAATTTCGGTTTATCCGTTTTTACCAATGATGCTTCCTGATATGTAAAAGAATTAACAGTATCAATATTTTGTCCACTAATTTTGATGGGCAAATCATTGTTTGACTTTATGCACAACACTTTTGTCTTTGAACAATTAATCCGTAAGCCAATACGAGAACTGATATCACTGAGTCGTGTTGTCATATTTTGCATCATTTCTTGGGTTTCACTGAGTAGACCAATATCATCTGCAAAATCCAAATCCGTTAATCTGCCTTGGTTCCATTTGATGCCATAAGACAAATTATTTATGGATTGAGTCATAATAAAATCAATTACCAGAAGAAACAAAAACGGTGACAAAATACATCCTTGACGTACTCCCGTGACAATTTCGAACATAGCAGTATAACCACTTTTTGTTCGAACACAGCAACTTGAATTTTGGTATAGCGAACGCATAATATTCACATATTTTAACGGTATTCCGTAAAATTTAACGATTTTCCACAAAGATTCTCGATGAACACTGTCAAAAGCTTTCATAAAATCAATAAAATTGATTGTTAGTGATTGCTGAAATTCTTGACTTTGCTCAATAATGTTACGAAGGGTGAGTATTTGTTCAATACAGCTTCTTCCTTTCCGAAAACCTGCTTGTTGTTCTCGAAGGTGTTTATCTACCGCATTACTTAAACGATTTAAAATTACTTTGCAAAAAATCTTACCAGGAACAGACAATAAGGTTATTCTGCGCCAATTATTGCAATCGTTCAGACTTCCTTTTTTGGAAAGAGTAACAATTACTCCTTGCCGCCAATCATTTGGAACTTGTTCATTATGCCATATAACATTAAATAAATGAGCAAGCTCATTTGCTACAACATCACCTCCATGTTTGAGTATCTCTGCAGTTATCTCGTCAAGTCCTCCTGCCTTATTGTTTTTCAACCTTTGAATTGCATAAATCACTTCAGTTACAGAAATGTCATCAATGCATATTTCCGGATTTTGAGTCACATTCATATCATTATCATTATCAAAATCTATGAGAGTATTTGGCATAGGCTGATTAAGTACTTCTTTAAAATATTTTACCCATCTAGATGATTGCTCATCATTTGTTAGAAGTAAACTACCATCTTTTCCTTTGATTGGAATATCGGTGTTTTTTCTAACTCCCGACAGTTGTTTTACAATTTTATGCAGAATTTTGGAATTATTTTTGCTGCTGCCTTATCTGCTTTTCTGCATCTGTTTTCTAACCAATCATTCTTATCTTTGCGACAGCTTTTTTAACCTGTTTAGCTAAAGTTCTATATTTATCATCAAATATTTTCCAAATAACAGGATTGTTAGATTGATCTCTCTCTAATTTTGTTTTCTTTCTGAGATCAATTAAATTCCATGAGACTGATAAAATCCATTGTTTCTTTGTAGAGTGACATTTTCTACCTAGCACATTTGTTGCACAGTCTGTAATTGTTTTATGAAACAATTTCCATTGATCATCAGACTTTTCTACCCTTTTCAGATTTTGAAATGTATTTTTTTTAAAATTGTAAAATTGATTTGAGATATTTGACTGTTTAAGCTTCTCACACGAAAATGGATGTAATTTTTTTGTGGTTTCTACTGTCTTTAATTTTAAACGAATTTTTCCAACAAGAAGATTGTGATCAAAACCAACATCTGCACCGCGATATGCACGTACATCTTGCAATAAAGATCGCCATTTTGTGCTAATACAAATGTAATCAATTTCGTTTGTTGTTTTTCCATCTGGAGAAACCCACGTTGTCTTGTGTATATTTTTGTGAGCGAAAAAAGTGTTGCCAATACTCATTCCACAATGACTGTTTAACATCAACAACCTATAACCATTATCATTTATGCTATCAGCATAGCCATGTGGTCCAACATTTGAGGAGTACCCAGATCTATCTTTGTTCAATTTCGCATTGAAATCACCGATCAAAATTTTGATGTCTCTTCTTGGCACATCATCTAATAAACTTTGTAATTGATCATAAAAAATATCTTTTTGGTTCTCCTCAGTTGCCTCAGTAGGGGCATAGACTTGCACAATTGTTACTTTTGCAAATCTGGTGTTGAATCTAGCTGAAATGATACGGTCGCTCACAGGTTTCTATCCAATTATAGCTTTAGCAGCATTTTTACTCAACATAATACCAACTCCATTAATATGATATTCTTCATGTCCAGAATATAAAATTGATGTATCTCTACTCCTAAAATGACCTTGGCCTTTCCATCGCATTTTGCTAATACCCAAAATATCTAAGTTGTACTTTTTCATTTCTCGAAGGACTTGTTCTAACTGTCCAGTACGAAAAAGTGTGCGCACATTCCATGTCCCAACACTGGTTAAGGTTTTGGCATTAAAGATTCTGCAAATTGAAAATTGAGCTTCCTTTCGGCTTTCACTCAACCCTGTCATTTGTATAACTCTGTCATCGAGATACGCGCAATCACTTCTTTGCCGTTGTTTGCCGGAATGGTGTCCTCTTATTGTTTCCGTAGCAGTATGAATTTTTTACAGAGGCCAGGTTGCTAACCTTGCGCTCAAACCCTCTTCCTTTATCCAGGCTTGGGACTGGCTAGATTGAATCATTTCTGATCCAATCTAGACGGAGTTATTTAGAAACTATTTAGAAACTACAGTATTATTAATTTAATTTTTAATAAACACTGTAAAATAAAATATTATTTATTATTAAAAAATAATTAAAAATTTTTTAATTAATATTAGTTTGTAAAATTAATTATTATAATTTTTGTTTAAAATATTGTAGGTTTGAGAGCGCATTTAATTTCTAGTAAGCGTGAAAAGATGCAGAACGATGTCGGTGAATTCGTGGACTTGTACGTGCCTAGGCGTTGTACAGTCACAAACAGATTGATTGGAGCTAAAGATCACGCATCAATTCAAATCCGTTTTGTTGATGTTGACCCTGTCACTGGTCGCATGACCAACGGCATTAAAACATATGATATTGCAGGAAGTGTGCGTTCAATGGTACGATCTGCGTTTTCGTTTACTATTACTTTAGGGTGAAGTAGATGAATGTATTAACAGACTGGCAGTTAGAGATGGAATGTTACCTCCGTAAGTTTTTTTATATAGTATATTTTGTTTTTTTTAGGAATTTTTGCGATTGTAATTAACATTGAAATTCAAATAAATAAATTTTTTTGGTAATTTTTTATTTTTTTTAATTAGCTGTTTTATGTTGTGTTTTTTCAGTTTTTATTTGGAGTCATAGGATGTTTTTTGTTACTTAAAGATTACGTAAAATTCTTTGTTGAATTAAATGGAACTGTGCATTTTAAAATTGTAGTTCTCATGGCATTATTTAATGATTTTGTAAACGTTGTATGTAATTTTTTGTTCCTTACAAATGAGCTTTTGTATTACGTTGAAAGTATATTTAACAGAACTGTAGTGATCGATTAACATGTTTTGTTGAATTGATCTGTGCTCACATTTGTTGTCGGTGTTGAAATGGAAATTTTCGAGTTGGTGAGAGTTTTGTTTGTACTAATTATGATAATAACATATATTGATACATGTTTCTTGTCAAACGATAAGTAATAAAACAAGAAATAACGCTGATAATGATTCTGTACATTTGAGTAATGTTTGATGATAGTGATATACCTGTCACTTGTACGTAGCGCATTCTAGATTAAGTACATTTAAAGTAACAGTAAGGACCTAGTGCATAACGGTGTAGTGTGCTTGTGCTTTGGCATATACATAGCCGTCGTGGTAAGAGAGGAAACTCAATTTACGAATGATGCCATTACACTGATGCTGTCTATCAGTCAAACTTCACTATTCTCCTTGTCATGCTTACGAATCCATTGGGGTCGATATTTTATGCAAACACAAAAATAATGAAGAGGTTATTACATTACGAACTACAACGAATAGATAAATAAAACCGTTATTAGTTAACCAATAAACGACCCTAACATTTGGTGGAATGCAGTCAAACAGGTGTTATGTAAAATGAATTTTATCTTGTAACCAAGTTTAACTTTAAAGAACTGGGCCCTTTTCGATTAAAAAAAGAAAGAATTTTGCATTCCAAGTAATTCTCTGATGATAAAGGTGCTCTAACGATTATCGCCGTCGGAGATTAACATTACTTATCAGTTATTTTTAACTGGGTTAGTACAAAGTTACCGAAGGCCTGTTATCTATCAATTGTCGTTTAACACTAGTCAAAATGTGTTTATTTATTTTCTATAGTAATTAGGTTTATAGCTACAAGTTCTTTTGCCACAAATAGCGTCCAATTTAGTATAAACAAATCAACTGAGTTTACTTACCAATAGGAATTTATCTTTTCCTAATTGAATGTTGGTAGTACCTTTGTCGCTGTTTAGGTTGAATGTGTATGAAAAGTATGTAGAACATTATGTCTAATTTAGATGTTTTTTTCTCACTAATCAACATTCAGTGGGCTATTTATGTTAAAAAGTTGTTCCAATATCGATCGCTTTGAAGTGAATCGATGGGTTAGTGACATGGTTACCTCTTCATTATTCTGTAAACACGGTACTTTGGAACATTGCTCTTTAAATTTTATATGATAAAGAAACATGCAACGGATCTGAGAAAGCAGTAAAATGTGTTACGTATGTCATTGTAGCTGTTCCGTTGTTTATAATTCATGAAATTATTTTGTCAGTTATTTTCATCAATCTGACAACTATATATGATATACATGTACGTTAGGGATGCTAATGATCCTGAGGATTTGAGTAATGCTTATAAAGTCTCAATTTCCAATGATGGTGATATTCCTGACTGTTAGTCCTCCACGTGGTGCATCCTGGACTAGGTGCCCCTAGGCATCTAGACTAATAACAGCAGGGTCCGAGTGCACAGCGGTATAACTGGGCTTCCGCTACGGCGGGTGGGTGCGAACATACACCCAGGATACTTAAAAGGTATCTAAAGGTATACGTATGTAGCCGTTGGCCTCGTCAATCTTTGTGAACAGTGGCGTCGTCACAAGGATGCCGTCTACCAGCCAAGAAACTTTGTTATTCTTCCACGCTTGTCAAGCCATCGAAATCGATCGTTCTACATGTATAAATATGGGAAATAATGAAGAGGTGACCACGTCACCAACCAAAATGAATACATGTACATTAGGATATCTTTTGACTTCTGGTCATATACTTACACATCCGATGATGATATTCTGTAGTACTCTTCGTCCTTAAATCATATTAATTTGAGCACCACATGGAGCTTACAGAAAGATGACTATCGCTACTGCTAGAGCTATCAGGATCATTAGCGTCTGCTAAAGTGAAATGAAACTAACTAGCTTTGATGTAATAGAACAAGCTTTTGAAAATGCGTTTAGAGAAGTATCCAAGTTTTACAAGAGTATAGTAAAATTGACTAAACTATGCTTGATTGCTTTACGTGGTACGTTTTTCAGCAAATTCCCATTTTGAAAAGTAGTCGGATTCAAATAAGTGTCCGTCCAGTTTCAAGTCTAACACTCAGCCAACCGGGCGCAATCTTGGTGTTATTAGGAATATTTTTATTCCAGAGAGGCGAATAGGATAGGGAATTTTTGAATACCTGGATTCTTTGCTATCAATAATGGACCGTAGTTATCAATCAAAGTACTAGATCGAATAATCTGTATCGAAGACAGTTTTGAAACATTTACTATTATAGAAGGTACGTTGGTAAAGACTAAATCAAGATACTCCTAGTTGACGGAAGGAGCATTGAACTCTTCATAACAATAAGAAATTTATGTGGAGATGAGAAGATGGAATGAAGTTCATGTAGTAAAGAGGCATTAGATGCCTCAAAGAGGGAGGGAAGCCGGCAAAGAATCTAGAATAAACTGCTCTTTTTTGATGAGAAACAGATTACATTAGAGGGTGGATTATACTCGTGTCTAGAAGGATTAGAGAAAGGGAAAGGAGAGTAATCAATGCTCTACTTGATATAGAAGAGGCAACCTTTACTTATATTTGTCATAGAGTCCACTCGAACAGTTGTTTTGAATATTATCTGATAGCCAGGTTTCTGAAATGTCAATAATAGGGGGTTTAGAAACTACAACTAAACTATCTAATTTAGCTAACTTGTTAAAAAGGCTGCACAGATTGGCATAAAATACTTTTAGGGAAAAGGAACTTGACGGGGAAGCAACGGTTTTTGTCTTTTTAGACGATGGAGTATGGCTTTGGAGCGCAGGAGGAAAATCCTGTATATTGGAAATACAGAATGGAATGCTCTTAAATCTAAGAGGGGGATAACTTAACTAAGGAGATTGCAGATAACTTTGGGCAGGCTTTGGGGGCCAATTTGAGAATTTAATCTAACCTATCGGCAGTGGCATAGTCTTGGTGCAATTGTATCCCCAGGAACTGAGGACACACAGCAAGTCAATTACTTAAGATGTCAAATGCAATATTTCGGGATCTACAAGAAATTTTAGTAGGAGGGAGAAATGTGGGGTTGTTTATAAGTTATGTGAGTTATTTTGAAACTAATATGCTGAGAGTGGCATGTTTTAATAACCTAAGTGATCAACTTTTTAAAATTAGTTGCTATTTCAGAAATACTTCTTATTATTGGATTATTTCCCTTTCTATCAGGAGTGTATTGTTTAGCTGCAAATAGAATCTCTTCTTAAAAACGTTGAAAGGTGGCATTAGTTATAAGTGAAGGATATACCTCATTTACTACTAAAGAGACTCATTACAAAGCCCTTGAGTGAGTACAACTTTTCAGTGTGTTTCCTAGAGGAAACTGTGAAAGAAGTTTAAGACTTTTGTAAAGCTTTAACTAATTTATTGAACTCAATATTATTTGCCTTAATCTCGTTTAATAAATATAGGGGAATGTCTATCTTAGGGTCACGTATTAGAGCTACGCGCGTTGAATTAGTAGACCATATACAATTAAAATCTACATTGCTATTGGCTAAATTATCGTAAAAAGTTGCCGAGAGAGCAATGCAATTATTATGTAACCAGGTGTTGCACCTAGAACAAAGCATACTAGTCTTTACAGATTTATTGAATCCTTGTTGACCACAAATTGCAGACTGAGAAATTCTCATCCTCAGGTCAAGAAAATGTATAGAAAAGATTAATAAATGTAATAAAAATAAAGTATCACAATGCAAAGCAAAGTGATAATTAGTTAAAGAAATTAATGGATTATTAAAAATGAAGCACGACATGCATAAATTGTACTAGATCAGACAACTAAGCAACAGAAATTGCACAATTAAACGCTAAGGGCACACAAAAATACAATAAACAGCGGAATCAAAACAATTAACAAATAACACGTAAACATTCAAGTAAGCGCAAAAGCAACAAACAATATTTGATTAACACATTACGCAAGCGTATCGCATTAATTCAAAAGTTGAATTGGGATTTTAACAACCCACACTGGTCAATAGACAATAATATTACAGAAAGGTAGTCTGGACAGGTGGCTACATCAGTGTGGACATGTATGCCGCCACGGACAATGTGGTAAGACTAACCGAACTCACAATAGTGTGTAAGCGAAGCCTTGGTAAACAAAAATATATAGTGAAAAAAGATGTTGAACTTGCATTGCCCATAGTATTTTAAACTGAAATGATTATTCAATTGTCTAACATGTGCTCAAAGCAGGACGCAATTACGAAATATTGTTTACGGTATTAAACCAAGAAAATATTAGTATTCGTAAGTTTTATTCAAATAATTACTTGCTGTTAAACGTGCTTAATATAGAAAATCATTATAATAAATTTTTGGTACCAACTTGAATCTGTGCGATACGCTTGCATGACGTTACGGATCAAAGATAGCGTGCTAATTGTATTGTGCTCATTACTATGCTTTGTTAAATTTTTGTTTGCTTTTTTTAATTTTTTTGGCTTAATATTACATTATATATATATATATATATATATATATATATATATATATATATATATATATATATATATATATATGTGTGTGCCAGTTGTTTATTGTGCGTTAGCTTGTGCAGCGTGTGGTACACTAGCACTATTTTTGTCCTTTAAACGAATACAATAGCCTTTTTCTAGTGTTAGTTTTTTTGTTTAAATTTTTACATCTATTTTTTAGTTATTGTTTCTAGATATGATTTTCTCCAATTCATCCAAATGTGGCTTACATGTGGGTTGGTTGGTTAATTATAGGTTGATACACGAGTGAGTAGAAGCAAAGCTCCTTTTGATCCTCGGTTCTATTTATCAATAATATCAGGAAGATTCAGGGGAAAATATGAAATGGATGGTGAGGTAAAAGGAGATTAGTTATAGAAAAAAATTTCAAGTTTAGACAA
Organism: Cardicola forsteri; assembly: GCA_025895645.1. Taxonomy (NCBI): domain Eukaryota; kingdom Metazoa; phylum Platyhelminthes; class Trematoda; order Strigeidida; family Aporocotylidae; genus Cardicola; species Cardicola forsteri. Next base: position 344,537 of record JAKXYG010000473.1, read on the forward strand.
AATCAAGGTAGATAGTGGAAAGTAACAATTATAGAAAACAAGCAAAAATTATAAATATACAAAAATAATAATAAAACAAGTTACGTATTACAATGCAAAACCACTACAATAATCTTCAAAAAAAAGCAAAGGATGCATAACGCTCCAATGGACGTGTAGCGTGACGCGTGCATTACCTCACTGCAAGAAGATTGTGAAAGTTGGCATCTTTTGTGCATTTTGCAGTATTTTGTTTTACGAAGTGTGCTCTGGATAATCCTCGAAACACTATTCGCAGCTTGCTAATAATCCTATCCACTATAATTGCATGGACTGCAGATGTGAAATAGATTTACGGCAACCGCACCCTGCTAACAACAGCAAACTGAATGAAATCTTAGAACCATTTTCAAAGTCTAAAACCTTTTTCTCCAATATACATAATCTTGATACCAAGCTAAAGGAAATTTTTCTTACTTTATCAGCTTTGGTTTCTAAGCTTTCTGAATCTCAAATTAAAACCGAAGTAATACATTCTTTTATCTCTGATCTCTCCAACAATGTAATGGCAGAACTAAACTCTCTAAAAAACCAAATTACCAACTTCAGCCCCTTTTCTACAGCAGCTAAATCAGCTCTAAGATTTTCCTCAGGAAGAGATTTTGGCTGCTACTAAGCAACACGTTGAGGACACGAAGCTTGATTTCAATTTTATAATTAAAGGTATCAAAGATAGTACCACTAATTATAAAGAGTTGGTATCCGATATAATTTCTTCATGTTCCCACAGGGTTATTAACTGTAAAATATGTAAAATTTTACTTATTCACTCATTAAGGAAGACATTTTGAGGAGTTGATTTAGCGTACGTTCTGATTATCTTGGTGTTAAAAAATATTTCACGGGATGAGCGAGTTATTAGTTCTTTTTTAGGTCTCTCACTCCCATTGACAACAAAGTTTCTATAGTTCGAATTACCCCATTAAGGCTACATGATGCTAACATACCAAATTTTCGGCTTCCACCCCGAAGTCACACTCGCTTCCTCATCTTACTCTGCCTCAGGCAATTATTATTTTTACTCCCCCTCTCTTCTATAAAAGTATACTTACAAATGCGTTGGGTTTGCCCAACAAATTATCTGAATTACAAAAACTAGTTGGTTTAACCTTTCCACACATTGTAGGGATCACAGAAACGTGGCTTACAGATGACATACTAGATAGTGAGAACATATCTTATTCTATTGTATCCCTACATCAAAGCACTCATCAGGGAGTGTATGATTTTGTTTATCTGGCATTAGGTTCTTACTCTATTTGTTCTATATTCTACCGTCCTTTTTTATTATCAAAGGTCTCTAGTGATGCTTTTGTATCAGAACTCAAATATTGTCTTTCTCTTTCCTATAGACATCGCATTATAATGGGAGATTTTAATTGTCCCTCTCTCAACTGACGGTTTCTTTCCAGTTCCTCTAACTCATTCAGAAATAAAATTTTGAATTCTGGCATCAAGCATGCTCTCACATACCATGTTCTGTCACTAGATACAGGCTTGGTTCCTCTCCTTTTTGTCTTAATCTTTACCAATAAGTCCTCCTTTATTAAACAATTTTTACATCTACCCCCTCTTGGAAAGAGTGATTACATCCTCTTATTCTTTAAAGTATTTCTCTCCTCATGTAGCTCCAAAAGTAATCAAGGAATCTTAGCACCTATCCCCAATTTTAGGAAATCCGACTTTGGGAAACTGTCAATTCTTTTTATCGGCTAACTGAAATCCCTTATACGATAATAACTTAGAACAGGCTTACTCACACTTTGTTGATTTAATTAAGGAAGACATTAATAAGTTTTTTTTATTTCGTTTTCCTTCCCATACTAAACCTAAGCTTCCTAGAAAGGTTGTCCGACTGATCCAGAAACGGAACAGGTTTTTTTCTTTGGAAATCTACCAACCTCATTTGCTTCTATTATAATTATATCTCAATTAGGAATCAATGTTCCTGACTAATTAAGTCACACAGGGATGTTGTGGTTCATAAACCTCTAGTTAGAGCTATAGACTAAAAGCATTCTATTTAAGTTTATTAAGGATAAGCAAGCCTCCAAAATTTTATTACTCTGTCTGGAAAATGACAAGGGTTTATCACTAATTTGATCCTAAGTTTGCAATCGTTTTATAAATAATGTTAACTCCATGTTTCAACTATCTGAAATTCCCTCTCCCCAATACCAAGATTCAGACCACTTAATTATTCTTTTTATTCCGGATGTTCAGGAAGTTTTTAGACAGTTCGTAAGACTCAAATCCTTCTCCTATAGTGTAGATGGGGTTTACCCCAGAGTTCTAAAAGAATGTACTGAGGTACTGGCACCTCACTTAACCCATATCATTATCTTCTCCTCAAACTCTGACCGTCTTCCACTCATCTGGAAGTGAGCATTTATTAGGCCGATATATAAATTAGGTTCTAGATTTTTTCCAGACAGCTATACACCGATTAGTATTTTATCTACCTAAAGCAAAGTAATGGAGAGGTTAATTAAGACTCATTTATTAGATTTTATTATTAAGTATAAAATAATCAGTACTGTCTCACGATGTTTTATTAGACTCATTAAACTCCGTAATCGTGAGTTTTATAAGTGGAAATCAACCAGCCTCCCTTGTTTTTATTACAAGTACCTAGTTTTACGAAACAAATGTGCACTTAGCATTACCAGCCTAAAGCATCGTACAATTAATAGTATCCTAAATAAAGCTAAAACTGATAAGAGCCTGCTTTTCAAATTCATTAAGAACAAACGAGGAACCACAAATTCTCTTCGAAACTTAAGGACACGCATGGGTTTCCTCTTCCCTTGCCTGAAGTATGTAACACTTTCAGCCAATACTTTCAATCCGTCTTCAATACGGATTTTGTAGGTAACCCTTCCACTAGTCCCTCACTTTTATCAGGATATTCCACTCATCACCCCGGAGATTGTCCGTAATCTCCTTTTCAAATTAAAATCTTCCTCTAGGGGCTCGGATAAAATATATTCGAGACTACTCAGAGATTGTGCCCCCGAGTTAGCTCCTGCACTTGCTTACCTGTTTAACCTTTCCTTAAAACAAGGCAAGGTTCTTTCTGTCTGGAAATTAGCTTATATTAGGCCGATCTACAAATCTGGTTGTAGATTTAAGGCTGAGAGCTACAGACCTATTAGCATCTTGTCTGCTCCCAGTAAAATTATGGAAAAAATAATTAAGTCTCACCTAATAAATTTTATAGTCGACAACAACCTTATTAACCCTGTTCAGCATGGATTTATGCTCTCTAAATCCTGCCTCACCAATCTACTAACATTCACTAATAGTCTTACCAGAATGCTGGAGTACTCTTATTCGATCGACGTCATCTACTTTGATTTTTGCAAAGCATTTGACAAAGTACCTCATTCGGCATTATTGAATAAACTGAGAGCATTTGGGATTAGCCCGCCTCTCCTCGATTGGATAATGGATTTCCTCTCCAATCGGCAACTAAGTGTAAGATTAGGTGATATCACTTCCACAGCAGTTAACATTACCTCAGGTGTCCCCCAAGGGTCCGTCCTTGGTCCTTTGTTATTTATTATTTATATTAATGACTTACCCGCTATTGTTCGTTCTGACATCTTGTTATACGCTGATGATGTCAAGATTTGAAGTACTAATCCTGAACAACTTCAACTAGATATTTTGAGTATTTACAACTGGTCCATAGCAAATGTGCTCCCTCTGAATTTTTCCAAGTGTAAACACTTCTCTGCTGGTAAACTTTCAGGAAATATATTCAGAGCGTCAGACTTATCTCCCATCACTTGAGATAATCCAGTTAAGGATTTAGGAGTTACATTTGACCACTCCCTAAACTTTTCTTTACACCACAGGATAGCGGCATCTAAAGGGTTCCAACTCACCAAGTTTTTTAAACGTAATCTTGGTAATATCCCTATGAGTTGTTTACGGCTACTCTACCAGCTATACATCAGACTGCATTTAGAATATTGTATCCAAGTTACATCCCCTTTCCTAAAGACAGACATTAAGATTTTAAACAAAGTTCAGCGCTGCTTCACTAAGATCCCCAGACAGCTCAAGAATGCAAGTTACCTTAACCGTTTAAAATCTCTTAAGATCTTTCCACTGCAAGATAGGAGGTTCCGGGGCGACCTCATACTAGTTTTTAAAGTATTAAGGTCGAATGATATCGGACATCTTCTCATCCCTGCTAACGATTCACGAAGGGGCACCCTTTTAAGTTATCCAAACCAAGAGTTAAATCTCGGTCTCGATTAAACCATTTCTCGTATAGGGTCATATCCACTTGGAATCTTCTACCGTATCACGTTGTTACAGCACCGTCTGTTGACTCCTTTAAATCGGCGTATGACAATTATTTTCTCCATGATTATACTTAAATTTTATATTCTTATTTACATATATATATATATATATATATACATTTACATAACTCCATATTTATAAACAAAATTTTTTCGAGATTTATTTTTGTTGATACCTGATATTTTGAACCGAGTACCAAAAGGAGTTTCGTCCTACTTAACTCGTGAATATACCTGAATACCTGAACATGGTTTTACGCCCCACAAGTCCTGTTTTATTAACTCAATAACTTATACAGATAGTATTACTGACATACTGATTCAAAGCCATCAGTTAATGCCATTTACTTCAACTTTTTAAAAGCGTTTGACAAAGTACCTCACTATCTACTTTTAAATAAGCTAAGATCAATTGGCATTACTGGGTCAGTCCTCACTTAGATTTTAGATTTTTTTCCAATCACTCTTTTAGGGTACAAATCGGCACAAATTTATCTCTTCTTTGTCAAATTAGTTCAGGTGTACCACAAGGGTCGATGCTTGGATCTTTATTGTTTGTCATATTTATCAATGATTTACCAGTAGCAGTTCAGTCTAATATTCTGCTTTATGCAAATAATGTTAAGATCTGTGATTCTAACCTTGATCTACTGCAGGTGGACATCACTAACATCTACACCAATACTTAAATCTGACACAATCTCAAAAAGTGCAAAAGGCGATCTCTAGATTGCCTAGGTTTTTAAAGCATCTGCCCTATCAAAATAGGCTCTTTTTCTTAAAATTGTTTCCTTTATGCGATAGAAGGCTTCGAGGTGATCTTATTTTGGTATATTACATTTTATTATCTGCCTTCTTCCATCCTTTGTTTACTTTAGGCAAAAATGCTTGCAGGGGTCATAATCTCAAACTTAATAAACTCAGAATACTTTCCAAGTTGAAACTCTATCACTTTTCCCAAAGAGTTATCAACACCTGGAACAGTCTCTCTTCAAATGTGATTAATGCTAAATCTGTTACGTCATTTAAGGCTGCATATGATCTTTTTGCCCTTTCTAATTTCACATGATTTGATTACAACATCCTCCCGTTATATTGGTGTTTTATTTATTTTTTATTTTTGTTTAATTTTTGTTTTTTTAACACGATACTCACAATATATTTGAACCGAAGATCAAAAGAAGATTGTCTTTTACCCAACTCGTGAATCAGCCTGTAACTTGTAACAAGGGCTACTACAAAATCACATATTTTAATTCTGGTTACCAATTAGAAAACTGGATACAATATACTCACAGAATCACAGTCAAATCAACAACAAACGTGATGAATTTAAATACAAAAAAGCGCTTTAAAAAAGTTCAAATAAAGTCAAAGTTGTTTATATGTACAATAATATAAAAATTGTAATAGAAATAAAAATTAATAATCATTATAGATATTTCATTCTAACATTAACACAGTTAAAATTAACAATGCTAAAAATAGAATGTAACATATATATATATATATATATATATATATATCTTAAATATTATTTTTTAAAAATATTTTTACTATCATTATATGTTGTATCGTTTAAGTATTTAAGAAACTGTTATTTCTTATTTCTAAGCATGTAAATTTAGCATTAATAATCAATTGGCATTGTACTGGAGACAGTATTTTTACATAGTTTACTGTATTAAACAGGTAGCAATGACGAATTATTTTTTTATAAAAACTGTATTAAAAGAATATCACCGATTTGTTTAATATTCAGTAACTTTAAAGCCAAAAATTAAATGTGATTGGCTTGGAAATACGCTGTTTGCTTAAGCTCGAACATATTACATATTTTAAATGTGACGTTACTAGAACAAGTGCATTAAATAAATAATAAATAAAATATCATTATATATATAAGAATTAAAAAAATAAATTATTAAATTGTAAAAAAATATTAATTTTTTTATTAAATATTTTAAATTAATAAATAAAATATTATATTTATAAAATTAAATTTTAAAATTTCATTTTTACTCAATTTGTTTAGTAGCTTCGATAACGCTGGATTTTTCTATTATGCATTATACGATTCCTAGGTGAAATGCTTTTTTATTCAAACATTTATGATATTTGCTAGTATTGTTGGTTATGCCCGCATTAATTTGGTTTAATAGAACTTGGGGATTTAGCTCAGATGATTTTGTACTCTTTGGAATATTTAATGCATCTTCCAATGCTATTTAGTAAATTTGTAAATAATATATATATATATTTTAGTTTTTCGGTCTTATTATTTTTTTGTTTATTTTATAACAGATTGCCTTATTTATTGAGTGTTTATGTGAAGGTAAGTCTAAGCTACGGACGTTTTATTTTTAGAGTTGTTTTATATTGCTCAATGTGGTGTTATTTTTTATTGTACTGTTTAGCTGTATTTTATCGCATCACAGCAGTAAAGGTGGAATAATGCAGATTGATTTACGTACAGGAGTTTCATTATATTTAAGTATTGTATCAATTTTAAATATTCTTGAATTTGTTGTCAGTTGCGTAAATGTTGGAATTGCAACTTACTTACAAATTTCTATATATATATATATATATATATATATATATATATATATATATATAAGAATAATATGGAAATAGTTGTTTTAATGCTAATAAATTTAAAGTGAAATTTTTTGAAAATATAAATATGGTTTATATAAGTAGTTTTATAAGAGTAAAATATGAGCGTTAAATTATAATTATTGCTAAATAATTGTGAAATGTAATTTTTTATGAAATGTTTTGATTTTTTTAATTATTAAAGAATGTTTTAAACATTACAAATAAAACAGATGAAGATTGAAAAATTAATCTAGAATCTTCTGTTATTATGCAAATACCGAGTGATAATTGTTTTAGAGAGGAATAAAACGATTTCGTAAAATTTTGATTGTAGGTCTTGCAAGCGTTTATTATAGATTTAAACAGATATTAATTTTCTTATTTTTGAAAGAAAACTAAATTAGGAACAATCTATTTGAATATATATATATATATATATATATATATATATATATATATATATGTTTTTTTATGTTAGGTCATTATCGCATACATTTTAATCAACGCATTGGTTGTTTTACATTCTTTTACACTTTTTATGTTTATTATTTTACATTACCGCAAAACTGGAGCTTTTTGGGCTAAATTGGTTAAAGATAACAACGTTATGAGAAATGGTTTATTGTATTTAAATACAACTGCCACAGATGCATTGCTGAATAAAGACAATGAAGGAGTGAAACAGAAATTGAGACATATTAGTATTTTTACTGGTTCATCTTATTTCCGAGGGAGGGATAAAGATAAGAAACAAGTAGCAATGAATGTTGCCGCGAATCTGTTTAGTGAAATATTTTTTGTAAGTTGAATTTATTATTATCAGTATTAGTATTATTATTACTTGAAATATTTATTCGGTTTTCATTGCTTGAATGTTTTACTGGAAATTTGGTAAACCTAAACAAGGACCCACATTCAATGTTGGTAGTTAGACCAAAATTATTTTTGGAATATTTTTAACATGACGTTATTTATAGTTAATAAACTATATTTGGATTAGCAATGTTTGTGTAGTTATAGCTTTATCAAGTTTGAGGTTATTAGGAATTATTTGACCAGTTTTACAGTTACAGACATGAAATCTTTAAACTAATTACAAAAATTTACAATCGAAAAATTGTTTTTCAAGTCTGTAAAAGGTTTATTTCTTAATTGTGTGGTTTTATGAAGAAGTTTATTGAAACTTAAGCAATAAACGATGGATAATTATAATGAATGAAATAACCTTTTTACGATTTTATATTGTACATCAGTTTTAGTGACAAGAAATACAAAAAGTTGTTAATAGTGGTTTAATTCTTTAATAAAAAAATATTTGAATATCTTCATGCTTAATCTAAGGTAAACTTTTAGTTTTAAGGTTTTCAATTAAATGGTTTTATCGAAATAGTGTCTTGAATTAAAATTATAAGTTTATTGTATGATTAAAAAATTAAATTTTAAAATCGGATTTAGTTAATGTGTATATTAATTTTTTAAGTGTTATTGTGGGATCATTTTAATATCAAGTTTAATACAACAACAAAATTTAGCGGCAGAGCCACATTTTAGTTAATTCCAAGTTCACATAGTATTTTGAATAATCCTCTTCCATTGTTCACGGTTTTCGGGGGCGTGTAGGGACTTAATCATTATTTTCAAGATAAATTCTCGACTAAATACAACTAAATCGTTGGAACCACTTAAATTTTAAATAATTTAAAGATAGGTATAGTATGTACTGAATTTGAATATTTTTAATTTTTATGAATTCGTATACACGTTTTAAATAATATTTTAAAAAATTTAGTAAATGTTTTTTTAGTACTTTATCAGTATTATTCTGTTGTTTTCAGGATATTGATGTAGTTACTAGTGATGTTTTTGCTGGCCTTAGCCTGCTGCGTTGGCAAACGAGTCAATGGGTTGGATCTGGTCACTGTATTCCATTGTATTTAATTGATCAAACTACTGTTAAGACTGGTCTGCAACCCTATGTCCGTTCTGTTCTAGGTAACGTAAGTTGACGATTTTTGATTAAACTGAAATAATGTGCAAATATTTGTTTATAGCTTGCAACAAATATAAATGAATAGAGAGATTTTGTTCAACACTTTACAAATTAACCAAAAATTTGACAGATGTAGTATGTATACATATATACATACAGTGGGTAACGAAATTGAATCCAGAATACTTAAAAGGTATCTTAGGGTATACGTATACTATATGTAGCCCTTGGGCTAAGGGAGACAACCCTTACAAAAAATTAGGCGGCCTCGTCAATTTTTGCGAACAGTGGCGACGTCACAAGGATGCCGTCTACCAGCCAAGAAACTTTGTTATTCTTCCACGTTTGTTCTGCCTACTAAGCCATTGAAGTTGATCGTTTATATGTCGTATAAATATGGGAAATAATGAAGAGGTGACCACGTCACAACCAAAATGAATGAATGAACATAACTCTGAAATGTTAAATCTGGAATTCGTAAAATCAGCACAACTTTCAATTTGTCTTCTAAAATTATAAAAAAGTAATGAAATCTTGTTCAAAATCATGTTTCAGATACAGTTTAGGGTTAGTAGTGTTCTTTAGTATAACGTACCATTTACTATGGGTTTGATTTATTTAAAGTGCAAAAATCCGACCTTGTATATTTAATTATCAACAGTTATAAAAAGAGGTGAATGTCACTTGAATTATTGACATTATGAAGTTTGTAACTTTTTCTTTATATATTAATGTATTTTGGTAAATAGAATTTTTTTTAACAAATTGCATGTGTTTGTTTTCAAGTTTTAATAAACGGAGGGTATTGTGATTTATTGCTAGAACGACTGTTGTATATTATAATTACAGTGTTTTATTGCGAATAATATTTTATATATTTTTTGATAAAGTTTTATCTAAGGTATTTATTAATAAGTGTTAGATATGTCTAAGATGAGTAAAATATGCTAAATGTTCTTAAATATTATAGTAGGTCAATATAGGATTCAATTTCGTTACCCACTGTATGCATTATATATATATATATATATATATATATATATATATATATATATATATATATATATATATATATATATATATATATATATATATATATATATATATATATATATATATATATATATATGACCCCCTCAACACTCAATAACCGGTTCAAGGAATGGACTACTGTAATTATTGGAAACACTAAAATGCATAACACATTGTTTTGAGTGGCATATTTGTTTATATTCTGTTAATTTTCTTATTATTTATTGTTTTTTTATATTTACTTGTAAAAATATTTTGATTAAAACCTTTTTCAACTGTAAATTTACTGAATTATAATTACCAAGTAATAATTGATTATGAAATGGAAAATAATGACGTTTACTGCTAGTGATGACGGTTACAATGATGGTGGAGTATTTATCTTATTCTGATTGTACAGTATTGAGCTGCGAATAAAGTTAGAGAACGCATTATGTAGTTTAGCAGAATTGGTTAAGGCGCTAAACGTGTGGCTTGGTGGGGTAGGTTTTCAGTTTAACCACTACTACTAATATCAAACTCTTATTTGGTATTTTGTGTTCACATGGTAAAAATGCTTTTTGTCAAACATTGAAGCATATCAAAATGAAATATGTAAAAGACTTTGATGAATTACTCTATTAGTCTCATATCTCATCGATTTTCACAGCATAGGTAATCAAGTTAGGAGACGAACTGTGGCTAATGTATTTCTAAGCAGCATCAAGGCAAACAAACTTTCCAGAAACAACGACGACGTTGGATGCTAATGATCTTGAAGATTTGAGTAGTGCGCTTATAAAGTCTCACTTTCCAATGATGGTGATATTCCTGACTGTTCATCCTCCATGTGGTGCATCACGGACTAGATTCCCACAGATATGGAGACTAATAACAACAGGGACTGAGTGCATGGCGGTATAACTGGATAAAGAGATATAACCATGACAAAAAATCAGTTAGCCTCGTCAATCTTTACGAACAGTGGTGACGTCACAAGAATACCGTCTATCAGCTAAGAAACTTTGTCATTACTCTGCGTTGTTGTTCCGCTTACCAAGTTATCGAAGTCGATTGTTTTATATGCCGTATAGATATATGGAACATAATAAAGAGGTGATGCCACGTCACCAACCAAAGTGAATTATTTTTCGTAACCGAAGCTTTATGAAACGAAAATATTACTTTTTACATCTGGTTTTGAATATGTTGCCGTCAATGCTATAAGTTACTTATTATGATTATGCTAATTAATTTTAAACGTAACTAGGATACAGATTTAGACTGGATTAGTCCCTACCGAATTTATCGCCTGACCGAATTGGGTGCAGCAGTTTACGGTCATTTATTATACAGTCGAATGCATCTGTTTAATCCAGAATATATGTGCAAATTGTATCGTACACATTGTTCGTAAGTTTTAATTTATATTGTCTTTTTGTAAAATTTGTTAACGTTTGATGGTTTTTTTTCATCCATTATCATTATTTTCGTATTTCGAACAATTACCTTTCCTTTTGTAGTATGCGCGACGAAGTTGCATACGCGCAACAAATGTGAAGGAAAGTAATAAAGTATGTTGGCTAATAGACGGCATCCTTGTGACGGTGCCACCGTCTACAAAAATTGACAAAGCAACTTTATTTTTTGTCAATATTATTGCTCATAGCTTAACGTATACTTTAAAATACCTTTTAATAAGTATCTGGAGTGTATGCGTGCATTCCGTTGTACCGATGTTTATTCGGTTTTATGATCTGTATTGGTCTGTTCAAGCTGTACTACGCAGGGGCACGCAATTAGGAATAATACTATAATCGAAAATGAAAAAAAAATAAGCACGATTCATGATTATTAGCATCCTAATTCTCATTGTGCTTATTTTACATATCCATGTTAACAGCACACATAACTTGCTTTATTTATTTTTTATTTTCCTATTAGAGTGGATTGTGTTCCGCCAATATATATTGTAGTCTAATTGTTTTGCTTCTAGTGTTGTCATAAGCTTTAATGGCTTATCAATTAATGTACATTTGGACATCCTTTGAAACATCAATGAAAATAGATTTCCTAATAAAATGAAACAAATATGTTTTATTTATACATTGTGATAAAATGGCAGAATTAATTCAATACCATATATTGTTTGATACGTTTTAAGTGCTTGAAAGGGTTTGAATACAATGCATAATTAACTATTTTGGATGATTTTGTTCCATTAAATTGTCCATTGACTTTATTATTCCTGTTGATACCCACTTAATGGACATGTCAGCCTTGCATGTTTCACACAATTATATATTTTACATATAAATTTGAGAGTTTTTGTTTTGTACAAAGTAATTTTTAAGTTTCTATAATTTATTGATTGTTAAGGGATGCTAATGATCCTGAGGATTTGAGTAATGCTCATAAAGTCTCATTTTCCAATAATGGTGATATTCTTAACTATTCGTCCTGGACTAGGTGCTGAAAGGCATCTAGACTAATAACAGCAGGGACCGAGTGCACAGCGGTATAACTGGGTTTCCTCTACGGTGGGTGGGTGCAGTCATGCACCCAGAGTACTTAAAATGTATCTTAGGGTATGCGTATACCATATATAGCCGTTGGACTAATGGAAATAACCCTGACAAAAAATTAGGCGGCTTCGTCAATCTTTGTAAACAGTGGTTTTTGTCACAAAGATGCCGTCTACCAGTCAAGAAACATTGTTATTCTTCCGCATTTGGTCCGCCTATCAAGCCATTGAAGTTGATCGTTTTATATACCGTATAAATATAGAAAATAATGGAGAGGTGACACCACGTCACCAACCAAATAGTTAATTGTTAACAATTTTACATAGATATATATCAATTTTGTTTAATTTAATTAATAGAATCGTGATTTTATTTTTGCCATTTTTGTAAAGTAATATTAGTTAATTAATCTTTTCGTTACTAACAATTCATTTTTGGCTTTCCAAACAAATGGATGGGATGCTAATGACCCTGACAATTGGAGTAATGCTTATAAAGTTTCAATTTCCAATAGTGATATTCCTAACTATTTCTCCTCCACGTGGTGCATCCTGGACTAGGTACCAACAGGCATCTAGACTAATAACAGCAGGGATGCAATGCAGTGGCTTTCACTGCACTCCCGTTCAGTGATTAGGTGCTAGCATACATCCAAGATGCTTAAAATATATTTCAAGGTATCCATTTACTATATGTAGCCGGTTAGGCTTGTAGATCCGTTAACCAGTGTCAATCCCCAATTTCCACGAAAAAGATTGCTTCGTCAATTTTCGTGAGCACTGGCGTCATTGCAAGGAAGCAGTCATCTATCTAAAAAATTTGATTTATCTCCCCCCCTAACTTCAATTAGCATTCGTCAACCGCTTTGTATAGGAATTTCGGGTTTGCTATGCGAACTTGTAACTAGTGAAGAGGTGACTGTGCCACTAACGTCCAGAAAGTAGTGTAAATGCAAATTGCAATGCAAATGGTCGCCTTGGCTTTGGACGATATCGAGCAACAAGATTGTACCCGTTTAATTGAACTTTAATTGTTTGGCATTGAGATATTTATACATCTATTAAAAGTTGAGCTTTCATTCAACTTAAACCATGTTATCGCAAATGTGCAGTTTGTACTCATTGACTGTAATTTGATCAATTGGTGTCTTGTGTTTGTGGCAATATTCAATCTTTTTTAAAGATTGGTGATGATTTGAGTAATGCCTACCGAAGTTTCAATTTTCACTGATGGTGATATTCCTGACTGTTCCTCATCCATGCGGTGCATCCTGGACTAGGTTCCCCTAGGCGTATAGACTAATAACAGCGGGGCCCAAGTGTACAGCGGTACAACTGCCGTCTATCAGCCAAGGAATATCGTTATTGTTCTACGTTTTTGGCGCTTACCAAGCCATCAATATCGATTGTTTCATATGGAAAATTATGAAGAGGTGACCACGTCACCAACTAAAATTTAATTTAATTGAAAGAAACTTCGTTCCGACCATTCTCTTTTCTTGATATGACTTGGGACTGACTACGTCATAATTGGACATTAAAATATTATAAATTTTACTCCAGTCTTCAATATTTCTTCATTTTCAACGAGTAGCGGGGAAATTGTTTGTGAATTTTTATTACATATATAGTTGTATTGTCGATTAGTTTTACCAATAATTTTGACACATTTTTATACAGACTCTGTCCTTTGTGTTAATTTTTTGTAATCGATTTTTATACAGTCGAATTGTTTGACTTGTTTATAGGATCAAATACTTGTTTTTATTTTTTTATTTTTTTTTATCCAAATCATGTTATTTTGATAATTTTTTGAGTGTCAAATTAACATTTAAAATGCTTAGCTGTTATGTTATTTGTGATCGATAAATTATTTAGAATGATAGCATTACAGAAATGGAGACTAATCAGTGAAAACGTTTGTCTGAAAATGCTTTCATTTACGATTTCGAGTTATTGTAAAAAATGCATTTGCTAGCACAAAACTTAAATTGTTGGGCGAAGGTTTTACGCTTGATTCAAACGGGGAAAAATGTTGATTACATTATTTAAGATAATAGACGGGTGAGATAAATAATATAATCATAAGACTGCATCTAGCAACGTTTTGTCTGACTGAAGGGTAACCTAGAAATGTTCAACTTGATTGGCTAGGTACTTTGAAGGATATAATTGAAAATTGTTTGAAGTGACGTAAATATTTTATTTTTACTAGTTAAAATGTAACTAGTAAAAACACAACATAATATGAGTTGGTAGCAGAGTCACCTCTTTACTAATTGCAAGTTTGAAGCAACTTCTCGAATTGTTGTACGAAAATGTAGTCGGATGTATATTGAACTTGGGGGATAAATGAAGTTTTATGGTTAGAAGACTGCTTCCTTTGGATGACGCCAGTGTTTACAGGAATTGACAAGGCGAACTTTTTTAGGGTTGACACCGGTTGACGGATCTACAGGCCTAAGCGACTACATACGGTAATTAGTTAGTCTGCTAGCATCCATTCACTGAACGGGAATCTAATGAAAGCCCAATTATACCACTATGCACTGTTATTGTCTAATTGCTTGTTGGCACCTAGTCCAGGATGCACCAGATGGAGGACGAACAGTCAGGAATATCACAATTATTGGAAATTGAGACTTTATAAGCATTACTCAAATCCTTGTGGATCAGTGTTATTAATATGTTCAAAATGTTCGTAAATTTATTTATGAACTTTTTATTTGGTTTACGTTGGGTTTTTGTTGTCATAATCCTATTCAAGCACTCACACATTCTGGTGTTGTGAGCAAATTAATATCTACTATTTGCGAGTCAAGTTCCTCTTAATTTATTTGTGCCACTCTGATACTACTTTCCAAAATCATTTCATATGGCGTGTGATTGCTAGTGTCGGCATGGTCCCGGTGCTATACTCGAATCTGGTTGAGAATGAGTTTGATTCCCATCACCGGTGCTACATGTGGGGCCCACGTTCGGTTTCTTTAAAATGACGCGTTTTTGTGAGACATTCAAAAGTAGTGATAACAAAAAATAAAATAAAAAATAATGGTAATAGTTTTTGGTGTCCATTATCGTTTTACATCATTAATTTTAACTGTTACTGGTTACAGGAAGTGTGGAGAAGCATGAGAGAAAAAGGTGCTTCTGAAAAGTACGTGAAGATTGTTCAAGATATGTACGATGACGCAAAAACGTTGGTGAAAACCAGTGTGGAGATGACTGATGAGTTTTTACTGAAAGTTGGTCTACATTAGGGTTTAGCACTAAGCCCGTATTTGTTTGACCTAGTTATGGACATGCTAACAAGAAATGTTAAGATGGAATCTCCACGGTGTATGCTATTTGCAGATGACATTGTCTTGTGCGATAGAAAACAAGAGGATTTGGAAAGTCGGTTAAAACAATGAAGAAAGCCACTAAATGAGTACATCAAAAGAAAATGGGAGGGAAATCAAAATGTAACACCAAGAATTGTTAAGAGTGATAAGGTTTAAATACCTTGGTTCATCGCTAGAAGAGAATGGAGATTTCAATGCAGAGATTTCGCAAAGAATAAAAGCAGGATGGTAAACTGGAGGAAACTTACAGGGGTTCTGTGCGACAGAAAGATAACAGCAAGGACAAAAGGTAACATTTTTTAAAACTGCAGTGAGACCGGCCCTAATGTACAGATCGGAAACGTGGAGTATTAAAAAACCCCAAGAGAGAAAACTGAATTCAGTAGAAATGAAAATGCATCGATGGTCGTTGGGGGTATCCAAATTAGATAGAATAGAAAATGAAGTGGTTAGAGGAAAACTGAAAGTTATCGAAGCTCATAAGAAAATTTACGAAAGAAGGTTAAGGTGGTACGGTCATATTCTATGTAGAGAAGTAAACTACATTACCAGGAGAATAATGGCATTGGACGTGGAAGATAAAAGAAATTGAGGCAGACCAAAGAGAAGATGGTTGGATTGTGTGCAAGCCAATATCAAGGAAAAGGGACTAACAAAAATTGACGCTACGGGCAGAACCAAATGGAGAATGCTGACCAGAAACAGCGATCCCTCATAAAAGATGGAAAAGCTGTAAAGAAAGAAGAAGACTAGTTACCAACCCATTCTGTTAGTTGAAATTTTATTTCAATGTAACTCAAAATTAATTTTTATTTTATCATTTAAAAACCAACCAACACGTTTTATCAATTTGCCTGATTTAATTTAAAATTACTTTTAAATTTCCAAAAAACTACAACATATTTTGGTTGTTTATTCATCTTTGAGTATGTATATGAATAGTTGGTATTATTTGTCCTTATAATGTAATATTGTTGTGCCCTTAGCAATCATATTATTATTAGTAACCTATCAATTGATTATTTTTTATTGTATTGCATTAAATTGAATAATTCTCTTATAAAGTAAAGATGAAACTTATTTTTAGAAATTATCGGTAATATAATTGGAATGTGTATTTTATATACCTTATAATAGTGAATTATGCATGCAAACAATATGCTTTATCACGTGTTATAAAGGACTAACGGTAATGAAGATCTAGGCTCAGATTATATTATAGTTTTCAAATATTTAAAATAAATAGATTATTACTATTATTATTATTATTATTATTATTATTATTATTATTATTATTATTATTATTATTATTATTATTATTACATTATGACTTAATAAAACTGAGATAAAAATGATACATTTATAATAATTTTAACAAATATTTATATTCTTAACCTTATCAAAACAAATATGTTGCTTTTACAGCAAATTACTCTGAAGGTAACTGGGTGATTAGAGAAGCCGATTGCTGGTCTGCAACGGAGTGCTGCTGATCTCAAATGTGTATACAGTTGTCACAAAGTGGTCAACAATTATATAGATGTCACTTGTAATTCTATCTGTCATAATCACTTTGCCATTCAACTGTCCAAACATAAAGGAAATAAAACACATATACACCCAAGCATTGTCTAACTAATTTCAGTTTTGTTTATGTGTCGTTTCATTGAAGGCTTATCGTTTTTTGACATTCTTTGTAGATTCTGTTGCACTTCTTTCCAATCAGCGTTTACCAATTGCTGTTCTGGAAATGCCTGTGATATATCCGCGATATTAGAATTTACTTCATTAGACAGGAGTCAATTTTTGACATTTTCATTTGACAATAATGTACGTTGTAAAAATTGGAGGTTTGAATAATAATGATGATGATTGTTATTATTATTATTATTATTAGTATTATGAAAATATCTATTTTAAAGTAGTTGTAATCTAAGTTAACTGAAAGTTAATAAAAA
Organism: Cardicola forsteri; assembly: GCA_025895645.1. NCBI lineage: Eukaryota > Metazoa > Platyhelminthes > Trematoda > Strigeidida > Aporocotylidae > Cardicola > Cardicola forsteri. The sequence continues at coordinate 362,320 of JAKXYG010000473.1, forward strand.
GTCATTTATTTATTTTGGTTGGTGACGTGGTCACCTCTTCATTATTTCCCATATTTATATGACATATAAACAATCGACTTCAATGGCTTAGTAGGCAGAACAAATGTGAAAGAATAACAAAGTTTCTTGGCTGGTAGACGGCATCCTTGTGACGTCGCCACTGTTCGCAAAGATTGACGAGGCCGCCTGATTTTTTGTAAGGGTTGTCTCCCTTAGCCCAAGGGCTACATATGCTATACTTATTCCTTATGATACCTTTTAAGTATCCTGGGTGCATGATTGCACCCACCCACTAAGGTAGGAACACAGTTATACCGCTGTGCACTCGGTCCCTGCCGTTATTAATAAAAAGTTTGTAAACCATTGCCACTTATGGTCTTTTCTGACATAAGTTTGAGATGATGATTACAAATAAACATGAAACAGCTGTACAGTGCTTCCGCTTGGTTCAAACTAAGTGAATATTTTAATTTCATTTCTTCAAATATTTTACGAGAAACATTTTTCATCAGTGGACATTTTGGCGAGGCCGCCGAACGTGGGTTCACATTTGGTGGGTCGGTGGGAATCGAACTCCCCCCCAATAGCCACCCAGTTTCGAGTCGAGCGTTGTAGCACCGAACCACCTCGGAATATATGTCTATTATCCAGTCAACATGCCAATTTGCCTTTGAAACGTCTATAACAAATTGTTTTTTCGTCTTGTGTCGTCGTCACGCAGATTTTCGAGTCGCCCTATTTTGTTGTTTTGGACGACAAAATTGAATGCATCGTAATTGCCATTCGTGGTACGTTGTCTTTCGAAGATGCACTGGTCGACATGCAATACGACGGATTGCATCTAACCGAACTCGAGACGTTTGTCGAGAAGCGAACCGGTTGCAAACACAAATTTGTTGGACACCGAGGCATGATTGAAAGTTCGCGAACGCTCTACGAACGACTCATGTTGGACGGCACTGTCGAAAAGGCCAAAATGTTGAAACCCGACTATAAATTGGTCGTTTGTGGCCATAGTTTGGGTGCTGGAATAGCGTCGTTTATAACTTTGCTGCTCCACTGCAAATATCCCGAAGTTCGGGGCTATGCATTGAGTGCACCTTTGGGAATTATGTGGTACGTTATTGCTTGTTTTGGTCGATTTCAATTCCTCTTTATACAACTATTAAGTCGAAATTAGGTTGTTAATTTGTTAAATAGCAGGATTTTATAATCATTTTATACAACCAACTCTGATTATTCAATGGGTTTCTTTAAGGGATTATTTGTTTTAAAATTGTTATATTAGAATTGTCAAATTCACTTGAACAATAAATCCACTAGGTTTTAAGTCATCCTTATTTGGAATCATCAGCAGTGCATACTTTTCAAGTATTACACACACACATGAATTTGAACCCACGCTCTATCGGGTGTCAGGCCATCGCCTTAAACCACTGAGCTACGAGTAAATAACCTTGGACCTGTAAATTTATTATTTATAGTGAATCTGATCAATTCTAATTGCTCAGTGTCCTCAAATGCTGCTACGTTACTACCGGTTAAGCAAGTGAGAGAACCCTTTTACTGGCCTGACACCAGATAGGGCGTGGGTTCAAGTTTATGCGTGTATGTGAAAGTTGAAAGGTATGCGCTGCTGATCATTCCAAATAAGGATGAAACAGCTGTGCAGCGCTCCTGGTTGAATTTATTATTCAAGTGAATGTGACAATTGTAATATAACAATTCTAAAACTCTGATTATTACTATTATTATTATTATTTTAAAATTACTATTTTAAATGTTTGACAAAACATTTTCGGCAGTGGATATTTTAGCGAAGACGCCGAACATGGGATTCACATTTGATGGGCCAGTGGCGGGGATGAAATTGATGTCCACCTAGGTTTGTATCGAGCCCTGTATCGGTAAACCGCCCCAGCACAATTTTTGTTATGTACGGTCTGGAAATATTGCATCTGGCAACGATATTTCGTATCATAAGTGTGGCGTATTGGGAGTGGTAGTTTTCAAGTTGCAATAATTGCGCTTTAGGCAAACTTTACTGGCAAACCAAAGCCAAAAGTTATTGAATTTTACTTTTTAGTAAAATCGTATGCACACGTTGCTGATTAACGACATATTCAGTGAATGCTGAACAAATAATTGCTAGTTAATTGTTGAAAAGTGTATTCATTTCTTATAGCGTAAACTATAGTCAATTGGGTTCGGTTTGGCATTTGACTTGTCTATGGGTGTAGTTAAACATCATATATACTATACAATTTGCATTAAGATGAATTGATTGAAATTTTAGTGTGTACTTTAATTTCTTCTATGGCTTTTTAAATTGTATTTAAATTATGTTTAAATTTGTATCAAATTTGTTGTTGATTAATTTTTATAAGGTATTGAGTGGGTATAAAATTTTTGTTTGTTTTTATCATAAATGTAATGATTTTGCAATTGATTTGTTGCTTTTTTAATCAATTGCTATATATACATATGTGCGCATTTAGGTAAATCGTGTTTATAGTGTAGTGTATTTTTTAGGTAGGCATTCTATTATTACAGCTATTAAAGAAATTTTCTGCAGTTCTTCTTCCTTCTTTACAGTTTTTCCCTCTTTTATGAGGGGTCGCTGAAAACCCTTGCTGACGTATCATATGACTCAGGTAAGGGTTGTGTACGTCGCTTGCGTGGACGCCCTAACGTTTATAGGATCAATATGAAACATTATAATCATTATAGCGTTTTGGCGTAGGTTTTACTGCCGGATGCCCTTCCTGACGCGAAGCCTCCTCCTTTATCCAGGCTTAGGACTGGCTAGATCGGTTCACTTCTGATCATCTCTAGGCGGAGTTAATGCAGTTATTCAATATGAATATTAGTAGCGACATAATTTACAGTAAGTGAATGAATGGGTCGTTGGCATCAAAGTCTAAACTTTTTCTGTTGTGTTTTGAATAAATATAGAGTAAAGAAGACCGTAAAGAATGAGATAAATGTATTTCGTATATTTTCTCTTGACTTACAAGCATGTTTTAGTTATTTTAATTAAATATAATTAGATTCCATTAATATGCTAATAATTCCCAAGGATTTGAGTAATGTTTATAAAATCTCCAATTTCCAATGATTATGAGATTCTGTCCATAGACATCTAAACTAATAACAGCAGGACCGAGTGGGTTTCCACCTTAGCATACACCCAAGGTACTTAAAAGGTATCTCAAGGTATACGTATACTATATGTAGCCTTTTGGCTAAGGGAGACAATCCTAGCAAAGAAATCAGGCGGCCTCGTCTATTTGTGCGAACAGTGGAGCTGTCATATGGATACCGTTTACAAACATAGAAATGTTGTTATTTTTCTACGTTTGTGTTACGCTTATCAAGCCATCGAAATCGATCGTCTAATATGCCGTTTAAAAAATAGAAATAATGACTATGTCACCAATTACAATGAATTAATACAGTAAATATTTTACAATAGCTTGCATTTTTTAAAATTACAATTCATTAATTATGTAATGCAGAAAAATATTTACGGTTTTTTTTGGTGGGAGGAAGGAAGGAGAGGCTTTTATAAATCGTATTCAAATGTCCGGTTGACGGTAGTTGTAATTATAAATTTACATTTCGATTGGATTAATTAAGCAATTTTAAACAAAATTACTATTTCTTAATTTAATTGTGTATGTGTGTAATTGCATAATCAAACACACGTGTTTTAGGTAACATTAAATTATAATAAATTAATAAATCTTTAATCTTTTTAGTATAAAATTTTTCGTAATTTATTGTGTAAAAACTCAAACAAAAAGATTGTAATATTTAAGATTAAGAACTTGTTTTATTAATCTGGTGGCGTTTTTTTGTAAATTTCACGGGATGCTAATGATTTTGAGGATTTGAGTAGTGCTTATAAATTATTAATTTCCGATGATGGTGATGTTCCTTACTATTCTTACTCCATGTGGTGCATCTTGGACTAGGTATCTATAGTCATCTAGATTAATAACAGCAGAAAACAAATGCACAGCGGTATAATTGGGCTTTCACTGGATTTCCGTTCAATGAATGAGTGCTAGCATACGTCCAAGATGCTTAAAAGGCATCTCAAGGTATCCATTTACCATATGTAGCCGGTTAGGCTTGTGAATCTTTTAACCGGCGTCAATCATAAATGAGGTCGTCCCGTCAATTCCTGTGAACACTGGCGTCGTCGCAAGGAAGCGGTCTTCTAGCTAAAAAACTTTATTTATTACCTCCAAGTTTAATTCGCACTCGACAGCCTTATCGTACAGGCATTCAAGAAGCTATTCAAAGTCGGAATTAGTTAAGAGATGGTTCTGCCACCAACTTATGTTATGTTAAGCTAAATTTTTTAATGTATTGACAGTTATTTAACTAAAATATCGCAGCATTTAATGTGGTTCTTTAATTATTAAAAATGAAAAATAAGTAAGATGTTATAAATTTGATTTGATTATTTAAAAAAGTTACATGCATAATTAAAATAAACGCTTGTACTGAATTTAAAATGATGATTCAGGTTTCAAAACAACGCTATTTTGATGTAAACTATAAACGAGAAAATAAAATAATATTTCGATTCTTTCAAATGCAAAATTTTCAATTAATGATTTAATTTGAAAACAATATTAAGAATGTAAATCAGCTATGTTGCATGGAGCATGAAATAAGTAATAATATGTAAAAGCAACTTTTATTGTATGAAAACACGCCATAGATGTTTGTTATGAAAAATGTGAACTTGAACTGTCCATTTTGAAATTATTTTCTATCGTTTTAAACATTTAATTTAGCATATGCACAATGAAAAGCCGTTAAGATAGAGAGTCCAACTAGTTATCACTCGATTGTCACTTGACTTTCTTTAAATATTTAATCAATTATTTAAATTTGAATTGCAACAATGGTTTAGATTATATATATTTTTTAATTATACAAAAGCCAACATTTTTGATCAGTAAAAACGTCCCCCAATTGTTTTCAGACAGCGAAAAGTTGAAAGTAATGGTAATTTTTAAAAGTGATTTTAAATGACGTTGGGATGTTGATGATCCCAAAGATTTGAATAATTTTTATTAAGTCTTAATTTTCAATAATGATGATGATGATGATGATGATAGTAATATTCCTGACTGCATGTGGCGCATCGTGGAATAGGGTGCACTTAAGCACTTAGACTAATACAGCCGGGACTGAATTCACAATAGTATAACTGGGATGATTCCTGTTTGGCAAGTCGATGCAACCATCTACTTACAATTGGGGATAAACTGTCCCAACCGGTTATTATTGCCCGATTTACCAAAAAAGAATCTGTAAATACATTAAGTTTTACAATGTGCACTCAATGAACAACACGTTAAATGTTAATTACATCCCCCGAATTAAACCGCTCCAGTGATCTCTATTAGCTGCAAATGACAAGCAAACGGACGCCCAATTAAGTAATTCATTTGAACGAGGAGGCATAGCTTAAATAAAAGGACTGAGTTTGCATGCTACAATGTCTGTCCAAATTATTTATTGGTCATCCGGTGTTTGTTCCATCTTGGTAATGGTTGGGCTTCCATAGCTTTTTCTGGCTGGATGAGTGGGTGATCTTCGTAAAACATGGCCAATCCATTTTAATCGTCTTTCTCTTATTGTGTCAGAGATACATGGACAATAAATGTTAAGTGTGATACAAATATCTGAAAATGGTTGAGATATTTTGTTCGTTATTAAACGGTTGCGTTCAATAGAAGACAGCGAGCGAAACCATGTATTGATCTTAAACAGCTTTGCTCAAATTGAACAAGCTTTTGTATATCCACTTGGGCAAGAGTCCAAGTTTAGCAAGCATATAGTGGAATGGAATGCACTAAACTCTTAAATATTCTAATCTTCGTTTTAATAGAAATATTGTTTTTATTCCACAAAGTTTACTTAAACATCCAGAGGCTGCAGCAGAGATGCGAATACGACGCCCAATCTTTGAAGAACTGGATCCTTTGATACCGGTAGTGAATTACCATTAACAGTGATTGGATTAATGAAGGGTATAGTTTTTAAAACTACTGTTTTTAGTATTAAGATATAAACTGTGTTTCTCTGAGACTTTTTGAGTAATCCGAATAGCATTTTCTAGATTTTCTTAAGTTTCTACCATAAGAACTGCGTCGTTTGCATATTGAAGATCCATTATTGCGTGACAGTCCTCGAATGACTGGGCGACTTCTTCAAAAAATGACATCAACTATGAAATTGAAAAGTGTCGGGGCTAAAACATATCTTTGGCGGGCCCCTAAGTTTATGCAGATTGCATCAATTAAAGAATACCCATTCCATATTACTGCGTTGGACGACGTTTATAAAGAATGAACAATGTTGACAACTTTGGCAGTAATTTCTTAGGTAATGAGTAGATTTTACAGCAAGTTGCGATCAACGGAATTAAGGACGGCTGAAAATCTACAAATAAGCGATACGTAGGCTGTTTGTATTAGTATTGCAGTTCTAACGTTCTACGATGCATCCCATCCCTGGACGAAATCCAGCCTAATTTGCAACCATTCACTTGGGGGTACTTAAAAAGGCATATGTAGCACTTGGGCTAAGGGAAATAACCCTGACAAAAAATCACCATTTTTGTCATTTTTTACTGGCAACGTCACAAGGATACTGTTTATTAGTCAAGGAATTTCATTACTTTTCTACATTCGCGTTACGCTTATCAAGCCATCGAAGTCGATCGTTTAATTTGCTGCGCAAATATGGGGAATAACGAAGAGGTGACTACAGCAATAGCTAATTGATTAAATGAATGAAACAACAATATAAATAACTTAAAAAAATTAGATTCTTAGATAGGAAAACGCATTACGTAATGAAAAATGAGTTCCATTTTACATTGGTCAATAGAAGGTTCTCTTAGTTGGACGCTTACAGGAAATTGTAGAAAATAATAAATAATACTGAAAATATATTAATAATTATGTGTAGAAGACATATTTCATAATAATTTATTTTGTAGCAAATATATCAGTTTTTTCATTTTTTTGAAAAAAAGATTTAAACTATTTTTATCAGTTAAAATTTAGTACAAAAATACATTTATTGATTTTTATCTATAACACTGGAGTTCCAGTAATATTTAGATTTACTTAATGTTATCAAAGTTAATCAATTGTATTGCATGGAGTTTGACGTCTCATGCACCTGCATACTGTAAAATAAAAACGCAATTTTATTATACACTAATACATTATGTTTTATTTTGTTAAAAATTAATGAGATTTGTGTTGGTATTGTTAGATATAAACTGTTTGGGAAAATAACATTTTAAATTTAGACCGTGTAATGTTGAAATTGAAATCTTTGTGAAAAACATAGGCTTAAATAAAATTCAAATTAACTATTTAAAAATGTAACAAAAATCCTGTCTTAAAGCATTTATGGCCGACATAATAAAATGCTTAAAATTTCTAAAATGTTCATTTTCCAATTTTATTTACGATAAAACAAAGTGCCAAGAATGATTTAATTTTTTATTGTACGTTTCCAAAGTAATATCATGCCCCTTCACGCATTTCATAATGCACATAATATCTATGTAATCTTGTTTTATTTTCTTAATGTTACATAGTGCTAATTGTATCGTATTTTTGTAAAAGTAATAATTATTATTACAAAATCCTTTTGCTTTAAAAATAAGCATAATGCAATAAGACAACAAATACAGCAAAAAACAACAATAACAAGTTCTCGTAATTCACAAAGAACATGAGACAACGAAATCTTTCATGCATTTGAACATTCTGCCAAACGTTTTGCTTGATTCCATGAAACATTCATTTCAATTAGATCTTCCCTAATAGTTCTTAACCAAGTTTTCTGTGATCTACCAACCTTTCTTTTACCATTTTTGATTTTCCATTCCAAAACCGTTCTTGCTGGTCTTTCGGGTGGTAATTTTTTTTGTCTAATTGTAATGATGTTATGTAGTAAACGAGAGTCAGTTCTTTTCATGATTTCATCATTTAAAATGTGATCGTTCCAGGCAATCTTTAAAATACTTCCAGAAAAAACACCGGCGATGAAAAACATCCACCATCTAATCGATCTTGTCTGTTCGCTTCCACGTTTCATTCGTAGATATTGCCGTAGGAATTATTATTGATGTGTACTAACGAAGTTTTAAACAATGATATTTAACAGTGCCGGGGTGGTCTAGTGGTACAGCGCTCGATTTCGACCTCGGTGGCCATCGGAGTTTGAATCGCACCACCGGCACTAAAATACGGACTTACGTTCGGCTTCACTAAAATGTCCACTGCTGAAAGATGCGTTTCTCGTATAACATTCAAAGTAATAAACATAAAATAATAAATAGATGAATTATTGTAAAAATTATTCAAACTGCACTTAATAATTATGCTTATATGTATGTTGACTTTCATATTAGATTATTTGCATTGTTTGTAGCTCAGTGGTTTAAGGCGCTGACCTAACACCAGATAGGGCGTGGGTTTAAGTTCATGTACGTGTGTCAAACTTGAAAGGTATGCGCTGCTGATGATTCCAAATGGAAGAATGAAACAACTGTACAGTGCTCCTGGTTGACTTGAAAACCTAGTGGATTTATTAATCGAGTGAATCTGACAATACTAATATAACATTTCTAAAAATATATAATCCCTTAAAAACCCATTGTTATATATATTTTTAAACAAATTTTAAACTAAATATGAGATACTTTGCATAATGTATTATCACTTTTAATTTTCAGTTAGAAATAAAGATCAATTTAGATTTAATGTTGTCTCAATTATTTTTCAATAATTTCCTCAAGGGATATGTTGATTGAATGGATTATATTGACTCATTTGTACATTGCTCAATGTCCCCATTGGGACGAACGGACAAATTCATTTGAATTGTCTGAAATAGTTTGACCTCCTACGCGTCGAAATTAGATACTTGCCTATTGTTACAAAGTTGTTTTCAGTTTTTACATTTATGTCGTCTCAGCGGTATAACGCTCGACTCAGACTTGGTGGAGTTGGTGGGTTTGAATCCTGCCACCGGCCAACGTTCGACTTCGTTACAATGTCCACTGCTGAAAGGCATGCGCTTCTCGTCAAAATATTAAAAGTTGTAAAATAAATTTTGATGTTTTGGCACAGCATTTATTCAATATGCATTCAAATAGAGAATGTTTTCTGTAATAGATTGGTTTCTAGACTGAGATGTCTAGTGTTCAAACTCCAACCAATTTGACCTCTGTTATATATATATATATATATATATATATATATATATATATATATTATGTGCATATTTACTGAACACATCATTCAGTAAATGAACATTTTAACAATGCATTTAGTGAAATTCAAATTCATCTCGACAACTAGTCATGAATTATGTAAAATAGCAGTCTACAATAATATCCGATGTGGTGGTTTGTAAGCATGGGAGGTGCACTTTCAAGTGGCGAATTTAATTCTCAACTCTTTCGAATTGTCACCTATTCCTATTTATGGGATGCTAATGACCCTGATAATTTGACTAATGCTTACAAAAAAAACTTATGAAGTCATCGAAGTCGATCGTTGTATATGCTGTTTAAATGTGGAAAATAATAAAGAGGTGATCACGTCACTAACCAAAATAGAATGAAATGAAATTGACTAATACGATTGCATTCTTTTCCCGTGCCCAATCCCATCCACCCAACTATAGTCCAGATCTAGCCGACTATGCCAAGCCATTTCTTTTGTCGATAACCTACGGCTATGACGTATTTTCGCGCATGAGCAAGTCAACATTGCACGACTTGAAATGGCGTCTAATCGATGCACTAACTGCTTGCCAAATTCCCAAATATCGCATTTTTGGACGCGTGTGCTACTTGTGGCTGGCCAAATACATGAATCAGTGTTTGTGTAGCAATTTGGATGGTGTTGGGACAACAGTTGGACAAGATGTGCACTTGTTGGACAACGAAACTCGACAACGATTGCTTTATCCAGCGCCGCATTTGCTCGATAGCGAAATGACCAGTGGTATGTCATTGTTTTTATTTCAATTCCATTGGTGGTTGTTTCATATGTAGTAGTCATCTCGTTACATTTCTATATTTTAGTACACAGCACCATTGAACAATCGACTCCTAGCGGATGCGCAGGAGATTAACCGACATTACAAGGATGTCGATCCTTGTAACGGTGCCGTTACTGTTCGTAAAGATTGCCAGATTTTTTGTTTTATAGATGTACGTGTATCTTAAGAAATCCTGGGTCTATGTTTGGCACATATTCGCCAAGGTGGACGGCTAATTATACCGCTGTGCATGCTGTTTGTCAATAAAAAGCTAAATAAATAATTGTTTAACGTAAAGGATTGTCAAATTCAGTGATTAAAAAGTTGAATTTATTTAAACCATAACGGACAGAGCAGTTAAGATAGTTTGGGGTGCCAATGATCCTGAGGATTTGAGTAATGCTTGTAGAGTTTTAATTTCCAATGATGGTGATATTCCTCACTGTTCTTTCCCCATATGGTCCATCCTGGACTAGGTACCCATAGGCATCTAGACGATTAACAGCAGGAACCGAATGTACAGTTGTATAACTTGGTTTCTACTCCGGTGGATGGGTTTAAGCATACACCCAGGGTACTTAAAAGGCATTTAAAAGTATATGTATACCATATGTATCCCTTGAGCTAAGGAGGAAACCCTGACAATAATCAGGTGCCTTTGTCAATCCTTGTGAACAGTGGCGCCGTCACGAGGACGCCGTTTATTAGATAATAATCTTTTTTTCTCTTCCTCGTTTGTTACGCTTATCTAACCATCAAAATCGATCGTCTTTATATGCTGTACAAATATAGAAATGTAGTGAAGGAGTAACATCTTGTCACCGACCCCAATGAATAAATGAAAAATTTGATGCTGGCGTGGGTTTGCTTGCTAGCTTGGACACATTTTAATTGATCAACGGGTTTTGTCCAATTTAATGATAAAAACAGTTCAGTTGCACACGGATACTGTAACTAATTTAAAATTTGTTTTTCAAAACAATACCTTTGCATGCATGACTTTATCTCTGACCCCCTCCGCGCATTCAATTATGTAGCTTGTTTGGTGTTTGTGTAAACAACAACTGGCGCTGACCTTAAATAAAAGTGTTTGGCATAGTGTTTGACCGATGTTTACTTGATCTAGTTCTAAATGGTAGAATGGTTTAATCACATTATAACGATCATGTCAAGAACGTGACAATTCAATGATCTTAGACGGGGGGATTGGTTGCATTGATCGAATTAAGACAAATGCTTTTGTTTGGAAAAAGAATTTTAAAAAATCCTATTGGTCAACCTCCGTAAGTTGATGCATTCTTCTATCAAAAGGAGATTGTTTGACCTTGAAAATGTATATAAGGTGGAAAAATCAATATTTGCATAGCATTATACGATTTGTATTGCGTCATCGTGCAAATTTGGTCACACATTGAGAAACTTGTCCATCCCCAACTGCTGAATAATCATACACTCACAAAAGGTTATCTGACTCTTATTGGCTCCTTCTTTGGCAACTTTTCCCCATGAGTTGGTTTTATCATCTACCTTTTGTTTGGCTGATATATTATCGAAAATATTGCATCTATTTGAACTTATCTAATTTGATTGATTCGTTTTGATAGAAAAGTAGAAATTAATTTTAAAGGTGTATGTGTGTTTAATCTCTTTTATAAATATGATATGTCTTAAGAGACGTTTGTTTAATCAAAAATTGTTTAAATATTTAATTTTTCTAGTTTTTGCATAATTTATTGAAAATAATTGTATCATTATTCTTTGTTTGTGTGGGAGGGATTTATTACTTTAACATTTTACAAGGTACGATACTTTAACTAGTTTAGCGAAGCTATAGAGTCATCTAGTCGATTGCACACAAAAATAATTTACAGCATCTACAAGTATGTAGCACGTGTAATATCTTGTAGCATCTTAGATTTCTTTTTTTGTTTTAACATTGTTACCATTTTGCATACTTTACGAGAAACGCATCTTTCAGCAGTGGCGACATTTTAGCGAAGCCGAACGTAGGCCGGTGGTGGGGATCGAACGCCCGATGGCCATCCAAGTTCGAATTGAGTCCCATACCGCTAGACCACCCTGTCGAGTATTTTAAACAATCGATTTTGATGGCTTGACAAAATGTAACAAATGTAGAAGAATGACGAAAGTTCTTGGTCGCCACTTGATCTTTTGTCAGAGATACATATAGTAGACATATTTTGTGGATTAGTGAAGAGCAGTAATAATTTTAATGGCGCTGGTTTTTTACATTGTCACATTTTACTTGTATTGAAACAAGTAGCGACAACAATTGTTTTTTTTTTAATATTTATTTTACTGTAGTGTGTAGGCTTATTATTTGCCAACTTTTGTGAAAGGAAACATTTTTTACTTTGAATTTGAAACAATTCATGTTAATACTTTGAGCTCTATTTTGTCGTGTTTATTCCAATTTATGTTGCATTTTGTTTTTGAACAAATTGTTACATTGTTGTATCAATCAATGTGTGCTGTTTGTTTTTGTGCGTACATGTATTATTTGTATTTTGGATTGGACAGATAAGTCCATTCCAAATACGAATGTACGTTTATTTTACGAGATTTTTATTATTATTTTTATAAACAAATTTAAGCTTTTTCAAAATTTTTAAAATATAAATGTAATGTGCACACTCGAATTGTTTGGATGTTTTTTTTTTAATTATTACTATTATTATTATTATTACTATTATTTATAATATTATTATTATTATTATTACTATTCTTCTTCTTCATATTATTATTATTACCATTGTTATTATTATTACTATTATTATTATTATTGTGATTATTATTATTATTATTATTATTATTATTATTATTATTATTATTATTATTATTACTATTATTATTATTATTGTGATTATTATTATTATTATTGTTGTTGTTACGATTATTATTATTATTATTATGCTTTAGGATATGAAGATAAAGTTTAGCACTAAGGGCCTTTTAGTAGTTTCTATTTTTGAATTTGTTATTGTCTTATTGTTCGAATGTTTTACGATAAACATTTTTAGCCGATCCAGAATTCGCATTTAGTGCCTGAGGTGGGGATTGAATCTAAACTGAGTCGAGTGTCCTACCAACTTGGTCATTTTGGCATTGATGTTATACGGTTCACTGACAAACATTGAGACACGTGCGTAAACAATGTGAAAATATGGACTAACTATGATTGAATCGAGTTCAAAAATGTTAAAAACTGCTTTCTACATACAATATTAGGTCTGTTATATGTATATGTAAACAGATCGGACGTATAATCCACCCGTAGCTACGTGGTTAAGGCATTGGCCTAACACCAGATAGAGGGCATTGGTTCAAGTTCGTGTGTATGAGACGTGAAAGGTATGCGTTATACAGCTGCACAATGCTCTTGTTTGATTGAAACCAAGTAGATTTATTATTCATATAAATTTGACAATTCTAATAGTTCACCATTGAAAACCCATGAATAGATTAAAAGTTATTTAACATTTTGGATGTTGAGTAACTCATGAACAATGAATGAGTGCTTATTTTTTGGTAAAGTTGAAAGTTCAATTTACAAACATAAATAACCCATTAATGAACTTGTGTTATGCACACATTGTCGTAGATCACCAGCTTGTAGTATCTTATCGCTTCCCGTTTAAGTTTGGAAAATCTGACTGTATTACAGTCCTATTACTAATTACACAGTTCATCATTTTATGTAGCATAGATCCCATCAAGATAATCAGTAGGTAGTCCATGGATTAACTGATTTGACTAATAACTAAAAATGATCGAAGAGCATTTGTAATAGTCAATCGCTGATTGGTTAAACATAAAGTATAAGAAACGTCATAGATTGGTTGACAAATTAAGATGAATGTTACAATGACCTAAAAGATGCCAAACTAACTTCCGTTTGGTTATGCTGCTGACAAACGCCCAAACTAAGTAACTGCTCAATCATTTTGAGAGGTGTTGTACATTTTACTTAATTGTTTATAGCAATAAAGCTCTAATAGTTTATATTGGAGAATTAAGGTTAGTATTGCATTGACGCATTCTTACATAGTTTGTTAATTGTTTTAAAATATTAAAATTGCGACTGAATAAAAAATATCAAAAATTGATGGCAGAACTGCCTCTTTATTGGTTCCAAGTTCGCATAGCATTCCGAATTCCTCTGCGAAGAGGTTGTCGGAAGTGAATTGAACTCGGGGGGTGGGAGCGGTGGAAATAAATAAAGATTCTTGGTTAGAAGACCGCTTCTTTGCGACGATGTAAGTGTTGACAGGAAATGACCAGGCGATCTTCTTTGGGTGGAATTGGGGATGACGCTGGTTGACGGATCCACAAACCTAACGGGCTATATATGGTAAATTGATACTTTAAGATACATTTTAATCATCTTGGGTTTATGCTTTCACCCATTCACTAAACGGGAGTCCAGTGAAAGTTCATCCGCTTTAAATATGAGTATATCAAGGTGCCAATAGATTTGTGTAAAATTAAATTTTTTTATAATATAAATGATGTTCTGTATAAATAATACGTTATTTTATAAGTTACATAGCATTTGAAAAAACAAAACAAAATCAATAACAGTTAAATCCGGACTGTAGAGGATCAAATGTATGAAGGTCTTTTTTTATTTAGCAAAGTTTTTGCAATCTAAATGAGGTCAAACATCTAATAAATTGTAACATACTGAAAAACATATTACCAATTTGGAAATATACACCGGAACACTATTTCAAATACGTTTTCAATGTTTTAAGACATCTTGCTAAAATTATAACTACAATAATTTTAAAAACATTTTCTTTTATTATTATTATTATTATTTATGGTTATTGGCTTGGATACTTCAGTAGAAGTAGCTTTCAGCACACACAAAAATATGTACAATTATTGTACAATTACTGTTTAAGATGCTGTTAACATGGATCCTTTTTTGTGTAACTCTAAACACTTTTTAGCACAGTAACCGTTCATGTAGACGGGCTACATAAGCAACTTATTTTGCAAAAAATTGTGATTTCTAGCAAAATTCATATCTGAACTGCTAAATCCAAAATTTTTAAATACAATACAATTTAAAAATTAATCTTTTTTACAATTATAGAGGATAACTTACGTATTTTTTACAAAACTCCTATAACCTCAATCTTTGTTTACAGTTAAATGGGACAGCATGTATTGTAGCAAACATTAAAACCAAATTTAGCAATCCTATGCATCAAACATTAATTTTCCAATTTTTTGTTTCCTACATTTAAATGTATTATCTATGATTTATTTTGTTTTTAAAATGAAATAATTACACTTTTTAACAATGGATTTTTAAGGGATTATATGTTTTTAGAAATGTTATATTAGTATTGTCAGATTCACTTATATAATAAATTTACTAGGTTTTCAAGTTAACCAGGAGCACTGTACAACTCAGTGGTCTAAGGCGCTGGCCTGACACCAGATAGGGCGTGGGTTCAAATTGTACTTTTTGTTTGGTGATCTATGGAGATGATAACATTTTCGTTTATAATAGACACGCTTTTCGCACTATTCTATATAAGAAATTTGACTTTTATGTATTAGATAGAGGTCAAATAACAACGTTGACGTTTTTTCTAAAAATGTAACGCTTGTTTAAATTGTTAAATATGAAAAAAATAGAAATTTAAATGCACTTTTATGGGTCACCCATTATGCAATGTAATACACAGAAATAATGTGCAAAAGTGGAATTTAATAATCAATATGGATAAATCGGAAAAAAAATGTTTTAACACATTTTGTACATTTATTGTGGTTGATGGCATAGTCACCTCTTCATTATTTCTATATTTATGTGTCATAATGAAAGATTGATTTCGATGGCTTGATAAGCGTAGCACAAACGTAGAAAAATAACGAAGTTTTTTGACTGGTAGACGGCAAAAATTGGCGAAGCAGCCTGATTCTTTGTTAGAATTATACGGCCGTGCTCTGAATCTTTGTTGTTATTAGTCTAGATGTCGGTGAGCGCCTAATCCAGCATGTACTACGCGGAGGAGGAACAGTGACGAAATTTATATTTTATAAGCATTGCTTAAATCATCATGATTGTTAGCATCCATGTTGTCCATTGTATCATTGAGGGGAAAATATTTATCGTTTTCATCCAACAGCTCATCGAAACATATTGTCTTGTTATTTTCGTGTTGTTACCTCCCCCCCTCCACCGCTATTTATCTAGCACCATCGTTGACAACCTTTATGACGGGAACAAGAAGATTTCGCACCCAACCGCATTCAGTCATCGATTGGATCGATTCCAAGGGATTGGTTTTATTTCAACGAAAGTCGGGTGTGTCGACAAACACAACCAACGCTAGTGTTGACGACAATACGGCCAACATCATCTCGTCCTCAACATCAACCGACCGACATCATCGTTCGCATCAAAGTACCGAAGATGTCGATGAATTGGATACGTCGGACGCGGTTTTCGGCGGTTTGGTCTTGCATTTGGTCGATGTCAATTTGAGCCAATCGACTCACGTCGAAGGTTCCAGTCGAAGATCGTACGTTTTGATGTATTATTGTGTATGTTGTGTCATATGTTAACAACAACAACAAATGTTGATGGCGCGGTTTTATTCGTTCCAAGTTCTCATAACATGCCCTTCCACTGTTTACTTTTTTTAACGGTTTTCGGAGGCGTATAGAGGGATATGTCAGTTCAATAACTTTGCCATTGTTTCCAGGATAAGATTCCGGCCAAAATAGTGTGAAGATCGTCACGGAAAGCATCGTTTCAAGTACGTTTTATGACCACTTTTCCTCTTCCTCCAGTCAGCTGTTTTGGACAAAGCAGGATTGGGATACGTAAGCTTGTATCAGGATTTCTACGAAGAGCGTGTCCAAACCAGTGCCACTTTTGTTGCTGCGATAGAAGATGGTGAAATTGGAGGTCATGTCGAATTTGGCAGATACTGATCTTTCTCGTCCAATCCCTTAATACGGAGGATGGTAAAGTGGGTGTTATGTCAATTGTATCTGAGACATCTTGTTTGAAATTTGTTGAGCTTCATGCTCTCTGACTCTGTATACGGTAGCACTGTGCGAACCAATGACGAGAAAATTTTTATCTTTGTGTTTGGATTGGTGTTTTTGTCAACAAACTGGATTCACAAATTTTTCAAACGTAACAGCAGTTAAAAACAAACTTGGCGATTTACTCTATTAGATGAATTACCGTCAGAAGTAATTGAAGAGCCCAAATATGTAAATTGCTATACATTGGGAAGTACAACATCATTTAATACGACTCTCGCATCATGAGCTTGTGAAGACATTATAACTGACGTTTTTGGATTAATCTTTTGACTATTTTTACCGGAAACGTTTACAAGGAAATCCAATGCATGCTGCAGCTGAGCTTTATTTTCAACTAGAAAAACAGCATTGTCAGCGTATTCCAGGTTGGTGATGGGCTTTGTACCAACGTAATACACACCTTCCATTTGTACAGAAACCTTGACAAATATAGCATGGATTGCATAGTTGAACAAAAGCGGATTACAACCCTCACAACAATTACTGCAAAAAAGTGATTATTAAACTAAAACCTCTCTAGCAACTACATAGGCATTCAAGAGAAAGGTCACTTCAATTATAAAATATACAATACTATATAATAATTGAAAAAAAAACTATAATTATATATACATATATATTGTAAGTAAAAAAAATTATATAAAATATCAACGGGTGCAAAATCGGAAATGGAGTAAAATGATTAACATGATTTATAACGTCAACTATTAATAAAAATACAGATTACACGCAATTTGTTCAGTTACCAAATGATGAAGGACATTACAAAGTTCAAAAAATTTAATAATCTATGTGATCGCCTTTCTTTTGACCAACCTGATCCAGGCGTTTTGGAAAGCTGTCGATGAGAGTGTTGATATATTTTTGTTTCATCTCATATTGAACAACAAACCGAATGCGTTTACATAAATTCTCAATTTCGGTATGCTTATTGATGCTGCGCTTTAGCATACTGAAAAAATTTTCAATAACATTGATATCCGGGCTGTTAGGTGGCAATTGAGTGAAAGATAGCTTTTTTGATTTTAGCCCCTCTACTGTCTAAATGTAAATATAAAGCAAATATAGTGAACTTAGATGAATATGACGTTACCTTCTTGGACGTATGACATGGAGCATTGTCCTGAAAAACACTAGTAACCCCCGTGTAAGTGTGCTGCATTTTATAATGAAAAACATCTTTCATAACTGAAATAAATTTTTCACTATTTAAGGTACCAGATATAATTCTCTATTTGATAGGTTGATTATACTTAATACCAAACCAACACATTACTTGTCGAGGGTGGGCTTTCTTTCTAACAACCGGGAGTGAATATTTTTGAAAAGTCGTCCCACACAACACTTTGTTTTTAAAGCCAAATGGTTTATCCCGAATCATTGTTTCATCAGCAAAGTATACGGAACGCCAATAACATAAGTGTCGTTCACTCCATAGTCTACAAAAGACTAATCTGTCATCCTTTTGTTTTTTGTAATAAATGGCTTAATCTTCGGTGATTGTAGAACTAAACCGGATTCAATTGCTCTGTTTCTTATAGTGGAATAAGTAAAATTGTTTAAACTATTTCTTTTAGTTTTTGAAATAGGTTTATTATAATCTTTTTTTAACTCTATAATAATTTTTTGGTCATCCGTACTTGTTGTTACACATTTTCTTCCAACATTATCATAATTTCGTGGTTTTTGACCGTTGATAATCCGATAAATTGTTGAAAGGTTAACTCTATATAAATCTGCCGATTTTTTCGGTGAAAATCCTTCATTTTTTAATTCTTTAATAACACGGTATTAATTTTCGGTGAGATGAAAACATTTTTTATCACTATTCTCCATTTCAAAAACAATGCAATCAGAAAGCAGAATTAGCGGGTGAGCGGAATCTCAAGGTTAAACGTAAATAATAAATTATTAGATTTATTTTAAAATTAAGAAAAATTTTTTTATTATTTTTATTTATATAGATTAGAATAATTAAATGTTTATTTTGATAATTATTATGACATCACAATCAGAGCAGATTTGAATGTACGTTAACATCAATTTTAAGAATTAGTTATTGTTCATTTTTAATGAAATTAAGCACACAAAATAACAATGGACTAATTATTATAAAAATTGTGTAATTTTAACTTATTATCCACGTAAATATAGAAATAGCTTTTAAAATATGCTATTTTGGTCGACTCAGCATTCTTAAATAAATATTTCTAAGTATATATAAAGGATCTATTAAGCACTAGACATTATTTTTAATTCCCGATATTTGTTTTTACGAAAAACAATTGGACATAACAAATTAATTTAGATTTAATACCTTTGTAATTTTTGCGTTAATTTTTGAAATGGGTGTAATTGTCTTGTTGTTCTGTTAATGTTTTTCTAGTTTTTGTTATTTTATTATCCGTTTTATTTGGGATACTAATGATCTTGAGGATTTGACTAATGCTTGTCAATTCTTAAATATTTAGCAATGATGATAATCCTTTTTGTTTCCATTATCATCATCGGGGATAAACATCTTCCACCGGTTATTATCACCCAGGGTAGTCCAAAAAACCAAAACGTCTACAAAAACGTCAACTTTTGTAGTGTGTACTTAAAGAACGACACTTGAGGTGTGCTGACATTAAATGTTAATTACATATCGTGTTAAACTCCTCTAATGATCTCTGTTGGTTGCATAGGGTAAACAAACGGACGCCTATTTAAATAATTCATTTGGATAAGGAGGCTTAGCATAAATCAAAGGACTGAGTTCGCATGCTACAATGTCCGTCTAAATTTTCCCTTAGCCGCCTGGCCTTCTTTTCCATCCAGGTAATGGATGGGCTTCCATAGCTATTCTGGCTGGATGAGTGGGCGATCTACGTAAAACATGGCCAATCCATTTTAATCGTCTTTCTTTTATTGTGTCAGAGATACATGGACAATAAATGTTAAGAGACTTACAAATATCTGGGAATGGTCAAATATTTTACTAGTTATTAAATGAGTGCGTTCAATAGAGAACAACGAGCGAAACCATATGGATCGTAAACAGCTTTGCTCAAAATGAACAAGCTTTTGTGTATCCACTTGGATGAGAGTCCAAGTTTTTTGTTTCCAGATATTCATATACATAGATTAGAGATCGAGTACACAAAATACCTAGACTTCCGCTTTGGTGGATGGGTTTAAGCGCACACAAATGCTATTTTAAAGTATACATATATCATATGTAGCTGTTGGCTTAAGGGAATTGAGTTTGGCAAAATTGTTTGACAGAATTGTCAATTTTTGCTAAAAGCAGCACCATTTATTATTTTTCATTTTGATTGGTGATCTGGCATTACCTTTTCATTATTTTCCATATTTATACGGCATAGCAAACGATCGACTTCGATGTCTTGATAAGCGTAACAACAACGTAGAAGAATAGCGAAATTTCTTGGCTAGTAGATGGCATCATTGTTTCATCGCCAGTTTGTAAAGATTGACGAGGTCGCCTGATTTGTTGTCAGGGCTATTTTTTCAATTGAAACGAATTAAAATGACTTCCAATATGACTATATACAATGTGGTTGTTGGTCTAATTTTTAAATATAATTACTAGTTACCACTACTTAACTCAATCATGATCATTTATGTTGTATTAATATAAACACGTGTACACTTGTTTACATATTTTATTTAGAAAGAAGTACTATTTTAACTTATTAAAATCAAGCTTTTTGATATTCTGTGCGAACACAGAAATAGTGGCAAGTAGACTTCGTTACCAATTGCAATGAATTAAAATGTATTAATATAAACAAGTGTAGACTTGTTTACATGTATTCTACTTAGAAAAAAGTAATATTTGAACGTATTGTTTTGCTTGACAGTAATATCATGTTTGTTTTCAAATCAATCTGTTTATTCATTCAATTACTATTCTGTTGTTGATAACGTGGTCATGTTTTAATTATCTCTATACAAAATATACTAATTAAATTATTAACTCTAATGTAAGCACAACAAACGTAAAAGAATAACGCCATTCTTGGGACGGCACCATTGTTTGCAAAGGTTGACGAAGTTGCCTTATTTTTTCCAGAGTCATATCCAAGACCTACATGTCGTATACATGTGTATACCCTAAGGTACCTTTTAAGTATTTTAGGTGTATGCTTGCATCCACCCATGGCAGTGGAAGTCCAGTTATACCACTGTGCATTCAGTCGTTGCTGTTATTCGTCTAAGTTTCTTGCGCTCCAATTTTGTCTAGTAAATTAAAAAAAGCGTTTTTATTTTTAACAAAACATCTTATTGCTTTATTTTTTTACAAAAATATCTATTTTTTACTTATTTAAAAAAATGAAGTTAGAAAATACCTCATTTTTAGTTATTTTATGTCGCTAAAAGGAATGTTAAATAGCATATTTAACAAGGTACCATTAAACATAATAATTTTTTTTATTGGAAATTTATTGATTATTTTTCACTTAATATTTGTAAAGGAATGGAATAGTCACAACGTATTTAACAAATATAATTTTGACTATTGAACAATATTCAAAAAAAAATTAATGTGAACACAAATAAACATTATATTAATTAAAAAGTACATGTAAATTACACTTAATATTTACATTTCTATAAATGATGACTTTAAAATATGACATCTTTACTATTTGTAATGAAATATAATCCAATATGAAACACTTGATACTATTTATTATTATTTCTTATTCTTAAAATTTAATCTGATAAACATGGGGAAATAATGATTAGTTTAAATATGTCATATATATATATATATATATATATATATATATATATATATATATATATATATAATCTCAATTGCGATAAAGAAAGGTTTTTGACAATTATACATTCAATGTACTTTGAATATTTGTCTCATTAAATTCACAAATAATGACGATTTGCATTTAAAATTAACAATTTTTACTTTTTGCCAAAATTTAGATTTGTTTAAAAATTGGAAACGTGTGTTGTGTAATTTTACGAAAAATGCTAAACTAAAGTTTATCATCTATTGTAACTGTCTGTACATTTGATAATGGACTAGGCTTTGTTAATTGTATACTTAGGACAACAGCCACCTCTTCATTAGTTCCAAGTTGGCATAATAAAACATTCCGAATTCCTACGTGAAGAGATTGTCGAATGCAAATTGAACTTGTGCAGAGATAAATGAAGATTCTTGATTAAAAGACCGCTTTCTTGCAACGACGCCAGTGTTTATAGGAATTGACGAGGCTATTTTCTTCAGGGAGGATTGGGGATTGATGCCGGCTAACGATTACATATAGTAAATTGATACTTTGAGATACATTTTAGGCATGTTGAGTATATGTTAGCACCCATTTACCGAGCGGTTGTTCAGTGAAAGTCCAGTTATACCGCTGTGCACTCGGTTTCCACTGTTATTCGTCTAGATGCCAATGGGCACCCAATCTATGATGCACCACATGGAGGAGGAACAGTAAGGAGTATCATTATCAGTAAAATTTGAGACTTTATAGGCATTAGTCAAATGCTCAGGATTATTAGCTTCCCTAAACGTAGGACCACTTGCTTGTACGAGAGTAGCACATACAGTTAAGGAAGATTTTGTTACAAATATGAATTAATTAAAGTGTAACATTGCCGTCGGTCTCAAATCCCCGTTGAGGAAGGGTTAAAGTTGGCGCAACCTGTCATTTTAAGAAATATTGTTAAAGAAATGTAACAAAGAACTGGAAGCATGATTTGAATGTCAGATTTTAGTAAAATGTTTATAAGACCTCAATGCAGGATGTTCAATGTCAAAAATATTCCTACAAGTCTCTGAAAGGGAATTATTTGAGATGCTATGCAAACCTGGAATTGAAAATGAAGTTTGTTATTTTTGGTTATTTATCTCAAAGAATGAAATTGGATGAAATGAACTTTTTAAAAAATAGTTGACGAAATTTCTTGGTGACGTTTTAGTACAGTAAAAAAAAGCTTTAACTCCACCTAATTTGGACCAGAAATGATTCAATCTAGCCAGTCCCAAGCCTGGATAAAGGAGGAGGGTTCGAGCGCGCAAGGCTAGCAACCTGGTCTCTGTAAAAATTTATACTGCTACGGAAACAATACAAGAGGACGCCATTACGGCAAACAACGGCAAAGAAGTGATTGCACGTATCTGGATGACAGAGTTGAGTGAAAGTCGAAAGGTAGCTCAATCTTCGATTTGCAGAATCTTCAATGCCAACGAGATTTTGTTGTTCTTGCTGTTTTTGCTGTAATTGTTATCTTATTGCTCCAAGCTTAGTTTTAAAGCAAAAGGGTTTTGTATAATAATATAATTTAAAAAAAGCTTCACTTTTAAAATACTGCTTAGATAAATAACTTTATGTAACAATAGCTCTTTCATACTATTTATTAAAATGTGTTTGGAATAAAGATCAAACAAACCGTACAATTAAATATCGCGTGTTTTTTATCAACCATTGTTAACAAGGAACAAATAATAAATTTACTATTTTATATAGCAAAACTGTAATAAAGCATTATTTCGATATTACAGTTGGTTTTTGGAAATATTTAATGTATCTATGCTTAATACAAATTAAAATTAATATGCATCAGTGTTCAGTTTTTGTCTGATACAGATTGGCCGTACTAAATGGCCATTTGACCGCTAATATCAGTTTAATTTTACACCATTTGTTCCATTTGTCGTTAACTCCTGCTAGCGAATTAAGCATCTTTGGATGTAAAGAACTGACAAACTTTAATTGCATTGGTCGGTTGTTTTACCATATTCTGACCAATCAGTTTACATTTAATGGCCAAATATTAACCAATCATTTTAATCCTTATGTTTATCAATGACACGATGATTCAACTGGCGGTCGATATGTAAAACCATTTTTTACAAATATTAATTTTTGTCATTGCTAGTTCAAAAGATACCGAGGGTGATTTGAAAACTATCATGGGAATATGGTCGAGTCCAGAACAATTTAAATCCATTTTGGTTCATCCTCGCATGCTCACCGATCATATGCCAGACAAATTGCTCAATGCAGTTGGCAAA
The DNA here is from genome assembly GCA_025895645.1 of Cardicola forsteri. Taxonomy (NCBI): domain Eukaryota; kingdom Metazoa; phylum Platyhelminthes; class Trematoda; order Strigeidida; family Aporocotylidae; genus Cardicola; species Cardicola forsteri. The sequence continues at coordinate 386,576 of JAKXYG010000473.1, forward strand.
CTTTTTGAACACGAATTGAGTAGATCAACCGACGACAGAACAACAGAGTCGCTTGGACGCATTCGTCGATTAGCCTCGTGATTATTTTCTTCGTTTGACTAAATTCTCACGTCTGTGTTTGCAAACATTTTGGTGAGGAATTGCGTTACAATATAATTGATCTCTAATTAGTTGTAAAATTGAGAAAATGATGATTTTTTGTATTTAGAAAAAGGTTTGTGATTTTTAATTCTATTTTTAGTTTTCAAAACGTTGTGTTTTTATATTTTAATTTTGTTTTTTACTAAGAATGTGTAATGAAAATTTAAATCCTTTTTTTTAATTTAAGCAATGACCTAATTAATGTTAATTTTACTTTTTGATTATTTCACTCCTCCACCCCACAATTGACATTCTCAATGAAAATGGTTTATGTAATTTATTTTTTCGTTTTGATTGTTCTGGAAGTGACACATTATAAATCAGTATTGTATTATTATGGGATCAATGAATCGAAGATTTTTTTGTTTTATTCTATTGAATTGTATTATTTATTTTTTTAAATAATAATTTTTATACCAGTTTTCAATAAAAAAAATAAAAAAAGTAGTAATACAAATAATGGGAACAAAATAAAATAGAATGTCATATGATAATGAATAAAAATAATATCAAAACGGTAAACATGTGATTTTAAAAAATTCAAAATTACTATACTTTGAATGAGTTATTGTAAGGTACAGTTACATTATGCTGTTTTTCCAGAAGCTTTAGATTTGTTTAAAGCTGTATGTAATAGGTGAGTGTTATTACTTTCAATCCTTGATGCTAATTATATACAGGATTTAAAATGTTTATGAACAATATCATTCAATATGATAGAATATTTCATTTCTGCAGATTTTGATACCAATAATATGCATCTTTTTAAACAACATAATCTTGTTTTAATAAATCAGGAAGAATTACAGTTGAGCAATATAATATTAAAGGATAAAAACAAGATGTAATGAACGATTCAGTAATATAGTTATTAACGTTTAGTTTTCTTAATCATCTTATGTAGTAGCATAAGGATTTGGTTTATGTAAATATATGCTCTACATGATCACACCACGTAAGTTTACTATTTATGTTTACCCCAAGATACTTAATTTTGTTACAGGTGCATATGTTTGTCTGAATTAATTTAAATATTTTGTTTAATTCCATTGTTTCTTTTGGACGCCTCGTAAATTTAACCAGCTTGCATTTCGATGGATTTAAATTGAGATCAAAGTTAGTAGACCACTGTTCGATTTTATTAATAGAATTTTAAAATTCTTTTGGATCATTATTTGAAGATTATATATATATATATATATATATATATATATATATATAATATATATATATATATATATATATATATATATATATATATATATATATATATATATATATATTATGTAGCATCATTAACCGGTATTTATAAAACTGCTTTTTAAAGGTGTTGATATCATGTATCTCATATTTATTGTAGCCCACAACAAATAAAACGTATATTAATTGCTGCAAATCTTCAATAACATTCTTCCCAATATCAGAATTAAATGCTCCCACTTTGAAGAAAACAATACACTTAAGTTTTTACATGTATCACTGGTACAAATAAGTGACAGATCTATTAAACGCAAAGTTTACTACAAGCCTACCTGAACCGGTCAAGATTATGATAAAAGTTTCCAACCGATGTAACAAAAACGTGCACTGGTTAAAACATTATTCAATCATGCACAAAGAATATGTTTAAGTGACACCATTGATAAAGAATTAGAAACTAGAAGGCAAACTCTAATCAATAATAGATATTCTGATGAATTTATCAAAATTACTTTTCAATGTCACTCAAAACTACTGACAAAATCGTAAGTAACAATAAGCCGGTTTTTATAAAACTACCTTTTAAAGGGGATGATGTCATAAATCTCCTAAAAATAAGACTTAAAATTGTGATTAAAATGACATATTCATTGACCTAATTGAGAATGTTATGTACCACAATAGGTCTTCCTCTGCCCAACATAAAAACAGCTAAAGCAATGTTCTCCACATCCCATTGTATTTATCACTTCACTCGCAGTTGCGGTGACAATACCATGCCTCTTAACGCATGTCATATTGAACATGACTTTTGAATATACGTTGATTTTGAATTTTTTTTAGCTTATGTAATTTAATCTTACTTTACTTATTTATTTATTTTTGGACTGATGTTACATACTGCTAATTGTATTGTATTTTTATAATTGTACATATCTTTTGTGTGCTGAAAACTACTTCTACTGAAGTATCTAAGCCAATAACCATAAATAAATAAAATATATTGGTCCGACAACTCGTCGCTTAGCTGAGCAGGTCAAAGAACATATTTCTAATTGGATCGATAAAGAGTCCAACTCAAATGAACGTTTGTACACTTTGTCAATATTACGTCATTTAGTTCAAACAAAACACCGAGTTAATTTTAATGATTGCTTTAAAGTACTGATAACTGCTCAAACTGCTAATGTGTGAAAAACACTTGAATCTGTGTACATTGATACATTAAAACCCATTTTGTGTGCACAAAAACAATTTGTAACTTCATTAAACTTAGTTTGTTATATTGGAATTGTTAAATTCACTTGAATAATAAATCCACTAGGTTTTTTGTAAGTCAACCAAGAGCACTGTACAACTGTTTTATCCTTAATTGCGATCATCAGCAGTGCATACCTTTCAAGTTTCACAGACACATGAACTTGAACCCACGTCCTATCTGGTGTCAGGCCTTTGCCTTAAATCACTGAGATACGGGTAAATAATCTTGAACCTGTAAATTTATTATTTGTAGTAAATCTGATCAATTCTAATTACCCAGTGTCTTTAAATGCTGCCACATTACTACAGGTTTAGCAAGTAAAAGAACCCTTTTACTGGCCTAACACCAGATAGGGCGTGGGTTCAAATTTATGTGAGTGTAAAACTTAAAGGTATGGGCTGCTGATGATTCCAAATAAGGACATGAAACAGCTGTACAGTGCTCCTGGTTGACTATGATCTAAGTGGATTTATTATTCAAGTAAATCTGACAATTCTAATACTATCCTCAAACAACTCTATAATAAATATTTTATATTTTCAATAATTGTATACAATCAACGCTTTTATTTAATTACCTAGACCATTGTTTTTTTATAATATAAAACAATGTAGACGGAATAGTTATGTAATACGTAAAATGTAGGTCGTAGAGTGTTCGACTCGAACCTTGGTGGGTATCGGGGCTCGATCCCCACTACCGATACTAAAACTCGGGCCCACGTTCGGCTTCGCTGAAATATCCACTACTGAAAGACATGTTTCCTGTCAAAACAATTAAACTAGTAAAAAGAATATTTTTTTAAACGTACCCCTCAATTATCTGATTATTTGCTAGCAGACTTAAAAATACAAGGTTTGGACTTAAGATAATGTAACACACCTTTTACAATATAGTAAAATTTGCAACGGTGCTGCTCAAATGAAGTGCACTTTGGTTAAACATTTATTAAACTGACTTGGATACGAATCGGTAATGAAAATATGCGCTCTTTAGTTATAAATCATATACTTCACAAAATCATATACTTCACAAATATATAATGTACAGCCAATAGTATATATATATATATATATATATATATATATATAGTTTTGCAATCTCATTAGTTTTATAAACACATTGAAAATATTATCTAAATATACAACATTTTAAAAATAATCGTTTAGAATATAATTTTTTAAAGCATATTATACAACTTTGAAAAAAAAAACAAATCAAAATTACAAAAAAAATTAATTTTATAGATTTATGCTTGGATTAGAAATGAGTTTTTAAATCAAATGTCAAGAATTGTAGCCAAAGTTTGCTTGTAAATATCTTGTGTAAAATTATAAAATGTAAATTTTCAAATGATACAAATGACGTAAACTGTGAGATGAATTCATTTCGTATATTCTTGCCAGTCATAAGCATATAAAATTTTAGTATATATATATATATATATATGTACTGATATATTATGGGATTAAGTTCGGACAACTGTCAAAATGGAGTCAAACAAGTAGCCCCTTAAACAGCTCCAAACTTATAACCATTTTCAAAGAATTTCTTAGGACTGAACTACGACATTTAATAGTTGATCAAGGTAATGTTTCGGTGCATACGTCGATAAAGGTAACGTACCTTTTATCATAATTTAGAATTTAACGCATTTTTTTGTTTAGATTAGAGATTCTTTAAATAGCAAAAACCTGATCTTCATTCAATTGCCTCTATACAGCCCGGACCGCAATGCAATTGAAAATTTTTTTAGTTATCTTAAACGAGGGGTGAATTGGATGGAAAAGCAAAGTACACTTAAAGAAGAAATTAACTGCGTTGAATTCCACAAGATATTGATACTTTGATCGATTCTTATCCAAAGCATTTAAAAAAAGTTATAAAAAACCATTATTATCCTTTGAACTACTAAATTTTGTAAAATTGATGATATCCATTTTGTATATATGTATATATTTTATAATGTAATTAATTTTTAAGAAAATAATGTAGTATTTTCATCATGTCAAAATGTGTAAAATTTGGGTTTTTTGTCTAAGCGATAATTTGGTAATGCTTTTTGTAAAAAAAATTTTTTATCGTTTTAATTTTTAGTATTTGCTAAAATGATGTTTAAGGGTTATTTTAGCCAAAGGGTGATTTGCCAAATATGCTTAAGTGATATGAAGAAAGTCAATCAATTTTTGGCAGGGCCTATTTTAGCCCCTGTATACAAAAAGGGACTATAGTTAACATTTACTAGCATACACAAACATAGGTGTTAATAACTTCTGAAGCTTCGAATATGTTGAAAATTCTCGAATCTGTTTATATCCACACATTGAAATCTGCTTTGTGCGCAAAAAAAAACAGTTCGTCACTACATCGAACTCAGTTTGGTTGTAATATTCTTGTATGCTTGTACTAGGTGATCTAGCGGTACAGCGCTTGATTTGGACCTTCGTGGGTATGGGTTCGAATCCCACCATCGGCACTAAAATGCGGGCCCATGTTTGGTTTTGTTAAAATGTTTACTGCTGAAAGATGTTTCTCGTAAAACATTTGAAGTAATAAGCATAAAATTAAAAAAATAATTCTAATGTTTTTTATTTTTTTAATATTAAAATTGGAATCAGATTAAACATTAATTAACAATATTCAGGTTTCGGGTTTATACACGAGTTAAATAGGAGGAAAACTCCTTTCAATACTCTGTTCAGGGTATCAGGTATCATATTAAAATTAATAAGTAGTTAACAAAAAAAGGAAATAAAATATTAGGTAAAATTAAGAAGGTAATATTTATCGTACGCCAATTTGAACGCCTGGAGGAATGGAGCTAACACAACATGTGGGGACAGACTGTTCCATGCAAAGGTAGCCCTATAGGAAAAATGATAAAGATCTAGTCGGGAATGAACTTGGGGCTTAGAGAGTTTGAGTGGGTGTCCTTTACGGGGATCGTGGGAGAGGGCGAATAAATGCTTAAACTGGGTAGAATTGATAAGTTTGAAAACTAAAATGAGGTCGCCTCGGAGTCTCCTATCTTTCAGTGGGAAGAGACGGATAGCTTCCAGACGCTTTGGGTTGGGAAGGGTCGTGAAGGTACGCGTCAATTTAGTGAAGCTTCTTTGCACTTTATTGAATTCAACTATGTCTGTCCTTAGGATAGGGGACGTTACTTGAATACAGTATTTGATGTGCGGCCTAATGTAGATTTGATACAGGAGTCGGGTGTAGCTGACAAGAATGTTTCCTAAATTACACCTGAAAAACTTTGTTAGACGATAGCAGGTTAAAATTGCTCTATTATGATGTGACGAGAAGTTAAGGGGGGCTGAAAGTCACACTAAGATCTTTAACCGTGTCAATCGTGGTGATAGTCTGAGTACTAGGGACTATGTACCGGTTACCTAAAGGTTTACCAAATGAGAAGTAATTGCATTTATAAATATTCACAGGGAGTGCATTATCAAGGGACCACTTATAAATGTTATTAACATCCTGTTGCAATTGTTCGGGATTAGACCCCCACATTTTGACATTATCAGCATAAAGCAGGATGTCAGATTGAACAAATGTAGGCAAGTCATTAATATAGATAATAAAAAGGAGAGGCCCTAAAACTGATTCCCGAGGGACCCCTATGGTAATCTGAGAGGGAGAGGAAACTGCGCTTCCTAATTTGACACTAAACTTACGATTAGTGAGAAAGTCGCGTATCTATTCTAGGAGAGGAGGACTTATCCCCAAAGTTTCTAGTTTACTTAGCAATACTGAATGCAGAAATTTGTCAAAAGCTTTGCAAAAATTGAAATAGATCACATTAACTGATGGTGAACAATTCAGTATGCAAGTAATGCTTTTAGTAAACGCCAGTAGGTTGAAAAAACAGGATCTCTCAGGCATGAACCCGTGTTGAGCCGGATTAATCAGGTTGATCATAGTGATAAAATTAATCAGATGGGATTTAATGGGTTTTTTTAGGATTTTGCTAAATCCTGACAAAATACTAATCGGCCTAAAACTATGCGCCTTAAACTTGGAGCCTGTCTTATAAATAGACCGGATGAAGGCGAGTTTTCAAATAGCAGATAAATTACCACACTGAATAGAGCGATTAAAAATATAAGTGAGGTAGGGGCTAGTTTAGAGGCACATTCTTTAAGAACTCTCGAGTAAAGTTTATTGGCACCTCGGGATGTTGATTTAAGTTGAAATAGATACTTAGAGACTAGAGAGGATGTAATAGTGGGACAAACTGAGTCAAGGGCAGGTTCAGGAAGGGGACTGATTGAATAATCGGGGTTGAAAACAAACTTAAAGTAACGATAAAAAGGAACCAGTATCACTTTTAAACTTAGGGAGAAAGAGATTATAACGCCACTTATTTTTGATAAATTTGAAATCAAATCTAGCATTGCTCAAGAGTGAATAGAGTCTTAGGATTTTGGGCCGTCTGAGAGAAGCTACAGATTTGCTACGGAGATCTAGGTAGCGATAGAGGAATGTGGGGAGACCTGTCAATTTCCACTTATAAAAAGCAATATTGCACGACTTGATGATTCGAATAATAAAACGTGGAATTTTGGGCTTAGAACAGGTTGGGGTATGAAAGGGAATAAAACGCTCTATACCTATTTGAATGGAATGAGAGAAGTGGTCATATAGACTATCTATGTTATTTATGGAGAGGTCCCAGTTAACATTCCTCAAGTAGTTACTGAGACCTACAAAGTCGTCACAACGGAAATTAGGAGTAGACAAGGACCGATTCTTGAGGTCTACTGTAGATGAGGGGAAGTGAACTGTAAGTGTAAGTAGAACGTGATCACACTTCCCTAGAGAAGGTAGATGGTTTATGCCATCAACTAACGAGGCTTTGTTGGTGAAAACTAGATCAAGGCAAGAAGAGAAGTTACCAATCCTAAACCTAGTGGGGGAGTGAACATGTTGGGTGAGTTCATGTTTAATACTAAATTGAAGAAGAGTGGAGTCAAGACTTAAGAAAGCAGCTAAGCGAATTCCAATTAATAGAAAGAGCGTTGAAGTCCCCCATTAGAATATGATAGTTGTGCTTGGACGCTAAATTAGAGTAAAGTTCCTGAAATAAAAAGCGGTTGGAGGCTTCAGGAAGAGACGGGGGATAGTAAAGGATTGAGAAGAGAGCACTCTTTCCTGAGAAGAGAGTGATAGCAACAGAGAGGTCATACCCTTGATTAGAAGATTTTAAAGAAGGTTGGGGAAAGAAACTGATGTCCTCCTTGATGTAAAAGCGATGGTGGAAAGAGATGCGACTCCGGGGCAGAAAGGAAAAATCCTGTATGTTTAAGATACGAGTTGAGGTGTCCTTGAGTTTGAGAGACGTAAGCTTAACTATTGGGATGACCGAAAGCTTAGGGCAGATATTGTGGGCTAATGCACGAAATTTATCTATTCTGTTAGACGTAGAATGGACCTTATGTAGATGGATCCCAGGAAAATTTTTACGAATGGTGGACCAGATACTTAAGAGATCAGTTACAACACTGGGGGCACTACTGACAATGATCAGGGGGAAGGCGTGAAGACGCTTGCACGTTATACGGGAAATCTTAACGTCAGGGATCGGTGAGAGACAAGATTTGATAATCTCTGAGACAATATCCTTGTAATTAGTTGCCGTCTCAGGAATCCCTCTGATTATTAAATCATGATCTCTACGTCTGTCAGCGGTGAATTGTTTAGCAACAGAAAGAATTTCGTTCTGCGAGAGTCGAAGGACGGCTTTAGTTATCAAAGATTGGGAATCCTTGACTAGCAGAAAAGACTCGCTATAGAGTCTTTAAGCAAACTGATTTCTTCCGCTTGTTTTGTAATAGAAGTCATGTAAGATTCGTACAAAGACGCGAGTGAATTTTTTAGGTCTAAGTTGTTGGTTTTTATCTCATTAACTAGGTTAATTAGTTTGGATAAGGAATCTTTCCTGCCAACAGCATACGTGTGATCTTTAGACCAGAGACAGTTGATACAATTGAAGTCAACTTTGCTTTTGGCTAGTTCTAGGTAATGGGATTCTGAAAGACCTGTACAATTTTCATGAAACTAGGTATTACACTCAGAACAAAACATACCGGTCTTTACAGACTTACTACACTCACGTCTTCCACAGATTGCAGGTTGAGAAAATTTTATTGTGGTGAAAGGTAACTAAAATACTATTAAGATAAAAAAACAAATATCACTATGCAAATGCAAAATGATAATCAGATAAAAAAAACGATTTAAAATATTTTAAGTACGAATCATACAGATCGTACATGATTAAACAATTATACAGCACAAATGACACAAAGCACACTAAAAATAAAAGGTTCAGGCACGATTTATGCAAATCGTACTGATTCAAACAATTGAGCAACAGCAGATTATACAATTGACACAAAAATAAAATAACAATGAGCAAGCGGAAAACAACAAACTACTTTTGCTCAGCACATTACACAAGCGTACCGCAGTGATTCAAAAGTATTTAAACTAATTTTATACTACTTTTTTATTTTTACTACTTAAACAGTTTTACGGGAAACGCATCTTTCAGCAGTAGACATTTCATTTAAGCCGAACGTGGGTCCGCATTTGGAGATTGAACCCATGATTATTTAGGTTCGAGTCGAGCAGTGTACCACTAAACCACCCTTGTATACAATTTAATCGATTTAACATGGCTTATTCTAAGTTTGATTGAGAAGGGGAAAAAATTAGATAGAAAGGTTAAAGGTCTTGATTGGGTAAACGGTCAAAATACAATTTTAAAACTTTTTAATTGTGCATATACATTTTTAAAATAATTAGTGTTTAAAAAATAAAAATTAACTGCTAATGAAAAATGTGTTGTGTGCACAAACCTGTTTCTAAAAGCGAAACATTTTGGGAAATAGGACATTTTTGCACAAATAATAATTTTAACTCAGATTCTTTGTCCTTTGATAGCTTTATCCCGCTAGGATCTAAAGCAATTTCTTTACTGGAACATGTGTGATCATGCTCCAAATTTGGTGCGGTTACAACATATTTATCGTTTTTAAGTCTAACTGTAAAACATGCAGAACAATTTAAAATTTTATTTCTTCAAAAAAATACATAAAAGTAAAGTTACTTGATCTTACGAAGTCCTATGCCTTCTGATTTGAGCTTTTAATAAAATGTACATCTGTAAAAAAAAACTTTATATATGGAGGCATTCATCTCCTCCACGGTTTTGTTGAGATGCACAGTAATAAAACTCAATTTGGTATCTATTTTTCTAATTAAAATAACTACTTCGAGTCTAGCCCGGTGCTCAAGCAAATGCTATTGCAAAATAAGGAAAGTGCAACAAGATTACATTAAATAGTGCCCAAAACGTTAAACCACAGCTCAATTTTAAAATGAAACAATTAGAGAACAAAACCTACATCCAATAAAATTTACTCAAATTTCGACTAAGTATTTCTAATTAAGCAGTATTGAATTCAATCATCGTACAACTTTCGCGTACTTGTTAATGGTCTTATGTATTTGCAAAGACTGAAATTGTAAAACTTATCATGAACAAGAAAACAATCTTAAATCAAAACATTTCATTTTTTCAATAACATAATTAGAACAACAATTGCAATTGTTAGCAATAAACTACGTACAGCCATAACAAGGAGCAAAATAAGTACGATTTTCTGTCACCGCACTCTCCCTTACCCCAACGGCTGCTAATGGTAAAAGCATACCTTTAAACATCTTAGAAGTATCATGGGTATTTGTTTGCATAATAATTATTAGGCTTATACTATTAATCCACTACGTTATTCATTTTTATAAAAAAAATACTCCGATTAAGCGTTAATGTTTAAATAATTACTCATTTTCTATAAAACGATAACCTTAAGAACAATTGCAGTTGTTAGCAATAAACGACATACAGCTATAATTATGAAGAAAAACGAACTGAACATTAATTTTAAAAAATTATTAAAAAATATTTTTATGTAAAAAAATATAAATACAAAAGCGTATGTTCTGTACAAATAAAAATACAAAAAACAAGAAAATCACTAAGAACCAGATTTCGTCAACAAAGAATAATCACGTTGAAATTAATGTAATTACCAAAGTATTTCATTAACTGACATCTAAATCCGTGGAAAGGCTGGAAAACGTGTACGAAGTAAAAGGAATAGTAAAAACATTCACGGTTTGGTAATCGGACACGTCACTAAACAGTTAAATTTTATGAAGTTTTACTTCAATGGTACTTTGTATATTTCCATTAATTGCATGTTTACTTCAAAGAATGTTTTTACAATGTTCACATCACTATTCAAATGTAATACATTTGTAACATTATTTTGGCATTTTTCTGCATATAATGTTGTAAAATTTGCGTTTATGATGCTCACATTTTCTAACGCCGTATTTATAGGCCTAGGAGGAGGAGTATGTCGTTGGACGTACGGGATGCTTGTGTACTCTTTTGTCCATCTATAGCAATCTTTAGTGAATCTACAAATAACATAAAAACAAATTACATATCTGCACTTAATAAACCATATCTGTAAGCATCCATTAAATGCCCACAAGAAAGGTGTCTACATTTGAAAATTACACAGGTGCAAGAGCTATCTGCTTTAGTCACCAGTCCACATTCATTTCTGCTACAATACCACACCATTCTACAGCCAATTACTTTTCGACGGTTCATAGAAATAATCTATTGGCCGTTTTCTCCTTGTTTTATAATTTTCCAGAATACTTTTTTTGGCAGCATATGGAGTCAATCGGCAAATTTATATTGAAAATTTATGTATTATCTTTGTAAAATACCTTTACTTAAAGGCGTTATATAGAAGTTTGCAGTAGAGGTTGCACATGATTGTGAACATATTGTACACTTATTTATGTGTTTTTTTGTAAAATCACAAACATAATTTATGCACTTCGTAAGACTGGCATTGCAAATTATGTGTTGTTTCAATTGCTTGTATAATTACCGATATCGACGTGCTCTTTAAAGGCATTCACCCATATATGCTTATTAAGTAACAAAAACCGGTCCAAATAAGTATATGCAGTCGGATAAAGCAAAGCCATTTGCCCAGTTTTTTCCTTATATCTACAATAATTTTAAAGATATAAATTACTTACATTCGAGTATTCGTAGCGTATATCATTTCACGAAGCAATAAGCGCTCTTCAATGGTTTTTAGCTGTTCCAAACAGCCCTCAATATATAAAACTGACATAGGCTAATACCATACTAGGAAATGTTGTTACCAGTGCCAGATAAATTGCTGGGGTACAGTCAATAGTAAATGACTACATCCTACTCGTATCCCACATCAATTGTTTAAAATGACTTAAAACCGTAACATACGTTGCAGCTTTTTCATTTCTAATAAGGGAGTGCATACCTGGTACTGACAGCCAATGACAACTAGTTACAACAAAAACAAACAACATATATTTGGAAAATATAAACACAGTTACAACTACTATTGTTGGTGTGGTATGTTGTATCAAACGTTTTCTGAGGATTGTTGATACAATAACCCTTGCTCATAATGGCAAAAAATTATTATATTGTAATTATCACCCATTCCTTCAACGGCTAAAAGTCCTTTGCGAATCTTTCTTGACGTGTCATGCAAAATAATGTTTTAAGCATTAGGTTCTCTTTATTAATTCCAAAAAATAACAAAAATGTAAACAAATAATGAATGCTTAACTTACTGTAGCCAAGACGCTAACAAAGATTATGTAAGTCCTTTATAGTTAACACTTCTTCGAATTCATTCCTGACGTAAGGCTGAATTGACCAAACAGGTGTTTTGTTGGGAAAAAGGGTTCTTACCTTTTTTTTCTCCTGCGTTGTCGATCGTTTTCTTCTAGAATTAAAGTTAACCTGATTCTTTAAACATCGATGAATGTGCTTTATCTTACATTCTGTAACAACGTATTTGAACATTAGTGGGTATTGTAAAAATCGTTTTCTACAAAATAATTAAACTAAAATATACTTGCTCTACTGCAAACCTAATCCTTCATTTCTGTTCCTTTTATCTAATATACAATTAAACATTACACGAGAATATTTTAAAACATTATTCCCGTGCCGTCATTCTGCTTTCTGTTTTGAAAAACCACAATTTCTGTGGTTTTCCAAATTGACTACAGCAACCTCAACGTGTTTCCAACTTGCATAACAAACGCCTTTAAAAATTTTTATCGTAAAATGCATTGTACTTGAGGTAAAGCGCGCGTCACGCCACACGTTTATTAGAGCGTTATTCATCCTTTTCTCTTTTCTTCTTTTTTGAAGATTATTGTAGTGTTTTTTGCATTGTAATAGGTACTTGTTTTATTATTTTTTTGTATATTTATAATTTGTGCTCGTTTTCTATGATTGTTAACTTCTACTATCTACTTTGATTTTATCTTAATTTTAAATTTTTTTTTGTGACTAATCCGCCTTTACCTCACCATCCATTTCACTTCCCCCCCTAAAAATTTGAGACAATTTGAGAACCGAATACTAAAAGGCGTTTTGGCTTACTCAACCCGTAAAAAATTTTAAATCCTGACTCAATGTTTTTTATCTTATATACAAGTCACATTTTCAATCCCTCACTACAGACACATGCTCTTACGTTCTCCCAATACACAACTAATAAAATTAACCAATAAAAATTATATATTTTTGGGTAGCGTAAAGTATGTGCCAAAAATGTCAACATTAAATTCTTCTCTTTCTACCTGTCTCATGCAAAGATTTAAAAACATAACCTTAAATTGACCAATCAGATAATTTAGCGAACGGTATACCCAAATGCTACCATTATTACATATAATATTTGAGCATAATTTGAAATTAAATGTAGTAATATTAATGTAATTAAACACAATTTTTAATAATTTAAAAATAAATTTTAATTAAAAAAATAATAAATTAAATAAATATTTAATTTTTAAAATAAAATGTTTAATATACTTAAAACCTACTAATAATTTTTTCAGTTGGGCTTTTCAATTTATGTAATGGCAGTTTGCATTTCTGTTAGTTGCATTTCATCGCCGTAGACACCCCGTATGTTTAGTTTCTTTTTGCATATTAATATTTATTTCGATTTTATTTATGGTTGAATATCTTTTTAATTGTTTGTACTAGTATTTTAATACTATGCATTAGCAGTTTTGTGCATTACTACTATAATTCCGTATACTTTTAAGAAATTCGATTGTGAATATACTTTTTTATTTGAGGCTGAGTTGTTTAATATTAATGATTTAAAGATTTTTTAAATATTAATTTTGTGTATTTGATAATTTTTTAATGCTGATGTTGGAAATTATTTATAAGTGAAACAAATACTTGGACGATTTTCTCAGAAATGCGAAGTAAAATCTATTATGGATTTTGACAGGTGTTGACATATATTAATAATGGATTGTTTTAATTGGTACGTTTAAATTGCGGTGGTTACATCATTTTACAACTGCCTGTTACAATTACATATGATTAAAGGAACTAGTTAAGGATTCTTAAGCAATAATCTCGTGTTTAGCTAGTGAATTTCTAGTACGATACAATACTTTTTTAAAGTATCTGTTTGCAATGTTTTGAATTTTCAACGAATGAAAAGTGTTGGCATAATCTATATGGGTTATGTATATTGATTTATTGAAACTATACAGAAGCCAACTTGTCAATCTTCGTTTTAATTTTATCCAAATAATTACGGTAATGGTTGTATTGACTGTAGTTGCACAGCAACTTCATTTCCGTTGTTGGGTGTATTATTTCTAACTATCCTTTTATGAATTGTGATTTTCAGATTTAAAACTAGGTTAGGATATGTTTTTATCGTTTAATGATTGCAATGAGAGTTGTTAATTTTTATATGTTAGTCGTTGACGCTGTATTAGGAGATTTATTGTTTTTGATTTTTTAGTGAATTAAACGTACTTTATGAAATAGAGAGTTTTTATTGAAGTTAAATAAATTTGATAGCATGGAGTTTGAAATGAGGTTTTTCATGTGTAGTTTTAAAATATACAGAAATGCTCGGTTTTTATGGAGTGTTTTGTTGTATCTTTTTAAATTGTTAATATTTGAAGTTTTTTTTTCAGTTTAGAGATTTTGTTGTGATTAATCAGATTTTTGTTTTTATGTTTGCTACTTTGAATGTTTTACGAGAAACATCTTTTAGCAGTGGACAATTAACGAAGCCGAACGTGGGCCCGCATTTTAGTGCCGGCGATGGGATTCGAACCCATCTCCACCGAGGTCCGAATTCGAGCGCTGTACTGCTAGACCACAAGTTGTTGCAAAAGTGTTTACAATGTTTGTTATAAATATATTAGAAGAGAAATGTGAAATACATTCACAGATTCATTTAATGTTATTTAAAATTGTACATTATTTTCTAAGTTGTAATGTTTATTTTCCTTGATGTAAAATGAATGAAAATGTTAAATTATTAATTATAGCCGCCTTTATTTTGCTATATTTAGATGTTATTTTCATAAGTTTAAGTAAATTAGTTATCTGGTTTCCTTTTTTACTGTATTTATTAAATTTAAGTTTCGTTTCAAAGATGTGCTTGGATGATAATTTTTCAGGATACATATTTATTTATTTAAGATTTTTAAGTGCAAAATTTTGAAACTTCCCATTTTAATGATGCTTTTTTTTGTAATAGTTTCAGTTTATTTTCATTTATATATTTATATATATATATATATATATATATAGTTTTGTCGGCTGTGCTTTCTTCCTCGGGCTTTCAGTAGTACGTATTGTCAATGGATGGCACAGAAGTTGGTTTGGCAAACAGTCATTTAAATGGATCTGGTGATCTATCAGAACTGACGTGCCCTTTATGTTCATTTTGTGCCACATCGCAGTCATCAATGATTTGTCATTTGACTACTTTGCATAAAGAACAATTGGTTGCTGTCTGTAAAATTTGTCACCAATTATTTCCATCTAACGTAATTGGTACACATGCGCTTAATTGCAAAGGCTCATATCCATGTCCTATATGCCGTTCTACATTTGCATTACCGTCTTATCTTCAACGCCACATAAGTAGACACCACAATTCTACAAGGCGTCCGGTTTGTGAGATATGCTACAGGGAATTTTCGTCAATTGATGCTTTAGTTGTCCACAAACGTTTACATGAAGGTAATATTTGCCAATTTGAATATTTCTGTATATAGGTGATTTTCCATATACTTGTGAGTTGTGCGCTGGAAAATTTGCACAGAAGAATCATCTGAAGCTTCACATTGATTCTCACCATGCATATGTCGAATTGAATGATAAAGTAAAACCTTTTACTTGCAAAACATGTGGTCGGGAGTTTTTATACATTGCCAGTTTACAGCAACATCGATTACAACATACAAAGTCGTCAAATAGTAAAAGTAGGTTTTGTGCATAATTAACTTTTTATTTGCATAGAAACATTCTTTTGTAAATCGTGCAAAAAGGCATTTGCTTATCAAAGCGAACTTGAACGTCACAGTATTATTCATTCGAAAAGTTCTCCGTATCAGTGTCCATTTTGTTCTCGTTCGTTTACACGATCGAATTTGTTGAAAACGCACATACTGCGTCACACCGATCCAAGCATACTAACATGTTGCTACTGTTCGCGTACTTACGCTTCTCGTTCGTACTTACTGCAACACGTACGGAGACATGAACGGGAACTACAAACACCATCGGTTTCAAGTTTGAGTGCATCATCGTTTACCGATTTGAACGCTTTGTCAGACGATTACGATACTGGTTCTTTTAACGAATCAACATTGACAAAGATGTGGGAGGATTCTGTGTCGATGGATTTGAGTTGTGCTCACAGTGTACCTCCAAACGTCAGTTATCTTCATTCTGTTTTGTATGGGCAAAATACCTAAATTGACGAGATGCTTTAGTGGTGATCATTTATTTATACGAAATTATTTTAAATTTAGTCTAAAAATGAGTCTTCCTTATTTTCCTGATAAAAAAATGTACTGTAACAATTTGCTTGAACTTAGTAGTTACTGCTTTTGTTGTTTTTTTCCAAGTCTATATATTCAAGTCAACAGTCTAATTGGTGATACATTTATTATATGACGATTGCATTTTAAGCTTTACAAGTCTTTCGTTTATGATGATGACTTGTCTTTCTACATTATATTGTCGAATTTTATTTTCTATGTGTAATCATAGATGCTTGGTTAACGTAACTATATATATATATATATATATATATATATATATATATATATATATACAAAACTGCTTTTTTATATATGCACACTAGCTGCACAGATGCATTTATTTCTAATTTCCGGTTATCATCCCCAAACATGTTATATGTACGATGTTAGTTATAAACACGCAATGCAACTTATTTTAAGTCATTTTAGAAATTTTTATATTTTTAACATTTGGTTATTATTTTGACACACGTGAATCCAATATTTTGTTAAATTTGGACCTTGTCTTTCCTACGGAACTAAAAGTTGTGATTTATTTGTTTTTACACATGGATAATGAAAATACCTGTGAAGATTGTTTCATTTACATTCGGAAAGGATTTTTGTCATCTGAGTATTTGCTTTAAGAATTAGTGTTTGATAAATACACATGCATTGACTATTTTTTACGGATTTTTGTAAGTGTATTCTGTCATATATATATATATATATATATATATATATATAAACAAACCAATCAGTGTTATTTTTAGTTTTATATGTTACGAATTTTTTATTTTATACTGTACCCCTCATGCTACTATCATTTAATACGTGCATTTTCGTGTTTTGTTTTGATGTTTTTAACAAGTAAATATATGGTCTTTAAAGCATTATCTTAGAAGTAACTTGTTTGGTTTGGAGTCATTAAATAGTTTTAAACTTTGTCGAATCGGACGTTTGTATTTTATGTGAAATAGAAGAAACTTTGTGACATTGATTCAGCTTAAGTTTGGTTATTCAATGATTTTTGGCCATTTAACTGATAGGATTTTGAATGACATCTTTTCATTTGTACTTTTTTGTGTTTTTCTGCATTCTAATCTTTTAACAGTTGCTAGAGATTCACGCTGTTTTGGCCGCGACTTTATATTGGAAGCAATGACAAAGTCTTTGGACTTAAATATCTGTGCACACCTCCAAAGACCGTGAATAATGGAAGGAGATTATAAGGGATACTATGCGAACTTGGAACTATTAAAGAGGTGACTCTATTATCAACATCTATTGTTGCTAGAGATTACGTTTAAAAAAGAAAGAAAATAAGCAAACTAGATTCGATGCTTAGGTAGCCATATTTCAGTATTTACTAGTTATGCTGTGCGAACTAATGAAAGGTGGCACTGCCGCCAACTTTTATTGTATAACAGTGCTTGTGCAGAGGTCATTAAGTCTACAGCTGGGTATGCGTTAATTTGAATCCCACATAATTGTCTGGAACTTGCTTAAATGTCCACTAGTTGAAATATCGCTTCAATCATTAAAGAAAGAAAAACCAAATAAAAATAATGATTCATTTAAATAATTATAGCAATGCTAACATTTAGTTTACTTTGCAAAAGCGAAATAACCATCGACGCAGTAGGCGAATTAAAAAACAAACTTATGAGTACGATTGGACAGGGGGGCAAGTACACATTAGATGCTTATCACCGAATGTATCGTCCAGACGACCAGTTGTCGGCCATATTTTTGATACTGCGTGCACCTGGCCCGGTGTAGACGATTGCCAAGGCGCGGGGAATGCAGCTTCTTGACGACTGTACGCTCTATCCCAACTTGATTGTGTTACGTCCTTTGGTGGTACAAAATTAGTCATTACATAACAAATAAATTATACCATTTTACATGATTTGACGTAAAATGCTTCTTTCAGCATTCGTTTGAGTAGAGCGCTGTGCCGCTAGACCACCCGGGCACATGGGAGTGAAACTTCCCAATTTTTAAAAAAATGGTAAAAACGTAGGAAACTAGTTTAACTTGAGTGATCATATCAAAAGATACAGTAAGGATGAGTCTGGTTTAAACACAACTCCTAGGCTTCAATAAGGTCACGAACTAAGTACATTTAATCAGTTACCAGTGTTGCTCACAATGCTAAATTTGTATCCTTAAAATTTAACAGTTTCAGAATTTGACTGAGGTCATTATTTCCAGATCTCACTTGGATGTTATTCCTCCATAGTTTTTTAATAGGAGAATAATAGAGATAATAGACTGAATTGACTACATCAGTGCTTACAAGAATTATCATAGGCGCCTGTTCATTGTTGGAGGTGTAACCCTCCACTAGCCAAACTGATACTTTTGGTTTTGTAACGCCTTGGCTGTATACTGGCACTCATTTACCAAAGCGGAAACCCAGATACGCCGTTCTGCACTCGGTTGGAAATACAACGTACAAAGATATCGAATTAGCGCTAATAACGTCTCATCTAAACAAAATGCAAGCGTTCCCTGGCCATCAGTGTCACTCAAGAATTTTAACATGTTTAATTTTCCAATTGCCTACTTCCATCGTATGCGGAGCCATTTTCAACGGGTTGCAATTCACACTCCACTGACCGCTCTTGATCTTTTCAATTTCCGCTCTGATCATTATGAGGGCATCGCACAAACGATTGCATTCGGCAAGAGATTCACTTTCCGTTGGCTCAATCATAAGACTGTGTGAAACGGGCCAAGACATGGTTGGGCTGTGAAATCCTGAAGTAAAATCAACAATTATGTCAGTCAATTCATTTTAAAATTTCAATCCTCATCTGAAACAAAAATTCATTCTTCAAAACATCATTTCTACGAGGTGGCTGCTGTTGCCAAATTCGATTTAAGAAAATTTATTAAGAACAACTTAATTAATTTGAACAAATTAAATATTTAGCTTTCAACATTTTTTAATCATTACCAATTAATTAAACATTTTATTTGATTGTCTTTAAATGAACGAACATAACATCTTGGTAATTAGATAGTTGTAATCATTTGTTCGTTTAAATACTGTAGTTTGTATAATTATGTCGAATTGATTATGTTCTAACGTGACCGAATAAACGCTGGTTTTAGTCTGTTTGCTTCCTGTGGACTAACTACTAGGCATCCTCAATTAACGAGTATTGAATCCGATTATCATACAATGTCCACGTAGTTGTTGAACACTAAACAAATTGTAGTACATGCCTTATTTATATTTTACTTACTATATATTTTTTTGTTAAGTATTTTTTTAAATGTCAGTATACACCACATTTTTTTAACGTACGCTTGGTGTATATATGTACTTATTAGTAAAAATAATAACCTTTGTTTCAATTAAGACTTACGGAACCAATAATGTTCAACCTGGAGTCATTATAAGTATGGGATTGATTCCTTAGAATGTGTTCCCAATGTAGAGGTCAAACTTGCTTGTGTATTATTCCGGTTTTATCTTTACTAACAATAAAAGTAATACTGGTATTAGTTTATATATATGTGTATATAGAGTCTTCAAAATTCAATAAATGTATTACAAACGCAAAATGAATAGATAAATCAATGAAAAATATAAGAAAATAAGGACACCATTAGTAGCATGAAGTGTACCCAGACGATAATCGATTTCTTGTCATATAGTTGCTGTACTATAGGCTCATAAATAGTATCAGTGACATTAGTCTTCTTTTGCCTAAAATCGTACCTTCGATTGATACACAATATCTTTGACATACCTCCCATAGGAAATTGTATCTCGGAGGTAGCGGGGGGGGCAGAGTGACCTATCCAATCTACCGGTAGGGAAATGTATCATCTAAGAATTTATACCACGCAATTCCCCCAATATAGTAGTAGAAAATAGTGGTTTGTCAAAAGTCATTCGGTTTTGGTGCCCGGGTGGTCTAGCGGTAGACATGGGAGCCCACTTTCGACATTGCTAAAGTGTCTACTGCCAAAAGATGCATTGTTCGTCAAAACGTGTAAAGTGGTAAAAAAACATCCCATTAATTACATTTGTAGTAAATTTATTCAACTGTAAAGAAATATCATGGATACTATATATATATATATATATATAGCTGCATATAATTAGGCAATAATACAGTTTGTTTAAAAATAAACTGCATTCTGATATTTAAAAATAGATGGCAATAGAATTAATTTGATTGGTATACTTCCTTGTTAGCGTCATTTACGACATATGTTTGATGACTTTACATACTATCAATTGATGAATTTTATAAACAGTTGGTACAAATGTGTATTTATTATATATATATATATATATACAACCATACAAAATATGATACCATACGTTTACCATGATTATTAACAATGTGACTTCCCAGATTTTGTAATTTTGTTTTACCATCTTAACAGTGCTCCTATTTAAAAGCTAGAGAATATAATGTAAAAAATTTTTATGGTGTATTTTTATAAGTTACAATATTCTGTTGGATGTTTTTGAAAGTAAGCATATTCTATCAGCTTTATTATTATTATGACATTCTTTTATTGATTCTGTAACAATATAGTTTTTCTACAGAGGCCAGGTTGCTAATCTTGCAGTTTTTATCCAGGCTTAGGACTGGCTAGATTGGTTTATTACACAACTCTTTTGTTTTAAGAGCAAAGCATGGTGCAAGAAGATAACAGTAACAGTAACATCAAAGACAATAACAAAGTTCCCCAATTTACAAAGAACAACGGGGCACCAATATGATTCCATGTGTTCAAAGATTTTGTTAAAATTTAAGTTTGATTCCGAACGAATCTATAAAAAATTAGTATGGCAAACGGATAGTCATATGTTTTGGCAGTATATATATATACATGTAGAAAATGGGAATAATAAACACCAAATATAAGCAAGGAAGACAGACAAAGTAACAGAATTGCCCATTGTTCGATCGTGGTAATAATTTATAAATCAACGAGGGTGGCAGAGTGGTACAGGGCTTGATTCGAACTTCGTTGGGAGTTGGTTTGAGTGTCATTACCAGCAAAAGAAACGCAAACTCTCGTTTGACTTGGATAAAATGTCCATTCGCTGAAACATGCTTCTCGTAAAACATTCGGGTACAAACAATAATAATGATAGTAATACTAGTACTACTACTACTACTACTACTACTAATAATAATAATAATCATAGTAATAGTAATAATAATAGTGACGACAATAGTATTATTAATAATAATGTTAATATGAATAATAATTTTATTATTTTTTAGAAATGTTATATTAGTATTGTGAGATTCACTTGAATAATAAATTTACTAGGTTTTCCAGTCAACCAGGAGCACTGTACAGCTGTTTCATCCTTATTTGGAATCGTCAGCAGCGCATACCTTTCAAGTTTTACACACACATGAACTTGAACCCACGCCCTATCTGGTGTCAAACCAGCGCCTTAAACCACTGAGCTACGAGTAAATAACCTTGGACCTGTAAATTTATTATTTATAGTGAATCTGATCAATTCTAATTGCCCAGTGTCCTAAAATTCTGCTACGTTACTACCGGTTTAGCAAGTGAGAAAACCCTTTCACTAGGACTTTACCATATAGGTTCTTGCATACTGCCAGGTTTAATAGCTTATATAGTGCGGTTCGGCTGTATTTATCAATGGTGTTTTTAAGGGATTATTCAAGTGAATCTGACAATACTAATATAACATTTCTAAAAACATATAATCCCTTAAAAACCCCATTGTTAAATTTTATTATTAATAATAATAGTAATAATAATAATAATAAAAGTAATAAAAATGATTATAGTAGCATTTAACATACGACATACCGTAATCCATCAGACGCTTGGCAATGTCTACAACGTCGACGTGATATTTGGAAAATTCGGAACAATCGAGAATAAATTCGTGGGCACACAAACCTGACGCGTTTTTGAATCTAATGTCGTAATGCGATTCAAGCCGTTTCATCATATAATTAGCATTCAAAACTGCCACTTCCGAAGCACTTTTCAAACCTTGATAGCAGGGTGCATTAAAGGCCAAGAGTGTGTTGTTTATAACATTATAAAATAATTTAAAATCGATAATACAAATACATTACAGTTTAAAACAATGCTACTCTTAGGAAATTTAAATCGAAACAAGAAAGTTCAAATGTTTGTTTATTTATCTATTTCTTTGGTTGTTACTGTTTGAATGTTTTAAGAGAATCATTTTTAGCATGTGGATATTTAGCGAAGCCGAAGGGGCAGGGTTTACATTAAGTATCGGCAGTGGTACTCAAATTCATACCCAGTGAATTTGAGTCGAACACTATACCACTGAATCACTTCGTTGGGATAATAATTCTGAGGAATTGAGTAATGCTTATAAAGTCTCGTTTTCCGATAATGGTGATATTCCTGACTGTTCATCCTCCACGTGGTGCATCCTGGACTAGGTGTTAAAATGCCTTTCAACAATAACTGAGAGTACAGAGTTATATAATTGGGCTTTTGTTAGATTACCATTCAGTGAATGGGTGCTAGCATACACCCAAGATGCTTAAAAGGCATCTCAAGGTAACTATTTACCATATACAGCCGGTTAGGTTTGCGGATCCGTCAACCGGCGTCAATCTTAAATAAGATCGCCTCGTCAATTCCTGTAAACACTGACGTCGTCCCAAGGAAGCGGTCTTCTAGCCAAGAAACTTCATTTATCCCTCCAAGTTCAATTCGCATCCGACAACCTTTTTGTATAGGAATTTATTTATTTTATTTAATGTTTATTACTTTGAATGTTTTACGAGCAACGCGCATCTTTCAGCAGTGGATATTTTAGCGAAGCCCAACATGAGCCCTCATTTTAGAGCCAGTGATGATATTCGAATCCATGCCCACCGAGGTTCAAATCGAGCGCTGTGCCGCTAAACTACCTCTGCATTGAAGGTGCTACGTAAACTTGTAATTAATAAAGAGGTTGCTGGTGCCACCAACTTATGTTATGCTATGTTAGTCATTTCTTTGTATAAAAAAACGAATAAAATACTTCAATCAATTCGTCCATGATACAGTAATAAAAAATATTTTACAAAGTTTAAAAATTTCAAAACGCATAATTTATTTTCAAAAAGTTGAAAAATATAAAACTAAATATATATCCGTTGCTACTACTTAGTACATACACATAAGTCAACAATCTATTAATCGGTATAGAATACGTACAATGTGACACAGAAATGACGTGTAAATAAAGTGTCTAACATGTAGTTTGAAAGGCTTACCACTAATTTATATATATATAGTGACCTATAGGACATGTCACTAAAACGGCTACCCTTCAATCTTAGTTTTAACTAAAGATGATGTTTTAGCTACGTAGATAATCGACAATAATATAAGCTTTTTGCAACAAAACTTTATTATCTTTTTGTAAACAAAAAGTATTTTTAAACAAACAGTTTTCAAATAACAATTTTGATAATTATTACCATTGAAATTAATATAAAAGTTAAATGTAATTACGTACGTAATTATAATTAGAAACAGAATTGTAACTTTTAAAAATGTAAATACGAGTGTTTACACAAAAATGTACAACTGCTTTATAACGAAATAATTAACTTGTATAATATTTTTAAAATAAAATTACAAATCATTTGTTATAGAAAAGTTGAACAAAAATTAGGTGTATTAACTTCACCAACATATTGTATTTCTAAAACTCCGCCTAATTTGGACAAGAAATGATTCAATCTAGTCAGTCCCATGTCTGGATATAAGAGGAGGATTTGAGCGCAAGGTTAGCAACCTGCCCCCTGTAAAAAATCTATATTACTACAGAAACAAACAAGAGGACGCCGTTCTGGCAAACAACGCCAAAGAAGTGATTGCATGTACCCAGATGATAGGGTTAAATGAAAGCCGAAAGGAAACTCAATAATCTTCGATTTGGAGAATTTTCAATGTTGGGACATGGAATATGCGCACACTTTTTCGTAGTGGACAGATATTTAGAATAAGTCCATCAAGAAATGAAAAAGTACAATATAGTATTTACATAATAAAAGACAGTTGCTTTATAGTGAAACAATCCATTTCCGTGGTTTAAGGCGCTATCCTGACACTGAATAGGGCGTGGGTTCAAATTCATGTGTGTGTGTGGAATTGATCAGATTCATTATAGATAATAAACTTATAGGATTAAGTTTAACCGCTGGTAGCTCAGTGGTTTAAGGCGCTGGCATTACACCAAATAGGGCGTAGGTTCAAGTTCATTTGTGTGTAAAACTTGAAAGGTATGCGCTGCTGATGGTTCCAAATAAGGATGAAACAGCCATACAATGCTCCTGGTTGACTAAAAAAAACCTAGTGGATTTATTATTCAAGAAAATTTGATAATTCTAATATAACAATTCTAAAACAAGTAATCCCTTAAAAAACCCATTGATAAAGCTGTAAATAGTTTAAAAATAAATATGTAATACATAATAAAAATTGTATTTATTTTACAAAACCCCTTTGTGATAAAAAGCATACGGAAGAATAACAAAGTTTCTTGGCTGGTAGATGGCATCCTTGTGACGTCGCTACTGTTCGCAAAGATTGACGAAGCCGCCTGATTTTTTGTCAGGGTTATCTCCCTTAGCCCAGAGGCTACATATGGTATACGTATACCTTTAGATACCTTTTAAGTATCCTGGGTGTATGTTCGCTTGAATTGCTTGAATTTATGAAAAATTGACGTTACTTTTCCAAGTCTGACTGTAACGTCAATTTCTGTTTTTCCACCTTTACTTCCAAAATGTGTGAAAGAATCAAAGGATTCAGAATCTTGTCCACTAATTATAACGGACAAATAATCACTTGACTTTGTGTACAACACTTTCATCTTTAAACAGTCAATCCGTAATCCAAAACAAGAATAAATGTTAGTAAGGCGTGTTGTCATGTTTTGAATCATTTCTGGTGTTTCATTGAATTCATCGATATCATCTTCAAAGTCTAAAGTTGTATATCTACCATGATTCCATTTGATGCCATAAGTTATAAATCGAGTCACAATAAAATAACTTACTAAAAGAAACAAAAAGTGTGACAAAATGCATTCTTGACATACTCCTGTAACAATTTTAAACATATCAATATGACCACTTTTTGTTCGGACACGTGTAGAAAATGGTAATTTTTTACAATATATATTAGGTGACTGAATAATATATAATAAAAATAACATAAATAATTAACTTTTTACATTGCACAACTGAGGTAAATACATTTAGCTTTTACTAAAACATTTTTTAGATATTACGTTGACAGTATTAAAAAACTATTAATCAAATTAATGATTTTTTTTAATCAATATTATTACTTTATTCTAGATTAGATAAAAATATAATATCCAAACTTTTAGAATTAAAAAAATCTTATAATTTGCTTAAAAACGATTATAATTTAATACATTTCCAATAGATTATTTTTAATAATAATGTCTACAGCCAAGAAAAAATATTAAAATAATTGAAAATAGTTTACTACTTATGAGTAACATTGAAAATAGTGTAAATTTTATTAGCTATTAAAAAGATTGAACCAATAAAAGTGCACAAAGTACATTGCATTTCAGTATTTTTAAAAACAAATATTCAACACTATTTACCTACAATCTAACTGAAATATTCTAAAAGTAAATATTTATTAAATAACCGTTAATTAGGCCTCTTGTCTGGATAAATAACCGTGTTGAACTTTTTGAAAAAACTAAATATTACAATCATGTTAAATTTTACTTATATTATTGAAAAGTCAAACTTATTATTGTTAATTTTTTCAATTCCGGGATAGTCTAATGGTGTAGCGTCAAACTTAAACTTGAGTGGACATAGATGCGAGTGTCACTATTGGTACTAAATGCGGGTATTCGGGCCTTCTCGTGAAACATTCAAACAACAACAACAATAACAATAATCATCATCATCATTCAATAAACAGTTGCAAATCTACCATGACTTCCAAGTAATTTTATGTAGGACCAAGATATAGGCAATATGCTAGCCGATCCAAACGGGGCTGAGCAAATGCTCAATTTTCCAACAAATTCATCGTTGGTTTGATTCGAATGAGGTAAAGAACTTGTAAGTCCATGGCCATGCGTCGGTAGAAATGGAACGAGATGTGACTTTACACAAACAGGTCCAACACCTGGTCCACCACCTCCGTGTGGAATGTTAAACGTTTTGTGCAAATTCAAATGCGAAACGTCTGCACCAATGTCACCTGGACGACACAATCCTACCTGATGCCAATGAAGGAATGAATGTGCAAAAATGAATGTTTTGATTGACAGTTATTTTTTAAATTGAACCAACACGAATTGTCTTGGTTTTAAAACGACACGTTAGTATCGAGGGCTAATCTAGCGGTACAGCGCTCAACTCGAACCTGGTTCAATCTTTGCCACCGGCACGAAATGTGGGCTTTGTTAAAATGTCCACTGCTGAAAGGCATGCGTTTGCCGTATAACATAACAAAGTAGCAAGAACGTCGGTTGTGTAAAATAAAATTAAAGCAATTTTGTTCGTTATGTGTTTATTATTAATACTAATGATCAGTAACATGTATTTTTACCTTTTCTAATTTATTTTAAAATTACATTGAAGGCCAATTTTGTTTTCTCTTGCAACATGTTATAATTCCAAGATTTACACTAATGAACAGTTGGGTTTTATGATACACTCAGCTAACCTGCAATTTATTGTAATTTCCTGCATACATTTTAGTTAGTTATTTCAGTACTTGAGTATTGGAACAGCGTACGGTTATATCTATTCATTTATTTTTGCTACTTTGGATGTTTTAGGACAAATATCTTTCAGTAGTGGACATTTTAGCGAAGTCAAACGTGGGCCTGCATCTAGTGCCGGTGGTGGGATTCGAAACCATGTTCATCAAGTCCAAGTATAGCTGGACACACGGTCACCACACACACACACACACATGACATACACTAACTATTATAATTGGAATAATGTTTAAAAGCAAATAGGAAACATTTTCTGTCAATGTTGACTAGTTTGACATAAATATTTTCAAGGCTATTCATGTTTTTAAAGTACAATACGAAATTTAAAATGTGCCGCGGTGGTCTAGCGGTACAGCGCTCGAAATCGGATCTCGGTGGGTTCAAATCCAATCACCGACACTAAATGTATGATTATGAATAAAGTACAATTGAAACAAATTTTCAAATAGTAGGAATCAAATGAAATAGTTCTTTTATCAATGTGAAAAGGCAATTAGTATAAAACATTTTTTTAAATATCATTTTTTACAAAACACAATCCCAACACATTAGTTTAATATTGTATACTGTTGTTTGAACTGTGCCATAGGCAATCTTAAAAACTTATAGTAAAAAAGAAAATGTTTGAGGGATAAATTTAGTTTTTGCAAACGAAAAATCATAGATAAAAATATAAAATATATTGAGATGCTAAGCGTATAAAGTCTCAAATTCCAATAATAGTGATATTCCTAATTGTCCCTACCCCATATGGTGCGTCCTGGACTAGATGCCTACAGGCTTCTTGATTAATAACAGCAGGAACTAAGTGCACAGTGGTATAATTGGACATCCACGAGACTTCTACTCAGTAAATAAGTGTTAACATACATCCAAGATGCTTAAAAGTTATGCCAGGGTAACCATTTGCCACATGTAACCGGTTAGCCTTATGAATCCGTCAACCGGTGTCAACCCCCAATTACCCCCAAAAAGGATGGCCCCGTCTATTCCTATAAATACGGGCGTCGTCGCAAGGAAGCGGTCTTCTAGCCCAAATTGTCTGTTCAATATGCATCCGACAACCTTTTCGTATAGGAATTCGGGATGTCATGCAAATTTGGAACCTTTGTTGTTTTGTTTTTGCGTAAAGTATATCAGAATTTGTGCAGTTTCAAAATATGTAGGTAGTACCTGGTAAGCTATCAAAAAAGCGTTTTTCAATTAAAGCCAAAAATCTTAGTTAATATTTTTCCGTTAACAATGTTTAGTCATGTTTTAAAATATATTTAAAAACTATTTTTGAAAATTACTATTGTTAAAGAATGATAAACTTGATTGAATACTTTTTAAATTATGTCTTAATATTTCATTTGATTTGATGGAAAACTATTCTTACTACTTTACATGTTTTGACGAAAACGCATGCCTTTCAGCAGTGTACATTTAAGCGAAGTCAAACGTAAGCCCACATTTCGTGCCGGTGGTATGGATCAAACCCATATGTCCACCTGCGTTCGAGTCCAACACGGTACAAGTACGCTTCGGTGCAAACAAAAAACCGTCACCCTGACATTAAAAAAATTGAACAAAATTTACTTGAGCATTCATATTGGCCCCGTCCAAATAAACTTGACCACCGGCACGATGAATCATTTCGCATACTTCCAGAACACCGTCGTCAAATATACCGAATGTGCTTGGATATGTAATCATCATGGCGCCCAGTTGATCTTGATAAACGGCAATTTGTTCGGCCAAATGACCCAAATCGACACCTCCAATAGACGTCGTCCGAACGGGTGTCACTGTCATGCCAACCATCTGAGCACTAGCCGGATTTGTACCGTGTGCCGATGTGGGTATAAGGCAGATCTTGATTGGTGAGTTGGGTGTGGGGGGGAATGACAAAAATGTAAATACAAATATCATATTTGTGTCCAAGTAGGATAGTTACCTCCAAACTTGGTTAATTTCTTACATTTTTAAACGACGTTAGTTCCAGGTTTGCATAGTATCTCGAATTCCTATACAAAGAAGGTGTCAAATGTGAATTGCACTAGGGGGGGGGTAAATGAAGTTCCTTGCGACGACGCTAGTGTTTACAAAAATTGACTAAACGACTTTTGTTGGGAGGAATTATGGGTTAATCCTGTTCGACGGATCTACAAACCTAATCGCCTAAATATGGTAAATGGATACCTTGAGACAACTTTTAAGTATCTTGGATGTATTCTGGCACTTATTCACTAAGTGGAAATCTAGTGGGTGCCCAATTATACCACTGTGTACTCGGTCCCTCTTGTTATTAGTCTAGATTCCCGTGGGCACCTTGTCCAGGATGCCCCATGTGGAGGAGGAACAATCAGAAATATCACTATCATTGGCATTTAAAATTTGATAAGTACTAGTCAAATCCTCAGGATTATTAGCATTCCGTTTCACTGAATAGAAATAATTTAATACGCTCTACAAATGTGGAAATATTAATAAACTGACGATAAAAAAACCAACAAACTCTACCAAAGAAACAACAAAGGACAACAGGATTTGACAAAACTACAGTAAAAACAGTACAATACCGATGACAGGATTGAGTACGAAGATCAAACAAAAGCTCGCTCTATTTTATATGCAGAATTTTCAATGCAGAAAGTTTAAAGTGTAGTTACATGGAACAATATTGCTACCCCCATGTTCTTTAGAGCGAAAGGAATCATTTTTTATTGTGATATCACCAAACATATGATAATAATAATTACAAATAATCCATATCATTAAATGATTTTAAAAATGATAAATATTTAATTCATTTACAATTGTCTCATGTCATCAATCCATGGAACAATATGTATTATTATTATTATTATTATTGTGAATAGCTTAGATACTTTAGTAGAGGTAGCTTTGAGCACACAAAAATGAAGTTTCTTGATTGGTAGACGACATCCTTGTGACGATGCCACTGTTTGAAAAAATTGACATAACCGCTCGATTATTTGTCAGGGTTGTCTCCATTATCCCAAGTTCTACATATATTATACATATATGTTAAGATGCCTTTTAAGTACCCTGGGAGTATGCTTGCACCTACCCGCCATAGTGAAAGCCCAATTATACCGCTGTGCGTTCAATCTAGATTCCCATAAACACACAGTCCAGGATGAACCACATAGAGGAAAAACAGGAATTTCACCGTCATTGGAAACATGGTAATAATAAAGGGGTGACTGTGTCACTAACTACAATAAATAAATGAATACCTTTCGATCGTTTTGTCCTGTGCTTTTCAAATAATTTACAATTGCCAACAATCCAGCCAATTCACCTTGAGCTCCGCTGTTTGGACACAAGCACACGTGGTCATATCCTGTAATTTCTTTCAAATCGTTCTCCAGTTGACCAATAAGTTCCAAATATCCTTCTACTTGGTCTCTTGGTACAAATGGATGTATTTTATTGACTGTATCCCATGAAGAAGCCTAGACAATTGGTAATAATACTATGCAAGTTTTACACAACAAGTGGAGAAAATATTTCAATGCGTGTTTAAATTGTGCAAATGTATGAATAGTCAAATAAATATTAAATATTTATTAAAAAGCAGGTGTAATTAGTGTTTGATTGAAAAACAAACCATATGAATTTAAAATATTTGTTGGTATTCATCCATTATTCGTTAAATGTAACTAAAAAACGTTACACACCTTTTTGTTTCTTTTTTATGCAAGAAAAAATTGCATAGAAAATGATAATAACAATAATAATTATATCGATTAAATACTCATATAAAACAAAACAAAAGTTAGTGGCAAAGCCACATCTTCATTAATTCCAAGTTCGTATAGCATCTCGAATAATCCCCTTCCATCGTTCACTGTTTTCGGAGGCGTGCAGAAATATGTCAGTCCATCGACTTAGCCAGTGTTTCCAAAATAAAATTCCGACCAAGATTGTGTAAAGATCGTCCAAGTAGGTTGCTGACTACCTTTCCTCTTCTACCAATCGGCATTTGGACAAGCCAGGGTTACGATACGTGAGATTGCATCAGGATTTTTACAAAGAACGTGCCCAATTCAACGCAATCTTCAGTGTCGCGATACCAATGAAGGAAGATCAGGAAATTGAAGGTCATTTCGGATTTGGCGGTTTCTGACCTTTTTCGTCCAATCCTTTAATACGGAGGATGCAAAATGGGTGTTGTGCCAAATGTATCTGAGACATCTTGCGTCGCAAAAAAACGTGTTCAAACTGTCGCAATCTTCGTTGTCACGACACGAAGTTAGATCAATGTACTACATCAAAATCTTAAAACGGTAAAACTAAACCACTCACAAGCATGTTACTCGTTCCATTCAACTTCATGGTGCAAGAACCCAAAGGAATGACTGAATGTACCAACGATACATCTTTGTTTTCCAACTTTTTCATGTAGCGCATTATACTCGTTTCCGAATGGAACAAATTGAAAACATCATGTTTGAGATAATCGTCGTGTCTGACATAATCGCCATAATTCAAAATGGAATTCTTGCAATCTTTCTGCAATGGTGTATAGAAAGGCACAAAAAACATACAAAATTACACTGCATTGTGGTTAGTGACGTTGCGTCGCATCTTCATTATTTCTATATTTGTACGGTATATAAAACGATCGATGATTTGGATAAATTAATACAAGCATAACAAAAGTAAAAAAATAAAGACGTTTCATGGCTAATAGACGGCATCCTTGTGACGTCACTACTAGTCACAAAGATTGACAAGGCCGCTTGATCTTTTGTCAGGGTTATCTGTCTTAGTCCAAGGGCTACGTATGGAATATAGATATCCTAAAATACCTTTTAAGTATCCAGGGTGTATGTTTGGTCTCATCTGCAGCAACAGATGCCCAGTTATATCACTGTGCACTCCGTCTCTGTTGTTGTTAGTCTAAATGCCTGTCGGCATCTAGTCCAGGATGCACCAGATGAAGGAGGAACAGTCAGGTATATTAACATCGTTGGAAGTTGATAACATTTAAGCATTACTCAAATCTTGAAGATCATCAGTATCCCAAACGTACGAAATGTTAATAAGTTAATTTCCATTCAACTTTAACCAGTTGATATATCTTCCGATGAGTCACAATCCTGAAAATTGTGCGCCTGTTCGTAGCTTCTTTTCTAGTGGCTGTATAAACTAAGTAAGTAAGTCATATAGAATAGGACAATCTAATGCTACTCTTATAACAATGCAAACATCCCACCCCCAACATGTAAAAAGCGGATGCAGTGTTACCAGCTGCATCTCTTTTTATCCAGCCCAGTCACGAAACATGAAGCTTGTTGTAATCTTATGGTGAATTTCGACTAATTGACTGAGGGTTTTACTTTCAAATACAAATGTTGAAATAAACAATTAAAACGGAAACAATTTACACATAAAGCACAAAAAATAGTTGGACTATTTAATAGTATCACAACGCACATTAAAGTCTACGGATTCCGCTCCAAATATGTACAGAAGGTCGTTAAAATCTTCTTTCAAAACAGTTTCATCCAATGAGACTCCTATCTGTTAAAAGTATAAAAAAATAGACACTATATATAACCAATATTCAAATCAGTAAATTATGTATATATACATATATATAGTAAAAAGTACTTTTAATTTAAATGTAATCGTACAAATATTGTTTATAAATGAAAGTTAAACTAAACATAGATAATATTTCTAACTAACTAACAATGAAATAGTGCTGTTTTGACACGATTTAGTGAATTGAACAAGATGAACGAATCTTTTGAAACATTAATTATTGTTTTTGCATATATTTTGTTTATTATAATTGGTTCGTGTAGCTTCAATTTTAACTAGCAAACAAAATTAAAGTATACATTTTACTTTTATTTAAATAAACATTATTATGAGATTGGTCCATAACATGTTATAAAAGTATTTATTAACTTATATGTTATGTTATTTATTTATTTATTTTATATTTGTTACTTTGAATGTTTGCACGAGAAACATCTTTCAGCAGTGAACATTTTAGCGAAGCCGAACGTGGGTCCGCATTTTAGTGCCGGCGATGGGATTCGAACCGATGCCCACTGAGGTTTGAATTCGAGCGCTATACCGCTAGGACACCCTGGCATAATTTTGTAATTAATGTACAACCTCATACATTTTATCCTAATTTATCTTATTTACATTTGTAGTGTAAATTACTATTTGTGCGTTCAACAATGATGGAATGGACTTCTGTTAAGATATCTAACTCAATAATAATAATAATAATAATAATAATAATAATAATAATAATAATAATAATAATAATAATAATAATAATAATAATAATAATAATAATAATAATAATAATAATAATATTAACCATTATTATTATTATTGTCATTAAGAATAAGAAAAATAACGATAATATTAATAATTAACAAAAATAATAACAGTGATAATAATTATTAATTATTATTAATAATAATAATAATAATAATAATAATAATAATAATAATAATAATAATAACATTAATAATAGTAATAATAATAACTGCAATAATATTAATATTAATAGTAATAAAAAAGTGTTTATATTGAGTAAAATTATTAATACACTATTCAACCGCTGCTCAAAGCAAAAACCAGTAAACATTGAATGTATATTGAATGCAATGGGCACACACTTACGCAATCATCATTGTCATAATACAACAAATTAATTTGTTTGTCTTTCGCTCGTTGACAAATTTGTGACACGTCGAACGTCTTGCCAATCACCTTAATCTTCAGAGTATCAAAAATTGCCTGTGAATTGCAAATCTAAAATAGTCGAATTAATTGAATTATCCACATTGTCAATCGAGTTCATTGTTTCAAATTGCAATTTGTAAAATTTTAGTTTAAATTAAATGGCCTATTTAATCATTATCAAAAATTGTTAAACGCGTGGGTATAATCTGATATAAATAAGTAGATGCTAAAAAATATTCCTCATGCTTCATTTTTCATTTTGGTTGGTGACGTGGTCACCTCTTCGTTATTTCCCATACTTATACGACATGTGAACGATCGATTTCGATGGCTTGACAAGCGTAGACAAACGTGGAAGAATAACAAAGTTTCTTGGCTGGTAGACGGCATCCTTGTGACGTCGCCACTGTTCGCAAAGATTGACGAGGCCGCCTGATTTTTTGTCAGGGTTATCTCCCTTA
Source organism: Cardicola forsteri (assembly GCA_025895645.1). Taxonomy (NCBI): domain Eukaryota; kingdom Metazoa; phylum Platyhelminthes; class Trematoda; order Strigeidida; family Aporocotylidae; genus Cardicola; species Cardicola forsteri. The sequence goes on from JAKXYG010000473.1 coordinate 421,125, forward strand.
GCCCAAGGGCTACATATGATATACGTATACCTTTAGATACCTTTTAAGTATCCTGGGTGTATGTTCGCACCCACCCGCCGTAGCGGAAGCCCAGTTATACCGCTGTGCACTCGGACCCTGCTGTTATTAGTCTAGATCCCTAGGGGCACCTAGTCCAGGATGTACCACGTGAAGGACTAACAGTCAGGAATATCACCATCATTGGAAATTGAGACTTTATAAGCATTACTCAAATCCTCAGGATCATTAGCATCCCTATTCACACACACACACACAAATTTTTATGTGCATAATTATCCAATTGATTGCCGAATAGTGTTGCTTGCAAGCGCATGCGTACACACATACACACGTATTACATGTATCTATTTATACGCAATTACGTATACACAATTAGACACACGCGCACACGCACACATAGCAACATTCTCTAAACGACAACCAACTGGTGGCGCAACTTGCAGAGCACGTGCATAGCTCGTGCTTGTAGTTCACATGTCGAAACTTTACGTTACACAACTCGGACGTCAATGTTATTAAAACATTTTTCAATATGCCAAGGGGCAACATCAATAATCATACAAAATTGAGGGTTTATGAGAACGTATTCGATTTGTTGTTCAATATGAGATGAAACAAGAATATATCAATACTCTCATCGACAGCATTCCAAAACGCCTGGATCAAGTTGTTCAAAAGAAGGCGATCACATAGAATGTTAAATTTGTTTGAACTTTCTAATGTCTTTAATCATTTGGTAACTGAAAAAATTGCATATAATCCGTATTTTTGTTAATAGTTGTCTTTATAAATTATGTTAATCATTTTACTCCATTTTCGATTTTGCACCAGTTGATATTTTATACAATTTTTTTACGTTCAATATATATGTATATATAATTATAATCTTTTTCAATTATTATACAGTATTATATATTTTATAATCGAAGTGACGTTTCTCTTATATATTATGTAGTTGCTAGAGAGGTTTTAGTTAAATAATCACTTTTTTGCAGTAATTACTGTGAGAGCTGTATATATATATATATATATATATATATATATATCTAATTCCATGTAACCCGAAAAATATCAATATCTTGATATAGAACCAAACTGCCTGTATCATGGAATACAAAGAGATCCGTTAAAATAACCAATAGGAAAAAATAATTATAGTACTTGTATGTAGACTTTTACTTACATAAAGTCAATACTATTTCATTTCTAAAGGAACATGTACAATTGACAATGTTTCCCATTTGTATACTTTTCAATTGTTTTATAACATTCATTCATTTTGTTGGTAATGTAGTTACCTCTTCATAATTTCTATATATCTACATCATATTAAATAATGAACAAATCAACAACAAATATTAGTGGAAAAGCCACATCTTCATGAATTCCAAATTCGCATAGCATCTCGAACAATCCCTTTTCATTGTTCATGATTTACAGAGGCGAGTAGGGATATGTCAGTCCAACCGAGTTAGCCATTGTTTCCAAGATAAAATCCCGACCAAGATATTGTGAAGATTGTCCTGAACAGCGTCCGTCCAAGTACGTTTCTGACCACCTTTCCTCTTTTTCCAATCGGTATTTGGACAAGCCAAAATTATGATACGTGAAATTGCATCAACATTTCTGCGAAGGTTATATATGTAGGACACTGAAACGTTGCCCAAAATTTTAGAATATGTCGAATCGTGTAAATTAGATCAACACGTTCCATACCAGGACAAAAACCAGTTTGGTTAGAACGTGTGGTTGATTGACTTTGATAAGTTGATAAACGTAAGAAATGTAGACGACATTCTCGTGACGACGTTTCTGTCCGCAAAGATTAAATAGGTGGTCTAATATTTTCTCAGGGTTATCTTCCTTAGCCCAATGGTATACGTATACTTAAGGATACCTTTTAAGTACCTGGGTGTATGCTTGCTCCATACCGCCAAAACGGAAGTCCAGTTATACTACTATGCACTCAGTCCCTGATGTCTAATTGGTATATGCGCTTGAGTGTACCTAGTCGAAAATTCGCCACATGGAGAAGGAACAGTCAGGAATATCACCATTATTGAAACTTGATAAACAATGCTCGAATCCTCCGAGCTTAATAGCTAGGCTCAAAACTGGGCAGATATACCTTTGCCTACAACCACCAGCCCATGGAATGCGGGCATTTGTCTATGACTGTGTCAAATGCCCATTTAATAAAAAAATGTGTCTCATGCCAAGCATGCAAACAATAAAAAGCAAGTAATAAAAAATCAATTAAAAAAGATTGTTTTATCGATTGATTCTTAGCAATAGCATCTCAACACAGAATTGAAACAGTAGTTTCATTAAATTGTCACATTTAAACCTTTATGCACTAGCGAGAAAACAAACCACTTTACAACCTTGGTACAAGAAAAGAGAATTGCCAATAGTGCTGAAAACTATTAACCGCATTTCAATAATAATTCAATATATTTCTAATTAATTAAAAATGGCCACATGTAGATTATTATCATTATTATTAATACTATTATTATTATTACCTTTATAATAATAATTATTATTATTAATATTATTGATAATATTAAAATTATTATTATTATTACAATTATTATTATTATTATTATTATTGTTACTATTAACATTATTATGACTATAATAATAATTATGATTATTATCATTATTATAATAATAATTATTGTTGCTATTATTATTATTATTATTATTATTATATTATTAGCAAGTAGATATTTATTTTTATTTGTTAAAAAAAGTTATTTTTACTACTTTGAACGTTTTGCGAGAATCCCATCTTTCAGCAGTGGACACTTTAGCAAAGCCGAACGTTAGACCGCATTCAGTGTCCGTAGTGGGGATCAAACCTATACCTACCCAACTGTGAGTTGAGTCGAGTATCGCTGAAACCACCCTGGGCCTACCAAACGTCCAATTCCACATAATCAAACTTACTTCATAGCCAGAATTTTGAAGAGCCGTTGCCAACCGAATGGCATTGCGGTGTATGCGCAAAGCTATGTCGCGCAAACCATGTGGACCGTGATAAACTGCATAGAATGCCGCCATATTGGCCAAAAGTGCCTGAGCTGTGCAAATGTTGCTGGTTGCTTTGTCTCGTCGAATGTGTTGTTCGCGTGTTTGCAAAGCCAAACGGAAAGCGGGTTGATTGTTGGAATCTCTGTTTTTGAAAAAAATATACAGTGATATTGAAAACGTGCAATTATATATATATATTGTGCCGGGGTGGTCTAGCAGTACAGCGCTCGAATTTAGACCTCGGTGGGCATGGGTTCGAATTCCATCACCGGCACTAAAATGCGGGCCCACGTTCGGCTTCACCAAAATGTCCACTGCTGAAAAATGTTTCTTGTAAAACATTCAAAGTAGCAAACATAAAATAAATTTTAAAAAAATAAAATAAACATCAAATACCTAGATAGACCTATAATTCTGCCAGGAAGAAATCTTGAAAATTGTTCTTTTGCTGATAAAAATGCCGCATGCGGTCCACCAAAACCCATAGGAACACCAAATCGCTGTGTCGATCCAAAAGTAACATCTGCTCCCATTTTCCCAGGTGCTTTTGCCAATGTAAGTGCCAATAGATCAGTGCCCATAATGATTAGTGTCTATATATATATATATATATATATATATATATATATATATATATATATATATATATATATATATATATATATATATATATATATATATATATATATATATATATATATATATATATATATATATATAAATGATATAGTATATATATATATATATATATATATATATATATATATATATATATATATATATATATATATATATATATATATATAAGTTGTTAAAATACGCAATAAAAAATAAAAAATTCCGTTAATGCAATGTTTTTTTAAATAAAACATATTTTTCTGGGTTTATTGTTTGAATGCTCTTTGAATAATAATAATAATAATAAGTTAGACAGCATCATACTTGATTTAATTGTGCAACTTTGCAAATCCGATCAAGCTGCTCAAAATTTAAATTTCCTTCGGTATCTGGATATTGAACCAAATAAGCTGAGTATTCTTGGGATTGTATTAACTTTTCCAAAGTTGTTGCATTGTCCAAAGATACCATACAAACATCGATTCCCAAAGCACTGTACAATGAAATATTTGTTTTGTATGTCGGATTAAAAATAGTTTGAATAAAATAAACGCTTATTGAAAGTTTAAAACAGTGACAGTAGTTGTAGCAACGTATCTTAATAGTAAAAGTTTTGTCTTTAAATTGGAACAGTAGGAGTTGAAAGTTGAATAATTGCTACCTTTCTGTAAATTTAGACAGCTTAATAGTGTCAAAACATAATATAGGATTAACTAATGGCACAGCTGGTTTTATACAGCTTTAGTCTTGCGTATATACCCCATTTTAACAATTACCGCAAAAAATTACAAAGGTATTAAATCTAAATTAATTTGTTATGTCCAATTGTTTTTTCGTAAAAACGAATATCGGGAATTTAAAATAATGTCTAGTGCTTCATAGATCCTTTATATATACTTAGAAATATTTATTTAAGAATACTGAGTCGGCCAAAATAGCATATTTTAAAAGCTATTTCTATATTAACGTGGATAATAAGTTAAAATTACACAATTTTTATAATAATTAGTCCATTATTATTTTGTGTGCTTAATTTCATTAAAAATGAACAATAACTAATTCTTAAAATTGATGTTAACGTACATTCAAATCTGCTCTGATTGTGATGTCCTATTAATTATCAAAATAAACATTTAATTATTCTAATCTATATAAATAAAAATAATTAAAAAAAATTTTTCTTAATTTTTAATAAAAGTTTTAAAATAAATCTAATAATTTATTATTTATATATCAACACTCTCATCGACAGCATTCCAAAACGCCTGGATCAAGTTGTTCAAAAGAAAGGCGATCATATAGATTATTGAATTTTTTGAACTTTGTAATGTCCTTAATCATTTGGTAACTGAAAAAATTGCATGTAATCTGTATTTTTATTAATAGTTGACATTATAAATCATGTTAATCATTTTACTCTATTTTCGATTTTGCACCAGTTGATATTTTATACAATTTTTTTTACTTACAATATATATGTATATATAATTATAGTTTTTTTTAAATTATTATATAGTATTGTATATTTTATAATTGAAGTGACGTTTCTCTTGTATGCTATGTAGTTGCTAGAAAGGTTTTAGTTTAATAATCACTTTTTTGCAGTAATTGTTGTGAGGGTTGTACTCAATGGGTGAAGTCGTCTTTGTAAAACTGTTAACAATAGTTGAATCTAGAATTAACATATTAACATTTGTACACATCTTAGTTGCATTATGATTTAATTTCTATCAATAGTACTTCAATGTAATAGATCTCGGACCCAGCCTAACACGGACTGAAGTCTGTGAACACAGTAACTAGAACTGGCATCCTACACTGATGAATGGATGCAAGCATACATCCAATATACTTACTATGTATTATAAGGTGTACGTATACCTAGATAGGCATGGGTTCGATCTTTTTAGAAAAACCAAACGTGGACACTCATTTAATGCTGCTGGTGGGATTCAAATCCATGCTTACTAAAATCCAAGTCGAGCGCTGTATTGCTAGAGCACCCCGGTTTGTGTCCAATTGTTAAAAGGTGCTGACAAAGAGTGACACTGTAAACGACAGAACCAAATCAAGAAAGCTCACAAAAAAAGTACAAGCTGTTAAAGAAGAAGAAGAGGATGGAAAGAAAGTTAAACTATTGACTACTCACTTTGCACGTGATCGCACCACGTTGATTGTCGATGGATGACATTTTGAATCCAACAATAATTTGTTTTTCTTTGTACTCCTTTTGACATTATAACGGCAATTGTTTGAAAATAATGAAAAAAATTGAGACAATAAATGTAAATAATTTGTAAAAAATGGACGTAGTTTCGTACCTTTCTTGTTCTGATCTTGTTGCTTATTTTGGATATATCTAACTTTTATTAATATATAATATTTTATTATTATATTATTATTATTATTATTATTAACCCATTCTCAACACTCTACCACTAGATCATCCCGATGTATATACTGTATACTGTAGTTTAAAAAGATAGAAATTTATTTACTTTGCCACCCTGACACCCAAAAAACAACGCCAAAATTAGGTAAAATAAAAAAATATGTAATGTTGTACAACTGAAGATAAAGTTATGGAATATACTAAAATTTGAAAGATATTTAGTAAAATCAAAGTCATAGAATTTCAAAAATGCAGAAAAAGTGTCAACCAATACACGGAAAATATGTAAATCTAATACAACAAATTAACGGGAAATGTGTATCTGCTCAATATTCATACACATCAGCATCCACAAAATGGAATCGCCTCCTAGTGGCATACAAGCGTTACAACTCCAACATAATGATAACCAGACTGCATCGACCACAGTTAATTTCAACGATTAAAAAATAATCGAATTTAGTTTCTAAACATCTATCATACATACAGCTGTATCAAAAATACTTTCAAATGTTTTGCATCCTAATGACCGAAGTCTCTAGACTTATTTTTTATCTCACCAAATAAAAGTCCCAATTTAAATGCGTCCAATGTTCGATTGCTCAAAACAATGAAGTAAGGCAAGTTTGGACAACATTTATTCAATAGTACAAAATTACTTACTTGACAGCAATAGCCATTGCTTCGGCGCCGGCTGTACCTTCGTCCAACAATGAAGCGTTAGCTAAAGGCAATGCAGTTAAATCGCTAACCATTGTTTGAAAATTGAACAGAGATTCCAATCGACCTTGACTTATTTCGGCCTGATACGGCGTGTAAGAAGTATACCTTGAGTCCAAAACCACAATACCTCTTTTTTTTTAATTTGCATATTTAAAGTATTACACATAGGTAAAAACAAAAAACATTTATAGAATTTGCTACAAATTAAGTTTTGTAAAGCCAACCGCGGTAACTATTGAAACGCTCATTTTAATTTTTTTTTAATTAATTAAAATTAGCCAGTCAACTGCTTTAAATTTATAATATTTATTAAACTGAAACATCTCTAACAATCACATAACTTGGAAAGAAAATTCATTTTAATTATACCGTATACAATCCTATATAATAAGTAAAATAAAATTACATAAACTTACAACTGGTTCATGAACATAAAATACAAAGCTTATCAAATTTTTTTAAATTACTAAATAATTTTTTGTATAATCTACTAAAAAACAGCGAACAAAAAATGTAATCTTCTCTTTTCACAGACACTTGGCTTGGTTAGGTTGTTGACAAAGTTGTATCTAATCCAGATTTTAACAAAACAGTGAATACCGATAATTTTCCAATTTAGATATGCTTATTGTTTAATTATACAAAAAGTAGAATAGATACAATGAATGTTGAAATTATTAAATGGCAATTTTTAAAAACATAACTATTTTTATTTTGGCCTGTATTGTGTTTAATTTTTTATGTCAACAAAATTAATTTAAATAAAGTTGAAATTAATTGTACAAATATGTATAAAATGGAACATTGCTTTTTGTATGTAACTATAGCATAAGAAAATATTGGCTTTAAAGTTATTACTATATTTTGATCTAAAAATACTACTGCTTACAATACAAGTTGCTATATAATAGTTAGTTCATAGTTGTTACAAAACCAATATAAAGTTTTTTTTACATAAAAATATTTTTTCAACTAGTTAAAGGTTTATTTGTACAAAGTTTATTATAAGTAGTACAAAGTTTATTATAAGTAGTTTATTATAAGTAGTTTATTATAAGTAGTACCTTATTTTATTATGTGTGGCCTAGCGGTACAGCGCTCGAATTCGGACCTGGATGGGCATCGGGGGGTTCGAATCCCATCACCGGCCCACGTTTGGATCCGTTAAAACATCCACTTCTGAAAGATGCGTTTCCCGTCAAAACATTCAAAGTAGTAAACATATAAAAAAAAGATTATTGTAAAACAAAATGTCAAACATTTTTAAATGTTCAATTTTAGTATTATAAAATATACCTTTGATAATCCAAAATCAACCAAACGTTGTGTAAGTAAAAAGCTCAAACATAATTTTACTGCTCCTTACTAGCAAGAATAACTAAATTTGTGTTAATTATATTTTATAACTTAAAAAGTTTGTGTATTTTATTGTTTTATTTTTTTATTTATGGTTATTGGCTTAGATACTTCAGTGGAAGTAGCTTTCAGCACACAAAAAAATATGTACAATTATAAAAATACAATACAATTAACAGTGTGTAACATCAGTCCAAAAATAAATAAATAAATAAGTAAAGTAAGATTAAAATACATAGGCTAAAAGAAGAAAAAACTCAAAATCAACGTATATTTAAAAGTCATGTTCAATATGATATGCGTAAAAAGGCATGGTATTATTTAGGGTACACTATGGTTAATAGTGTGCAAATATATCAGTATACATGACTCATGAGTGAGAATGGCTAATAAAATAATACCCTGGATAAAGGATAATAAATGATCACAAATTAAAATGGACAGAATAACGAGAAAAAAACGTTTTTAATATATTTTAGAAAATACCCACAAATTGTTTTAACAAGATTTTTATTCCAATATTTATGCAAATAAAAGCTCTTTCAGCTTTTACTCATCTCCGTCATCTGCGTCGTGCTATCATTTCTTTCCTGTTGTTTCCCAGAATGATATCCCCTTATTGTTTCTAAAGCTAAATCTTTCTGCAAAAGATATTATTTGGTTAAATTCTACATTTACCGCCAGAAAAACCAGCGGGAACTGTTTAAAAATAGACAAATGATGATGGTAAAAGAGAGATAGGGGTAGACCCCAGAAAACTTGGCTAAAAACCATTTGGGAAGATTTAATTGAAATGAATGTATCATGGGATCGAGAAAACATTTTGGAAAAATGTTCAATTAGATGAAATTATTTTGTTGTCCCATATGTTTTTTAATTATAGGACTGTTGTTATTTTTGCTGCTGACGTTATCTTTGTTACCTCACGTTTATTTTTAAAGCAACGATTCCCATTTGATGCCAAAGGTGGAGATAAAACCCAAGTCAACTCAAGCCAACACCTAGGGCTCTCTGAATTTGACCACCCCGTCATTTCGTAAATAATATAAGTACATGTAAACGAATGAAGTAATCGTTTCTACATATGTAAATATCTGTTGACAAATAATCACATGTAAGTTGCATTTTGATAAGAATTAAATTATAATATTATGTAATGTACTATTAAGCTAAGGCCAACATTACATTGTATGTCATACTTGTAATGTCATACTTTTATAACATAAATTGATATTTACTGTGATTGCTGATGTGGATATTTATTTTACTAATTTGTACTTTACTATACTTGTTATTATTATTATTATTATTATGTAATAAAGCTACCATTTATTGTAAAGAACGTTTCATTATCCAGTTAATGGACATCACATTAACCTTTACAATCTGTGCATATCAAATAAAACTGAACAATAATTGATAAATGATAAACACGTTCAAGCAGATAAGTGTACGTACCAGCCAGGATTTTCAAATATATTCCGTTGTATAGTTGATGGAGTAATTGTACCATAATATCCTTGACCTATATACGTTCGCCAAACTTGATTTTTGTCCATCATTTTTTTCAATTTGTATATCAATTCCAATTCACCTGAAAAAACGAAGGATGAAGCTGATTTTAATTATTAGTTGATGGCGTGATCGCCTGTTTGTTATTTCGATACATGTATTGCATATAAAACAATTGACTCTAATCATTTTATAGGTGTAAAAAGGTTAAAAAAACGACAAAGTTTGTTCCCGGGAGGTCCAGCGTTACAGCGCTGAATTTGGATTGGGGTGAGCATGGGTTTGAATACCACCACTGGCACTAAAATGCGGACCCACGTTTGGTTTCGTTAAAATGTCCACTGCTGAAAGATGCGTTTCCCGCGTAAAACATTCAAAGTAGCAAGCATAAAATAAAATAAACGAATAAATAAAACAGTATTCATTATTACACTTATAGACACAACTTGATAATTTATTTTCTGTGTGTGTGTGTGTGAGTTTAAAGTTACTTTGTACTTAATCAATATAACTTATCAATAACGAAATTAATAATCAAACCAAAATTCAAAAATTTAAAGTTCAAAAATACATTGCATTAATATAACAATCATAATGGACTCTTTTTTTATAGACAACCCACACTCACTGATCGCTTTGTCCAATTTTAATTCACGATTCAAAATTACTTCGTTTGGTATTGCGTGTGCAATAAATCCATTCATATTCTAACATTCAACATAAACAAAACATTTTAAAATGTATTCAAACGTGCATCTATAAATAAATGTTGCAATAAAGTCTATGCGACAATCATATTGTCAGTTTAATAAAAAAAATACATTACATAAAGATTAAAGAAATATTGGTATACTAGTAGTCCTGTATATTAACTAGTTAGACAGTTTAACCCTTACTTTATACATATATATATATATATATATATATATATATATATATATATAGAGAGAGAGAGAGAGAGAGAGAGAGAGATTTAAGTTAATTTTAGTTACCTTCAAATCGAAGTGTCTGAAAAATGAAAATACCAGACTGTCAATACACATCAATTATAATCGCTAGGTTAAATCAAATCTTTGATACAATTTTGATAAAGTAATCAATTCTCAGAAGTGGACACTGTAATCCTACTGTAGGAAGAAGACTTTATGATAGGTTAAGGGGATCTAATACCATACTTTGTCTCTTCGAATAAAAAGGCAATCTTTATCTAGCAAAAATGAAAAAGGAAATTTCAAGTGTATGTTCTTCCATAATTAATATACTATCACAATTGTCAAATTTATTAAATAATATATATATATATATATACGAATTCTAGTCCATGTGGAACTGTTCAATATTGTGGAAATGTTATTGATCTTAAAAGGTAACTCAATGTAACTATTTACTATATGTAGCCGGTCATACTTGTAAATCCGTCAACCGGCATCAACCCTAAGAAAGACCGCTTCGTCAAGTCTCGTGAAAACTAACGTCATCGCAAGTTCAATTAGCATTCCGACTACCTTGTCGCTATTCAAACTTGGAATTAATAAAGGGGTGGCTCTGCCACCAACTTATGTTGTGTTGTTCTAATTGTATCGTAAAAATAAAAACATAATTCTTAAATTTTGAACAACTCCAAATTTTTTATACTGTTTTTGTTCACAGAAAAGCGCGACATTATTCATTGGCGTGCTTAAGGAATATAATGCGGCTTGTCTAAATCGGAACTTTCCAGTTTGTTCGTTTATTTTATTTGTTCTGTGGTGTGTATTATTAACTATAATATATTTGGTAACATGTTTGTTCTAATCTGATCAATACAAAAGATGTAATAATTCATGATTTATTTGTAATAAATTAAGATTTAACTAATGCATTTCAAAATGACCATATTATAACCCACTCAATAATATAGCAACTTGTATTACAAAAGCACAATTTACACATGTTTACTATCATCATCTTGACTTACATCATAACCACAAAACGCCAACATTTTATCGACATCCCTTTTCCTAGGCCCAATATGTCTATTGACAAAATCGGCAGGCGGTCCGTCAACTTGATCGAATGTTGTTGACCGAGAACAAAATCGAATGCATCGATTCGGCTTTAGACCGAATCGATTTAATTGTAATCCAACTAACGAACGCACTTTTGCAATCATCATCAATATTATTATTGTCAAAATTAAGCTAATTCAATCGAACCTGATCAAATTAATAGTTGTCAGTAGTGATTTCGACCAATCATATGTAGATATAATTGATACAAGATGCATCATGCTATTGGACAGTAGTTTGAAAGCATGTAGATTGGTACCAACTAATATAAAGCACGTTTCAAATGTGCAGATACAAGTTGAACAAAATTTTTATTATAATCAATCGTTTATAATTCAATGTATAACATCGAAATGCCGTTATGAAAAGCTGATTAAAAAAAAATTGAAAAATATGATGAAAATATAAACATATTCAAAATCGTATGTTGATATACAACGTAAATTTTGTTTAACCTTATGATACCTTTCAAGTACCCTGAGTGTATGATTGCACTTACCTGCCTAAGCTGAAGCTCGGTTATACCGCTGTGTATTCAGCCCTTGCTGTTATTAGTCTAGATGCTTGTTGGTACCTCGTCCAGGATGCACCACATGGAGGACGAATAGTCAGGAATATAATCATGACTGGAAATTGAGACTTTATAAGCATTACTCAAATCGCCAGGATAATTTCTCTAACAAACTTAACGATAAAATAAAAATTATTTAGTTTTAACCCATGTTCTTCAAATTAAACTGCTCAAATAATAATGCAAAAAAGTTAAAATTTATTACACGCTCTAATAAACCTTGTAAATATTTAAACAAAAGTACATTTGAAATATGCCACAATTAATCATGCAATGCTAGATTTTCAATAAATACTTCCAACTGGCCCATAACTAACAATTATGTACTGAAAAAACGGTTAAAAATAAATCGTATATTTATTTATCCATTTGCATAAAAATCGAATTGATAATAAATATTTAAAATAGGTAAAAAAATCATTCAAACAAGAGTTCAATTAGTTCTTCATTATACATATCGTCACCCGACAAACGGCGACTCTAAAAGCATTTAAAAGTTACAATCAAAATATAAAACATACTGTATTGTATTCAATCAATGTAGGTATAGATTTTATTAAACACTTGGAATCTTTTCTAAAAACATTTTCTGGGTTTTTCCAACTACAATTAAAAAAGACAATTATGTTAAAATAATTTACGCAGGTCTATCGCCAACCAACACCGTAAAAAATACACTATTTGAAGACAACTTTTTCAAAGCTTCTTTAACAAATGGAGCAGCTAAAAGCAAAAAAATATTATAAAAATATTGTAATTAAATTTAAAATTTCATTTATACCTTTGACACAATCAGGACACCAGCTATTTCCATGTTCATCAAGTGATCCCTCAAATAGAAAAAAAATTCGTTTGCCAGCATATTTAGAAACTACATCACGGAGCTCATCAATAGAGTTAATATACTGTAAACTTGGAAAAAAATAAAGAACGTATATAGTCTAAAATACAAATAATCAATAAAAAAATAAAAATAAAAAAGCACACTAACAAAAGTTAGTGGCAATGCCACATCTTCATTAATTCCAAATTCGCATAGCATCTCGAACAAACCCTTTCCATTGTTCAAGATTTTCGAAAGTGTACAGGAAAATGCCAGTTCATCGACTTAGCCACTGTTTCCAAGATAAAGTTCCGGCCAAGATTGTGTGAAAATCGGCCCGAACAACATCCATCCAAATACGTTTCTAAACACCTGTCCTCTACTTCAAACCGGTATTTAGACAAGCCAGGGTTACAATACGTAAAATTGCATCAGGATTTCTACAAAGAACGTGCCCAAACCAGGTCAACCTTCAGTGTCGCGATACCAATAAAGGAAGATCAGAAAATTGAAGGTCATTTCGAATTTGGCGGTTACTGATCTTTTACCACCAATCCTTTGATACCGAGGATGCAAAATGGGTATTGTGCCAAATATATCTGAGACATCTTGCTTCAAATTTGTCAAGCTCCTTTATCTCCGACCCCATAAGAGTCTACGTTTCAGATGCGTACAGAAGTACTGTGCAAACCAATAAATAGTAAATGTTCATCATCGTGTTTGGGTTAATGGTTCTACGTCTCCATAATAGATTGACAAGCTTTCCAAACGCAATAACAACCAAACAAATTTGACAATTTACTTCAATGGATTAACCACCGTCAGAAGTAATTGAAGAGCCCAGATACGTAAATTCCTTTACATTGGGAAACACAAGATCATTCAATGAGCTAGAGGTTTCTGCTCGCCATAACGATTGTGGAAAAGTTTACAAGAAATTGAATCAGTTATGTCGTAGTAACTAAGTTAAAGTTGGATCGTCTGGCATTTCTAACGAAGACTGGTCACTCCACTTTAATCAGACTTTAAACCATCCTGAAATCACAACAGGATGGCTGCAAGACTAATCCATACTTGACACAGTTTCTTCGGTAATTTATCCAATATCAGAAAACTCAAAACTAAAAAAGCCGCCGGTTTCAATAAAATTCCTTCATATATCTTCAGATACGGTCCCTCGCGACTCGTTGAAGACCTGTGTGGCATCACAACGGATTTCTGGACAACTGAGTAGTGCCCTGAAGACTGCCACCGTGTTACTATAATTCCTGTTCACAATTAAATGAGATCGGCAAATACCTGCTAACTACAGAGGCATCAGCTTTCTTTGCACATCTGCCAAAATTGCCACCTCAGCAACAGTTGAACGGATTCCCCCGGAAAGGGAAAAAATACTCATCGTAACCAAACTGGTTTTCGTCCTGGTATGGGATACATCAATCAAATTTATACACTGACGTATTCTTGAATTTCGGGCAAAGTTTCAGCTACCTACGTATGTAGTCTTCATTGACTACTCTTCAGCATTTGAATCGCTGAACAGAAAAGAACTTTGGATCGCTATGTTACGTAATGGAACACCTCTAAAACCTGTGAATCTCCTACATGCTCTATACAATAACTCAACTGATGTATTCCGCAATTGCAACAAAGCCGTTTAAAATTTGCAGTAGTGTCCGTCAAGGCTGCATATCAAAACAATACTATAACATAACATAATATAAGCTCGTCGTAAAGCCACCTCTCCATTAATTCCAAGTTTGAATAACTTCTCAAATTCCTATACGGAAAGGTTGTCAAATGCGAATTGAACTTGGAGGAATAAATGAAGTTTCTTGACTAAAAAAACGCTTCCTCGCGACGACGCCAATGTTCACAAGATTTGACGAATCCATATTCTTTAAAGTTGACGCTGGTTGACGGATCCACAAGCTTAACCGGCTGCATATAGTAAATAGTTACCTTGAGATACCATTTAAACATCTTGGGTGTATGCAAGCACCCAATCACTTAACAAAAATCCAGAAAAAACACATTCGGTCCTTGTTGTTATTAGTCTAGATGCCTGTAGACACCTAGTCCGAGATGCACCACATGGAGGGGGAACAGTGAGGAATATCACTATAATCGGAAATTGAGACTTTATAAGCATTATTTAAACCCTCAGGACCATCAGCAACACAGTTAAATACTAAACAAGCTACTAATAAACAATAATTTTAAAACGGTTAATATAAACATTAGTTTAATGCAGTTTCTTTTTTGAGTTATTTAATATAATTCATAAGTAACTTCACATTAAAATTAACCACAAAACGTAAAAATATCATTAAACTAAAAAAAATTAAATAAAAAATTATAACTTACTTTGCATTCATTTTATGTAATCAAATAAGTTTAACTGTAAACCAATAAAAAATACGATGTTTTCCTAAAATAAATCATAATTAATATTGTGCAAATAATAAACATATTTTGTTAAATAATTTACATAATTATACTCATATTTAAAAATAATACAAAAAAATTTAAATAATTAGTACAGATAATACGAATACAATAAGGCAACGAAAACTGTTAATCACACCAAAACGTAACGTGACAAGTTAAATTTGCGTTCGTTCCGAAGTCATAAATGTAGAAAGAAGATTTTTAATGTGTATATATATATACAAAAAATAAAATAAAAATTATTTAATTTTTAGTATATAATTAAGGTTTTAGGTAAAAATGCAGATAATTCTTTTTACAAGTTACAGGTTGATACACCAGTTGAGTAGGAGTAATCAGGTAATTAGGTAAAATCACGAGTTATGTAGAAGGAAACTCCTTTTTGTACTCGGTTCAAAATATCAAATATCGACAAAATAAATCTCAAAGATTATGTATATAAATGTAATAAAGCTGTAAAAACAGGAATATGAAATTAAATATATTCATGGAGAAAATAGTTGTCGTATGCTGATTTGAAGGAGTCGATGGAAGGGACTGAAACAACATGGCTAGGTAGAAGATTTCACGCGGATATAACCCTATACGAGAAATGGTTTAAACGTAACCGGGATCTTACTCTGGGTTTGGATAACTTAAAAGAGGGTGCCCCCTTCGAGAATCATTCGCAGGGATAAAAGGAAGTTCGGCACCATTTGACCTTAATAATTTATAAACTAAGATGAGATCGCCCCGGAGCCTCTTATCTTGCAATAAAAAGAGCTTGAGAGATTTTAATCGGTTTGTATAGCTAACGTTCTTGAGCTGCCTAGAGGTCTTTGTGAACCTACGCTGTACTTTGTCTAAAATCTTAATATCCGCTTTTAGGTAGGGGGATGTAACTTGGATACAATATTCTAAATGGGGTCTAATGTAAAGTTGGTAGAGTAACCGTGTACAACTCACCGAGACGTTCCCGAGATTACGATTAAAGAACGTGGTGAGTTGGAACCCCTTGGAGGCTGCTATCCTGTGATGCGTTGAAAAGTTTAGGGATTGATTAAAGGTACCCCTAGATCCTTGATTAAATTAACTCGAGTGATGGGAGAAGAATCTGCCGCTCTAGATATATTGCCTGAATATTTACCAAGGGAGAAGTGTTTACACTTGGAAAAATTCAGAGGAAGCGCATTTGCTATAGACCAATTGTAGATACTTAAAATATCTAGTTGAAGTTGTTTAGGATTGGTATTCCAAATCTTGACATCATCAGCATATAACAAGATGTCAGAACGAACAACAGCAGGTAGGTCATTAATATAAATAATAAATAACAAAGGACCAAGGACGGATCCTTGAGGGACACCTGAGGTAATGTTAACTGCAGCGGAAGTAATATCACCTAATCTTACGCTTAATTGCCGATTGGAGAGAAAATCCGTTATCCAATCGAGGAGAGGCAGGCTAATCCCAAAGGCTCTCAATTTATTCAATAATGCCGAATGGGGTACTTTATCAAATGCTTTGCAAAAATCAAAGTAGATGACATCAATCGAATGAGAGTACTCCAGCATTCTAGTAATACTATTGGTAAATGTCAGTAAATTAGTGAGGCAGGATTTAGAGGGCATAAATCCATGCTGAACAGGGTTAATGAGGTTGTTATCGACTATGAAGTTTATTAGGTGATACTTAATTATTTTTTCCATAATTTTACTGAGAGCAGACAGGATGCTAATAGGTCTGTAGCTCTCAGCCTTAAATCTACATCCAGCTTTGTGGATCGGCCTAATATAGGTTAATTTCCAGACTGAAGGGACCTTGCCTTGTTTTAGGTAAAGGTTAAACAAATACGCAAGAGCAGGAGCTGTCTCAGCAGCACATTCTCTGAGTAATCTCGGGTATATTTCATCTGAGCCTCTAGAGAAAGATTTTAATTTGAGAAGGAGATTGCGGACAATCTCCGGGGTGATGAGGAGAGAACCGGATAAAAGTGAGGGACTGGTGGTAGGGTTACCAACGAAATCCGTATTGAAGACGGATTGAAAGTATTGGCTGAAGGTGTTACATACTTCAGGCAAGGGAAGAGGAGACCCGTGAGAGTCCTTAAGTTGTGGAATAGAATTTGGGTTCCCTCGTTTATTCTTAATGAATTTGAATAGCAAACTCTTATCTGTCTTAGCTTTATTAAGGATATTATTAATTCTGCGATGTTTGAGCCTGGAAAGGCTGAAAGCACATTTGTTACGTAAATCGAGGTACTGGTAATAAAAACAGGGGAGGTTGGTTGTTTTCCACTTATAGAACTCGCGATTACGGAGTTTAATGAGTCTAATAAAACGTCGCGGGATCTTATTCGACGGTCGGGAAGGCGCTCTGAGGGGGACAAAAAGTTTATCTCCCGACTTAATGGTGTTAGAGAAATATTCGCAGAAATTATCTACCTCGTCGGTAGAGGAATAAACCCATTCAAAACATTTAAAATAGTTCCTTAAACCTTCAAAGTTAGCATTACTGAAATCCGGGATAAGCGCTGAACGAGGATTGGCGATGTGGGCTGAATTAGGGAGATGGACTTTAAAAGCCAAGATGAAGTGGTCACTCTTACCTAATGGAGGCAGAGTGGAGACATAGTTAATTACATGAGGGAGATTGGTGAGAACTAAATCTAAGCAAGAAGAGCTACAGCCCACTCTGTGCCTAGTGGTAGAGGAAACCCTTTGAAAAAGGGCATTCTTAATGCAGAATTGGAGAAAGTTAGAGTCAAAGGGGTTACCCAGACTGGACAGAGTGTCCCAAGTGATAGTAGGGGCATCAAAATCGCCCATCAACACTTGATACTTATGGGGGAATTACAAACTGGAGTTAGTTGCACTAAAGGAATGGCCGATAGTTTCGGACAAACGGATCTAGGCAATACTAGAGGTTTATTAGTCCTATCCCTACTGGCATGATCTATGTCCACCCGGATATCCGGGAAACGGGACTTAACGCCCGTCCAACTACTGAGAATTTCAGAGGCAGTGTCGGAGGATTTAAAAGAGACGATTACTGGGGGAAAGGAAGTTTTCTTTTACAAAACATGCGCGTGGCCTTAAAATCAATAGGCTGGGGATGGCACGTCTTAATTATCTCTGAAACAATCTTTTTGAAATTGGTGGCGGTGTCGGGAATTCCCCTAACTATTAAATTATTTTCCCTTCTTTTATCTGCAGCAAATTGTTTAGCTGCGGATAAAATTTCCTCCTGTGAAAGTCTGAGAGCGGCCTTGGTGACTGGAGAAGGGGAGACTTTCTTAAGAGTGGATGGGAGGGCCGCAATTGAGACTTTGAGTTGGGTGATTTCGTCTGAGTGCTTGTTGGATTGAACCTGTAGGGTAGATTGAGACTCGGATAAATCTTTGACAGATTTGCTGATATTAGTGTTACAGAGTTTGACTTCGTTAAGTAGCTCTATTATGAGGTCTAGTTTAGTGTCAGTTTTAGGGTCAGGCTTGGGGATAACATGGGGGTGGGCGACGAGGGAAGGGTCAGATTTTCAAATACAATTTATGCAATTAAAATCGACCTCACTAGTTGCCAATTCGTTGTAAATACTCTCCGAGAGACCGGTACAGTTTTTGTGGAACCAGGTGTTGCACCTAGAACAAAGCATACCAGTCTTTACGGACTTACTACAACCGCGACGGCCACAAACCGCTGCATGAGAAACTTTCATTGATAGATCGAAAGTTTCTAAAATGTAATAAAAATAAAATATCACACGCAAAGCGGTGTGATAATCGGGTTAAAGAGAAAAAACAATGGATGATCAAGTACGACACATACAAATGGGCTTGAAACACAAATAGGCAATTAAAAATTGCACAATTATACACAAAAACACAAAAACGATACCCAAAAAAACTAGGCAAGTAACTCAAAAAAAAACACGTAAACACGAAACACTATTGCAAGCGCGAAAACAGTAAGCAACTTTTGAGCGCACGGCACGCAGCGTATCGTACGGATTCAAAAGTGAGTAAAACTCCTTTTGATTCTCGATTTTATTTATTGATGGTATTAGTAAAATTTAGGGGAAACATGAAATAGATAGTGAGGTAAAGGGGGATTAATCACAGAAAAAATATTTAAAATTAAGACAAAATCAAGGTAGATAGTGGAAATTAACAATTATAGAAAACGAGTAAAAATTAGAAATATGCTGAAGTAATAATAAAACAAGTTACGTATTACAATACAAAAACATTGCAATAATCTTTAAAAAAAAGAAAAGGATGAATAACGCTCCAATGGACGTGAAGCGTGATGCGCGCCTCACGTTGCACACGCGAGGTAAGGCGCGCGTCATGCTACACGTCCATTGGAGCGTTATCTGTCCTTTTCTCTTTTCTTCTTTTTTGAAGATTATTGCGGTGTTTTTGCATTGTAATACGTAACTTGTTTTATTATTATTTTTGTATATTTATAATTTTTGCTCGTTTTCTATAATTGTTAACTTCCACTATCTACCTTGATTTTATCTTGATTTCAAATATTTTTCTGTGATTAATCCCCCTTTACCTCACCATCCATTTCATTTTTCCCCCTGAAAATTTGAGACAATTTGAGAACCGAGAACTAAAAGGCGTTTTGGCCTACTCAACTCGTGAAAAATCCTGAATCCTGAACATAATTAAATTTCAGAATTTTTAGAATTTTTTACAAGTTGAGTAGATTAAAACGCCTTTTAGTACTCGGTTCTTAAATTGTCTCAAGTTTTGAAGGAAAAATATGAAATGGATGATGTGATAAAAAAAAAGAGGATCAATCACAGAAAAAAATTGAAATTAGGACAAAATCAAGGTAGATAATAGAAGTTAACAATTATAGAAAACAAAGAATTATAAATATAGAATAATAATAATAAAACAAGTTACGTATTGCGATGCAAAAACACTGCAATAATCTTCAAAAAGAAGAAAAGAGAGAAGGATAAATAACTCTTCAATGAACGTGTAGCGTGACGCGCGCCTTACCTCCCAAGTGATGACGCGTGTCTATTTAGCACTAGTAAATTAATTTATTAATTTATTATGCAAGTTACTAAGTAACTGATACGTTTCAATGTACGAATGATATATTTTAAATGAATCTGAAGTTTCTGTATTAGGATCAGGAATGAGGAAAGTACACGAGAGGAATAAGAATTTATCGTTTTAATCTCCGGTTTTTAATGTATCTAACATTTCAAACTTGGGAAGAATAAAGAAGGGGAGAATCTGGGGTAAGGCAATTATAAATGATATAAAGGGTAAAAAAATAGTTAATAAATAAAATAAATATATATAGAAAATTAGATAATAAAAAACAAGTAATAGCTGGTCATAATTGTTTTTAAATGACTGTACCGACTTACAATTAACTATATAACTAAGAAGTTTATACCATTATGTAATGGATCTATGCGTAAAGTGATGTTATCTAATACATGTAAGTTTTCTAGGTTTATAAATCTTACGGCAGTGTCCCCTTAGTTTTTTGTAGTCTGCATAAAAAATGCGAGATACGATTCGTTTTAAACAACTGATAGATTAACATTAAGTTGCCTTAGAGCCGCTTATCTCCTAAAAGCTGTAATGTCCTTAAACGCTCAGGGTACAATGTAACTCGAAGTTTATGTAGGAGCTGGGTTAGCATTTTCTGAACACTTTCTAATTAATTGACATTAGTTTCTAGTAATGGGACAGTTATCTGAATGCAATATTCCAGGTATGGTTTTATATATAACATAAACAGCAAACGATAACAATCCATTGAAATCTTACTTAAGTTGCGTCTAAAGAACTTAATTAAACTAAAACATTTTTGGGTTTTTTTCGTGTGATGTTATGTAAAAATCAATAAAGGTTTAAAGATAACATCTAAGTCTTTAACCTCTTTTACAGTAATAATAATTTTATTATTACAAATCGCAAATATCCGCCTTGAGGACTGTCCAAATTTTACATGCATATTTATCCAACTCCGCCTAGTTTAGATCAATAATTCAATTTAGCCACTTCCAAATTTGGATAAAAAAAGAGGGTTTAAGCACAAGGTTAGCAACCTGGCCTCTGTAAAAAATTACACTGCGCTGGAAACTATACAAAAGGACGCCATTCCGGCAAACAACGGCAAAGAAGTGATCGCGCGTATCTGGATGACAGAGTTACGCAGATGACAAGGTTGAGTAAAAGCTGGAAGAAAGCTCAATCTTCGATTTGCAAAATCTTCAATGCAAACAAAGCTTTATTGTTGTTGTTTTTTATTTTCTTCTTTTTATTATCATTATTACTTATTACAAAACCCTTTTTCTTTAAAAAAATAAGCATGGGACAATAAGACAGCAATTACAGCAAAAAGAACATAAAACAATAAAATGTTTTTATGTATTTTAACATTCTGCCAAACGTTTTGCTTGATTCCATAAAACATTTATTTTAATTAGATCTTCCCGAATAGTTTTTAACTAAATTTTCTGTGGTTTGCCAACCTTTCTTTTACCATTTACAATAGTCCATTCCAAAACAGTTCTTACTGGTCTTTCGGGCGGTAAACGTAGAATTTGACCAAATAATTTTCTTCGTTTAATTGTAATCATGTTATGCAGTAAACGAGAGTCAGTTCTTCTCATGATCTCATCATTTGAAATGTGATCGCGCCAGGTAATCTTTAAAATATTTCTAAGATACCGGCGATGAAAAACATCCACTATCTTATCAATCTCGTCCGTTCGTTTCCACGTTTTACTCCCATATATTGCCGTAGGAATGATTATTAATGCGTACAAACAAAGTTTTGTCTTTAGGCAAATGGAAGAACATGATTATATTGATTTCAGTCTACTGAAGACTGACATTGCCTTTCCAAATCTGGCTTTAACATCAATTTTGGTTTTTTGGTCTTTACCGATGATGCCAATGTTAAGGAATCAACAATATCAGTATTTTATTTACTAATTTTAATGGGGAAATCATTGTTTAACTTGGTGCACAACACTTTTGCCTTTAAACAATTAATCCGTAAGCAAATACGAGAACTAATATCACTGAGATATGTTGTCATATTTTGCATTATTTTTGGAGTTTTACTGAGTAGACCAATATTATTAGGGGATTTTAATGCTCCTTTAAGCAACTCTGATTCTCTTAGAGGGTCACATATGTTTTTTAAGTATTTATCTGTTAAATCTCAGTATCGAGCATGCCTTCCAGCAACATGTTCGCTCTTCTACCAGATATATAATTTGAAGCTGTCTCTCATGTTTTAATCCCATCTTTACAAATGTTCCATTTTTACTAAACTTTGTCAATTTTTCATCCCCTTTATGTAGAAACGATCATTCCGTTTTGTCATTTGCTGTTTATTTTCCGTTCCCGATTTCAAAAGTGCACTTGAAAAATCTGATACCCTTTTCGGATTTTTGTAAGATAAACCTTAGTAGACTACAAGAGGTTTTTTAGAATGCCAACTGGGATTTAGCAAGTTTCAATAATGTGAATTGTTTTTATTCCCACATAATAGCAATTATTAATCACGGTATCAGATTATCCGTCTCTTTCTAGAACCCCCGCCTCTTATAAAAATATATTTCCTAGCCAAAGTAAGCACCTAATCCATAAAAATATATATAACGTTTTTTAAGTGGAAAGCTACGAAATTGCTCTGTTTTATTACAATTACATTGATATTCAAAATCAACTTGTAGCTGCTATTCGATAACATAAAAATTTTAAAAAATTAACAATTTACTTAATAAAACAAAGAATAACATAGAAGTATTATTTAATTTTATTAAAAAAGTTTTCATCTGAATGTGTTATCCCATGAATTAAGGACTGCAATGGTTTACTACTACCAATTGAGAAAATATGTGACTCATTTAAGGAATATTTAAAATCTATTTTTACAATAGTGATATTGTTGCCACCTGTTTTTCCAATCTTCACGTAAATATAGGAAATTTTAGAATTACCAGGGTTATGGTTTTGAAACAGTTAAACACTTATAATCTACTTCGTGCGGGTCTGATAGTATCAACCATAGAGTTCTCAGAAAATGTACCGGTATTTACTCATTTATTCAATTTATCATTAGTAAGTGGTCAATTATCGGAGACCTGGAAATTAGCATACACAAGACCAATTTACAAAACAAGCAGCAGATACCATCCTAAAAACTACAAGCCAATCAGAACCTAGCAAAGTTTCAAGGAGACTAGTTAAAGGACATCTAATAGATTATCCACTGGACAAAAAATTAATTAATCCAGTTTAGTATAAATTTATTCTCTCAAAATCTTATTTAACTAACCTGTTATATTTTAAAATAATAACTATTAATAGAGATACAACTACATCAAAAAATGAAACCGACGCAATTCCTAATAACAGAGTTAAACAAAATCCATAAAAGCTCACGTTTTAATACGCATAATTTTTATTACCAAAAATTTGTCGCTCAGAACAATTTTTTCTCTTATGTTAATTAAAGCAATAAGGTTTTTTTATATAAATAGTACATACAGGGTTAAATCAAAAAAGTTGTTTTAAAATTTACCAATACTGACGCTGATATTGTTAATTATTTATTAAGTATTTTGTAATTCGATATCCATGAACATATTTAATTAAAGAAATTACCTGTCTAAACTCATTAATTTGTTGAGAATAAAAATATGCTACATAGTTTACATCAACAATATAGCAAACCACCTGATTCAGTTAATTATGTATAAAAGTGGTCAGTCAAATAAATTATTAAATATTTTGTGATGTATAATACAAGAAACTATTTTTTTATTATTATTATTAAGCTTTAATATCTCACTAGAGATACATTCAGCGTAAAATACAATTTT
The DNA here is from genome assembly GCA_025895645.1 of Cardicola forsteri. Lineage (NCBI taxonomy): Eukaryota > Metazoa > Platyhelminthes > Trematoda > Strigeidida > Aporocotylidae > Cardicola > Cardicola forsteri. The sequence continues at coordinate 445,535 of JAKXYG010000473.1, forward strand.
ACCATAAATATAAATAATAATAATAATAATAAGATCAAAATTTAAAAAAAGTAGTAGTACAAATAATGGGATCAAAATGAAATAGAATGTTATATGTTAATGAATATAAATATATTCAATATAGTAAGCATGTAATTTTTTTTTAAATTCAGAAATTACTATACATTGAATGAGTCATTATAAGGCACACTTGTTACATGATAAATAAACGAGTTTCGTTATTTTGAACTATTTGACATTATATTTTATATCGCTTATTTTATTAAACCGATAGTTATAAACAGGTTAAAATTTAATGACGTCATTTTTATTAGCAATATAAATTAAGAAAGTTATGACTGTATTTTATAACAAAAAATATCGTTTTTAATGTTGTACAAAAATAAATTTTTATTTTCCTTTTTGAGTTACATGACTACATTTTGCTGACTCAATTTTGTTTTATTTTTACTTTATTTGTGCTTACTACTTTACATATTTTACGGAAAACGCATCTTTCAGCAGTAGACATATTAACGAAGTCGAACGTGTGTCCGCATTGAGTACCGGTAGTGGCCATCCGAGACCCAATCGAGTGCTGTACCGCAAGGTCACCCAAGCTTTCTATATATAATTTTAAAATATAGTAAATAATTGTAATTAAAACGGTTTTATTTTAAAAAAATAAACAAAGGTATATGTAATAAAGGCCCATTGTTAATATTTTAATATCTGGTGATAAGCTGCTAATAGAATTGTTGTAAATACGATTCTTATTACACAACAGTTTATATTTTATTACAAATCCTACATGATATGTTTAATTGCAATACATTACAAAATAATTCCGAGGTGGTCTAGCGGTACAACGCTCGATTTGGACCTCGGTGGGCCCACTCTCAGCTTCGGTAAAATGTCCACTGTTGAAAGATACGTTTCCTGTAAAACATTCAAAGTAATAAACATAAAATAGAAAACAGATAAATAAAAATTAATATTTGTCTGATAACAAGGAATTATTGCAGACTAAAAGTTTTGTAATGTACAATTTTCAAATAGTTGTCTAAGTAAATTTAAACCAATTTTGAATAAATTAACTATAATTGTATTTTGTTTTAAGTACATGAAAATAAATTATATTTGAAGTAAGTTAAATAAATTGTAAGATAAAATATTGTACAAAAATTAACATAACAATTGATATAGAATACGAGGCACTATTGAGTATATAAAATATTGTGCAACTTTTAATTTCAGTAGCATGTTATCACGTGGCCCGTTTTAGACTAGTACTAAATCTGAGCAGGAATCACGGCTGTTTATTCCGACATTTACTTTTGAGAATAGTAGGCAAAACGAATACATCTATAATACTCAAAAAGTATCTAAAATTTTGCTAGAAACTTATATAACCTGGACGGTTAATAAAGTGCATACTGACAAAATATCAGACAATTTCACAAATTTTTGTAACTGCTGGAGTGCTCACAAAGAAGTTATTTTTTCTTATGTTTGTTAGATAGAAAATTTTTATGTATAAACATAAACAATGAAAGAAATTTATTTAACATATTTCAAAAAACTTGAAAATAATTAAGAGATAACTGTTAAAATCAATTAATATAATTCCATTTGCTGTTATATATATATATATATATATATATATATATACTATTTAAAGAACTTGTACTAAGTTCAGTTTTTAAATTAATAATTGTAATTCAAAGAAACATATTGCATTCAAATTTTGAATTTTAAATTTAAATAAGTTATGTATTAAATAATAATATTTACTCAGTAACTTGTAATAAATGTGTTTTTATCAAAATACATTATGTCAATATGGAACATTTTTACCGATATTTTATTGCTTGCAATTAATCCTTTTAATAATAAAAACAAGTACGCATCTACCACAACTTATTTTATTTAATATAATAATTTATTTAATATAACGTGTTTAATTGAATGTTTTTTACCTCAAAAAACTTAATTAAATTGATAAATGCAATATATACAAATATTCTGTGCTACACACCAACACAGCATCAACAAATGAACTGTTGAATTGTTATATTAGAATTGTCAGATTCATTTGAATAATAAATTTACTTGGTTTTTAAGTCAACCAGGAGCACTGTACAGCTGTTTCATGTCCTTATTTGGAATCATTAGCAGCGCATACCTTTCAAGTTTTACATGCACATGAACTTGAACCCACGCCCTATCTGGTGTCAGGCTAGCGTCTTCAACCACTGAGCTACGGGTGGATGACCTTGGACCTGTAAATTTATTATTTATAGTGAATCTGATCAATTGTAATTGCTCAGTGTCCTCAAATACTGCTACGTTACTACTGATTAGCAAGTGAGAGAACCCTTTCACTGGGACTTTACCATATAGGTCCTTGCATACTGCCAGGTTTAATGGCCTATATAGTACGGTTCGGTTGTATTTATCAATGAGTTTTTTAAAAATTATTTGTTTTTAGAATTGTTAATCTGATAATTCTAATATAACAATTCTAAAAACAAATAATCCCTTAAAAACCCATTGATAAATGAACTTTAATCAGTGACATTTTTAATTATTATTCCTTATTTCAAACTGTGTAAAAAATCAATGACAAAAAATAATGAATATTAGATTGCGCTCTTTATTCTAAACTGTTGAAATAAAATGCTAAAGATATACCTAAAATTAAGCTGTCTATATTTTAAAGAAAAAAAGCCCAATGATAAAGTAAAATTTGGTTTAAAAAAGTTATTTTATATTAATATTTTGTAATAATAATAATAGCAATAAAATAAATTATTGTTACTTAATGTAGATAAACTCCGTCTAGTTTGGACCAGAAATGATTCAAACTAGCCAGTTCTAAGCCTGGATAAAGGAGGAGGGTTTGAGCGCGCAAGGTTAGCAACTTGGCCTCCGTAAAAAATTTATACTGCTACGGAAACAATACAAGAGGACGACGCCATTCCGGCAAACAATAGCAAACAAGTGATTGCATGTATCTGAATATCAGAGTTACACAGATGACAGGGTTGAGTGAAAGCCCCAAAGGAAGCTCAATCTTCAATTTGCAAAATCTTCAATGCCAACGAAACTTTGTTGTAGTTGTTGTTGTTTTGCTGTAATTGTTGTCTTATTGCCCCATGCTTATTTTTAAAACAAAAGGAGTTTGTATAATAATTATATAATAATAATAATAATAATAATAATAATAATAATAATAATAATAATAATAATAATAATAATAATAATAATAATAATAATAATAATAATAATAATAATAATAATAATAATAATAATAATAATAATAATAATAATAATAATAATAATAATAATAATAATGATAATAATAATAATAATGATAATGTAGATGACAAAAACGAGCTGCTTTATAAACGTATGAAATTAATTGTCAGTCTATAGCTGGAACATATAAACATTTTTCTATTAAATATTTCAATAGCTTAAAACGTTTCAACTTCTTAATTTAATTGATAAAATTATAAGGTGTGATATATTAATAATTACAGAAGAGAAAACCAATACTCATTACATGTGATTTTAAAAATATTATAAAACAACAAAAAATGATTTTGAAAGTAATTTAATTGGTTTAACTGCGAAGCTACAATAAAATATTTATGTGTATTAATAAATAAATGCATAAAGAATAATGGGAATGTAATGTACTACACTTTAAACCAATAAATCAATAATTTGACAGACGTGCGCATGCGTTTAAACGCAATATCATATTTCATTGGCATAGACCAAAACACAAGCTACAGTTTTCTACTAATAGTTTACAACAGCTTCTAGTAAGTAGTATTGAACTATGTTGAAAGCTACATATTTACGAAAGTGTAAAACCAACATATATGTCACGTGAACATAAACAGCTGCTGGCAACATTAAACTTACTCGATTGCAATTTGTCTACAGATGCTTTTGTTTTGTAGGTATTTGTATGTGTTATTACATCGTTGTTAAATCATAATATTATCAATTATCGATTTGTTTGTTTACAATTTAATGGCATGTTTATTTTTATCTAAAATATAATATCAATATCAAGGTTGCAACTGTTTGATGTTGTATAGCGTATTAAAAAAAATTTAATTTAATTATGTTTACTTTATTTTAATTTATCCTTACATGACTTTTGCTAATAGGCAAATGCACCTGGTAAACTGAAACTTAACAAAAATAGTATTATTGAGCTAGAAGACCTTAACACTTACGACAAACATGATGAAATGTTGTAACAATATATTGATCTAAATAACGGTAACAAAAAAAGGACACAATTCCGGCGAACAAGTGATAGCACAACCTAGGTAACAGGTTTGACTGAAAGCCAAAAGGAAGACGAAGAAAATTAGTTAGTCAAATTGTACGTTGAACGCCCAAATAACAAGCAAGACCAATTTTATATTGGACAATTGACAATGGTAAAAGAAAAGTTGGAGTAGATCACAAAAAACTTTGCTAAGAATCGTTTGGGGATTATGTAGATGAAATAAAAGTTTTATAGAGGATCTAACAAAAGTTTTAACAAAATGGGGGGGGGCTAGGTTATTGTCAACACTTATAAATGGAACGCCGATGTTGTTTTGTAACACCATTTTGAAGGGCATTAAACGCTAAACGTTGTCTAGGCTATTTTAGGCAATTTTTAATCGATTCTATTTTTTATTATCGTTAGAGATGCTAATGATCCTGATAATTTGAGTAATGTTCATAAAGTTTTAATTTCCCATGATGGTGATATTCCTAACTTTTCGTCCTCCACGTGGTGCATCCTAGACTAGATGCCCTTAGGCAACAGGATCCGAAAGTACAGAGGTATAACTGGGCTTCCGCTGCAGCGGATGGGTGAAATTATACACTCAGGGTACTTAAAAGGTGTCTTAAGGTATACCTATACCATGTATAGCCGTTGAGCTAAGGGAGATAACCCTGTCAAAAAATCACACGGCCTCGTCAATCTTTGCGAACAGTGGCGACGTTACAAGGATACCGTCTACTAGCCAAGAAACTTTATTATTATTCTACGTTTGTTACTCTTATCAAGTATGTCGTATGGAAAATAATTAAGAGGTGACCATGTCACTAACTAAAATGAATACAAGAAATGAATGAATTTAATTATTGCTCTTGAGTTGAATATTTTACGGCAAATATCTTTAAACAAGTGGATATTTTAGCAAGGTCGAATAGAGACAGACATTTAGTGCTGGTATTGACAATCAAACCCTAGTTTGATTTGTGTCCTGTACTGTTAGAGCACCCGTTCACACAAACATCAGCCTATCTTTTTTTCACCAAACATTACAGCAATTTCTATCCAAGGTTTTTTTATAGCATTGTATCATGGCTATAATTATGTCCCACAATAACCATTCAACGTAAAGGTTAAATAATTTGTCAAACCCTGCATGTCTTTGAAAAAAAATAATAACTCGAATGTGCCGGGTTGGTTTAGGGATTAAGGTCGAACCTGCGTTCAATCCCTACCATCGGTCCACGTTCGAATTCGTTGAAATGACCGCTTGCTGTTTCGCGTAAAACATTTAACGTAGCAAAAAATGTTTAAAAATAATCAAATTTTTATCTTAAAATGACAACTTTTAGAATTGCAGCCCAACACGTTTTGTACTAAGCACAATGGACTAAATTCGAAGCTCTGACTTGTTAAAAAATGATTATGATTAAGACATTGATTGAAGCAATAAAAAACGAATTGTTGTTTATTGTTTTGTACAATATAAAACTTTAACTGACACGTATTCATTTTTATGTGATTCATTACAATGAAAAAGGCATTTTGAAAACAAATATTGATTACTTGACTAAATGATATTTTTTTAATGTTTATTACTTTGAATGTTTTACAAGAAACATCTTTCAGCAGTGGACATTCTAGCAAAGCCAAACGTGGGCCCGCATTTTGGTGCCGGTGGTAGGATTTGAACCCATGCCCACTAAAGTCCAAATTCGAGCGCTGTACCGCTAGACCACCCCGGCACATTTTAACAAACATAATACGTGCATGTTGTTGTAAAAAGATTATTATATAAATAAAAATATATTTATCAAGCATAAATTTAATATCAAAAATTTGAATGTAACATTAACATTTTGTTTTTAAAAAATTTTATTATTAAAATTATTACATTCATTGGGTAAACTCAATTCTGTTGATTTTGTACTATAAACGTTATTTTATCGTATATAAACAAACTTTTGTTTATAATAAATAACCTTTTTATGACGTTAACTTTATTTTGTGCAATGTACTAATTATTCATTTGTTAGTGATTTAAATAACTTTATTTTTCTAACTGGGCAGAAACGTAAGCTAACATTACAATTGTACGTTTCTCCTAGTTCATGACTATGTTTAGAATTAGCAACTGGAATTAATACAAATGGGGACTGTTCAAAACAGGACCAAAAATAAGCATATCAAGCAATAGGAATAGAATACATATATTGCCTCCAGTAGTAGAAATCATAAATAAATTATGCTTCATAAACAGCCACATTGTATTTTCAAATATTCCAACAATGTATGACACGAACAAATTAGGGGAAGTTGTATTACAAATGGAACAATATAATCTACATCATTTTGGAAATTAGCTAGGTCAGGTGCACTAAAACAAAATAAAAATCTTTCGTTATATATAAAAGTCTATTGAGCAACCTATCTAAAATAGATTCCATAATAGATTATTGTTGTGACAGCTTTAAATGGTAATAGGTGTAAGAAAAGGTAAAAATAATGACAATTGAGCTGAATGCCTTGTAATATTTTTGTTTATTAATTAATATTGAAAAAATGCTATTTTTGAACATTTAGGTCTAATGCTATTATTATTATTGTTATTACTATTATTATCTATTATTATTATTATTATTATTATTATTATTATTATTATTATTATTATTATTATTATTACTATTGTTATTATTGCTATTACTATTATTGTTATTACTATTACTATTATTGTTATTACTATTATTATTATTATTATTATTATTGTTATTATTACTATTATTATTTCTATTATTATTACCTTCATGTTTTTATTCTGATTTAGATAGTATTTTTGTACGGTTACTACTACTGAAATGTTTTATGGAAAGTATTTTGCATCAAGTAGATTTTTAATAAAACCGAACGAGGTTGAGTCTAAACGTTTACTAACTCTGCAGCCCAACAATTATCGAAAACATTTGTTAGTACATTTTAAATCTGTATAATCGCGGATGTATAGAATTAATTTGTGTTAAAACCGTACAATATTATATCAAGATTCAAAGTTTAAACTGTTTGTTGTCAACACGAAAGCGTTAATAAAGTACACGTTTATTTATTATTATCATTATTATTATTATTATTAGGACAATATCTTAATATCATAGAAATAATAGAAAAATGTAATGTCTAATGCCTTAAAAACATCAGTACATGTTTACAGTTTGTTGAAAACTTTTATCCACGTTTTATTTGTTAATTTTTACCAGCAATATTTATTTTAAAAACAATAGACAAAGTGGTTTATGCAAAACGATTGGAATTTTTATAACATGATAAGTTAAATAATTGGCATTTTGTGTACAATATTGTACATGCAATCTATATTTATGTCAGTTACAGTAGGTACACGAACCACTGTCAGAATCAATTCAATATGAATGATTCGTTTTTATACAATAACCTAATTGCATTATGCACATTCAAATTTTATTAAAACGTTTTTACTTTAGTTGTTTTTTATATTATAGGTAACATGTTTACTTTCTAAATTATTCTACAATCATTTAGGTTAATGGTACTACCGTGTGTCAACTTATAATATGATTATGATTATTATTATTCACCGGTTATTATCACTCAGGGTATTTCAAATTATCAAAAGTTTGCAAAAACATCAACTTTTATAATATACATCTAATGAACGACACTTGAGGTATAATGACTCTAAATGTTAATTATATTCCGCATTAAACCCTTCTAGTGATCTCAATCAACTGCAAACGGTAAACAAATGTATGCCCAACTAAGTAATTCATTTAAACGCGGGAGTTTAACATATTTAAAAGGACTGAGGTCGCGTGCTACAATGTCCATCCAAATTTTCCGTTGGTTACCCGGTCTTCTTTTCCATCCGGATAATGGATGGGCTTCTATAGCTATTCTGTTATTACAAAATCCTTTTGCTTTAAAATAAACATGGGGCAACAAGATAACAACAACAGCAAAATCAATAATAAAATTCCATAATTTAAAAATTTATGTTGCTACAACCAACCACTGAAAAAAACAATTTTAAAAATTCTATTGGTCAACCTTTGTGAGTAAGTGTGAGTCACGTTGGTGCATTTTTCTACCAAAAGGAAATGAAATAAAGGAGATTATGTTAGCCAATAGAAAATGTGCAATTATGACTACTGACAGTGGGAAAGTAGCCAAAGGTGTAGAAATCACTATTTGCAAAATAGAATAAAAGATTAATCGTAAAAAAAACGTAATAAAGCACAGTTTGTATTTTCGTTAATAAATGTAATATTGCAATTTTTGTATTCTTGTTTAATTTTTAACATAACACAGCTGTGTATACAATTACGTAATATTAAATGGTATGTGTTAAAAAATCGATAATTAATCTCAATTTGTTAGAAAAATAACAGCACATAAATGTAAACCTTTACTTATATACATGCAATGTTGTGAATTCACAGGATTCATTATTAGACAAAATGGTAAACACAGAATAATTTAAAAGTTTACATTTTTTGATGGAATCGTTGTTCTGCAACAAATTAATTGTATCCAAAATATTCTCTGAATTGCAATTCTCTGTAAATCTGCCAAAGTACAATGACAAGCCTCTTTCCTAAAATCAGGACATTTGTCAATCCGGTAAGTTTATTACTTTCAAATTATATGACTTTCTGACAATTTAATTTACATTAAACTGCAGTTTATCTGCTGTTTTTTGAATATATATATATATATATAATACAAAACCCCTTTGCTTTAATAATAAGCATGGGTCAATAAGATAACAGTTACAGTAAAACTACAACAAAGTTTCGTTGGCATTGAAGATTCTACAAATCGAAGATTGAGCTTCCTTTGGGGCTTTCACTCAACCCTGTCATCTGTGTAACTCTGATATTCAGATACATGCAATCACTTGTTTGCTATTGTTTGCCGAAATAGCGTCGTTCTCTTGTATTGTTTCCGTAGCAGTATAAATTTTTTACGGAGGCCAAGCTGCTAACCTTTCGCGCTCAAACTCTCCTCCTTTTTTCAACATGGGCCAGTAACTGTCAAGGATAGAATTATTATTAACAGCAAGATTGCTATTACAATAACTCTAAACCATTGGATTCTCTTTATAATTCCAAATGAGATTATAAAAATACTTAAACTGAAAAAGAAATTACATAATTTATTCCCTTTATTTATAAACATTAATTTAGGTGATATATATATATATATATATATATATATATATATATATATATATATATATATATATATATATATATATATATGTGTGTGTGTCTGTGTGTGTGAGTGTGACTGAAAAGAATGTATGAAATCAATTTATCACATACTTTTAATAATCTTATTTGAAAATAATTTTGGCATTTTAAGTTTTAAATATTGAGAAAAAATTATCAAATATAAAAATAAAATATTTAGACGACATTCATGTTGTAAACTACAAGAATTAAAGGTGGTACAAATAAATTATTAATAAAAACTTTTTAAATAATTTAAAAAGTGCGGCAAATCTTGAAAAACAGATTTTTCGGTATATTTTGAAAATTCTAATTAAATGATATATATATATATATATATACCATTAAATTCCCCCTATAATTTCAAATAAAAATAGTACGAAAAGTAAACTGTGAGATGATTTCATTTCGTATATTCCTTTTAGTCATATATATATATATATATATATATATATATATATATATACAAAAAAATATGATGTAATTCACTTACTATTCATTACAGCACAGACATACACATATACAAGCCATGCCTATATTAAGTCTAAGTTAAATTTAGTGATGTTACAAATTGTCTCTAGGCCCACAAAATAATTTTAATGTGTGAATGTAAAACTAAACCAAGGCAGTACTGCTTACTCCATGCAGAGAGGGACTTTAAAAAGATGGTTTAAAAATTGTTCGTCTTATTTCCAAGATACTTAGTAGCGGCTAACTGGTCAATAAACTCGCAGACAAAACCTTTATACAATACAATTATATACAAAACACTTTTGCTTTAAAAATAAGCATGGGGCAATAAAACAACAATTACAGCAAAATAACAACATAGTCTCGTTGACATTAAAGATTCTGCAAATCGAAGACTGAGCTTTTTTTTGGCTTTTACTCAACCCTGTCATCTGTGTAACTCTGTCATCCAGATACGTGCTATCACTTCTTTGCCGTTGTTTGCCGGAATGGCGTTGTCTTTTTGTATTGTTTCCGTAGCAGTATAAATGTTTTACAAAGGCCAGGTTGCTAACCTTGCGACGGAAGCTCTTATTGATTGGTGCCTTATTAATTCTAGAATTATGACCGCCCGTTTTTAGACTGAGAATTTAATTTTAGGTATAGTAAATGTATACATTCCCACATTAAACCACATTGAGTCAGAAATAAGAGCATTTTATGAACTACCGACGGTCTTAGCAACTAATTTAGAAGGTAAATCAAATTTTATAATAATAATGGGGGTTTTAACACTAGGCTAAGTGCTGCTTGCTGCTCAGCAGTTGATAATTGCTCACATGGTGACACATTTGCACAATTCAGTAATTACTAATTCATTGTTCCAACATCATCCACGTCACTTAACCACGTACAAGAGACAAGATTGCTGCTCTCAAATTGTTTATGTTCTTGTTTCTCGTAACTGGTCTTCATCAAGTTGAGACGTGCGTGCAGTCCACGGCCGCAGTACTGGAATCCGAAATGGAAGTGTTTACCAATTGCAGTTGATAGAGATCATTGGAGGGGTTTATTGCTGGACGTAATGAACATTTATAGTCAGTATACCTTACGTGTCGTTGTAAAGTTGATGTTTTTGCAGGTTTTTGGTAATTTGAAATACACTGGGCGATAATAACCGGTGGAACATGTTTATGCCTGATAATTATGATTATTGATTAGATTTTACTTTGTGCTATCCAATTCTTTATCAATGATGTCACTTGAACATATTCTTTGTGCACGATTGAGTAACATTTTAACCAGTACACGTTTGTGTTGAAAACTTTTAAAATGAAGATATTGACCAGTCCAGGTAGACATGTGGTGAACCTTTCGTTAAATAGATCCGTCATTTCTTCGTACCAGTATTATATTTAAAAATTAATTGTATTGTTTTCTTTAAGCTTCTATTTAATTTTGAAATTGGGCTGAATATATATATATATATATATATATATATATATATAAGTGAAGATGTTATTGAAGTACCTGGATTAATAATAATTCAAACATTAACTTCAATATTTTTATATGTAAATATAAAAAAGAATTATATTCTAAAATATATCACGTGATCCAAACGTGATAATAATATAAAACATTTTGGTCTTATCAAAACAAAAGTTTGAAATAAATGTTTATTATAAATGAAAACATTACTTTGCTGTTTTGTAGCACACTGTGCACATTATTTGTTTATGTGTACTTTTGAATGTTTACCATAGTGTAAAAATGAGGAATGGGATTATTTTCTACCAAAATATTACTTTTTTAGCAGTTACATAAAAATTCTTTGGACTTATTTAATAGCATTGTTCGTGTCAGTCATCCCTCATTGGTTTAAAAAATGGAGTAAAGAAGAGGTATTAAAATTATTGATTGCTAACCAATGCCAGTGTTTGCAAAATGAATAAATTATTATTATTATTATTATTATTATTATTATTATTATTATTATTATTATTATTATTGTTATTATTATTATTAAGCTTTAATATCTCACTAGAGAAACATTCAATATAAAATACATTCTCACGATCAATATCAAAAAAATTAAAAAACTGAAAGTACAAATAATGGGAACAAAATTAAATAGAATGTCATATTAATAAATATAAATAAAGTCAATACAGTAAACATGTGATTTTAAAAAATTAAAAATTACTATACTTTGAATAAGGCACAGTTACATTATGCTGCAGGATGTCCAAATTAGTTCAAATAAATGCATAGGTGGGATTATTCCTACTTTGATAGGTTTGTTAGAAGTTCAATTTTGTTTGAATCTGGATTGATTAAAATTCTGGATAAGTATGGCAGATATGAGTTCTTGTGTTGATTAGTTTTGGCTTTTATGTACAGGTAGGTTCTTGTTTTTCCAGAAGTTTTAGATTTTTTTAAAGCTGTATGTAGTGGGTGAGTGTTATTACCTTTAATCCTTGATAATAATTATATACAGGATTTAAAATGTTTATTAACAATATTATTCTATAAGATAGAATATTTGATTCTTGAAGATGTTGATACCAATAATATGCATCTTTTTAAAACAACATAATCTTGTTTTATTAAACCAAGAAACATTTCTGGTGAGCAATATAATATTAAAGGATAAAAAGAAGATGTAACGAACAATTTAATAATATAATTATTAACATTTAGTTTTCTTAATCTTCTTATGTCCATATTTTGGTCACAATGGTTTTGTGCTAAAATGTCTACTGCTGAAAGATGCTTCTCGTAAAACATTCAAAGTAGAAAACATTTAAAAGAATGCATTTGGTGTATACGCAAAAGCGGATGAATTTTGATGAATTTATTTATTTTTACTACTTTGAATATTTTATGGGAAACGCATCTTTTAGAAGTGAACGTGGGTTCGCATTTTGGTGCCGATGGTGGGATTCGAACCCATGCCCACGCAAGTCCAAGTTGAGAACTGTACAACTAGACCACGTCGGTACAATGTATAGTTCCAGTTCAATGATGTTTTGTTTTAAAACGCAAAACTATTCGCATGTTTGAACTTTATTTATGACAGTTTGACAAACTCACGATGTAAAAGAACATCAATCTAAACACCATCACAATATTTTTCTTACCTAACGGTACTTCTGTAGGCAATCGAAAGCTGGACTTTTAGCGATTGAGATCAAAAACTTTAATAAATGTCGCAAATATATTTGACACAACACATATTTTACATCAGGTAACCGGAGTGATCTAGCGGTACAGCGCTCGATTTTGACCTTGGTTGTCCTGGGTTCGAATCCCACCACCGGTCCACTAAAATGCGGACCCATGTTCGGCTTCGCTAAAATGTCCACTACTGAAAGGCATGCGTTTCCCGTCAAAACATTTAAAGTAGTAAACATAAATAAATAAATAAAATAGATCAGCAGTTATAAATTTGACTTCTATTCTTATTATTATCCGCCTTTGGTATTGTGACAGCGAAGATTGTGCTGGTTTGAATTCATTCTGCGTAATAATTTCTAATAAAATCTTACGTATTGTAACTGTGATTAGCCCGAATACTAATTGCAAAGAAAGCAATAATCAGAAATTCACTTGGATGAATGCTGTTACAGATGCTTTTCACGTAATTTTAGCTGAAACGTTATCGTAGAAACAATGGCTAAATAGTTAAACCAAACTAACTCTATCCGCCTCAATAGAAGGGAATTACTTGGGATGCTTTATATAAACTTGAAATTAATAAAGAGATACATAGCTCTGTTACCTATTGTTGCTACTCCTTGTATTGTCTTTCATTTTTAATTCCACAAATAATTTGTTTAAAATGATGTCTTTGGATGTATTGGATAAAAACTAATCATTTTCATGATCTCATTGTAGGATATGCAATACTGCCAAGTAATTTTCAAAATATCCACATCTTCCTTTGCATGAAACAGACGTAGAAACCATATACAACTATGAACATTGATCTTCGCTCGAATTCTGCAAGTATATTGGATTTAGACTATGTAAACGTTTTTTGTTAAATCATATATGCATACTGACATTTTTAAGCTAGTTAAAATCCGTTTCAATATTTAATAACATTAGGTAATTGCATGTCATATTTGTTATATAAATTGAAATTAACCTAGTATAAAATACTTTAAATCACAAGTTCTGTTTTAATTAATTTTATTAAAGAATCTATATCAGACTTTAGTAACATAGTTACTACTTTAAGCGTTTTACAAAAAATATTTTTTGTCAATAGACATTTTAGTGAAGCCGAACATTAAGTGGTCCGGTGGTTGGACATCAAACGCATCCCTACCCAGGTTCGAGTCCGTTGTTGTATCGCCAGACCATCCCCGACATCTCAACAATGAAATTTATTAGGTTATTCTAGAATAAAATTCATCAATACAAACCTAATTACTGGATTTTAAAAGTTTGACTTATAATACTGCTATTGATTTTAATCACGTTACAGTAGAATATAGCGATAATTAGTACTATTACGTATAACGGTGCCTCAGATAGTCCAAATAACAAAAAATTATTGTAATCACTAGTTCCTTGAACAAGATATCTCAATTGGCTACTCCAGTTAGGCTGAAGTTGAGCAAACTAATTGTGCCACTAATCAATACCACGTGTATATGAATAACTTTTAATTTTGTAATACTGCTACATTGTCCCAATAATATTTTAAAAACAACTGAACCCAATGGCCATCAGTCGAAAGTTCTCACCAATAAGCAGCTTGTCACTGTTTTAAATCACAAGGTTTAAGCTTACTACTAGCTAGACAAATTTTGTAATCATGTTCCCATTGTGCCTGTAATGAAACAACAGAAAAATAGATTTCTAGAATTTTGTTTGTTTGTTCCAAAATACTCACGCCAAAATATACATGTAAAGTCCTAGTGAAAGGGTTCTCTCACTTGCTAAACCGGTAGTAACGTAACAGCATTTGAGGACACTGGGCAATTAGAATTGATCAGATTCACTATAAATAATAAATTTACAGGTCGAAGGTCATCCACCCGTAGCTCAGTGGTTTAAGGCGCTGGCCTGACACCAGATAGGGCGTGGGTTCAAGTTCATGTGTGTGTAAAACTTGAAAGGTATGCGCTGCTGATGATTCCAAATAAGGATGAAACAGCTGTACAGTGCTCCTGGTTGACTGGAAAACCTAGTAAATTTATTATTTCAAGTGATTCTGACAATACTAATATAACATTTCTAAATACATGTGTTTGTTAGTTGACCAACAAATATTTAACCAACCCTGAACTAATGTATAGAATGAACTGTTCTTGTGTCTTTCAAATATTAATTAATGTGTTTTAGATGTTTTTACCTCAAAGACCTTTTCCTAGTCGGTTTGTATACTTTTTTTTATTTATCTTCTTTTTTTCTTTATTCCATATTGTGTATTCTATGACGCTGAATATACTTTTACTGAAGTAATAAGATTTTAAAATGTATGACTGCCTTGACAAATACACAGAAAATTGAAGATACTTTTCCCATCTATCTAGCATAAAAACCTATTTATTATTTTTTAATAAAGTTGAACTAATTTACCTTCAATACTAATTTAGCTCCTAGTTTGGATTAGAAATGATTCAATGTAGCCAGTCCCAAGCCTGGAGAAAGGAGGAGGGTTTGAGCGCAAGGTTAGCAACCTGGCCTCTGTAAAAAAATTATACTGCTAAGGAAACAATACAAGAGAACGCCATTCCGGCAAACAACTGCAAAGAAGTAATCACACGTATCTGAATGACAGTTATACAGATGACAGGGTTAAGTGAAAGCCGAAATCAAGCTCAATCTTCGATTTTTTCGGAATCTTCAATGCCAACGAGGCTTTGTTATTGTTGTTTTGCTGTATTTGTTGTCTTATTGCCCCATGTTTATTTTTAAAACAAAAGGGTTTTGTATAATAATATATATGTTGGAACATGGAATGTATGCACACTTTTTGTAGTGGACAGTTTGGATAAGTCCATTGAGAAATAAAAAGATACAACTTAGATATTTTGGGTACTAGCAAACAAGGCAATGGAAAGGACCAGGTCATTTTAAGAGTGGATATACATCAATTTTATATTCTGAATTTGAAGACCATCATATTGAGAAAAAATGCCGCTAAAGTTATGATTGGATGGAAGCCCATGAGCGATTAGATTCAACACAAGATTTGTAAAAGTAACAATTGTGCAAGTCTCTACCCCAACTGGGACTACTGAGGAGAACCAAAAAGATGTATTTTACAATTTAATTACAAAATTTGTTGGATGTTGCTTTAAGAAGAGAGATCAAAATATTGATCGGGGATTCCAATGCAAAATTAAACAAGTACAGAACTGAATAATTCTCAAATGTTGGACCACATGGTTATGCTCATGGCATGAATAATGAGTGTTACAGGTTGTTGAGGCTAAACAGTCATTGTAGAATGAGTGTTGGCAAAACATTTTTTGCTCACAAAAATAGACACAGCAACGGAAAAACAGTAAACGAGGTTAACCGCTTTTGTATTAGCACAAAATGGCAACCTTCTTTGCAAGATGTAGATGCATATCTCCGTGCAGATGTTTGTTCTGATCACAATCCTATTGTTGGAAAATTTCGTTTAAAATTAGAGAATATAAATGACAAAAAAGTTACTTCTATTTTCGTGTGAGAAACTTAAGCAGCTAAATATCTCAAAACAATTTTACGGTTCCTTAAAAAATACATTTCAAAGTTTGAAAAGGGTAGAAAGGTCTGATGATCAATCGAAATTGTTTCATAAAACAATTACAAACTGTGCAGCAAATGTGCTGGGTAGATTTCATCAGTCTCCTAGAATCTAACTGATCTCAGATTAAAACAAAATTAGAGCGATATCAATCTAACAATTCTATTATCCGGAAAACATTTGAGGATAAGTATAGAACTTGAGATAAACAGATTAAAAAAGCTGTCGCACAGATAAGAATGATTAGTTAGAAAGCAGACGCAAAGAAGCAGATAAGGCAGAAGCAAAGTGATTCCAAGACTCTGTATAAAATTGTAAAACAATTGTCGGGAGTTAGAAAGAACATCGATATTCCAATCAATGGAAAAGATGATCGTTTACTTCTAACAGATGGTGAGCAATCATCTAAATGGGTAGAACATTTTAAAGAAGTACTAAATCAGCCCATGCCAAATACTCTCATAGAATTTGATAATTATAAAGATATAAATGTGATTCAAAATTCGGAAATATGTACTGATGAAACTCTGTAACTGAAGTGACTCATGCAATTCAAAGGCTGAAAAACAATAAAGCAGGAGGACTTGACGAGGTAACTGCAGAGATGCTCAAACATGGTGATATAGTAACATGCGAGCTTATTCATTTGTTTAATGTAAGATGGCATAATGAACAAGTTCCAAATGGTTGGCGGCAAGGATTAATTGTTACTCTTCCCAAAAAAGGAAGTCTAAACGATTGTAATAATTGGCGCAGAATAAATTTGTTTGGTCCTGGTAACGTGTTCTACAAAGTAATTTTAAATCGTTTAAGTAATGCGGTAGATAAACATTTTCGAGAACAACAAGTAGGTTTTTGGAAAAGAAGTTGTATTGAGTAAATATTCTCTCAGTAACATTATTGAACAATGTCAAGAATTTCAGCAATCACTTAGGGTTAATTTTTAGGCAACAAATTAGCTTTTCTCATTTTTTTAAACTGTCAATATTCGTTTTTGACCTAAATTAAAATTTTATGATGATATTGGCATAAAATATTATACTTATAATACTAAGATAATGTTTAACAAATGTTTTATCACAACAGAGACGTGCTTTATATAATGAAATAATATCTGAAGTACGAATGAATTATACAGCATTGATTTTGACAGCAGCTTGTTTGTCTACTGTACGTATATACACTAAGTAATGCTAATGATCCCAAGGATTTGAGTAATGCTTAAACAGAAATTCCTGGCTGTTCTTCCTGTACGTGATACATCCTAGACTAGGTACCCATAGGAATCTAGACTAATAATAGTGGGGATCGAGTACACAGCGGTATAATTGGACTTCCACTGCCAGGAATAGGTGCAAGCATACACGTACGATACTTAAAAGGTATCTTAATGTATATCTATACATATGTAGCCCTTCTGCTATGAGAGATAACCCGACAAAAGATCAGGCGGCCTCGTCATTCTTTGCAAACAGTGGCGACGTCATAGGGACGCCTCCTGTTAGTCAGGAAACTTCGTTATTCTTCCACGTTCGTGATATTTATCAAACACTCGAAGTAAGCCGTTTAATGACATAGAAACATGGAACTAATCAAGATATAATTACGTCACCAACCAAATAAATCTAACGTTTACCTGCCTAACTGGCATATTACTCGTTTAATTTATTTAATAAATGCATACTTCACCATATATATATTTAGAGAAATGTATACTTGCGAACAAAAGTTACTTATATATAATAATTTATTCACGATAGATAATAATGTAAGTTAAGAATTTCTTCAACAGGAACGTGATTGCCTAATAATATCGACAGTTAATTTTTTTTAAGAAGGACTCACATAAATCAACAAACAATGCGCATTCGATCTGTTTAATGTTTCAATCAAAATACGTATTTGAAGACCCCCATATTGTTAAATACACAAAATTGTTTATTTAAGTAATTAGATTTTATATAGCAGACGTACATTAATTGCATCAGTTCAACTCAAAATTGATTATTCTTAAAAACGTTTTCTTTATATGGGTGTTGCTTTTTTCATAGTATTAAAAAGGTTTTAATTTCTAATAAATGCACAATCACATCAATTTAGTACGATCAGCAATTTGGATCAGTAAATCGAGTTAGAGTTTTCGAACGTACTTATCAAAACAGCCCATATTTTGTTCAAACGATTTTGATTAGAATATTGGGCAAACGTTTACAAGTGTAGCTTTCAGTGCAATCCAATTATTTTATAATATAATCAATATTCCTTCTATTGCAGTCCATATTAAAAAATGGAGCCAGTCGTGTTGGATCCATCGATTAGACTACCGGTCCAGCGGTGCAGCGATGGCATTGAACTTGAACGGTAATGGATTCGAGTGCCACCACCGGCATTAAAACTCGGGTACTCGTCTGTCTCCAATACAATGTCCACTTGCTGCAAAATGTTTCTTGTGCAGCAATACAATATAGATAAATAAATAATACCGTTAGGTTGAACCTCGCACCTTCTCAATTTGGAAAGCCTGTCCAAATATCATCGAAACTGGTACAACAATCATTGGAAAAAATAATTCTTTCCAACATGACATACGTTTACATACCAACAACCATTGCAAGTGTGGACTTTTAAACGTAGAAAATGCAATAAAGACATAAAAAATTATATTAAATAATAATGATAATAAGGCGGCAATGAAAAAAATGACAAACATCAAGTCAACAGATCTCATTTAATAACAGTTGAGTCTATATATATATATATATATATATATATATATATGACGAACAACAATAAAAAATTGTTACGCGCATTATCACAAATGTAAGTACTTGTGAGTATAAATCAGATAAACAAACAAACAAATCAATAAATCAATCAATTGAATAAACACAATTTGGCCAAAAGTACTTGTTTTCTTTGTCAAAATTAAAGTTAAATTGTAAAGAAGGACAATGTACCTACACCACAAGTTGAACACAAACAACCACACATACACACACACACAGACAAAAGAAAACGAAATCAAGACAACAGCTTGTAAAGAATAATTTGTCAAAAACTACTGCTATATATTTCATACTCTTCATCAATTGGGACAAGTAGAAATTACAAAAAAAGAAACTGAATATCAGTAAAAAAACGTAACAAGTGCTGTCCTAAAACTTCTTCACACGGATGATATATATATATATATATATATATATATATATAACGGTCATAAAACAAACACAATGACAACGGAATGTATGATTCAAAGCACAAAACAATAAAAGACATTTACGAATTATTGTTGAAAAAAGAATTCCATCTAGCAACAACCACTTGACCGAGGCCGGTTTGTCGAAGAGCTTCCAGCAACACCACCACCGGGGTTTTGATGTGGACCCAATTTGATGCCATTAGCCTGAGCGAAACAAAAGTGCAAAACACACACACACACACACATAAATGGATACAAACAGCCCAGTAGCAGTAAAAAAGAAATAGACATTTTATTTATTTTTAATTTAATTTTTTACACGGGAAACGCATGCCTTTCAGAAGCGGACATTTGAGTGGGCCCGTGGCTCGAATTCAGTGTTGCACCAGCCCGGCACATTCAATAGCACTGCTGTTATACATTATGGGATGCTAATGATCCTGAGGATTTGAGTAATGCTTATAAAGTCTCAATTTCCAATGATGGTGATATTCCTGACTGTTCGTCCTCCACGTGGTGCATCCTGGACTAGGTGCCTATATAGGCATTTAGACTAATAACAGCAGGGTCCGAGTGCACAGCGGTATAACTGGGCTTCTGCTACGGCGGGTGGGTGCGAACATACACCCAAGATACTTAAAAGGTATCTAAAGGTATACGTATATCATATGTAGCCCTTGGGCTAAGGGAGATAACCCTGACAAAAAATCAGGCGGCCTCGTCAATTTTTGCGAACAGTGGCGACGTCACAAGGATGCCGTCTACTAGCCAAGAAACTTTGTTATTCTTCCACGTTTGTCTACGCTTGTCAAGCCATCGAAATCGATCGTTCTACATGTCGTATAAATATGGGAAATAATGAAGAGGTGACCACGTCATCAACCAAAATGAAATGAATGTTATACATTATGTAACAACAGAAAGGAAGAATATAGGAAATAGAACTTTAATGTCAATACATGAAAAACATTACTAGCACCACAAATAATGTTGAGTTGTTATTTAAGGCGGACAACTGCTAAAAAGCCGCATTATTCGGTCCTTACTATTTCAAAATAGCACAAACTTGCAGGAGTGATCTGACGGTACGGCGCTCGACTCAAATCTAGATAGACAGCAGTTCGATCGCCATAACCACTGACCCACCAAATGCGAGTCCACGTTCGGCTTTGCTAAAATGTCCACACTGCTAAAAGGCGCATGCGTTTGCCGTGTAAAACATTTGAAGTAGCAAACATAAAAATACCTTGTGAGTTTGTTAATTATCTGTAAATTTTCCATATTTTACTCCTCCCTAAGTGCAACGGACGTTTTCTATATGTTTCCAATATGGAAAGATAGAAACCGAATACATTGAAAAAAGGAAATTTTTCTGCACATGTAAAACGTGATCCCAACTACCTAAATGTCTTTGTACAGCATATTAGACAATCGATTTCGATAGCTTATTTAATATAACAAACACAGGACAATAACAAAGGTCTTGACTGTGAATGCGCCACTGTTCGCAAAGATTTATCAGGCCGCATGATTTTTTGATATCTTCGTTAGCCCAAGGCTATACGTATAACTTAAGATACATTTGAAGTATCCTAAATGTATGGTTGTATTCATCTGCCTCAGCTAAAGCAGTTATATCGCTGTGCACTTGGTCCCTGCACCTAGTCCAGGATTCCCCACGTGGAGGACGAACAGTCAGGAATATCATCATCATCATTGGAAATGGAGACTTTATAAGTATTGCTTAAATCTTCACAATCATTAGCATCCCGTTAATAAAGTAGTTAGAAAACCATAAATTTAAATAAAATTATCATTTCTTAATTTAAATATGTGTTCACACAACCAAGCACACGTAAACAACATGAAATTGACTAATAGTAAATAAATTTAGATATAAATAAAATTTAAAGCTAATAGTTTGTTTTCTTAATTAATCTATAGCCCCTTATTTAACCTAACGTTGAGCGTATTGTAAAATATTTTTTCGGTTACTTAATTAGCATATCTCAAACATATAATGGTTTTTTAATTATTTAAAAAACATATGTGGTTAACACAAACAGTTACAGTTCTAAAGGATTACAGGTTTTTGTATTATACAAATAAAATTTAATTAATTATTTAGTTGCTAAAAAATATCAAATTACTAAAAAATGGGATGCTAATCCTTAGAATTTGATTAATGCTTATAGAGTCTCAATTTCCAATGATGGTGATATTCCTAACTGTTCGTCCTCTACATAGTGTATCCTGGAGGTAGATGATAAAACCAACCAAGGGAAAAAGTTGCGAAAGAAGGAGCCAATAAGAGTCAGATAACCCTTTGTGTGAGTGCGTGATTACTCGTAAGTTGGAGGGATGGAAAAGTTTCAAAAAGTGTGACCAAATTTGCACGATGACGCAATACAAATAGTATAGTAAATATGTAAATATTGATTTTTCCATTTTATATACATTTTCAAGGTCAAACAATTCCCTTTTGATAGAAGAATGCACCAACGAACTCACACTCACTCACGGAAGTTAACCAATAGGGTTTTTTATAATTCTTTTTCCTTTTGTTGGTTTTATCATCTACCATCGTGGATCAGGTTCCCCTAGGCATCCTGGACTAATAACAGCAGGATCCGAGTGCACAGGGGCATAACTGGGCTTGTGTCACGGCAGGTGGGTGTGAGTATACATCCAGCATACTTAAAAGGTATCTTCAGACAAATGTGTACCATATGTAGCCTTTGGACCAAGGGAGATAACACTGATGAGCAACACTTTTCAGCAAATTTCCATTTCACAAAACTAAATCATACTTCGCATTTTCTTCAAGACAATCCAAACATTTCAATGCTCTCAACTAATAATAAAAACATGTCAGAACATACGACTTTCTTACAAAATAGTATTGATGCACTGAAAAGTTAAATTTTGTCAAATAAAAGTGATAAACTGACTTTCCCCACACCAAAATACAGCAATATTATAGATAACAGGTTAACTAAGGAATTGCAAACTGTGAAGTTCTTTACCTATTATATTTTAAACGCGTTTTTAACAATAAAATAAGTAAAAGTAATATTGGAAAAGAGGAGCATGTGTTGTACTGCGTCAATATTTACATCATCACTCCATACACCTAGGGGTAGTTGTTTTGACAATTAAAAAAACCAAATCGCTCGTTGTTGTACAAGTTGACCGCACAGATTGTGTAATCGTTACAACTGTTGTAATACTGCGCTAAATTGTCCAAGTTGATACAAGGGATGACGCATGAAAAAAAAGCAAAACCCAAACCCCTTTCTTCCCTCTTCAATCCAATAAGTCGCGTGCTCTATGCTACAATGGTGGGGAAAAAAACAAAACCAACTTACATCATTGGTAACATCAAGCACTCCATTTCGAATTTTTTCACTAATACTCTTGGCTGTATTGATAAATGCATCTTCGACATTGGCTGCTGTTTTTGCCGACGTTTCCATAAAAATCAATCCATGCTCACGAGCAAATGCTTCGCCTTCTTCCTTGTTGACATCGCGCCGACTTTCAAGATCGCTTTTGTTACCTATCAGCATAATCACCATGTTCGAACTGCAGTGCTGATGAGCATCTTCCATCCAACTAGCCAAATTGTTGAATGTATCTCGTCTATAAGTTATATATATATATATATATATATATAGCATTTTAAATGATCTCGTGACGAAACCAAAGCATTATTATTAATTAGCCTTGGTAACCCTACTTAATAACTCCGCCTAGAGAAAATCGTCAAATTTAAAATGACCTCTAATTTCACAATCTTCCATCATCGGTATCGCGACAACGAAGATTGTAATGGTTTGGACACGTTCTTCGTAGAAATCTTGATGCAGTTTCACGTGTCGTAACCCTGGCTTGTCCAAATGCCGATTGGAAGAAGAGGAAAGGTGGTCACACAACGTACTTGGACGGATGCTGTTCGCAACGATCATCACACTGTCTCGGCCTCGACCTTATCATGGATACGATGGCTAAGTTGACATATGCCTCCAAAAACTGTGAACAATAGAAAGGGATTGGTCAAGATGCTATGCGAACTTGAAATTAATGACGATATAGCTTTGTCACTAACTTTTGTTGTTGTCGTAGTTTGGATTAGAAATGTTTCAATCTAGCCAGTCGCAAGCCTGGATAAAGGGGGATGGTTTGGGCTTAAGGTTAGCAACCTGGCCTCTGTAAAATACCGCAAAAGCGTCAAATAACGCCAAAGAAGTGGTAGTACAACCCAAATGGCAGGGTTGAATGAAAACCGAAAGAAGTTGAATCTATCTAGGATTGGACGAAAAAGATTATTTGGTCAAATCTTACGTTTACCATTTACAGTCCAAAATTTATACACTATGCAACACACTTTTATAAGCAAACCTTATGTTTCATAAGGTGGTTGACAAAATCTTTACATATATATTTTTTATTTTATGTTAGTAAAACGCTTGTTGCCAACTTCAAATAAACAAATTTTCTTCTTTATCCAGTTAAACAAATTAAATATTAATAATAGATTGAACAATCATCAACATTTTACATTCATAGTAATACAACTATTATTTCGTTTACTAGTTGACAGTCTACATAAAATCGTAATTGCTTCAAATTCATTTTACTCTTAAAAATGCATATACTTGTTTTAAGTGTCTATTTTGAAAACACACGCAATTGAATAATAATAATAATAATAAAGTTAGATTTATTATATTTTTTATTTGTTTTGTCATTTTTAATAATTAGAATTGCAGTAACGTGATTGTGCATTTCAACACAATAATATTCAACGTTAAGTTGTCAAAAACATTTGAAGTACACAACGTTCTTGTTCAAGTTTCTTACACAATAAATTGTTTTAAATTTTACATGTAATAAACATATATATATATATATATATATATATATATATATATATATATATATATATATATATATATATATATATATTAATAACTCCGCCTTGTTTGGATTAGAAGTGATTCAATCTAACTAGTCCTAAGCCTCGATAAAGGATGAGGGTTTGAGCGCAAGGTTAGTAACCTGGCCTCTGTAAAACATTTATACCGCTACGGAAACAATAAAGGACGCTATTCCGGCAAACAATGGCAAAGAAATGATCGCACGTATCTGGTTGATAGAGTTACACAGATGACAGGGTTGAATGAAAGCCGAAAGGAAGTTCAATCTTCGATTTGCAGAATCTTCAATACCAACGAGACTTTATTGTTGCTGTAATTGTTATCTTATTGCCCCATGCTTATTTTTAAGGATTTTATATAATACATAATATATCTTAATACTAATGACCCTGAGAAGTTAAGTAATGCTTATAAAATCTTAATTTCCAATAATGATGATAATTTTGTTTCTGTACGTTCAAATGATGCATCCTGGACTCAGACTAGCAGTAAAACTACGCTTTCGTTTAGACTAGTGGATGCCAGCATATACCAAAAGTACTTAAAAAGTATCCTAATATAATGTATGTCATATATAACCGTTGGGCTAAGGGAGATAACCCTGATAAAAAATCGGGTGGCCTCGTCAATTTTTGCAGACAGTGGCACCGTCACATATGGCATACTTATATCTGGAGATACATTTTAAGTATTCTGAGTGTATGCTTGGACCCACCCGCTGTAGCAAAAGCCCAGTTATACCGCTGTGTATTTGGTCCCCGCTGTTATTAGTCTAGATGAATATGGGCATCTAGTCCAGGATGCACCACATGGATCCTCCAGGAATATCACTATCATTGAAAATTGAGACTTTATACGGATTACTCAAATCCTCAGGATTATTAGCATTCCACTAACCACACGAATAAATAATAAAAAATTTGGAAAAGCAACAAACTAACGAATACTATACCTTGTTATGTCGTACACCAATAAAGCACCAGCAGCTCCGCGATAATACGAACGAGTAATAGAACGAAATGATTCTTGTCCAGCCTAGAAAAAAGTAGTAGGATTGACACGTAGATATATCAACAAAAATAAAACCTACTGTATCCCATATTTGCAATTTGATTTGTTTTCCGTCAATAGTAATCATTCGGGCACCAAATTCTACACCAATTGTCAAATCGTGCACTGGTTGAAATCGTTTGTCCGTAAATTGGAGTAAGAGACATGACTTGCCAACGCCTAAAATAAAAATAGATGGGAAAATGTTGTGTATGTGTATGCCGAATGATACACTAGCAACAGTGTCGTCTCTGGACGTTTCAGATGGATTCAATTAATCGAACGTTACATACTGTTTAGGCTTGGATAAAGTTAAAAATATTGCATATATATAGGATGCTAATGATCCTGAGGATTTGAGTAATTCTTATAGTTTCAATTTCCAATGATAGTAATATTCTTCACTGTTACTCCTCCATCCTGGACTAAATGCCCATATGTATATAGACTAATAACAGCAGGGATCGACTGCACAGCGTATAACTGGGCTTCCGCTACGATGAATGAGTGCAAGCATACATGTAGGGTACTTAAAAAGTATCTTAAGGTATAAGTATACTGTATAAAGCCGAAAAAATCAGGCGGCCTTGTCAATCTTTGCTAACAGTGGCGCTGTCACAAGGATGACATCTAAAAGCCGAGAAACCTCGCTATTCTTCCACGTTTGTTACACTTATCAGGCCTGCATAGTCAATCGTTTGCTATGCCGTATAAATGTAGAAAGTATGAAAAAGTGACTAAGTCACCAACCAAATGGTATATTTGAGTCTCTCTAACTCCAACCCAACCTAATAACCAGAAATTCAGACGGGTTTTATTCAAAGTACCATTGTGTCAAATACCAACAAACCATCATATTCAATAGACAAAAGATATAGTCAGGCTTACATCATTTCACTATTCACTAATGTTTGAATGTCACAAAAACTTGTTTATTATATTGTAGTACTAAAAATTGAATATTCTAAACCGCTTTGTTGATGATAATTCTGAATAATATTTTGATCTCTCATACTCCTAGTTGCATATATATATATATATTATTTTCCATATTTATGCAGCATATAAAACAATCGGCTTCGATGGCGTGATAAGCGTAACAAATGTACAAGAATAATAAAGTTTATTGACTGGTAAACAGCATCCTTGTGACGTCACCACTGTTCGTAAAGATTGACGAAGTAGCCTGATTTTTTGTCAGGGTTATCTCCTTTAGTCCAAGGGCTATATATAGTATACGTAAACCTTTAAATACCTTTTAAGTATCATGGATGTATGTTAGCAACCACCAGCTGTAGCAGAAGCTCAGTTATACCACAGCGCATTCGGACCCTGCTGTTATTAGTCTAGATGCCTGGGAACACCTAGTCTAGGATGCACAACGTGGAAGACGAACAGTCATAAATATCACCATCATTGAAAATTAAAACTTCATAAATATTACTCAAATCTTCAGAATCATTAGCATCTTATTTTTCAAAGTACGTACAAGTTAGATATGCTTAAGATAAGAATTAAGTGCTGATTGCTCTACAATATCATTGCGTTAATTTAAAATCCCATTTTGTTGGACAATATATTACTGCATATCAAGCAAGGTTGTTATAATAGAATTGTACAATGTCAATAACCACACTGGTTGGGATATGAATTAATGCCCCCTCCCAATATTTTTACCTAAACCAGCAGTTAAATGTCTAAACTACTCGGTGATCATACTAAAAAAAGTAAATTATGCTAAAGCTTTGTCTCTATATATATGTATAATCAATAATACAATTTTGATTGATATTATTCCCTCATAATAATAACCTTGAAAAATAAACAAAATCAACTTAAATTGTACATAAATTACTAAACAAACAACCCTAATATATATATATATATATATTGTAGGTGTTCAAACAACTGTCAATAAGGCGCCAAGATTTCAGTTTTTATCGTAACTTTTGATAATTTCTTTAGTTCATACCAAGAAAATATTATATAATAGCTTAAATCATTGATATTTGTGATTCATTTACAGTTAATTTTTACTAGTAGAATGGCTACTATTTCAACAATTTAAAATAAATCAAATTCAAATGACAGATTGATAATAGTTAACATTTAAAAAATTAAATTAAATAATTACGAAATAAAATTCTTATTTCTAAATTTAAATATGAGTGTTCGCATAAACAAACCCACATGCGCAATATGAAATGCACCACTAGTGAATTAAATAACATTTCATATTTGCACATACACGAAATTTAAAATCAGGTTTCATTTCTTAATTAATCTACCACCTTTTATCAACCTAATGTTGAGTATTTTTGAATATATTTTAGTTATTTAACTAACACGTCCCAACAATTGTGGGTATTAGCGAAATGCGATAGAAAGGTGAAGGACATTTTACAAATTCCTATATTCTTGATATGAAGTCCATCATTCATGGAGTTGGTTAAAACGCTACTAAAAGTATAATTGGATAAAAGCCTGTGAGCGGCAATATCATTTCGGTTAGATTCAACACAACAGTTCTACAAGTCAATGCTCCTACTGGGGCTATAAAAAAAAATCAAAAAAAGACATCAAAATATCGATCAGTGCTTTCAATATAAAATTAAACAAAGACGGAACTAAATAGTTCTCAAACGTTGGACCACATGGATATGTTGATAGCATAAATGTTAATGGTTATAGATTGTTCACTCAAAATAGTCACCGTAAAAAGAATGTTGATAGCGCATTCTTGACTCCCAAAGTTTCTCCAGACGGAAACACAGAAAACGAGACTGGCTACATTTGTATTAGCACAAAACGGCCTTCTGTTTTGCAAGATGTACGTGCATATAGCGGTGAAAATATTGGTTCAAATCACAATCTTATGGAAAAATGTCGTTCAAAATTGAAAAAAACATGAAATCACCGAACATTATTTCGTGTGAGAAACTTAGGCAGCCAAATATCTTAAACCAATTCTACAATTCGTTAAAAAATGCACCTGAAAATCCGAAACTGGTAGTAAACTTTAATGAACAATGTAAATTGTTTCAAAAAAACCATTACAGACTGTGCAGCAAATGTGCTGGGTAGGCGAGGTGGCTCTACCAAGAAACAATGGATATCAACAGTTTCATGGAATCTAATCGATCGGTGAAAAAATACTAAAAAGAGATCCATCTAATAATTCTGATATTTGGAAAATACTTAATTATAAATATAGAACCTTAGATAAACAGATTTAAAAAGCTACGGCAAAAAACAAGAATAATTGGTTGAAAAGTAAATGTAAAGAAGTAAAATCGACAGTAGCGAAAAACAATTCCAAGTCTCTACATAAAATTCCGAAACAATTGTCAGTAGTTGGAAAGGACACCAATATTCCAATCAAGAAACAGATAATAATCAATCATTCAAACAGGTGGAGCATTTCAAAGAAATACTTAACCAACCTATGCCGAATATATTTAAAGATTTTGATAACGATAAAAAGATGAATGAGGTGCAAAAACTGTAACTGGAGTTATCTATGCAATTGAAACATTCAAAAGTAATAAAGCAGAAAAACTTGATGAGGTAACCACAGGGATGCTCAAACATGGAAGTAACGTAGTGACATGCAAGCTTATTAATGTAACAATAACATAATGAACAAGTTAAACAAGAAGTAATTGTTAATCTACCTAAGAAAAGAATTCTAAACAATTGCAACAAGTGGCGCGAAATAACCATATTGTTTGTTTCTGGTAATATATTTTGCAAAGAAATTTTATCGGTTTTGGAATAGATAATTAGTAGCAAAATATTTCATTGATGCATTTTGGTTAGTGACGTAGTCACATCTTCATTATTTTCTATATTTATACTGCATATAAAACGATCAACTTCGATGGCTTGGTAAGGGTAACAAACGTAGAATAATAACAAAGTTTCTTGACTAGTAAACGGCATCCTTGTGACGTCGCCAATGTTCGCAAAAATTGACGAAGCTGTCTGATTTTTAGTCAGAGTTATCTCTTTTAACCCAAAGGCTACATATGGTATATGTTTACCTTAAGATACCTTTTATGCACCCTGGATGTATACTCGTACCCACCCGCCGTAGCGGAAACCCAGTTATACCGCTATGCACTCGGTCTCTGCTGTTATTAGTCTAGATGCATATGGGCACCTAGTCCAGAATGCACCATATGGAGGAACAGTCAGGAATATTGCCATCATTGGAAATCGAAACTATAAAAATTACTCAATTCCTCAGGATTATTACCTTCTCTATGTGGCAAAAGAAAAGTTGATACAAAAAGTTGGCTACAAATCATTTTTAAATATCACGTGGTATCAGACGAATAATGTGGCAAAATGTTCAATTTGATGTTGTTTTTTACTGTTACTGTTATCTTGTTACCCCATGCTTATTAGATAAAGGTTTTTGTAATGCAGTGCATAGTTTGTAAATAACTTTTAAAGTATATTAAAAAATCACAATAGACCAGCACAAAATTATTAGATACAAATATAATTTTATAAAATAAAATAAAATCACTACATAACACGTACCACCTAGAATACTAATAATCCTGAAGATTTAAGTAATGTCTATAAAGTGTAAATTTCGGGTAATTATATTTCTATGTACTTTTAATAAAAATAATGATTAAATGGATTAATAACATGACCACATTATTTTTTCTATATTTTAAAAAAAATCCCCAGCAATTGCCTCATTTTTGATGTGTAAATAAAACGTATACACAACAAACATTAAAAAATGACCATATTCTTTGGCTATTAGACGAATTGTGTGTAACAGTCACCGTTTACAAAAGTTACAGTAATCCAACTTTTCGTTATAATTGTCAACTATAGCTTAACGATTACATATAGTATAGTAAATAGTACAGTAAATATATTTAAAGTACTATGACTTAATACTTGCAACTAACCGAAAAGTAAAAACTCAATTATACTGCTCTGCACTTGTTCCCTAATCCCTATTAGCTGGAGTCCAGGATACACTACATGTAGATAGGGAAATAAGATTATCACCATTGTTGGAAATTGAGACTTTACAACTATTACTCGAATTCTCAGAATTACTAGCATGTCAATAATAATAATAATAATAATAATAAATAAAAATGTAGCTCTATCATCAACTTTTGTTGTTGTATATTGAATATAAATTATGTAATAAAACCACATTTGCAGTCACTATTATCAACAAAATTCCATATGAAAAATTAAATCCCAAATTGCTTATTTTAATTTATACATTAAACACGGTTACACATCTAAAAATTAACCACTCTAAATAAAATGTTTTACACATTTTTGACTGCCTTTAAAACACAACATTAAAAAAACAATGTTACTAGATTCATAAAATACTAAAAATAATTAAACAAATAGAAATCCAAATCAAAAACTGCATCAGTTAAACAAACATGTCACTGTCACATTACTCAGTTTAGATTACATGATTGTATAAAAGATAGATGTTTGCAATATAGAAGTAAAAACTTACCCATCACAAAATCAAAATAAAACCCTTTATAATAAAAAACAAAATCCACTCATACAAGGTACTTAGAACCGAAAAATTATTATTATTATAAAACAACATAAAAAATTCATACGTTAACTTCAATTGACTCCAATCTTATAACTTAAAAAAACTATCATTAATTTAAAACCTAAAAACAACTTGCAAAAACTAATAAAGTACTTAACGAAAGGTATAAAACACTATAAATCAGTAACATAAATATAACTATAGTTATGCTAAATAATGTAAAAACTAAGACGTACATAATTAAATAACCAAAAACACTTTTTACAAAAATAAATAAATATATTTACCAGTATCTCCAATAATAATATACTTAAACAGGTACGAGTAAGACATTCCGAAAATATAATTAAAACCCGCCAATCGTTTTAGTTAAACAGGTTACGTAAATATTTTAAATATTTATGTACATATTTAAAATTAATTTATTAATATATTATTTTTTAATATTGTAAATATTTGTTTATGTTGACAAACGTATTACATACGTGTACCGCACAGCATGAAGGTTAGTGCTATACATGAAATCCACGTTTTAATTATTTTTATTTTTTGCATTGTAGTAATAATTCTGTTATAATTATTGATTTTTTAATTATTTTTTTACAGTAGTTTAATTTCCATTTTCTATTTTGAAAATTCTTTATTTTACTCAATTTTGTTTCTGATTAATATAAAAAAAACAGCGAAATATTAAAAAGAAAGTCCTATCTAATTTACATACCAACCCGCTTACTATATAATTGTTTTGTAACAATTGTCCCTAATAATTTCAATTAAAAACAGTTGACCTATTCAGTTCATTTATGTTTCACAATGATGATTACTTATTTAACCATTACAAATAATTTTAATTTTTGTAAACGAATGATAATAACGTTTTGTGGGTTGCATTTCTTTTTTGTTTAGATAATCTGGTGTGCATGTTTATGTAGAATTGATGTTGTTTTAACGTTATTCAATAAACGTAGGTTTAGGTTTATTTATTTTTGTTAGAATTTATTGTTGTTAATAACTTGATTAAATATCGTTAATTAACGAGATTTTATCGTTGTACAACATCCGTTTATTTGTCAAAGTTTTATTAGCATTTTCGTTGAGCAGATACAACTGAGATGTTCTTGTTATATTTAACTTTAATTTTTTGCTTGGTATTTAGTTTTCATTTAGTGAGAAAATTATTTAAAAATGGAGCGGTGTACTACAATAAATGAGAAAAATTTGGATTGTTTGACATTTAAATGAAAACCATCCTGAAGTTACATGTTGCTTCTATGACCAGTTTGCGCTTCGCACATATTTATCGGAAATATATTCAATTTTCGTAAAACCTTTCATTATCAACGACATTATACGCATTTGCAGCACACTCACAGTTAGGAAAGTTGCCAATTTTACCAAAATATTTCCGTATCTTTAAACACGGCATTTTGCTGATTATTGAAGACCTTCATATTATAACTTATTTCTCAATTATTGAACAGTGTCTTAATGAATGACAGCGTGCAATTATTGTTCTTGTTTTTATTCAGTGAAATATTGTATGCTTCCACATTTCATGTATGAATTTTTAAAGAAATAAGATTGTTTAATATAGATTTTTAAAACATTTTATTGTAAAAGAATTTTTACGTTTATTGCACATGCTTTAGTATAAAATGCTAGTATTATCATTATTAGGGATAAGCATCTCCCACCAGTTATTATTGTCCAGGGTAGTTTAAATTACCAACAGTCTGCAAAAAACACCAACTTTTACAATGGGCACTTAATGAACGATACTTGACGTATCCTAACTATAAATGTTAATTACATCCCAAATTAAACCCCTCCAGTAATCACCATTAACTGCAATTAAGTAATTCCTTTGGACTAGGAGGCTTCGCATAAATAAAAGGACTAAGTTCGCGTGCTACAATGTTTGTCCAACTTTTCCGTTGGCCGTCTGACCTTCTTTTCCATCCGGATAATGGATGGGCGATCTACGTAAAACATGGCTATTCCATTTTAATCATCTT
Source organism: Cardicola forsteri (assembly GCA_025895645.1). NCBI lineage: Eukaryota > Metazoa > Platyhelminthes > Trematoda > Strigeidida > Aporocotylidae > Cardicola > Cardicola forsteri. The sequence continues at coordinate 479,043 of JAKXYG010000473.1, forward strand.
TCTTTTATTGTGTTAGAGATACATAACCAATAAATGTTAAGTGACTTACAAATATCTAGGAATGGTTGAAATATTTCATTGGTTATTAAATGAGTGCGTCCAATAGAGGACGACGAGCGAAACCATATAGATCTTAAACAGCTTTACTCAAAATGAACAAGCTTTTGTGTATCAACTCTGAAGAGCTGGATCCTTTGTTATCTGTAACCGAGCCTTAATACGTAAATTCATCAACTATCGAGAGTGGGTTGCCATTAACAGTGATCAGATTTCTAAAGAGGCATTCGCTAAAACCACTGCTTATTAGCATTAAGATATTAACAATACGCTTCTGGGGTACCAGTTATTAAATCTATGATTTGCCCATTAAAAATACTGGTATCAATACTAATTCATAATATTTTTAAGTAGGAGTAATGCGAAAATTCGTTTTAATCGTAGTTGATTAATAATTTGGTTTTTAAAGGAGTTAATCTACATTGGCTACTTTACTTCTTGTATCACCAAAATTTACCAGTTGGCTAAGGATCTGAATTATACTACTGGTTCTTTAAACAAGACCCAGTCGAGCACCCTAGATAAGATGTAGTTGTGTACAACGAACTACGTCCAGTTCAATTGTGCAGAATGCAATGCTCATAAATTTCAATCTACTTTCTTTGGTCTAGATATCTCAGGTATATTTGGCACAATACTCATTTTGCATCATCCATATCAAGAGACTGGACAAAAAAGATCAGTATCCACCAAATTCGAGATGACCTCCAATTCCATGAACTTCCTTCCTTGGTGTCGCGATAACGTAGATTGCGCTGGTTTGGTCACGTTCTTTGTAAAAATTCTGATGCAATCTCACGTTCACTAACTTCGGCTTGTCCAAATGCGGATTGGAAGAAAAGGAAAGGTGGTCAGAAACGTACTTGGATGGACGCTGTTCGGGACGATCTTCACCTTATTTTGGCCGGGACTATATCTTGGAAACAATGGCAAAGTCGCTGGACTGACATATCTGTGCTCGCCTCCGAAAACCGTGAACAATGGAGGGGAATTATTCGTGATGCTTTGAAAACTTGGAACTAATAAAGAGGTGGCTTTGCCACCAACTTTTGTTGTTGTTGTTTGGTCTAGAGATAGAGATTTTACTGTTACGGTGTATATGTCAGATTTTGTAATCCATTAATTAAAAACTAGCATACTGGTGACTGAATGTGATACAAAAAGTGCTTTTCAACGCACAAACTAGCCAAAGTTGTCTACCAATTATTATGCAATACTTGTTGACTAACTTTTTCAAATCAACCATTCAGCTTCTGTTACCTTTTTAGACTAGATGTTACTGGGCTTTAGAAAACATACTGAATCGACTTCAGATGTCGTTCATATTTTAGTTGGTGATATGGTCAAGTTTTTATATATTTACATACAATCAAAAATAATTTCCTCTCTTTAATTTATATGGAAATAAATTCCTGTATATGCAACAAATGTCGGAAAACAACAAAAAATTATTTGTTAATAGATGGAATTATTTTAATAACGCCACTACTTTTGAAGATTAATAAGGCTATTTTTCAAAACTGTTTTTCTCAACCAAATAGTTATATATGGTATGCATATACTTTAGGGTAACTTCAAAGTATAATGGTATATGCCTGCATCTATCCAGCAAAACGGAAATATAATTATAATAGTGTGTAGTTGGTCCTTAATTTCTGTTAACTTAAAATCAGAATACACAGAACCAGTAATAATACGATCGGTTGAGCATTGCTCATATTATCAAAATTATTAGCATCTCAGCACAATCACGAAAATTATATTGGCAACCACTAGTTTTTAAGTAATTGACCATCTAAAAAGATGCATTCTTTCTACCGTCTTCACAGAAAACATATAACTTTTAGAACATAAGCTTTCTATAGTAGTGCAAACGTTAAACTTATAGGGCCAGTTTTGAATGTTGCTAAGTGCGACTTGCAACAACTTGTTGCTTTATTAGGATAATCCATAACTTTTATATTAAAATGTGGCAAATGTTTGTTTAAATAAGGTTCTACTGTCAAAGAATAATTATTTCAATTAATCGGACACTTATGTGTTTAAAAATCACTTTATAGTATTCATAATCTAACAATTTGCATCTGGAAAGTAAATAAAATTGGCATTAAAAGTTCAACCATCAAATGAACAGGAAAGCAGCTTTGTAGACAATAAACATATAATAATAATAATTTCTTTTTCACTACATGAAAAATGGTAGACTAGTGAACTGCAATTAATTTAGTATTACACCTGAAATTTAACACTTACAAAACCTATTGCATTAAATAATAAAAGTTTAAAAAATTAAAATGATTTTAATTAAGTATCACGATAAAAAAGAAACTTAAATTACATTAAAATATAAAAAGAGCATTCTTATCATAGTCATATTAAAAAGTAGTTAAAAGTAATATGTTACAAATTGAAATAAAAATATTTCAAATTAAAGCAATGCAACATTAATTCCACAAAATTTTCAATCGGTATTCTGACGAAAGCGTTTGGTAAATAATCCTTTAAAAATACCACGAAAATCAGGGACTAATGACCACAAGTACCAAATGCCACTTCGAATAAACAAAAAAGGATAACAGGTGACATAAGCGATCAACTAAAAATAATAAAAAAAATCGATTCTACATACTACAACTTATTTTCACACTTTAAATGATATACGTATATATATAATCTTACGTTAAATTATCAATTTTTAGTTCATACGTTATAAACAATGCAAAAACTATAATTTGATTAAAACTTGACAAAAACAAAATTATTCACCTTAAATATCCTTATAGGTTGCAGTTTTGGTATTATAAAAAATGCCAATGTAAAAAGATACATTAATAACAAATCGCTGATTTGATGTCCAATAAAGACAGTTATAAGCAACAAAGATGCACAAGTCATAAAATGTATAGTTGGATGTTTGGACCGCAGTTGGTAAATAAAATCAAAAAATTCCGTTATTCCATGTTTGAATTCGACCAAGCGACGACAAAAGGAGCAATAACGTAATTTGGCTTCTGAACGTGAGAAATTAGTGGACATTCTGCAATTTTCTCGTAACAATATGAGTACAAGCGACTTACCTTAGTGATAAAAGTGGTCCAAAATAATCAACGAAACCCAATATAAGCCCTAGAATACCAATTGTGAGTAGAAATGGAGGATCATATACGTAGATAGACATAAAAACTACACTAATTACAAAGATGCACAACAGCGAATGACGGGGATTTTCCCACTGAAGTAGACCATCCAACTTAAGTATTAAACCAAACCAATCCTCCAAATTATACATCAACGTGTAAACTTCATAATTATACTTTGAGAGGGTTTCAACTTCCAAAGAATCATATATTTTGATAGTCTTCATAGATAGAAATGTAAATTCTTCATATTACATCTGAAACAATAATGTTCTAAAAATATTAAAAGATTACAAAGTTTAACAAATCTAATATTCCCAATAGATAATAATCAATAGTAATAAAATACTTTTAAGTAAAAATAACTTAAAACAAAAAGATGCAAATAATCCCAAGGATTTGAGAGGAATATTAAGGATCCTTAGGATTTGAATAATACTATAATCTCAATTTTCAATGATGGTAATATTCCTAACTGTTCCTCTTTCATGTGGTGCATCCTGGACTAAGTCCCCATAAGCATCTAGACTAATAACAGCTAAGATTTCACTTTAACAAGTGGGTGCAAGCATACACCCAGAATAGTTAAAAATTATCTTAAGATATATGTATACCATAAGTAGCCCCTGGGTTAAGGGAGATAACCCTGGCAAAAAATCAGGCAATCTCGTCCATCTTTATGAACAGTTGTGCCGTCACAAAGATATTACGCTTATAAAACCATCAAAATCAATCGTTCAATATTCAGTACAAATATAAAAACAAGGAATAATAAGAAAAAAAATTTTACACTATTTTGCAATCAATACTAAATAGTTATGTTCACTTCTAATTAAATAAAATCAAAAGTGTTCTTAATAATGACTGACCTACTAAACGTTGGCCTATATCAGGATTCAGCATTAAGCCCATATTTGTTTGATCTAGTTATTGACGTGCTAACAAGAAACATTAAGGTGGAATTACCGTGGAGTATAATATTTACAGATAAGACTGTTTTATGCAACAGAAAACAAAGAGGACTCGGAGAAACGGTTAAGGTAATGGAGAAAGGCACTGGAAGCTCCATGTTTAAGAGTCAACAAGAAAAAACAGCTTATATGAATACGACAAAAGAAAATGATAGTTAAATCAAAATGAAAAACCAAGAATTGTTGAAAGTGAGAAAGTTTAAATACATGGACTCATCGCTAAAAGAGAAAGAAGATTTAAATGTGGAAATAGCGCAAAGAACACAGGAAGGATGGTATGACTAGAGGAAACTTATATGAGTACTGCGACAATGATTTACGGATTTGGAACGTGGAGCATTAAGGAGGTCCAAGAAAAAAAACTAATCTCAGTAAAAATGAATATGCTTTGATGGTCATTAGGGGTGTCCAAATTAGACAGAATAGAAAATGACGCTGTTAGAAGAAAGCTGAAAGTCACTGAAGCTCATACAAAAATTCAACATAAAACGTTTAAGTGGTACGGTCATATTTCACGTAGAGAAGAAAACTACGTGACAAATCATACAATTGTATTAGAAGTAGAAGGTAAAAGAAACCAAGATCAATCAAATGGTTGAATTGCTTAAAAGCCGATATGAAGGAAAAAAATCTCATAAAAATTGATGTAGCGAATAGAACCAAATTGGGAATAATGACTAGAAACAGTAACCCCTCATAAATTTCTCTCACAAAATTTATATCTATATTTATGAAATGTTAGCATACTTCATTTTATCATTTAATGATAAAATATATAATTGAAGTATTATTAATGACAATTATATAATTAACAAAATTTTAATTTTTGCCTAAATATATATCAATAAAGTATTTGTACTCAAAATACATTATACTCAATGGCATATATTGAAAAATTAGTATACAAATTTAGAAAGTCAAACGCTTTTTAGTACTATAAACAAGAACAGTAAGGTACACAAATTTGGAGAAAAAAAAGTTCCTTTTAGTTCTCGGATTTTAATTCAGGATTCAGGATTTTTCACGAGTTGAGTAGGCCAAAACGCCTTTTAGTACTCGGTTCTCAAATTGTCTCAAATTTTCAGGGGGAGAAATGAAATGGATGGTGAGGTAAAGGGGGATTAGTGACAGAAAAAATATTTGAAATCAAGATAAAATCAAGGTAGTTAACAATTATAGAAAACGAGCAAAAATTATAAATATGCAAAAATAATAATAAAACAAGTTACGTATTACAATGCAAAAACACTGCAATAATCATCAAAAAAGAAGAAAAGAGAAAAGGATGAATAACGCTCCAATGGACGTGTAGCGTGACGCGCGCCTCACCTCGCGAGTGATAATCTATTAGAAACATGTCAATAATACCAAGAAAAATATTTAGGGACTTTAGCAAAAATAAAATTAATTGTACAAGGTAATAATAATATAATAACAATTAAATAAATAATGAAAGCACGTCTTTATTATAAGTAAACTTAAATGCATGAAATGTTGGTGAAACCACAATGGGATTAAGTATGTAGTTATAAACAGAAACAACCCTATGATTAAAATATTGTTTCTAGGTCTTTCCAAAACTCTTGATTTACAAAACTTAAACAAATGTCTCCAAAATAATCTTGAGTAACATCAAAATATAAAGAGATAGAATGCGAGTTAAGTAACTAGTACACTAAAATGAAATCACCTTAGATATGCCTATTACTCGATTCTATCGATTAAATAATGGAGAAAATAAAGAGTAAAGTAAAAGAAGAAAACGTACTTACAAATTAAGATCAAAATAAAAGAAATATAACAAAAAAAGATTAAATTAATACTTATAGTAAAAAAAAATTCTATAAAAAAATCAATAAAAATAAGCAAAAGATGCAAAAGCATTAACAATTCTCAAAAACAAAGAAGTAACATTTAGGATAACGCCTCATTTATCAAATAGTGTAAATATCGCCTCAATAAAGTACGAAAGTAATTTCAAAACATGTACCAGTAATTGTGTATACTCTTCAAATAATTGAAATAAATCTTAAAAATAGATATATGTTTAATTAATAAAGCAATAAACAATAATAAACTATCTTAAACCTTGCACTACAAATAACGCTTTTAATCAATTTAAATCACTAATTAAAAATAATATACTAATAATTAATCTAAAGCAAAATAACTAAAATCAAGAGTGAAGAAATTATATTATACCAGAAAAGATTTATATTTAAAAATTTAACATTATTTACATCTATTAAATATAAATTTATTATATATATATATATATATATATATATGCACAAACGGATAGTTAGAATATTCCGTTAAACATTTTTAAAAAATGCATTAATTATTTAGGTCAAATTGCAGTTTATTATAATAAATAATAAAATTAATATTTTTAATAATATAAAAATAATATTAAATGTTATTAATAATATTTTTAAATTATAAAAAAAAAATAGTTGTAAAAGTTTTAATATTTGTACTTAGTTATTACTTAGTTATTACGGCAAGTTCTTCCGGTCATACAAACAAAATAAACAATTTTAAGTTTATTTAGATCCAAAATTAAATTAACCAATAAAAATAACAACCTAGCCATTGTTTTCAAGTAAAGTTAATAAATCGTTATTTGGAAGTTTCATTAGTACAGACAATCAATCAGTGGAAGTGGATAATAAAATCTCTAGCAGCTAACAATATGCTACCTCATTCGAAAAAAAAAATTTATATATTACAACTATGCAAAAATAAAAAAATGACTGTTTCTTTTTCATCTTCAGACAATTTTCTTCTTTTTGCACTGCGCATTCATGGTTGTGCTCCCAATTTGCAGCTGTAACTTCATTTTTACCGTTTATTAACAAAACGGTAAAATGTGCCTGGCAATTCAAGTTCTTAGTTCTACAACAAATTGTATTAAAATTAACTTACGTGCAATGATAAAAACCTTTACTATAACACTTGCGTTTTTGATAATAAGTGCATCTATAAAATACTTTTAAATAACAATGGATATGATTTCAATAGTTTAATAATGACTGACAATGATAAAATTGAATATTCGTATTTTCTTCATACATACAAATAACCCTTTTTACATCCCTCTAGGTTGAATAAAAATGGCGAGACCATTCTAAACAGAAATCGTTTTCCATTGTAAAAATAAACCAAGTGTCAAAAATGTCGACCTTTAATACCGAGATTAATAAGATTATAATAATAAGAATCAGGATCAAGACGGTACACGAGGTGCGTAGGATTTTATCCTTTTAATCCTCGGTTCTCAAAATATCTGAAAATTTAAAATCGGGGAGAATAAAGCGGGAGGAAGAAGCTGGGACAAGAAAAGTAAATAATTGTGAAAGAAAGTAATAAAAATATGGTGGAGAAAAGTGAAAGAGTAAATTAGAAATTAAATAAAATTGGAGAGTTTGTGTTTGTCATAATTTATCTTAAATGACCCTAAGGAATTTGAATTAACTACATGACTTGGAAGTTTATTCCATTCTGTAATGGATCTGTGTGTGAAATGATTTAGTCTAACACTAGTGAGGGCTCTAGGTTTGTGAATCTTCCGACAATGTCCCCTAAGGTTACCATTATTAACATTAAAAAATTGCGTGATTCTATTGCTGGTGAATAACTGATATATTAAGATTAAGTCGCCTCGGAGTCTCCTATCTCCTAAAGGGAATAATTTTTATTTCCGAGAAACAAAAAAAGAGCAGTAGTAATATAAATAATACTAGTAACAATGATAATATCAATCATATTTAAAAGTATTAATAGTAATAAAAGTATTAATGACATTAATATTAATAGTAATAAGAAAACAACGATAAATTAATTAAAATACTTATTTTAGTAATAACAACATTAACAGTGATAATTAGAAATAAAATCTTGATAACAATAACAAAAACAAAAATAGTAATAATAATAATAATAATAATAATAACAATAATAATAATAATAACAATAATAATAACAATAATAATAATAATAATAATAACACTAATAATAATAATAATAGTAATAATAAATAATAAATAATAAATATTAGTAAGAATGTTGATAGTAATGATAATAATAATAATAATAATAATAATAATAATAATAATAATAATAATTTTTGTAATAATTATAATGATAATAATAATAGTAATAATAGTAATAACGTTAGTAGTAGTAATAATAATAATAATAGTAATAATAATAATAATAATTTTATTAATAATAATAATATTAATAATAATGATAATAATAACAATAGTAATAATAATAATAACAATAATCTACGAGAGAAGCAATTTAAGTCTTACTACTATGTTAACAATATTTTAATAATAAATTAATAAATTTTTAATATTCAAGTTTTTTGAATTTTAGCACTTATTACTTTTTTACAGTTAGTAGACAAATAATGTGCTCATTACCTATTGGCTGTCCTAATATCATGATGACACCTAGAAAATTTCCCCTCTATCCTCATATTATTTCTATTGGTTAATTTAATTTTGGATTTAAATAACCTTAAAATTGTTTATTTTATTTGTATGACCAGAAAAACTTGCCATAAAAAATAAAAAATTTAACATTTAATTTACTGTATAATATTATTATTTTGTTTAAGTTGTTAAAACGTGTTTCGTACGTGTGCCGCAAAAGTCATGAGGTTTGGTTCGATCTTGATCTTCCTTACGTTTGGTGGGTGTTACGTTAACATGGAGTTTGTTGAGCTATGATTATTTTAATATTGCTTTTTCAAAGAAATGTTTTTGCGTTTGTTTTGGTTTTTAATATTAAAGTGAATTTAGATCCGAGAGATCATGAGCATAAAACTACAGCTTTAACCCGTATCAATTTTACTCATAAGGTTTTCTCGGGATGGAATAAACTTTCTTAACATATTGCTACAGTTCCAATACTATATATGATTAAAATTGTGTTACGATAAGTTTGTTTTCCTTTTTATATTTTTTAAATAATTTTGTATTTTAGAATCTTTATTTTTCTATTCCATTGATTAATTTTTGTTTTCCACAGGATATGACAATACTTTAAGATAAATTAATAACTGGGGATTAAAGGAATAATTTATTTTTTACATACTTCATATATTGTCCTGTCTCTGCTTGTTTTAGATTAGTGTTTTATTAACGTCTTAATGTGGAGTTACTATTAAAAAGTTATTCTTCTGAGTTCGATGTTATGTTTCTTGTTCTTTTTTTCTGGTATCTGTTTACTGTAATATATTTTATTTAGTGGATTATTTAAAATTATTTACGTGGTTTTCTATTTCTATTAAACTTAATGGAAATACAATTCTTTAATTTATACTTTTATGGAATGCTTATAACATTCAGTATTGAGAAAAATGAATATATATATATATATATATGTTACAAAGTTGACGTATAATACTATGGTAATAAAGTAGGTACATATACTGTAGGAAAATAAGTGTGAACAAAATAGAAAAACCTGATTGATGTTTTGACCTTTATTCAATAAGGAACGCTAATGATCTGGAAGATTTTGGATGTCAATGATCCTAACGATTATAGTCAGACCGCAGACTAAATTTTTTATTCTTTTTACATTTGACCTTCATGGTCAGCGTTTATAAGTCAGAATATTGGCTTTACCATATAATAGTTGTAGTATATAAATTTTTTTTTTTTCGAATGAGGTAGCATATTGTTAGCTGCTAGAGATTTTATTATCCACTTCCACTGATTGATTGTTTGTACTAATGAAACTTCCAAATAACGATTTATTAACTTTACTTGAAAACAATGGCTAGGTTGTTGGACTTGTATCTTTGCACACCTACAAAAACCTGTGAACAACGGGAAGGTATTAATCAGGATTCCCATGCGATTTTGAAACTAATGAAGAGATGACTTTACCACTTACTTTTGTTTTCACGTTTACTGCAAATAATGTTTCATTTTTAACACTGATGATTGTACTTTTGATTTTAATTTACATGTAGTATGCATTTTGCGAGCCGAGGAGGCAACGGTTTCTTCGGAAGAAGACAATGTTATTATACCTACTGCCTCAGATAATATCTTGTATGTTGGATCACCGGCCATTAATGGCATATTAGCTTTTGCAAACCCTCCATTCGGTTTACACACAACCAGACGAGATATTCGCTTACCTGCTGGAAAATTAGCATCCATTGTAGCTTCCCTAGCACATAACAATCCTGATCCAGAGCAGGAAAATCAAACTTTTACCTTAGATATGATTGAAGCCGCTTTACACTATCCCATGTACTATGATTATTACATTCAAAATTTTACTCAAAGACGTCTCCAAAATAGTTTAAAGCGTGGTCAAGAGGTTTGTTTTATTGTTTGTAACCTTCTAGGCTTCTATCCTATATAAATTTAGACCGGCAATTGAACTTGCAGGTCGTTCATTTGATCTTTCTGTTGTTGCTTATTACCATGATAGCGATGGTGTTTATTATTCGCATGGATTGTTTAATCAAACAATAAGCGTGAGTTTTTTTAATTTTTTCTAGTGTATTTGGCATACACTTATTGTTTATTTTGATAAAAAATTATATAATAACTTGTTTATTTATATATTGTATCTTAATGGCATAGGTTTGCAGATATACAAAGGATAAAACGTGATTTATGTTGTTGAGTGCTAATTTTAATGTATAAAGCTACAAACGTTATTGATTTGGCACTATTCAAAATACTTGCATAGCTGGTGGTTATTTGTCCAGAATATGTCCATTAACTACATTTAGAAACCTAGTGGGTTGTTTGTGTGCGTTGAAAAGCTGTGTTAATATCCATAAAATATTTCCTGAAAATTTTTATAATAAATATTAAATTCTTTTCTTTTTATTCAATTTTGAATTAACATCGTCAGGTGTGTAAGAATACACCCAGAGTAATTGAAAGGTATTTTCAGGTATGTATATAACATATGCGGCTCTTTGGCTAAAGGAGATAACCCTGACAAAATATCAGGCGGCTTTGTCATTCTTTGCGAACAATGGCGACGTCACCAGGATGCCGTCTACCAGCTTAGAAACTTTGTTGTTTTTCAATTCTTCATTAGTGTAATCACCAAAAACAAAATCAACAAGGAAACAAAACTATGTTTTAATCAATAAATGGCTTTGTGATGTAATTATAGAAAATCCCGTAAAGTTACTAATCTCAGAAAAAAAGAAAATTAAGAAGCAATGCATTGTTTTTATTTTGTGTATTAATTATATTTCTATCTTCTTTTTAATTCATTAGAAGATTTAATGCAGTTTTCCTATTTATTAAAAAAAAAATTTATTGAAACTTATCAACACGATTAAAATTGCCATCGTTTCTTTTGTTTCACAGTTATTTGAAGTTGAGGAAGGTGTAGATACAGAAATGATCTTTTTAGTACTTCTTGTTATTGCTGTGGCAGTAGCCATGTGTATTGCCGTTTGGCATTGGTGCAGTTCAAAGTCGGTGCGCAAACATAATTCAAATCAATCGTTTTCTAAAAGTGCCAATTTTGACAATGATGCGGTTGTAGAAAATGAATACATCGCATTGCTCAAAAATAACAATGTCAAGCCAGTTAAGAATAGAGGTGATTAAGTTTTATTTTGAAAAATGTTATTGTTTTATAGCATTTAATAGTATTTTTTAAATTATTGTAAAACGCATTTACATTAAAATAAACCTAGGGCAACAAGATTACAGCCAAAGTCTCGTAATTTAAAAAGATGTGGCAACAGAATGATTCCACGTGTTCGAACATTTTGCCCCAATGAAACATTTCAACTAGATCTTTCCGAACTAATTAGTAATCGAAGATTGAGCTTTCTTTCAGAGTTCACTCAATCCTGCAATCTGGGTCGTGTTATCAATTCTTGGTCGTTCTTTGCATGATTGGCGTCCTATTGCTCCTGTAGCACTATATATATAGTGCCATTTCTAGCAATTATGATTGTTTGCATGTAACTGTGCATTAATTTATTACACAATGATGTGTTTGCATGTGTTTTTCTTATAAATATTTTTTTTTCTTATTTTAGGACGACTTAGTCAAACTACCCATCGTAGACAAACTAAACAGTAAACAATGTAAACACACTTTGATTTTACGCGAAATGAAATATGTTGCACATTATCTATTTAGTCAATGTTACTTTATCAGTTTGTTTATTTGTGTATAAATTTCTTTTTAGTTCATTTTTCTACATCTTTTTGTATCATCAGAATAATAAAGAATGATGGAACTATATAATATTTTTTGTCTAATAGGTTTTGCTCTTTTGCATTTGGAAGATACTTGTATTTGTTGTGGGTAAGGTGAATAACATTTGTTTATTAAATAAAATTTTAATTTTTTGAGAAGGAACGTTGGTGAGGTTTGCTTATAATTTATTTTGACACATCAGAAGCTTTTCTTTGCAAAATGTATTAACATTTGAATTTTGTTTTTAATAGATGGATAGTAAACACATCGGCATAAGTTGGTGGCAGAATCACCTCTTCACTAATTCCAATTTTTAATTGCTTCTCGAATTCCTATACGAAAAGGTTGTCATATGCAAATTAAATCTGAAGGGATAAATTAAGTTCCTTACCTAGAAGACCGCTCCCTTGCGACGACGCCAGTTCATTTCATTTTGGTTGGTGACGTGGCGTCACCTTCATTATTCCCCATATTTATACGACATAGCAAACGATCGATTTCGATGGCTTGATAAGCGTAACACAAACGTAGAAGAATAACAAAGTTTCTTGACTGGTAGACGGCATCCTTGTGACGTCGCCACTGGTCGCAAAGATTGACGAGGCCGCTTGATTTTTGTCAGGGTTATCTCCCTTATCGTAAGGGCTACATATGATATACGTATACCTTTAGATACCTTTTAAGTATCCTGGGTGTATGTTCGCACCCACCCGCCGTAGCGGAAGCCCAGTTATACCGCTGTGCACTCAGACCCTGCTGTTATTAGTCTAAATGCCTATATAGGCACCTAGTCCAGGATGCACCACGTGGAGGACTAACAGTCAGGAATATCACCATCATTGGAATTTGAGACTTTATAAGTATTACTCAAATCCTCAGGGTCATTAGCATCCCGACGACGCCAGTGTTTATAGGAATTGACGAGGGTTGACACCGGTTGACGGATCCGAAAATCTAACCGGCTACATTTGGTAAACAATTACCTTGAGATAGTTATTAAGCATCTTGAGTGTATGCTAGCACCCATTCACTGAACGGGAATTCAGTGAAAACTCAAATATACCGCTGTGCACTCGATCCGTGTTGTCATTAGTCTAGATGCCTGTTGGCACCTAATCGATGTGGAGGAGGAACAGTCAAGAATATTGTCATTATTGGAAATTAAGAGTTTGTAAGTAGTACTCAAAATCCTCAAAAGTGTTGACCACTTTTTCAATCTAGGGAAATAATTAAAATTAGAAAAAATCGATTTTACATGTTTTAGCTTATTTATGCACTATGCAATGTAAGTAAAAGTCACACAATTATCACTTTTTATTTAATACAATTAAAGTAGTGCAACTGTAATTTAACTCTTGATCAGAACTAGACAGATTATTATTATATTGAATATCCTTTAAAGTCGAAGTTTAAATATATTAAAGGATAGTATAAAAAATGTGTTAATTAGTCAGTTTTAAATTAGATTAAAAGTAGTCAAGATAAATATAATTAATTCAGGAAATCAAAACATTATTAATAACCGTATGAGATATTTTTAGAACCACATTATAAAAGAATTAATATCTTGATCTCATTTTTATCATTACGCTGATGGGGTAAAATGTTTTTGTGTATCCATTCATTTTGGTTAGTGATATCATCATCGGGGATTAACATCCCGCACTTGTTATTATCACCCAAGGTAGTCCAAATACCAAAATATCTGCAAAAACATCAACTTTTACAATGTGCACTTAATGAACGACACTTGAGGTGTGCTGACATTAAATGTTAATTACATCAAGAGTTACACTCCTTCAATGATTTCTACTAGCTGTATAAGGTAAACAAACGGACGCCCAATTAGATAATTCATTTGGACGAGGGGGCTTAGCATAAATCAAAGGACTGAGTTCGCTTGCTACAATGTCAGTCCAAATTTTCCGTTGGCCGCCTGGCCTTTTTTTTCTATTCGGGTAATGGATGGGATTCCATAGCTATTCTGGCTGGATGAATGGGCGATCTACGTAAAACATGGCTAATCCATTTTAATTGTCTTTCTTTTATTGTGCTAGAAATGCATGGCCAATAAATGTTAAGTGACTGACAAATATCTGGGAATGGTCAAAATATTTCATTGGTTATTAAACGAGTGCGTCCAATAGAGGGCGACGAGCGAAACCATATAGATCTTAAACAGCTTTGCTCAAAATGAACAAGTTTTTGTATATCCACTTGGGTGAGAGTCCAAGTTTTACATATATAAAGTAGAATGGAACGTACTAAACTCGTAGAATTATTACTTTTGTTCCATAAAGGTTTACATAAACGCCCAAAGACTGCTGCAAAGAGGCGAATACAATGCTAAATCTCTGAAGAGCTGGATCCTTTTTTTATCTATGACCGAGCCTAGGTAAGTAAATTCATCAACCACAGGTAGTGGGTTATCATTGGATTGGATTATTAAATAGGACGTTTGTTGAAACCACTGTTTATTAGTATTAAGATATAAATCGTATTTCTGAGGCTTTTTGAGTAAGTTCAACCGCATTTTGCAGATCTTCGGTTTCTGTCATAAGAACCGCATCGTCTGCATATTGAAGATCCTCTATCTTGTGACTCTTATGAGTTATACAGCACTCAAATGACCGGGACATTTCATCAAAAATTGAAGAGTGTGGATGATAAAACACATTCTTGGTGGACACTTGAGTTTATGTAAATTGCATCAGTTAATGAATCTCCATTCCGTATTACTGCGTTTGACTACATGTATAACAATTTAATAATGTTGACAATTGTGGCAGGAATTCCTTTGGCAATGGGAAGATTCCACAGCAGGTTGCAATCAACAGAACCAAAGGCGGCTGAATAATCTATAAATGCACAGTATGTTGGCTGTTGGTATCGCGATCGAAATTTTAACGTTTTACGAACAGTGTGGATTTGATTGATGCATCCCATCCCAGGACGAAATTTAGCTTGTGTTGGACACTCCGATTTACCACAGATCCTGCGTAAGAAAATTTTTGCCAAAGTTTTTGAAGCCTCGCAAAATACGCTGATTCCTCTATAATTAGCGGGGTCTGTTGTGTCTTCTTTCTTATGGATTGGGATTCTAATAGCTCGCTTCTCGTATTTTCTCTTCTTTCCAAATGGAGTTTATCAAGGAGTATAAATCTTGTATAATATTTATTCCACCACACTTAAAACTTCTATTGGTATGCCTTCCAATCTTTCAAATGATGGCATGCTAAGATAATTTCTTCGTGCGAGGGGGTCTCTTTTGAAACTAACTGTGGGGGATCGGGGGATTGGAAGCCTCCGTCGCTTTGTGTCTGATGGAGTTAAGTAATTTCGCAAAGTGTGATATCCATTGATCTGCAGAGATCGCCGTTGATTTTGGAAGGAATGTCCTTTGCAAAGTTTATTAATCTTCTTGAATAAGGTTTGAGTATTGTTACGCATTGCAGCATTCTCTAATTGCTCAGCTACATGCGACCAATATTTCTCTTGATCATTATTGAAATGCGTTGTATATTCCTGTATCTTCTTGTCACCATCCAATTTTCTGTGCTGATTTTTGTTCAAAAATTCATTTCGTAAAACTTTTGTGGCATTGGAAATGTGGAATCTCAGTTATATGTTGATGAAAACCAGTCACGAGAGACAAGAACATAGTCAATTTGAGAGCGGCAATCTTGTCACTTATACGTGGTTAAGTGACGTGGATGATGTTGGAACATTATGTTACTGACCACTAAATTATGTTGTAATACATAGGTGCTAAGATAGTCACCGTTTGAGCAATTGCTATTGCTAGTCATCCATTTGCCAACTGCTGAGTAGCAAGCAGCACTTAACATATCGTTAAAATCACCCATTACCATTATAAAATTCGATTTGTTTTCTAAATTAGTTGATTGTGGCCGCCAATAGTTCATAAAATGTTTGTATTTCTGACTCTGTGTGACTTGATGTAGGAGCGTATACATTTACTATACCTAAAATTAAATTCCCAGTCTGGAAGCGGTCGGCTATGATTCTAGAATTAATAAAGCACCTATCAATAAGAGCTTCCGTCGCATTTGAGGACGTAATGATTGTAACATCATATTTGGCGGGTCTAAAAACATCACATTGAGAAGGCCAAAAGGTTGATCCTGAAGATAATTTTATAGCACAAGCCCCTGAATAACGGGTTTCTTGAACGCATAGAATATTAATATTATGACGGTTAGATTCAACAGCAACACAATCTTGCGGAGCCAGTGTAGATAGTGAGCGCACATTCCATAAGCCAATACTAAGCGGACATTTTGATTTTAATAGGTAAATCCTAGGTTTAATAACCGGTGCATTGTTGCGAGTAATATTCACAGAACAGGCAGTAGCGTCGCGAGAATTGTGTTTTTTTGAATTTAGTCATCAGTATCTGCCCTGTTGACCACGGCATTTAATTGATTTTTGTAAGAGTTTCGACCGCGGGTATATAGATCACTTAGCCGCGGTTAGCCATCTTGGTGGAGCAAGCAGTGTTATCCATAAATAGGGCTGCTTGGTGATAATACTCAGGGTGACACCGATAACCGTTATCGCCTTCTTGTCAATGCGTTATCGACCTTAACGCCCGAGTATCGGTTTGATTAACGGCTGTTTATTTGGTACAGCCTTATTTACAGCTAACCTTTATTGCAAAGGTCGTTACACTATCCGCCACCTGTAAACGCGCTAAGTAGGGATATGTCTACCCCTCAGCCGATGACATGATCACCTCTTTATTATTTTCCACATTTATACGGCATACAAAACGATCGACATTAAAGGCTTGATAAACATAATAAATGTAATAGTATAAAGTTTTTTGGCTGGTAGATAGCATCCTTGTGATGTCGCCACTATTCACAAAGATTGACGAGGCTGCTTGATTTTTGTCTGGGTTATTTCTATTAGCCAAACGGCTACAAATGGTATACGTATACCTTAAGATACCTTTTAAGTACCCTTGGCGTATGCTTGCATCCACCCGCCGAAGTGGAAGTCCAGTTATACCGCTGTGCACTCGGTCCTTGCTATTATTAGTTTAGATGCCTCTGAGCACCTAGTCGTGGATGCACCACGTGGAGCAGGAACAGTCAGAAATTGATTCATTTTTGATCCTCTCTATGTAGTTGTTTACCGTCATGAAATTTTGGATTAGAAACTTCTATGATCATAATTTCGACCAATAGAAATAGTTTCAGTGTGCATGTGCAAATTTTAGATTGATGAAATTTCAACAGGGAATAGAAATTGAGCCAATTATTATTGTCTACTCATAATTAAAAAGTAGTCAGTTTATGGAAGTGAAATTGCAATTAACAAGATTAATGCGGTTGTTTTATTTATGTATGACGTACAAACAACTACCCGAATGGCAATTAATTACGAAAATTATTTAAAAGCGTGTCTAGGTTTTGTCTTTATAACAACGTTTCAATTGAATATAAAAATAAGCAGTTTAAAATTCAAAATATATATTAAACGCAGTAACTAAAAATTAAATATTTATAATTGATCAATGTCTACATATATAGAAATTTAATAATAAATTGTGAAAAAGAAGCATAGATACCTCAATTAGAAACAATTAAATATAGTGAATAATTATTACGCAGGCTGATTGGTTAATATTGCTACACCATTTGCATTTAACTATATTACATATTTTTTTCTTTACAAAGATAGAATTAGTTGTAATAAGAGTTTTGATATAAGTTACAAAAGAGCTGAAGGTTTAATTACATCAAGTTTACTTATAAATAAACAACAATACATTGTTAAGGAAATTTCAAGTAGATGACATACAATAATTGTCCAATTTAACTTGAATAATAAATCTACTTGCTTTCAGTCAATTGGGTGCACATCCTTATTTGGAATTATCATCAGCAGTGAATGCCCTTCAAGTGTTACACAAACCTGAACCTACACCCAATCTAGTATCAGGTTGAAGCCTTAACGGCTGAGCTACTATCTATTGGTTTAGTTATTATTTGTGATTGTACAAATCTTTATTATTAAGTTAACAAACATTTGGTATCAAGATAAATATTTAGATTTTTTGCCGGGGTGGTCTAGCGGTATAGAGCTCGCGATTTGGATCTCGGTAGGTATGGGTTCGAATCCTACCACTAAAATGCGGCCCACGGTCGGATTCGCTAAGATGTCCACTGTTGAAAGAGGTTTCTTGTAAAACATTCAAAGTAATAAACATATTAAAATAATAATAATAAAATAACAAAGGTTCTGAATGAGCAACGATCATTATTATTTGATATCAATCAAAGAGATTTATTTTATACAAATACGTTTTTTACAATTATAAATTATATTTATTATATATATATATAGTATTTTAATAAAACTTAATACACATGTTTATAATCACTGGTTGACGTAGTTAATACAAACACAATTAAATTATTTATGACAGTAAACTTATATATATAGTTAGTAAATAATCCTATGGTTTTATTATTAATTGCTTTTGACTTTGTCAAGCGGTGCCCAACTATTATCGAACAAATTATCAAAATTTAAATAATTTGTATTTAAGTTGACCTTGTTTGATACTTCGCTTGTATAACTCGGATAGGTTGATGCAGGTGTATTGATAGTTGTCGAGGTCAAAAACGGATTTGCATTGAATTTTGAACCAACAGTTGACATATTATTCATCGATGACAAACTTGTATTGTACACAAGGCTAGAAGTAAATCCGCCTGTAGTTTGCTGCAACAATTGTCCAATAAAATAATGTTTGTATTAATTCAATTAAATAGTATTTATTGAAATAAATGTGCTTTATTTGTTAAAAAGTGTCACATACACTTTTATTTTTATTTTCTTCGATAAAAAGAGACAATTTGTATTAGTAGTCAAATTTTTGAATTTAAAAGTAGCTTTCTATGAATGAACCGTTTAGTGCGGTTGTTGTGTTGGTAATGGAATTCGAGAAACTTAGCAATTCATTCGCTTAAATACAATAAGTAAATAAATACATAATTTAATGGTACAATATACGTATTTACAATTGGAATTTCTATTGAATAAAAAGGTTGCACAACCATGTAAGAATCGAAAATGTGTTTTTAAACAAAAACTTGCAATATTTTTACTAACAAACAAACGTTTATTGCATACTGTAGGCAATAAATTGGAATCTAACCACAGATTTTTTAAAAGATATTTTTGTTTTTAAAATAACAACGTTTTTTTGTACATGGTAAAAATTCAATTAATGCGCTACATTAAAAAAAATTGCATACGCTGGTAATGCGATGCCCCAAACTTTAATTATTTCCAGTCAAAATGTTTTAATTATTAAAATATGTATTTCATTTATAAAAAATGTATTTTAATTTTATTACATTTTTGTTTTTAAAATAAAATGGCTGCTTGCACAACGATACACAAATTTACATTATATTTTTAAATAGTTGACAATTGTTCTATTTTAAAAATAATTTAATATAATTTATTTTAAACAAAAATTGTAAAAAAAACGTTAAGTAAGTTCGACACATTTTCAAAATTTGATTTTACTTTGGATTTTACTTTGATTGACAAGAGTTGATATATTTACAATTAATATTGTGCGGGGGTGGTCTAGTGGTACAGCGCTCGAATCAAACCTGGGTTCGATTCCCGCCATCAGCACTAAATACTGGCCTGCGTTCGGCTTTGTTAAAACATCCACTTCTTTCCCGTCAACCATTCAATACAGTAACAATTAAACAACGTTTTATTAACAAATACACCATACACTACATAGTTTACTAAAATACATAATGTGATTGGATGCAAAAATGTAATTAGGCAACAATTAAAATATTACATCGTTAATAAAATGTACAAGCGGTACGGTTCCTAATTATTTATTAAAACGTTGTATTAAAAATGGCTTAGTATTTATTATTATTATTAATATTTTAACTATTATTCTTACTATGATTATCCATTTACATAATTTAGTAAAAGTAATTTTTAGCACAAAAATTGGATACTATTACAAAATGTATAATTAGTAGTAGTCAAAACAGACGGCAATAAAGTAAAAAAAAACGTGAGTTTAATAACTTATAGGCATAAGTACACAAAATCTGCAAAAGTAAATACATTTTATAAACTAATTGCTTAACACTAAACGTCTAACGAAAAAAAACAATTTGATTTTTTAATACACTTTTGTACAACAAACCATGTAAAGGACACAAAACAAATTAAAGGTAATAACATGACTCAATAAAGGTCATTTTTAATGCTGTTAAATGTTGACAACACGATTAATTGCATCATTGTATGTTCACAAGTTTAGATGCGTCATTTACCCCATTGTAGCACAAACTGCAGTAATAATTTGTTGCAGTTTGTTTAACGTAATTGTTATCATTTTTATAGCCACCTTTTGCACTTTTCATTTTGTTTTAAATGCACGTGGATTGCCTATTTTATCATTACATTGCTCTCAACTCACTGGGAGCATCCACTTAGCGGACTAATTGATAAATCCATTTCAGATTAGTTGGACTTAAACGTTGTTGGTACAATAACGAATTAATAAATACGCTTCTTTTTTTAGAAATTAGATGATAAAATCCATCTTAGAATTGAAATAGCGAAAAATAGGAACACTAACTAAATATTGATTTTGTTAAGAGTTTGACGGCATAGAATTTGATCCCATGTTACAAATTTCCACTTTATGCACATTTTTGATAGAAAAATGCATCGACTTGCCTTATCGACCAGTAGAATTTTAAAAAATTTTCCTTTTTGTAGGTAGGTTTTATGATTTGCCATCTATTATAATCTAATTTAGGAAAACCATAGAAGACGTACTTTTTTGCAATTTGCTTTCCAACTAGCAGTACAAAGACAAATGTCGATAGTTGTTTCTTATCTAGTCTGAGACAAATGCAACAACCCCGAGTATAAAATACACATATGTCATTTTATTTACTTATATTACATGTTTTGACGGCAAGCGCGCATACTTCATTAGTAGACATTTGAGCGAACTCGAACGCAGGCCAGCATTTAGTGGGTCGGTGGTGAAGATTGAACCCATGTCTACCTGGATTCAAGTCGAGAGCTCTACCGCTGGATCACCCTCGGCATGATACAGTACATTTTTAATAAAATAAGAACAGTCACCTTGGCGCCCTAGTTAGTTGTCAACGAAAACAAATTGAAACAAATTACGCTACATTTGTAAAATAATGTTTGTTTTGTTTACAGAAACACCAAAAATCATGTTACAAAAATGCAGTCCGGTATAAGAAAACCTCCCACAAAAACTTATGCAATAGTATAATCCTTGTTAATCTGTTGCCTATTGGCTTTCCAAATCCGAGACCTAAAATTAAGTTCAATTAAAAAAAATCAATCTTTTGATACACTTACGAGGTAAACGTTCTTAAATTGGATTATACAATGTCATTTTACTTGTTTTTTTGTCTATATTAGAATATGTGCCGGACTGGTCTAGCAGTACAGCGCTCGAATTTGGACCTCGGTGGCCATCGGGGTTCGAATCTCACTACCGGCACTATAATACGGGTCAACGTTCAGCTTCGTTGTCCACTGCTGAAATATGTTTCTTGTAAAATATTGAAAGTAGCAAATATAAAATACCAAAAAAAATATTAACAGTTTTGTAAAATGGTACTGCATTAACGATTATTTTTATTTTTAGAAATGTTATATTAGTATTGTCAGATTCACTTATATAATAAATTTACTGAGTTTTCAAGTCAACCAGGAGCACTGTACAGCTGTTTCATCCTAACATTAACGATTATTTTTATATTGAAATATTCAATTTTTGTTATATAATTGAAAAACATTTGAAAAAAAAACTGTTTTCAGTTTATTATTATAATGCACATAAAATAACTTTATTACTAGCATTAAAACACACCATTCACATAAAACAAAACAACTTGAATATAAGTTTATATGCTCACATGTGTTCAATAAACAATTTAAGGTTGTTGAATATGCAAAAATTAAATGTGTATGTCTATTCGTACACAATTTAGCATAAAAATCAAAATTTGAAATTCAAATGTGCACAACAAGTATATTTATTAATCAATTAGATAAATACATTTATAATTACAATGACGGTTTTATTTAAAATACAGTTTACATACAGTAGAACAACACGATACATTGTACAGTTAAACAAAACTTCCAAGTAGATATATATTTTAAATAAATTAAAATTTTTTAAATGTTTTCTACTTTGAATGTTTTACGAGAAATATCTTTCAGCAGTGGGCAATTAGCGAAGCCAAACGTGGGCCCGCATTTTAGTGCCGGCGATGGGATTCGAACCCATCTCCACTGAGGTCCGAATTCGAGCGCTGTACCGCTTATTTGTTATCAAATACAAAATTAAGTCGTAAATTATTAAAATAATTGAACATATACTCTACTATAAACGGATTACTTAATTGGGCGTCCGTTTGCAGTTGATAGAGATCACTAGAGAGGTGTTTAATGCGGAATGTAATTAACATTTAAAGTCAGCATATCTCAAGTGTCGTTTATTAAGTTCACATTGTAAAATTTAATGTTTTTTTTAGACTTTTGGTAATTTGGACTACCCTGAACAATAATAACCGGTTGAGGATGTTTATCCCCGATGATGATAATGATGATGGTGATACTCCAAGATTCAGTCGTAAAAAGAGGACTAAATTGCAAAACTGACAAATCTTTCTTTTTTTCTCTCTCTCTCTCTATCTATCTATATATATATATATATATATGTATATATATTGCTACATTAAAAAACTAATTTGTTTTAAGGAGTATGGGGAAATGCAATCGAAATGTGCTTAATTGGATTAATCCTTTTGCATTAAAATTGGTGCATATTATAATGAAGCTTCTTTTTGGCATTTATGTTATCAAAATTGTGCTTTTACCTATTTTTGCCCCAGTTTGCCAAAATAACATCTCATTTTTATTGTAATATTTATTTTTTAGAGAAGTCGTATTGCTAACTTTGCTCTCTATCCTACTTGTTTTATTAACGCACATTAAAACTATATATATATAAGAGTGACCCAAAAGTTACTATATATTTCAAGAACTAATTGAAATTTTAAAATACAGATTTTAATTTAAGAAAAAACTTTATTCAAAGTATATGTTACAAATAACTACATCTCCAATGTCTCTACAAAGCTCAAAGCTCAAAGGATGCTTCCCGAAACACTCTTTCCAGCATTTGGGGGTATTGTTTGTTAAACTGCATCAATAACAAGATTTCTAAATTTAGCAATAACTTTAATTATCCTTCCAGTATACAACTTAGATTTAATAAAACACCAAGCATTCTTTTGTGTTTATTTTCCTCAAATTGGTCTGAAAAATAAAACATAAATTGACAGTAATGTAAATTAGAGTGCCAGTGTCAATGCCAAGCGAGAAATACCTGCAAGTATGTGAATAGTAATACTGTACACATTATTATTGAATAAATAAACTATGTAAACATTTTCCTATAATTCCAATTAGTTTCCGATATATATATATATATATATATACACAGTAAAGGAAAATTTAAAGAAGTTGGATATATTTATTTATGTTTTCAGATATAATGGAAATATTACTGAACTGTTTAAAAAGCGAAATGTTTATACTGTATTGTGACATTAATTATTTTAATGTCCATGTTTAGAAGTATACAAAGTTGTATAATAATGAATCTAACTTGTTTGCAATAAACAAAATTCTGTTTTATTAAATATTCACAAATCTGCACTTACAAAGTCCCTGTTGTTAGCATAAAATAAAAATTTACTTTAATTAGGTAATTGTTGTATAACCTTGAATATTTCTAAGTCAATTGTAATTAGATTCCCAAACAGTTACTCTATCATTAAAAAATTTTTTTAAATAACATTTGTATAACAAACAGTATTAATTTGTTATTAAAACATGAATTCATATATTAGTAATACTGCTAAAATTAGCAATAATAATAATATTGATACTACTATTGCTACTATAATTACTACTACTACTACTAATACTACTACTACTACTACTACTACTACTACTACTACTACTACTATTACTACTACTACAATAACAACAACAACAACTACTACTACTACGATTAATAATAATAATAATAATAATAATAATAGTATGTTAAATACTGCTAATCATGTGTTTTGCAATTGTATCTATTTTTGCGTGCTGAAAGCTATTTGTACTGAAGTATTCAAGTCAATAACCAAAAATGTGTAATTGTATCTATATATATATGCTATATATATATATATATATATATATATATATATATATATATATATATATATATATATATATATATATATATATAATTAAAATGTAGGGCTAAAACTCCACCCTTATAAAAATGTATTGTCACCAAAACAATTCACAAAAATACACATTACTACTCAAGCAAGCGTCTAATGTTAAAATCAAGATAAATAATAAATAATACGTGTATATATATTTGAGTATAAACAATAATGATAAAAAGCATACATTTACATTTCCTGCTATACTTTTTAAATATTTTGAAAAAACAATTGTCAACAATTCGTGCAGTCAAACATAAACTTGCATTTGGTGATGATTATAGACTCCAGCGTTATGTTATTATTGTAGCGGTATAGTGGTCATACACCTGCTTTAAACCTGGGTGGCCAGACGTTCAATGTCGACTATCGGCACTAAATCTACTAAATTCCAGTTTGATTTTGGTAAAGAGTCTCCACTTGCTGACACAATTTTTCCGTAAAGCATTCAAAGTAGTAATCATAAAGTGTGCATCATTTAGTAGTACATATTTACAAAATTATTAGTTGCATCCTTTTTTTAATTAAATTGCCTTTGATAAATGTTGTAAAAAGTATAAATTAATGTTACATTTCTATATGTGTCCAGATTATAATGATTTACAAATTTGGACACCTATACACTACACAAATAGAACAGAAAAACGTTTTTAAACACAATATTTAAATTATTTGTATTAAATTGTTTTTAAAATAGAGCATTTATTTTACCAAATGAATATATGATATAAAATTATTTTTTTAATATGTAAGCACTTATTTTTAAAATAATAACAACTAAAAACATTGTGATTTAATAATGAAAATCTTTTATTATATATATATATATATATATAACATTTAAACAATTAGAAATTAACCGTTTAAAATAGTCAAAATTTAGACATTACAACCAGCTGTTGTTTTTTATTATACTAAATTATTGAAAAAGCATGATTTTACAAAATAAATTTTATAAGATGTAAACTTATCTTGTAGTTTGAACGTACAAAATAATTTTGTGCGTTAGATACGCTAATATACGAACAATGAACAATACTCATTGTATTTTAATTGCGCTATTTCATTTTATTATTATAATAATTATAACTCCGCCTAGAGGATATAAAAAATAAAGAAACCTAGTCAATTCTAAGCTTGGATAAAAGAAGAGGGTATGCGCGCAGAATTAGCAGCCTGGTCTCTGTAAAAATCTATATTACTATAAAAACAATAAGAGAATGCTAGCCCGGAAAATAACGGCCAAAATGTGATAGGCTGAAAATACAGCAAAAATGGTTTTGAAAAAGACAATTGATGATAGCAAAGGAAATTTGGGGATAGACCACAGGAAACTTGGCCAAAAACTATTCGGCAAAATTAAATTGAAATAAATGTCTCTCAAGGGGGATCGAATTAAAATTTGGCAAAATGTTTGAACACATGAAATTATTTTGTTGTACCATATTTTTTTAAATTATAAAACCTTGTTGTTATCCTTGTTACCCTGTGCTTATTTCATTTTTTTATTTTATTTTATGTTTGCTACTTTGAATGTTTTACGAGAAACATCTTTCAGCAGTGGACAATTAGCGAAGCCAAATGTGGGCCCGTATTTTAGTGCCGGCGATGGGATTCAAACCCCCATGTCCACCGAGGTCCGAATTCGAGCGCTGTACCGCTAGACCACCCCGGCACAAAAGTGTTTTGTAATATACATAATAGTAATTATTATAATAAATAAGTTAATTTATTTTGTTTTTAGAAGCAATAAATAAATAATCAAAATTTATGCGAGCTTTCGAACGGCTGCGCTACTCTATTTTACTATGATTTATTTATTTTATGTTTATCAGTTTGAATAATTGTACAGGAAACATCTTTCAACAGTAGACATTTTAGCAAAGCCGAATGTGTGTCCGCATTTAGTGGATCGGTGGTGGCATTCAAACCCCGATGGTCATCGTGGTCTAAATCGAGCACAGTACCACTAGACCACACCGGCACATTACATATACAACATTACATTATATAAAATTACATATATAACTTATTTTTTATTTCCATTTATCTTTTTATTCAATAATATATATATATGTATATAAACGCATAATTTTAGTTATTTTTATACATTTCTTTTCCTTCTTTTTGTGCAATAAATAATGAGAATTCGTTTTGACATATTTACGTTATTATCATTAAAATCTAATAGTATAATTAATTTTTCTTTTGTACCTAATACTTTGTTTGAAAACGTATCTAAAAACAAACATTTTAAACGCAAAAGAAAATATTATCATAGTTGATTTCAACGTGCTTTAAAATCAACTTTACCTGAAAATATGTCATTGCCACGAATACTGTCTTTCAATTCAAATCTATTGTTGATAAAAATGATGATTTACTTTTACAGTTAATGCGAAAATTTATGTCAACAGTTATTTCTTTTGTATCAATTCAAGAATCCTGACTGAACAAATACATTGATGATAACATTAGATCACTTGATAATCATATAAATTGATTAATTTGTCTAATTATTTACTTTGTACTTTTATTTTGCATTGTTTTGTTTGATGACACTAATTATAAGTTATGTATGTATGTACGTATATGCTGAATATACTTCTATTAATGTATTAAAGCTTTTATTAATTAATATATAATAATAAATAAGTATATATTTAATGTTCTCATTATCATGTAGTTATTTTTATGCCTAAGCGTATTTTTATTATTTTTCCATTGGATATACGTGGATATACAATATAAATGATTCATCGTAAGTTTTGTCAAATTGTTTTTAGACATAATGCTAACGGTATTAGTAATAATTTTTAACAATTTTTTTATTAATATGAATATTCAATTCTAGGATAATGCAATAACAAAATGTTTAGAGTGTAAAGAAACAACCACATTATTAAATAAAAAATAAAAAATATTTTAAAATATGTATTTATTCTTTAGTAAAATACTTTTATAAAACATAGAATTATTACACTTCCCCCAACAATTGAACCTTTTTACAAATCGAATAAATAAAAGTTATATATTTTTTATAATATACATCAAAATAAACTTACAGATTGTGCATTTGTAAAGACGCCATTCGACCAAACTGGACACAATAAATTGGGCTGAGTTAGTCCAATCGAACTAATCCGTTCAAATAATTGAGTCTGTTGCACATTGGGTGCCTTTGTCAAAATGCGTGGATCTTCTAAATATTGAGAAATGTGTTTATTAATCAGCATGGTTTTATAAAAAAAATCAACTATAAATTGGTTTACAGTAGGCGATAAATATGAATTAACCTAATTAAAAAAACGCTTTTGTTTTTAAATTATAAATTATTTTATATTTTTAAAATAACCAAAAACATTTATTCATTCATTCATTCATTTTATTTATTAAAAAGTTTTTAAAAACTGGTATGATGTTTAGCACATGCTTGTGGTTTCTATTAGGTCGTTACAAAAATAATGGCCATTTGAAGTACTGGGTTTTGAAAGGTCATTTTAATACATCTTTTTTAGTTTATTTTGGGTAAGTTTTGGCTTATATACTAAGTAATGTGTGCTCAGCAATAATTTGTGATTTATTTTCAGCCAAAAAATATTTTTGAAGCATACAAGTCCAGACCTATCACCTACTGATTATCATTTTTTTAAGCACTTAAGTACATTTTTAAATGGTAAAACTTTTCGGTCCAAAGAAGAGGTGGAATCAACTTTCAATCATTTTGTTGCATCACAGCCAATAATTTTTTATCAACGAGGACTAAATAATCTTGTAGATCGATGTCAGAAATGCATAGCTGCGCAAGGCTCGTATTTGGATTAATTTTACCATTTTTATTGTTCATTTTTCAAGAATAAAAGTACGCGTCTAAAATCGGTCATTATTTTTGTAACGACCTAATAGTTAAAACGTTTCATTTGTTACTAACCATTGGCACCAAATGCGAGCCTATGCTCAGCTGGGCTAACATATCTACTGTTGAAAGATGCATTTCCCGTCAAAACATTTAGAGTCGTACAAATAAATAAATGAAAAACATTGCTTTATTCTAAAAGATTGTAATAGAACCTTTTTAATGTTGCCTAATAATTACAAGTAACTTAAACACGAAGGTCAATTTTTATTTTCTGTACAATTGTTTTAGATTTTATTTATTTTATACTTGTGTAAAATGGCTTAACGTCGTTGTTCAACCTCTATACAATACAAAAAATTTAAAATGTCCATTAAAATCGAGTAGATTTTTATAGAATTGAAAAAAAAAACATAAAATAAACGTGTTTAATTTGTAAAAAAATTGATAAATAAAACGTTTTCCAAATCATCGAACAATGGATTATCTAGATCTACGAGCAGAAGGTGTGATTAATTTATTCTTACAGAGTATTAGGATGCTTCCATTTTTGATTTGATTTTGTTAATTGTTTATTATTATTATTATTATTACAAAACCATTTTGCTTTAAAATAAGCCTGGGGTAATAAGGTAACAGTTGCAGCAAAAAACAACACCAAAGTCCCATAATTAAAAAAGAACATGGGACATGTATTTAAACATTTGGCCAAACGTTTGGTTTGATCTCATAAAACATTTATTTTAATTAAGTCTTTACGAATGGTTCTTAGCCAACTTTTCTGTTGTTTATTCCAACCTTTATTTTACCATTTTCAATCGTCCAGGTAATCTTTAAAATACTTCTAATTAATTAATTAATTACTGTATATTAACAGAACAATGTCAATATACAAACAATTAAATTATTTTTGTTATTTAGAAAACATTTATTTCACTATATCATTTCCTCCATGCAATTAAACACTAAATTTTTGGCATAGAAAATTAAGCTTTCTCTGTCTTTTATTCAACTTTGTCATCGAAATTGTTCCATTTTTAACAACTTAGTATTCCTACTCTCTTCCTTATTTGACAAAATTTGGTTTTTTCTACAAACGCATCCACATATAATGTCAACAATTATATCGAAGCCATTGAAATTGAATTTAAAACATGTAAAGAAATGAATCCATACGAATGCACCATTAACATACCACAAAATAATGATTTTAACATCAATCATAAACTATTTTTGATAATACAATAAGCAACGAACCATTTACATATTCATATAAAAAAAAATTGTCTTTAGATTACATTATTTAGCATTTTATAAAACTTGCTTTGTAAAAAAAAGATTTTATTAAAAGTTACTACAATAAAAACACACTGCCTGCAATATTTAAATTGAAATAATTTCGCAATAGAAAATTTAAATAGTTTTAATTTTTAATATGTCAAATAAATTAATTAATAAAAAAAATTATTATTTTTAAATTATTTTTTCTAAAATTATGTGCCTCATATAAATAAAGGACTTTGCACGAAACATTTGATTGGTCAAATAAAAACAATTTAAAAATAATTTAATATAAATAATTTTAAAAATCCTTTGTTAGATAAAAATTGGTACAATAAAAATACCTAATTTAATGAATAAGGTCAATGTAGCTAGTTTGAAAACGTTGGTACTTTTGTCTGGCTTATTCTATTAATTTGTATAGGATTACGCTAAATTTTTATCATCCAATGACATTAAATTAAGTCAAATTTTATATTAAAAACGGCGTGACCTTTAGTAAATCTTGAAAATTCGTTTAATAAACGTACTTAGTGTGTATAAAATGTTTGTGAATAAAACATCTTCCCAATTATACATAAATGGGCTGAATGGATCTACAAGCGAAAAATATGTTAATTTTATTATTACAAAATAAATAAAAAATGAATAATAAAATTGAAGGAAGTAAACAAAGAAAATTTAAAAAAATTTTAATATTGAATTTTCAAGAAATGTATAAAATTGCCAAAAACAATTTTTAATTTGGGATAATTTATGTTCCATTTAGTTTTACACAAAAATTTAGATTAATTGAGTTTACCAAAAAGTATGAAATTTATTTTGAATAATTATAGAAGAAGATAACATTGAAAATGTATGCGCTGTTATTTACTGATTTCATATTCAACATTCCAAAGTTAAGTGTAATGTGAATTTTGCTAAATGTCACAATTTTTTGCAAAATAAGTTGCTTACGTGTGTTATGTACATACATAATGCACTAGGAAGTGTCTGGAGTTACAAAAATAAATTTGTACTAACAAAATCTTAAACAGTGAAAAATTAATAAATTTTTCTTTAAAATTATTGTAGTCAATTTTAGCAAGACGTCTCAAAGAACTTAAAACGTTCAAAATAGTGCTCCAGTGTACATTTATAAATTGATAATGTGTTTTTTAATATAACTATATGTTTGACCTATTTAGACTGCAAAAACCTTGTTAAACAAAAAAACAGACTTTTGTACATTTGATCCTCAACATCCCGGATTTAAGTGTTATTAATTTCATATTTGTTTTTTAAGGGTGAGCTAACAAGTTGTAAAATAGCGTATTACTTATAGAGAATATAATTTATGTTATAAAAAATTGAGTTTTAAAGAATTTTATTTGTACCTTGATGGACTGAAATTGGAACTGGCCGGCAGAAGTCATAAAAGACAGTAAATGTTTCTTAAATTGTTGACATTATAAAATTTGTAACTTTTTCTTTACATATTCATGTATTTTAGTTAATAAAATTATTTTTTAACGAGTTATGTGCTTTTAATTGTTTTAGTAAATATTGGTATTATGCTATATTGCAAGAATAGATGTTGTTGTATATTATAATTATAAATTGTTTTTGCAAACAATGTTACTGGATGTGTATTAATAAAGTATTATCTTAGATACGTGTTAGTAAGAGTTAAATATGTCTAAGATAAGTAACTAAAGCAGGATGTTACAAAGTATTGCTGTGCTTCCATTATTGCACGTTAACCATCATAAATTGTATCTTACATAAAAAATATGCGGTAACATGTTTTGACACCTACTTTTCTACTGTTTATCTGTTTATTATCTACTATCCATTATCTAATTTGGATGAGAAATAATTTAATCTAGCCAGTCCCAAGTCTGAATAAAGGAGGAGGGTTTGAGCGCGCAAGGTTAGCAACCTGGCCTCTGTAAAAAATTTATACTGCTACGGATGCCATTCCGGCATACAACGGCAAAGAAGTGATCGCACGTATCTGGATGACAGAGTTGCCCAGATGACAGGATTGAGTGAAAGCCGAAAAGAAGCTCAATATTCGATTTGAAGAATCTTCAATACCAACGAGACTTTGTTGTTGTTCTTGTTATTGTTGTTGTTGTTGTTTTGCTGTAATTGTTGTCTTATTGCCCCATGCTTATTTTTAGAGCAAAAGGGTTTTGTATAATATATAATCTATTATTATTATTACTATTATTATTATTATTATTATTATTATTATTATTATTATTATTATTATTATTATTATTATTATTATTATTATTATTATTATATCAACATCATGTTAAAACCTTTTTAATCTGAAAATTATAAAGCAACACAATTATTTTGTGTAACTGTACATTAAAATGTTGTCAGTAAAGGTCTTGCTTATTGAAAGTTAATTACTTAATCGGATTAAGCCAAATTTTGTCATTAAGTTTATGTTTTTATTTTTTGGTCGTAATTTTATAACACAGTGTCCTTATGTGGTTCTTTATCACTATTCTTTTAAATAGACTGTGTTTTTAAACGTGAGCTCTAACTTTGCTCCTTTCTCAACCAACTTCGAAATTAACTACGGTAAATTCAATTACATAATAATAATAATAATTATTATTATTATTATTATTATTCTATATGTTTTATTAAAATTTAAAAAATTGATAAAATATAGTTAAAATAAAAATTTTAAATAAAAAATGTCTAAAATCATTTAATTAATGCAAACGTTAAACTTAAATGTATTCCTACTGGTTCGTCTACTTTATTGTAATCAGTTTCTTAATCTAAAACTTTATTTCTCAACCCATTTACATTATTTTTAAAAATAATGGTAAAAAATTAGTTATATTAAAGTTTGTGTTGTCTAGAGGCAATTGTATAAGTGGAACGTTTATTTTAGTCGATGATTTTTCACTTTATATAACTAAAAGTACATTAATATCAAAAGTAGGATAAGAATTATGTTCTTTTTCAGAAGATAGACTAAAGCACTATTTTTATTACTTGTCCGATGCTCTAGAGTATCACGTTGCATTAAATATAAAACAAAATAATTTGCCAATTTTAATGCTGTTTTTGACTAGTTTAGGTTCCATTTATTTTGATAAATTTCTATACTTAATTTTATAATATTCTTTAACAAATAATACCTTAAAATTAGTTTCGGTTGCAATAACACTGCTATACATTTTTAAACATTTTTAAAATAGGGTCAAAATAGTACAGCCATTTCAACAATTCCCTCAAAAATTTACAAAAATATCAAATCCAAATTAATTTGTTTGTCCGATTGTTTTTTTTGTAAAAATATATATTAAGAATTAAAAATGTAAAGTATTTAATAGTTGCTTTATATTTACTTAGAAATACTTATTTAAAAATACTGAGTTAGGGTAAAAAGTATATTTTAAAACTTATTTCTATTAAAACGGAATTACTAAATGCAATTAACGCTTTTTCTATAATAAATAATTATTTACTAATTTTTTATGCTTAAAATCATTATCAGAAAATACATTTCAATACACTAAGTTTATGTTTCTACAACACAAAATTTAACGTTGTTTTTACCACATAATAAAAATTTAAATTTAAATAAAAAAGATTAATTTATGTTAAAACATTAATTATTTAATTATTTTTTAAATATATAATTTTTAAAATACATTTGCTATTTTAAAAGGTTTTCAAAAAGATAAATATTTTCTAATTCAAATTCCGATTTTACCCTGTAATATACTCTCAAAATGTTGCTTTGGTTTTTACTCAAAAGTATTGATTTGTTATTAAATTTAAGTTAAAAATTAATATTTGCATAAAAATTATAATTAAAAATGCTGTATATTTTGTCAAAACAATTTTAAAATTGCATTAATGTCTTTAAGAATATTTTGGATATTTTTTTGAAAATATTAAAAACTTATTTTTGTTTGATAAAAAATTATTGTATAACTTAAAAACAATAAAATACATTAGTTTTTTTTAATTATAAAATACAATTAAAACGAATTTAGTTATTTGCTAGCTAGGAGCATAAAAAATAATATATTTAAACGTTTTAATCACAGAAAGTTTAGTTAATTTTTTATTACAAAAAGAAAGCACAAAAAGTATATTTTATAATAATTAAATAAACATTTAAAAATATTAATTAATTTTAATTGTAGCTAATAAAACACTAACTTGAAAGGATTAATATATTTTAAATTAAAATAAGTTACTGTGTATAAAATATTTTGTACAAATTTGAAATTTTGTGTTTAGAAAAAAATATTTATACGACAAATATTATATTGGTTGTATAAAAAATACTAAATAATCCTTATTTAGTAAATTATATTAATCACTGGTAGTTTTAGAGCTAAACATAGGAATATTTTTTAAGCTAAAATGAAATTTACCTATCCCAGGATCACAATTGTTTACAAAAAAATAATCTGTGTTATAATCTTAAAGAAAAATAATTTTAATTCTATTTAAATATATTTAGTTTACATAAAAAACTTAATTTAAACATAATATGGGCTAAAATAAAAATATTTATATCTTTAAAAATAGCTATTTAATAGTGCTAATATTAGTGATATTTAATTTGTTTTTGTATAATAAAACCTAGATGTATAAGCGTATTTAAATCAAAAAATAAATTGTAGATAATGGGATGCAGATTTAATTTTGTTGTAGTGTTTTTAAACACTTACCTCAATATATATATATATATATATATATATATATATATATATATATATATATATAGCAAGTAAATTACAAGAAAGATGTACAATTGTTTACAATAATTTGTGTTATAATTTTACAAAATTAATTTTAATTGTACTTAAATTTATTTTGTTTACATAAAAATCTCAATTTAGACACAGTACAGGCTCAAATAAAAATAATTATCTATTTGAAAATAGCTATTTAATAGTTTTACTATTTATGATATTTATTTTGTTTTTTTATATAATAAAACTTAACATGCATAAATATATTTAAATCAAAAAATTATTTGTCCAAATCAATTTATTTGTTAAAATTTAGATTACATAAAACCATATCAGCGTTTTAACCAAGAGTATAACAAAATATCTAAGCCAAGTAGTTATAAACACAAGCCATCACATTTATTATTTAATGTCTTGTAGTAACTTATACATAAAACAATTTAGTAACTCTAAAAATTAGATGCGTTTTGCAATTTTAAAAATATTTGACATTATATATTTTATGTTGATAATTTTACTCAATCTTAGATTATGTAGTTATGTGATTTTTTTAGTATACTTGTATTTTGATTGTTACATAATAGTGTATATTTTGTAATTACACTAACCCTTTTTTGTACTATGTGATAGCCGGAGATGTTTTAATTAAATAATCACTTTTTGAGGTAATTGTTGTAATATTTGTAGTTGTTTACGGTACAACTATTTTTTATGTCAATATTCTTACTCTTTACCTAAATTAGAATTTTATACTGCTAAAATAGTACTTAAAGAATGTTTTTGTACAAATTAAATGCTTAATATAAATAAATAGTGACATAAAAGTACATTGCATTGATTTTGACAGCTGTCTGTTCATCTATGTACCGTTTGTTTTCTAACAAATACAGACAAATTATCGACACTCATTCCATTAAACATTGTCAGTGCATAGGAAGCTTATACAAAACTGTTAAACTTTACGATCATATTTAATCAATTTTGACAACAATCCGCTTATCTACTGTATATTGATTATAGCAAATATTGCAATAACAAAAATGTACGCAATGTATTGGCAAAATGAATTTTGATTAATTAATTAATTTTTATTTATGCTTATATTTTGAATGTTTTACAAGAAACGCACTTTCAGCAGTGGATATTGTCTAGTGAAACCAAACGTGGGCCCGCATTTATTGGGCCGGTGGTGGGTTTCAAGCCCAAGTCCACTCAAGTCCCGATCAAGCGCTGTACCGCCAAACCACTTCGATATATGAAAGCACACAAAGTTGGTTAATTGGAAATGTTTGTACAAATGATGTATATAAATACTAATTAAGCAATTTGTATTTTCAAATGTGTTTAGTTGTTTTCGTTAGTAAAACACAGACGTGTAAATTGTATTTCAAAATTTATTGTGTTTTTGTTTATATTTTGGACTACTTAACATAATTTAAAAAATAAAAATATTGATAAATTTGACAAATTATTCAAAACACAAATTGAATGTGCTTTGTTTATACCTAAAGTAAAATGTATGCACAGTGCTCTAAGATTTGTTGTTATTTCACACGTTCTACAAACTGTTAAACTAAGTTTTAATCTTCAAACTTTTTAATATTCAACTTTTGTTTAGTGCATTTTGTTTGCCATATCAAAACTTGAATGTCAAAAATGTCTTTGAAATAATTATGTAAATGCTAGGATAGTTATTTTTAATATAAAAAACACACATGATTTAGTATAAGAAGTTGTAAAGTTTTTAGATTGTTTATTTTCTCAAATAACAATAAACACAATTTTGAATTGTAGATAAAATCGTTTATGACACTGGCTATAATGCTGGATTTGTAGATAAATAAGCACAATTTTGAATTTCAACGTTGTATTCTTATCATAAATTTGATTAAAGCAAAAATATTGCATTTAAAAGTTTTGTTTATTCATTTTATTTTTGCTACTTTGGACATTTTACGGGAAACGCATCTTTTATCAGTGGACACTTTAGCGAAGCTGAATGTAGATCCGCATTTAATGAGTAGGAGGTGGAATGTATTTGTATTAAATAATCGGGATTATTACCAATACCTTGAAATATATCAAAACAAATATAATACCGATTTTATTCAGGTTTACAAGACCAATTAAAAAATGTAGCTTATTTTTACTCTGTGCCAATAAATGATAAGTTTAAAACATAAACGTCGCAATTATGTTTTTGTATAACTAACTCCGCCTATTTTGGATTAGAAATGAGTCAATCTAGACAGTCCCAAACCTGGATAAAGGAGGAGGGTTTGAGGGCAAGGTTAGCAACCTGGCTTCTGTAAAAAATTTATACTGCTACGGAAACAATCAAGAGGACGCCATTTCGGCAAACAACGACAAACAAGTGATCGCACGTACCTGGATGACAGAGTTACCCAGATGACAGGGTTGAGTGAAAGCCGAAATGAAGTTCAAACTTAGATTTGCAGAATCTTTAATGCCAACGAGACTTTGTTGTTGTTGTTATTGTTTTTTTAATTGTTATCTTATTGCCCCATGCTTATTTTTAAAGCAAATCCTTTTATGAAGATGCTCAAATGTCGTTTACTTGTTGGTAAAAGTTGGTAAAACACTCCATTTAAAAATGGGCTGGCATAGGTGATATGATTTCTGTTTCCATAAAGCCGAAAAAAAGTTCAATTTGGAAAAATGGTACAAAGAAAGTTACTTCGTCAAATTATGCGTTTACTGATCAAAAGACCAGCTAAAAACTGTTGGAAAATGGATAATTGATGATGGCTAAGATAATGGGCTTAGAACCTGTTCGCCAAGATGTAATTTAAATAAATGTCTCATTGAATCAAACTAACAATTTGGGAAAAAGTTGAACCACACAGAATCATTTTGTTGCCCCATTGTTCTGTTTACATTATTAACAATTTTATCATTTTAATTTTACCTCAACGGCAATCATCAATTAATTAATAACGTAACCTCTTATTTGACTTTGCTGAATATCCACCTAATAAAAATTACCTTTCCAATAACCATATTTACAAGCAACAAATTCTAAAAAAGTTACACTTATCAAATAAAACAAAAACAAAACATTTTTTGTTCAACTAAAGCTGTATTTATTTTTAAATATTAATTGTGCTAATAAATTATTATGTTTGAAACCCGATTTATAAACATTGTATGCTAAATTTTGCCATTACATTGCCAAATTGAAAACAAAACGGTATATCAAGTAAAAACCTTTACTAATTTTAATTTATCTGTTTAATCTATAACCTACGTTATCGTCTCTCTCTCTCTCTCTCCATTTGGATATAATTAATACAATCACCAATTGGATCTAATTGTATTTAGCAGTTGTAAACAATATAAATGTGCAAACCCACAGACACACACACACACACACTTTCTCTCTCATACATGTGCATATACAAACCATGAAGAAAATGTGTAATAGCACTATGCGTAGTCCGGAAGTTTTCAATAAAATGGAACGTGGAAGGCGCTCGAGTATAACTTTGTTTATAGAATGTAGCATGTGATTGCATCAACAACTACGCGATTAAATCAATGCCAAAATTTTCTAATTTAAAAACAATGAATTTATTGCGTACAATGAATAAAATGTTGTAGTATTGTACAAAGGTAACTTGTTTGTACAATTTGGAAACATTTGAAAATAATTATAATGCGGAATGAATAAAGAAATGTATTTTTTATAAAACATTTGTATAAAAATTGGGTAAATTAGGTTTATCACATATTTATCATACCAAAAGGTTTTGTTACAATTTCACAATAAGTTGATTGTAAAGGCAATGAATGGCTGTACAATGCTCGTGGTTGACCAAAACCAAGTGAATTTATTATTTATGTGGATTTGACAATTTACCCATTAATAAACACAACCCAACCGTGTCATATAGGCTGTTAAATTTGTGCAGTATGCCAAGACCTATATATAACAAAAGCCCTAGTGGAAGGGATTACTCACTTGTCAAACCGGTAGTAACGTAGCAGCATTTGAGAACACTGATCAATTAGCATTAATCAGATTCACTATAAATAATAAATTTACGGGGCCAATTTTAACCACCCGTCGCTCAGTAGTTAAGGCACTGGCCTAACATCTGATAGAGCGTAATTTCAAGTTCATGCGTGCAAGACTTGAAAGGTATGTTCTAATGATGATTCCAAATAAGGACATGAAACAGCTGTACAGTGCTCTTAGTTGACTCACACTAAGTGAATTTATTATTCAAGTGAATCTGACAATTCTAATAATTCATCCTTAAAAACCTCAACAATAATAAGTATTGCTTATTTTTACTATTTTGAATGTTTTACGGTAAGCATCTTTCAGCAGTTGACATTTTAGCAAAGCCGAACGTAAATCCGCATTTAGTGGACCGACGGTGAGATTCGAATCCATGCCCATCTAGTTTCAAGTCGAGTGGTATAGCGCTCGATTTGGACCCCGGTGGACATGGGTTCGAATCCCATTACCACCGGTACTAAAATGCAGGCCCACGTTCGGCTTCGTTAAAATGTCTACTGCTGACAGATGGTTCTCGTATAACATTCGAAATAATAAACATTAAAAAAACTCGAACGCTATACTACCAAACCACCACTTGCTTACTGTAACATGAATCAGCCCAACATCCTGGTATGGTCTTTTTGAAAAACAAACATTGTTACACAATGTACGATACTCTTTAGTTCAATTAACAACGGCAAATAAGTAGGAACACAATCTCAATAATAGGATTGTGTGATTTTTGATGTCTAAAATTCAGACCGTGTAAGGATGAAACAGCTGTACAGTGTTCCTGGTTGACTCAAACTAAATGGATTTACCATTCAAGTAAAAAACTCATTAATAAAGAAATTATTATTACTATTATTATTATTACTATTATTACTATTATTATTATTATTATTATTATTATTATTATTATTATTATTATTATTATTATTATTATTATTATTATTATTATTATTATTATTATTATTATTAAGTTTTAATATCTCACTAGAAATACATTTTAATATAAATGAATAGAAGTGTGTTAAATAAACAAAAAAAAACAGTTCAATACCTACTCCTTATTTTGTAATAAATTTATTAAATAGTTGAGGATTTTTTTTCCAATTTTTTAAACGGATAAGAATTCTTTCTCTTCGTTCCTAAATAAATGTCAAATATTAAGTAGTGAGAAAACGCTTCTATTAGGTAATTTTTGCAGCGTGACTATCATTCATATGTTTTTTTTATTATTTTATTTTATAATTATGTATTTCACCTTGAGGAAATCATGTATAAACCAATCTAGACAGTCTTAGGCCTGGATATAGAAGGCGGTTTTGAGCTGAAGTTTAGGAATATGGACTTTGTAAAAATCTATATTGCTACGGAAACAATAAAATGACGCCATTGCGGTAAACAATAGCCATAAAGTGATAGCACAAACCGGTTGACAGGGTTAAATAAAAGCCGAACGAAAGTTCAATCTTTAATTTGAAAAAATTATACGAAGAAAGTTACTTGGTCAAATTGTACGTTTACTGACCAGAAGATCTAATTAAAATAAATGTTTTATGGGATCAAACTAAAAAGTTGAGAAACAGTTCAATCACATGAAATCATTTTGTTGCCCAGTTGTTCTGTTTAAATTATTAACAATTTAATCATTTTAGTTATACCGCAAAAGTAATCATCTATTAATTGCGTTGTCGGAATTAGCCAAGCGTTAAATTCAAATTCTATTGTGGGCTTATTATTAAACAATTGCGGAAAAGTAAAAGCAGCATGATGACGGGGTTAGACGAAATCCGAACAGAATTTCAATCTTTGATATGTGCAATTTTTAAAGCCGAAAATTCAATGTACAATTTTATAAAAACAATCTTAATGCCCCATGCTCTTCAAAGAAAAAGGATTTTAAATATCCATTCCCTAAAACATATTTTTCGAAAAACATTCAATCAATTATTTTATTTATTTTATGTTTGCTACTTTGAATGTTTTACAAGAAATGTGTCTTTCAGCAGTGGACATTTTAGCCGTAACCGAACATAGGGCCGGTAATGGGATTCGAACCCATGCTCACCGAGGTTCAAATTCGAGCGCTGTACCGCTAGACCACCCCGGCATAAATAACATAAAACACATGAGTATCAAACATTTACAAAGTTGTATTCCAAGAACTACTTGTATTATTTTTATATTATTATTTTGTTTACATACTAATTGACTGCAAAAAGTATACCGTTTTTATTAGTTCGTGTTGTTTATACATTCTTTTCTTTCATATCAACAATGCATTTTGCTTAATAATGATTGTCTTTACTAAATCAATAAGTGTACTTTCATGTTATCAAAATCAAACAATATGTTAGTAATGTATTTAAATTATTTGTTTGACTTGTAAGTACATTTTGAAAAAATAATTTAATTTAATTATAACAAAACTCCAAATAAGAATATAAGATGTAAACTATGAAATGAATTCATTTCGTATATTCTTATCAGTCACAAACATTATATATATATATATATATATATATATATATAGGAGTACAGATGATATTGAAGTTAGTACAAATCACTAGCATGCACAAACATTACAACCAAGATAAGTTCAATGTAGTGACGAACTGTTTTTATGCACACAAAGTGGATTTCAATGAATGAATATAAACAGATTCGAGATTTTTCAACATATTTAAAGCCTGAGAAGTAATTGACACATTAAGACAGTTTTTGAAATTGATATGATGTTTGGTTTGTAGTCCCACCAATATACTTATCACTGCAACTGCAAGTAAACTGATAAATGTAATGTGAGGCGGAAAATGTTGCTTTAGCTGTTTTAATGTCCGGTTAAGTGTTAATTGGATAACGTATTAATTACTTGTCAAGCTTCGAATATGCTGAAAATTCTCGAAACTGTTTATATTCACTCATTAAAACCCATTTTATGTGTACAAAAACAGTTCGTTACTATATTGAACTTCACTTGATCGTGTTTGTGTATGCTTGTGAATTGCACTAACTTAAATGTCAAATATACCCATATATATATATATATATACTAAAATTTTATGTTTGTGACAAAATGAATTCATTTCACAGTTTACATCTTCTTACATTCTTATTTGGAATTATAAAGAGAACCCAATGCTTTAAATTCTTATAACAAAACTATTTAAAATGCATTATATAAATGACAGTTATTTTTAGTTTGTTTAAATGTAATAAAAGTACTTTGTAATTAATTATGGCTAAATATAAAATATAAAAAAACGGTTTGTTGGTAGTCTGAACTTATTCATTGTGTAATTTCGTATTGTTGCAACTATGCTACATTGCAAGACAGTAGTAAATTATTATGAATTTCTATCAACGTATTATAGTATGTTATACAGAACAAGTTATAAATTTATATTAAAATTTTAAAATAAATTAAATAAGAATCAGCGGCTAATGTTACCCGCCACCTTTTTCGGGAAAATTCTTATTGGTCGAAATTGATAATTGAAGGTATGTGGCACGTTGGTGCATGTGTATGTGGGTAGGAGATGAAAAATGTGGGTTGTATATAAGGTGCAAGTTTGTGTGTGCAGTGCATTTGGAAAAGAAAAAATTTTGTGGAGCGGTTGTTACGTTGACTGGGAGCAGGTGGAAATTGTTGTACGGGATTTGAGGGAGCATACACGGTTATTTTTCAACAAAAAGCAGAAAAGAAAATCGCAGATACTAATTGTAAATATTTTCGTGTTGTGTTTGGTTTAAAACCACATTTTTAGGTGTATTTAAAAAGAAGAATGTATTGTTTGGTTAATCCCATTTGATGAGAGTACAAATGAATTGTACAAAAACATTTTTTATATATTATTTTAGCAATAAAAGTAAAATATTATATATATTTTATACAATTCTAATGTAGGTCAAAAATAATAATATTGATATTT
Source organism: Cardicola forsteri (assembly GCA_025895645.1). Classification (NCBI taxonomy): domain Eukaryota; kingdom Metazoa; phylum Platyhelminthes; class Trematoda; order Strigeidida; family Aporocotylidae; genus Cardicola; species Cardicola forsteri. The sequence goes on from JAKXYG010000473.1 coordinate 521,628, forward strand.
TAAAAATATTGAAAAACAAGCAAATTCGTTACTTCAAAAGAACTTATATTATAAAATATGTACACATTCATATATATAACTATTTTAGGTATTATTCACTGTTTTCCAAAATTTTCTTAAAGCTTTCATTTTTAAGTAACTAATTTTCTTGTTTTCAATTTTTTTAAAACTATTAATATTCTTGTATCTGACCTAATTTGCTCGTTTTTGAATTTTTTAAACTGTCAATACTCTTGTTTCTGGCCTAAATTAGAATTTTATATAATATTGGTATAACATATTTTTTTGTAGAATATTTTACTTATACTGCTAAGACAATACTTAAATAATGTTTTTGTACAATTTAGATATGCTTAATAAACAGTGAGACAAAAGCAAATTGGTTATTTTGTATTGTTTGTTCATTTACTGTATACATTTATGTACATTTATGTACCGCTAGCTTTTCTTTGCACAATTCTTATTGGTTTTCTTATCGCAAAAATTTTCAAAAAGGTGGCAAAAATAACATGCCGAATCAGCCAGTGTATAATTTTAAGTGTTAAAGTTTATAACAATGAGTTTACAGCAAATTATTTACTTTTATACCCGAGTGATCTAGAAGTACAGCCCTTGATTGATATTTTAGTGGGCATAGGGTCGATTTTTATTACCGGCACCGAATGCGGACCCTTGTTCGGTTTTTTTAAAACTGCACCTACTAAAAATGTTTTTGATGGAGCATTCAAGCAATATTACCCATAATAATAATAATAATAATAATAATAATAATAATAATAATAATAATAATAATCCGTTATTTTAATAAGTTAACGAAATGTAAATTTACAATAAATTTTTAAAATTTTAATTAAAAAAAGATTTTTTAAATAATAGACGCTTTATTTAAAATTTTTTGAAATGCTTACATTGTTTAAATGACTTTTTTCAAAATAAAAATACGTTTTGTATTCCTATATTTTAAAATCTTTTTTAGATAAAAAATATATGTAAAAATTTACTTCAATTTTATTAAATGTTTAAAATTTTCAAATTATTAACACATATTAATTTGGAAGCAATTCAAGAGTTTACATGTTAAAAATGTTAGTTTTAAAATTAAAACGATTAATATTATTTGTATCTATTGGGCTGTAGTAAATTCCAAGTATAATTGAGAAAGAAAGAACTTTACAGCGCAACGTTAGCTGTTTGATGTCTGTAAAAATTTCCATTGCAACCAAGTCAATACTTCCTAAAGTGAATAGAAAACATTTATTCAATGATTTCATTCAATTACAAATTTAAAAAAAACAAGGCTAATAAGATTGGAAAAACTAAAATTAATATCACAATTAAGTTTGAAAAAGCAGTAACATTTTTTTTACAAACTAAAGCCAATATTGCTATAATCTTCTATCTATTTAAAAACTAAATTTTGTACGCGTCCAACGTTATTTGTGCAATCTTTTACAAAAATAAAATTTGAAATCAATCAGACAAATTTTACCAGTTAACTGATTTTTCACATTAGAGTGTTTTACAAACATTTTTAATGAATTATTAATTTTGTAAAAAAAGTCGAAAGAGGGCATGAAAATGAAACCTAAATACACTTGAATTCAAGTCTAATACTTCACCAACTTAGCCATTCTGACTACAGATTATTTGGAACTATTAAAAAAATAGACTTTTGATTATTGTACTACTTTGGATAAAACTTTATTATTACGGCAAAAATCCAGTTGAAATAGGAGGAATGTTTGAGCGTAAGGTTAGCAAAGTATCCTGTGTAAAACATGGTTAAATATACAACAAATAAACATTATTTTGATAAAACTAGCACAAAGAAGTCAAACCAGTATGATTTCGATAATAAGGTTTGATGAAATTTGATTAGATTTTCAATCTTCGATATGCATAATATTTAATGCCAACATTTAAATGCAAAATCACACAAAACAATTTTTTTGTTCTATGGTTTCAAGATAAAAAAGGGTTTTAAAATAAATAAATAACTAAGTAATACATTATACCTAAAAACCACCAAAAACTAGTTTTAAAATAAAATTTTATTTATTATTTTATTATTTATGTTTATTACTTTGAATATTTTACACGGAAAATGCGCATCTTTCAACAGTGGAGACATTTTAACAAAGCTGAACGTGGGTCCGCATTTTATAGGTCGATGGTGAAACACGCACCCCCATGCCCACTCAGGTTTGAATCAAGGGTTGTACCGCTTGACTATCCCTGGCTCAAGTCAAAATTAATAAAGGAAAAGTTGAATGCAGCAAAACGTGAACTATAAAAAATTTGGAATGAGTTCATTGGCAATTCAATCCTATGTGGAAGCAAATATCTATTACATTGTGCCGGGGTAATCTGGCAGTACAGCACTCGAATTCGGACCTCGGTGGGCATGGGTTCGAATCCCACCACCGGCAATAAAATGCGGGCACACGTCCGGTTTCGCTAAAATGTCCACTGCTGAAAGATGTTTCTTGTAAAACATTCAAAGTAGCAAACATAAAATAAATAAAACAAAAATAAATAATAATTTTTTTAATTAAAATAAATTGTAGATAATGGAATGTAGATTAAATTTTGTTGTATTGTTCTTAAACACTTACCTCTCTCTCTCTCTCTCTTTATATATATATATATATAGTTAAAAACAGCAAGTAAATTACAAGAAAGATGTACACTTGTTTACAATGATTTGTGTTATAATTTTACAAAATTAATTTTAATTGTAGTTAAATTTATTTTGTTTACATAAAAATATCAATTTAAACACAATACGGGCTCAAATAAAAATAATTACATTTTTGAAAATCGCTTTTAATAGTTCTACTATTTATGTTATTTATTTTGTTTTTTATATAATAAAACTTAACATGTATAAATATATTTAAATCAAAAAATTATTTATCCAAATCAATTTATTTGTTAAAATTTAGATTACATAAAATTATATCAGCATTTTAACCTAGAGCATACCAAAACACTTAAACCAAGTAGTTATAAACACAAGCCATCACATTTATTATTTAATGTCTTGTAGTAACTTATACATAAAACAATTTAGTAGCTTTAAAAATTAGATACGTTTTGCAATTTTTAGAATATTTGACGTTATTTTTTATGTTGATAATTTTACTCAATCTTAGATTATGTAATTATGTAATTTTTTTACTAGTTACAACATATATCTATAAAAATATACTTGTGTTTTAATTATTATATAATTTAGTATATTTTATATTTAAAATGATAGTTTTTGGTATATTATGTGATAGGTGGAGATGTTTTCGTTAAATAATCATTTTTCTGCGGTATTTGTTGTAATGGTTGTAGAAACATAATACCAATATCCCAGTTAAGTTTGAAAGCCGAAAAGTGATTTAATCTTTAATTTGGAGAATACCCAGTGCTAAACACTAAAAGTTTAATCACATGTAATCTTGTTGCCTTATCTTTTCTACACCGATAGGGTTTTGTAACAATAATAGTAGTAATAATAATAACTATAAAGTAAATAGTTTTACTAACTTGTATCGATAGAAAAAAAAATATTCCGTTCATTTAAATTATTATTTTCAATGTTGAATTTCTGTGATTCTCTGCTGAACTGATCGTTCATATTTGTGGTCCATTTGTTTGAATTATCCAATTGACTCAGTTCTGATTTGTATGGCTGTTCATTTTCATTTTTATCGAATGATATCCATTTATTTGTTAGCGATTGCTAAAATTTTAAAATAAAAACAGTAGATATGTTGACAAAGTAATTAACAATTAATAAACAGTAAATAAAATAATAATAACAATAACAATTATTATTATCAGTATTATTATTATATTAGACTCGAATCTGGGTAAGCATAGGAATAATCCCCACTGCCAGCATTAAATGGGGGCCCATGTTCAACTTTTCTACAATGCAATTAATGACTTCTAATATGCTGTCCATCACTTTATATTACAATTTTTATATATAAAACATATAGAGCTTATAATTAGAATTTTAATTTTAAAACGTTCTCATAAAACAACACAAACTACTATTTTTCTATAAAAATTAAGTGCATTTTATTAACAAACGTTTTGTCTAACATAAACATTTTAATGTACCGGGCTGACTTAACGCTACAACGCTCAACTCGGACCTGGGTTCGAATCCCACCAACGGTCCACTAAATACGGGCCCACGTTCAATTTCGCTAAAATGTCCACTGCCATCAAAACATTGAAAGTAGTAAAATAAAAATAAAAATAAAATACTGATAAAAGTTATCATACAATGTGGTAGTTTTGATTGTGACAGTCAATGTTTATTAGACTAAAATTCTGATTCGATTTTTTTAATTTTGAGGCTGATTTTTCACTTGCATCTTCTCCCAAATTAATCAAATCGAATGTATCTATGCAATTTGATATTTCTTCGGAATTTCGCAAAGATTTCACATTTTCGTTTGAAGTATTTATCTAAATGTTTAAAATTTATATATATATATATATATAGGTATGGAATTTTAGATTAGCATACTTAGATCAAAATAAAATAAACAACTTACATTTGGTATGCATGAAGAATTTTGACGATTATTGAATAGAAATTTTAAATTAGCAATAAAACTTTGAAGCTATTATGTAGAAAAGAAAAAATACAAAAATGAATAACATTTATTGTAATTACAGCAAGCCAATTTAATACGAAATAATAAATAGTTATGGTCGATCCTAGAAGCCTACGTGTTTATCGTTTCTTGCCAATTGAAATGCTTATTATTGCGTTCAATCGTTTTCTGCAAAAATTACTGTTAATGCACCAAATTAAATCATTGTATAGGTGTAATTTATTATAAATTATTAAACTACATGTTATATAGCAGTTTTGCTGTGAAACAACTTTTAGTATAATCACTATTCATAATAATTAAATTTATTATTCAATAGAAATATTTTCACATTGTGTTGGCTTACAATTTTTAAATAAAACACTTTTATTATTAATTATAAAAGCGTCTACAATACTATTGTTTAACATTTAAAAGATAAAATATTTAAAAATTGTAACGTGATAAATAAAAATTAGAAAAATAAAAACATTAATAGTAATGCAATTTATTTGGGCTTAAACACTATTGTACCAGTAAATTGTAAACATTGCCGCATATTGGTTTAAGGGTTGTAACAATGTTTGACTATGTAAATTTAAACATAGGATTTTACACAATATTAAATATTATATCTAAACACCACAGTTATGTATTTATATACAACAACAATTAAAGTTTTATTATATATGTGCCGGGGTGCCCTAAAAGTACATAAATTTGATTTCTACCACAAGGAATAAATGCGGGCCTACATTAGGCTTTACTAAAATGTCTACTAAAGAAAAATGTTTCTGTTTTATTACTAACTACTATAATATTATATATATATATATATATATATCAGAATTGTGCAATTACATTTTGTAATCTAGTGCATAGGGAATTGGTTTTACTTTTAGCGTTAAATACATTTGATTTTTCTAAATAACTACTTGTTAAAATTGTTTCAAAATAAAACAGTTATTTATGTAATAAAGGCGAATACAATGTAATACAAAAAAGTAAAAATACACATATTACTTAAACACGTGTTGGTTATTTCAACATAACTGCAACAAACAACTTGCATTTTCATTATTTGTAAATTTGTAACCATAAAATTTGTGGACATTTTCTCCAAGCATCGGTTCTCGACTTATTATGCCACATATTTCTGTATTGTTTACCTCTGTCCAAATATAAGTAATATTTTCCAGTTTGTGTATATGCAAATTGTGCTAATTTTTATTTAAAAATAAATAACATTTTAAAATTAATTAATTAATTATTATTATTTTTTAAAATATTTAACAAATAATATATGTTTTATTAAAATGTCTTCTACTAAGTTTTATTACTGGAACATACACATTTTTAATTGTTTAATTAAAAAAATAGTTTGCTACAAAAAGTTGTTATTTTTTATAGTTTAATTTATTATTATTAATTAATAAAACATTGCAACATAAACGTTTTTTTATTAATTACGTTTACAGTTAATTTTTTTTAAAACATTAACGAGTATTTAAATATTTTACAATATTTAATGCATGAATGTTTAACAAGAAGTTCTTTTTAGAAAAAAACAGTAATTAACCAACCCAGCCAGTTCCAAGTCTAGATACAAAATAGGGTTAGCAACCTGGACTCTGTAAAAAATCTACATTGTTACATTAAAATAACGGCAAATATGTGGTAACACCCCTAAGAAATAGAATTGAGTTGAAACAGAAAAAGCTGAATTTTCAATTAAACAAAAAAAAAATAATTTAGTCAAATTATAAGTTTACTACCAAAAATATTAGCAAAAACGGTTTTAAACAACTAATAATGACAAAAAAGTTAGTATACCACAGAAATTTTAGCTAAAAACTATAAATGTCTTATTGGATCAACCAAACATTTTTTGCAAAATGTTTTGAAACATGAAATTACGTGACGAGTGGCGTTCAGTTTAATTAGACGGGTTATTAAAGTTATATTATTATAGTATTAATTAATTTAAACATTATTTCTGTATTAATTTTGTAATTTTTACTTTTCTAAAATTAATTTTTGTAAAATTACCAAAACGTTAAGTAAAATAATTTAAATAATTTATAACGTTTTAATCGTTTATTTGCATTAATGTTTACTAAATTTTAAAAATAAAATACTGTTTATTTATATATATTTATGTAATTGTTATTTTTTCAATTAAACAAAATATTAATAAATTGTCATGTAAACAAAATACAAACATACTAATTTTTTTGCACTAACTACAACAATTTCGTCATTGTTTAGATTAATGCGTATTGGTTTTTTATGAGCCTTAGATGTTAATAATTCATCTTTAAGCAAAATTAATGCTTTTTCACAAACCAAATCGCCCCTGTTTTGTGAAACGTACGTATTTCCATAAAATTTGGCTTTAAACGTTTGTGGTTTAAACTTGCAGTTGTTTGTTTCTAATTCACTAATATCAGATTCACTGTAAAAAACTGTATTTGTATTTGTTTTTAAATTTGGTTTTAAAAATTTATTTTTAGTTTTTGAATCTTTTAGGTTTACTGAATTTGAATCATCGTCATCTAATCAACAAAAAAATTGTGTTTATATTTACTTTTAATTACCTGATTCCAAATATGTCAATCTATCGCGTTTTTTAATCATTAACTTAATTTTTAGTCTACAAAAATAAGCAAAACAATATTTACATTAATAAAATAATTATTTACATAGTGTAATATGTTTTTAAAAATATTAATAAATTATGTTTAAAATGTTTGTATTAATTGCTAATTAGTGCACTTTATGATGCCAAAATCTATGTTTTAGCTTATCAATAATAACAAATATTATTCTTAATTATATATATATATATAATTAACAATATACACCAAATATAAATTATTGATATACGGATATAAATACAAAATAAAATAGATACACTACGGATAATAGTAATTAAATTTCTAGTATTTCTTAATGCTGCTGATTTGTTTGATGTAAATGGATATTTTATCAATAAATAAAAAATATTTTTTAAACTATTTTTAAATTATTTTAATAACAATATTATTGTATTAGATTTCCAAAATTAACTAATAATTGTAATATTTTTTTAAACATTATGAAACCCTTTGTTAGTACTTGAAAACACTTAAAGTAATTAGTTACCTATTTGATTACATAACAAATAACGTTTACATTAATTACATAAATAAAAAGTTTATTTTTTACATATTTTACAAATGTAAATTTGTAATAAATAAATAAAACAACTAACAGCTTTTTATTGTTTAGCAATTTAACAATGTAATTTACCAGTGGTTAGTTACACAGTTGAATGTAGAGTTGTTGCTTTTATTTTTAAATTATAATAAATTACTGTTTATTTAAAATTTTAATTTTAATTGATTACTTTAAAATAAAAAATATGTTTTTAATAATAATGTATACCGATAGTATAAAATAACTGATATAGTAAACTAAATTCTCTTATAAAAATAAAAAATATAATAAAAATTATAATCAAAAAAACAACATTATGTTGTTTAATAAAAATATTTAAGTGTTCAATTGTACAGTGCTTAAAATGTATAAAATTTAACAATAAAATTATATTTACTTATTTTATTACTACTACACATGTATAAAAAATTAATGTTAATGCTATTAAATATACTAATATAATAATTAAATTAAATATAAACAAACTAGTTAAATTTATATTTATGCAATAAAATTTAACATGTATTGCACAATTCTAAATATAAAACATACGTCATTAAAAAATTAAAATTATATTTACAAAAACATAGTACCTTTAAATAATTTAAAAATCAAATATTTAAATTTGAAAAAAATTTAACAATATAATTTTTTAAATTTTAACAACAAAAAACACTTAATTTAATCAAACTACAATTATATGTACTAAATTTTTATAAAAATACATTAAATTTTTTTTATTAAATGTTTTATTAATATATATATATATAATTTATTATAATATTTAATATAAAATATTGTAATAATGTGGCAAAACTCATGTTACGAAAACTCTTACTGTAAAGTAAATATATGAAAAAACGGGTGTTTCAGGTTTTAGGTAATTTGTAAAATTTTATATATTTAAACAAAATAAAACTTGAACTTAATACAATTAAAAAATATATAAACAAAAATAATAATTTTAGTTTTAAAATTAAAATTTTTAATTATTGTTTTTTAAGTTTAGCTTGTAATCATAAAATTGATCATTTTTATCTGTTAATATATAAACAAATGTGTACAATTCTATAGACGTTCTTTACATATTATTATAATAACTAATTTTTAGTTTATATTTTTAATATTTTATTAAATTTATATTTATATACTAATATTAACATTATTAAATAACAAAATTTTATTGTTTTAAAATACAAAATGGTAATAAATGTTAATATTTTTTCAGGACTTTAGGAGTTTTCACGAGTTGAGTAGGCCAAAACGCTTTTTGGTACTCGGTTTTCAAATTATTTCAAATTTTTAGGGAAAAAAAATAAAATAAATGGTGAGGTAAAGGGGATTAGCCACAGAAAAAATATTTAAAATTTAAGATAAAATCAAGGTAGATAGTGGAAGTTAACAATTATAGAAAACGAGCAAAAATTATAAATATACAATAATAGTAATAAAACAAGTTACTTATTATAATGCAAAAACACTGCAATAATTTTCAAAAAAAGAATAAAAGAGAAAAAGATGAATAACGCTCCAATGGACGTGTAGCGTGACGCGCACCCTATCTTGCGAGTGATGTTTATGTACTTGAAATTCTGGTATTATACAACTTTTCAATAAGAATTAATCTTACTTTATGCTCTTATCCAATTTTATAGTTAAAATTGTTTTTAATTTTTTTGGCATAATTTTCAGTATATTTAATTTGTTGTAACTTAAATTGCTGTATAAGTCACTTTTAAAATACCAGATCACTAATATTGCATTCAAATCCTCCCTATTTTTTAATTGCATTCGCAAGGTAAGGTGCGCGTTAACTTGCACGTTTTGTATTTTAAAAATTATTGCAATGTTTTGCATTGTAATACGAAACTTCTTTTATTATCAATTTGTATATCTATTATTTTTGCTAGATTTGTTATCTGTTCCATTATCTACCTTCATTTGTGTCTTAATTTTTATTTTTTCTGCAACAAATCCATTTTTATCTCATCTTTTAATTGATATTCTTTCAGATAACTTGAGACAATGTAAGAAATTAAAACTAAAAAGAGGTTTGGTCTTTTCAACTCGTAAAAAATCCTGAATCCTCAGTACCGGTATGTTGACAGATAACTTAATGCATAATTCGAAAAAACCGAATCTATTTTTTAGTATTCAGTTTCATCGTTTCTTGGATATTAAAAAATGTTTACAATAAGGTTATATGTAAAAACAATGTAGTAAAAACATTGCAATAATTAAAAATATATAATTAAATTAGCGTTGTTATTAACTAACTAATATTTTTATTGCAAATTTGCAGGTTTTTAAACAGTTTAAATAGGAGAGATTTTTGGAGGCAGTATTTTAAATGAGGTCGGATAAACCTGAAAACAAGCTGGGGTTAAAAAATAACACATTTAAAAAAAACTTAATTAAAGGAAAGTATTTTTAGGGGCCTGTAAATGGTGTTGACAAAACGAGAAAAAATTCTAACCCCAAGACATTAAATTGAGGAAGGTTGATAAATGAAAACGCGATTTGGAGCTGGAAAGTAAAACTTATTTAAAGAAACTCCATTACAGCGAGATAGAAATACTTTTAAACATAAAGTTTTAAGAACACTAATAGTTAATTTTTTATTTATCATTTGTACGATTTTATTTCGCATTAATATTAACTTTATCTTAAAAATAAACGTAAGCTTAAAACAAAAAACCCAACACAAATGATTAAATGCAACTTAAACATTTTTAAACATAATTAGAATCTATATCCCTGGACACAACCCAAAAATATATCCTAGAAAATTTTTTCTAAGCCCCCATTAATTACCAATTATACAATTTCAGCTTGAGATGTAGCGGTTATCATTATTTTTATCTGTAAACACAAACTTGCCGATTACTATTAGAAACGTTATGAAATCAGCACTATGCACACTTAATTGCGAGAAACCCGTAGCATAAGTTTTCAATATACAATTTATCACTTTTTTATAATTATATTCAAACATTATTGAACTTCTATGTGTAACAAAACATTTTAATGCATTTACATTATAGGTACCTTTAAAAGTAACATTGGAAAAGACAATTGTCAGATATTAAAAAAATGAAATTAGTAAATAAAGTTACATAAAAGTGTGCATAGTTAGAAGTTATTAAAATCTAATTATTTGATTTGATTCAATCAGGATAATTTTCAATGATCTGTTCGCGAACGATTATTTCCTAAGCCAAATCTTAATGTAAGAATTCTCGCAACTAAAATAAAATTAAAATTGGTAAATTATGTGTATAAAAATAGTAACCATAATTAATATTCACAGTTAACATTAAATAATGAATAATAAATAATTATAATAAATAAATGTACCAAAAAAAATTTTTAATGTTTAATTAAATTTTTACAAAACTTAATCAATTTTTCGATTTGTATCAAACTTTTGGCGATTTAAAAGATAAAACATCTATTTTTTGTTTTGTTCCCGACTAATAAAATACTTGAATTCTTGTTAATTATATTTCATAACTTAAAAATGTAGTGTAATTTATTTTACAAGTTACATAACAAATTTTCAAACAAATGAAAAATTATACTTTTTGAACAAAACTTCACATTAATAATTTAAAAGTGTAGAATTATTTTAACATTGTTTAAACAATTTAATCGGCATTTTAATTCTAAATATTGATAGAAAATCGATTTTTCAAATAAAAAATTATTTTTAGTAAGAAAAAACTTAACTGTTTGGTTGCAGAAAACGTCAGGAAATATAACCCTAGTTATAACAAAGTCAGATTAAAAGAATTTAAACTTGAAGTGTATTTAATTCAAAACAAATTAATTTGTTTACAAATATAGCGTGAAACGTATATCTAACATGAACAGTATGTGTTAGAAAATGACTTTAAGCAAATAAATAATATTAAATTATGTAAATTGCATTGTTATTATGTTTCTATAGAATAAAAAGGACCCAAGTAATGTAAAAAATAAATATCGCATAAAATGTACCTATATTTCTTCTTACCTTGGCTAATAGGTAAATTAGTAATATCATCTACATGACCAGTTCCAAAACTCCACATCTTCTTAACATAAGATTCATTTTGTTCACAAAGCTTCAAAAATATTAAAGAAAAAGCAAAATAAAACAGTTCTATGCAATAAAATTTAAACCAAAAGTATAAAATTCAAACCGCAAAAAAGTGATTATTTAATTAAAACATTTCCAGTTAACACATAACATCTTTCGATAGTGGACATTTTAGCAAATCCGAATGTAGGCTCGGATTTTAGTGCCGATGATGGATTTAAACCCATACCCACCGAGGTCCAAATTCGAGCGCTGTACAGCTAGACCACCCGGCCATTATATTTTTATAGATATATACTGTAACTAGTAAAAACTTTACTCATAATCTAAGATTATCAAAATAAAGCATCAAATATTAAAAAATGCCAAACATATTTAATTTTTAGAGTTACTAAATTGTTTTTTTTTGTACAATTTAGTACAAAATATTAAATAAATGTAATGACTTGTATTCGTAACCGCTGGGATTAGGTATTCTGGTATACTCTTGATTAAAATGTTAATACAGTTTTATGTAATCTAAATTTTAACAAAAAACTGATTTAAGCAAATCATTTTTTGATTTAAATATGCTAATACATGTTATGTTTTACCATACAAAAAATATTATTATTATTATTTTTAAACTATCAAATGGCGATTTTCAAATATATAATTCTTTTTATTATTATGTTTAAATTAAGTTTCATATGTAAACAAAATAAATTTAAATAAGTTTAAAGTTAATTTTGTAAAATTATAACAATTATAAACAATTGTGACCATGGCATAAATTATATTTTAGCTAAAAATATTGATATATTTTACGGTTAAACATACCACGGCTTAAATTGATTAACATAATTTTCTAAATAATAATTATTTCATATTTTTTTATAAAGGCAATATAATATTTGTAGCATAAATATTTTTTCTAACCGTAAAATTTCAAATTTGTATCAATTATTTTATACATAGTAACTTATTTTAATATATATATTAAATAATTAACATTAAAAATATATTTATAAATATTTACAAAATATATTTCTAGTGCTTTCTTTTGGTAATAAAAAATTAACAAAACTTTCTGTGATTAAAAAGTTAAACCATATTTCCTCTACTCCTAGCTTTCAAATAACTAAATTCGTCTTATTTATATTTTATAATTTAAAAAACTAGTGTATGGTATTGTTTTTAACTTATACAATCATTTTTTTAACAAACAAAAAAAAGTTTTAAATATTTATAAGAACATGCCCAAAATATTAATATAATTTTTAAATCATTTGAACAAAGCATATGGCATTTTTTATTTAAATTTTTAACTTAAATTTAACAACTCAATATTTTTAAGTAAAAACCAAAGCAACATTTTGAAACTAGATTTTGAATTAGAAAATGTCTCTATGGAAACATTTTAAAATAACAACCATATTTTAAAATTATATATTTAAAAAATAAATATTAAAAAGCAATTAATTAATTTTGTAACAAATTATTTTTTAAATTAAAATTTTTATTTTGAGGTAATAACAACGATAAAATTTGTATTGTAGAAAGATAAACTTAGAGTACTAGAATGTATATTTGAATAACAATTTTAAGAATATAAAGAATCAATTATTTATTATGAAAAAGCGCAAATTGCATTTAGTAACTCCATTTTAATAGAAGTAGCTTTTAAAATATTCCTTTTACACTGACTGAACATTTTAAAATAAATATTTCTAAATGTATTCACTTAGAAATAAAGCAACTATTAGGTACTTTACACTGTTTTTAATATTTATTTTTATAAAAAAACACAATCGGATAAAACAGATTAGTTTAGATTTGATATTCGTATTAAATTTTTGCGGTATTTGTTGTAATAGCTGTACTATTCGTTTTTAAAAGGCTACATTACACGTTGCATATAAATATATTACTGTAAAAAACGCGCAATATTTTATTCATATTTGTCCCCAAATAATTTTCAACAGTGATTACCTAAACATTATTAAAAATTACATCCATACGCTTAATAAAACTAATAAACGTAGAAGAATAACAAAGTTTCTTGGATAGTAAACGGCTACCTTGTAACGACGCCACTATTCGCAAAGATTGACGAGGCCGTCTGATTTTTTGCCAGGATTATCTCCCTTAGCCCAACGGCTACATATGGTGTACGTATACCTTAAGAAACCTCTTAAGTACTCTGGATGTATGTTTGCACTCACCCACCGAAGCGGAAGTCAAGTTATACAGCTGTGCACTCTATCCCTGCTGTTATTAGTCCAGATGCATTTGGTCCAGGATGCACCACGTGAAGGAGGAACAGTCAGAACCATCATAATTATTGGAAATTGAAACTTTATAAGCATCACTGAAATCCGCAGGTTTATTAGCACCCTCAAGATACCTTTTAAGTACCCTAGGTGTATGCTATTACCCACCCATCTAAAAGCATCTAGTCCAGGATGCATCACATGGAGGATAAACACTCAAGATCATCACCATCCTTAGCAATAAATAACAACTAAATTAATCTAACCTTTTCTGCATCGTCTACGTGTTTCCCAACGGTTTCGGCATACAAACGCGTCATGTCGGGCTTGTGTTCTACATCGTCGGTATTGTTCGACTCATCGTCCATGTCGTAATAAATGTTGGGATCGGGTTCCAAAATCTTGACCGAATGATCAATTCCGCTACAAGCCACAACTGGACAAGCGATTGGATTGATCGACGGGTGTTCAGAGAGAAAGAGAGAGACGAATAATAATTTAATTGCCAAATAGTTTGTTAAAAGATATTTGCATAACAATCGTGTATATAATCAATAGTTGACGGCAGATTCAAGGTTAACAAACATTGGTAATAATTCGCTTCCAATGTTCAAGGTTTAATGGAGACGTGCCAAGAGGCGTTCGTCCAAGTACGTTTCCCACCACCTTGCTTTCTATTATGGACCAGCCAATGTTGTAATAAAATGACACCAGCACAATCTTTTTTGTGTTGCATTGTCAATAAAGAACAACTTTATAAAATCAGAAATTATTTTTTTATCCAATCGTCTAATACGGATAATATGAAATTGATTTTTAATATCAAATGTATCTTGGACATTTTCCTTCAAATTCATTGAGCTTCAATAATTTTTCGAATCATGATGTCAGCTGCATGCCATACACGATTAAAGAAAATATTTCATCTTGGTGTTTAGACTGTTGTGAGGAATGCTAATGATCCTGAGGTTTTGAGTAATACTTATACAGCCAGTGTAAGCATACGCCCAGGGTACTCAAAAGGTATCTTATGGTATCTGTATACCATATGTAGCCGTTGCGCTAAGAGAGATAACTTTGACAAAAAATCAGGCGGATTCGTCAATCTTTGCCAACAGTGGCGCCGTTACAAGGATGCCGTCTACCAGCCTTAAAATATCGCTTTTCTTCTACGCTTCTTACGCTTATCAAGCCATCGAAATCGATCGTTTAATATGCCGTAGAAATAAAGAAATAATGAAAAGGTGACTAGGCGTCACCAATTACAATAAATCAGATTGTTGTTATTTTGTAGAATAAACTACACAAATGGTATGTTTCAATACGTTTAGTCCAAAATTATGCCAAATTAATTAGAAACAAATTCACTTGCACTACTTTCCATGCAAAAAGATTGTTTCATCTATGTCCAACACACAAAAACGCTTCTGATCGAAAAAACAAAACAAACTTGCCGTCAAAGTACTTGCCACAACAACGCCACCTGATTTTATTATTGTTAACCATTAAAATCTCACTAGAGATACATTTTCACCACCAATAAAAATAAATCAATAAAAGTACAAAAAATAGTAGTAAACATAATGGAATAGACTATTTTTGGAAAATACTTAAATATTAGTGTTATTAATATTTAAAAGCCCATTCGCTTTATAAAGCATTGGGGGGGGGGGGGAAACAACGCAAGATTGTTCCATAATTATACATATGGAAAATTGAAATTCTATTCCGAGTTCGCCAAACCCCATCATGGGAATCATGCTGCTTTCATTTCCCTGTTTTAGTTCAATCTCGTTGTTTCCTCAGCAAAATTATTTTTTTTACAGAAACCAGGTTTCCATTCTTTCACTCAAGCCTTGTTCCTTTCCCAACCGAACTTAGAACCAGTGGCTACGGTGGTGGAGTAAATGTCCAATACATTCTAACAGTCAAAACCAAAGTCGGCATGTACTTGATCTGTGCTCTCTTCCAGTTTATGGTACGGCAGTAGGCACGTTGTTCAAGTTCCTAGAATCAAACGTCAATGGATCCGATAGCAACCCCATTGACCCTCGATTACATATAACAGCGAGTAATGTTCAAAAATGATTATCGTCATTCATTCATTCATTTTGGTTGGTGACGTGACGTCACCTCTTCATTATCTTCCATATTTATACGACATAGCAAACGATCATCGACTTCGATGGCTTGATAAGCGTAACACAAACATGGAAGAATAACAAAGTTTCTTGGCTGGTAGACGGCATCTTTGTAACGTCGCTACTGTTCGCAAAGATTGACAAGGCCGCCTGATTTTTTGTAAGAATGATCTCCCTTAGCCCAAAGGCTACTTATGGAATACGTATACCTTTAGATACCTCTTAAGTATCCTGGATGTATGTTTGCACCCACCCGCCGTAGCGGAAGCCCAGTTATACCGCTGTGCATTCGGACCCTGCTGTTATTAGTCTACATGCCTATAGGCACCTAGTCCAGGATGCACCACGTGGAGGACAAACAGTCAGGAATATCACCATAATTGGAAATTGAGACTTTATAAGCATTACTCAAATCCTCATGATCATTAGCAAAAAAAAGTACATATCCCCACTGCAACACGTACTCGGAGGTGAATCGTGCTATTGTCCAAAACAAAAATGGAACGTTTCTTACAGTCTACATATACAAAGTGTACTTTGACCATAAAGAAAACTTTCAAAATTACAACAGTCGTCTGGATCAACGTAACAAATGGAAAAGAGGCACTATTGACGAGCCAACGTACTGGGAAAGTGGGGATGTGTTGCAATGCGATTGACAACAGCACGATCGGCTTTGATTGCGTATTCCGGCCGACCAGTAGCACGATTCCAAATAATCAAATGACCGCATTCCGATCCAGACAAAATGTAATCGTGACCCCAAAAAACGGACGTTTTTATCTCGATAGGCGAATAGTCAATAATTATTACAATAAATATTACATTACGTATAAGAATTTGCATTTTACATACAATATAAATTTATGTACACAATTGTTCAAAATCATGTTTGCAATTGATAATCAACATCAAATTCATTTATTCATTCACTATTGTGGATGGTAATAGGATGCTAATAATCGTGAGGAATTGAGTAATGATGGTAATATTCCTGACCGTTCGCCTCCATCTGGTGCATTCTGGACTAGATGCCTCTAGGCATCAAGGTCCGAGTGCACAACTGTATAACTGGGCTTCCGCTACAGCGGGTAAGTGCAGCTTATATCCAGGATACTGATACGTATGCCATATATAGCCCTTGGACTGAGGGAGATGACCCTGACAAAAATCAGATAATTTCATCAATCTCTTCCAAGGGTGCTGTCTACCAATCAAGAAATTTTGTTTTTCTTCTACGATTGTTACCCTTATCAAGCCATCGAAGTCGATCGTTTGCTATGCCGTATACATATGGAAAATAATGAAAAGGTGACCATATCATCAACCAAAATAAAAAAATGAATGAATAATGATATCTGACTTCTTCGTTACCACTTTATTTATATTATTTCTTCACAATCCTTTTGCATTGAAGAACATGGAGCAACAAGATTGTTCCATATCATTGTACATTATTTTGTTCTTTGGAGATTCTGCATAGTAAATGTTCAACTTTTATTCGGATTTCGCTAAAGTCTGTCATCAAAATGACAATGCTGCCACTTGTTTGTCGTAGTCTAGTAAAATTATGTTTCCTTAGCAGAGGCCCAACTGCTAAATATGCGTTCCCCCTTCCTCAGTCAGATACATGGGATCAGCTATAGTACAGTAGTTGCCGCAAATAATAAGTCAGTTTAGTTTGTAATTTATAAAACACAAACATTTTTTCTACAATGTTCACAGAGCACCCCCTA
Organism: Cardicola forsteri; assembly: GCA_025895645.1. Classification (NCBI taxonomy): domain Eukaryota; kingdom Metazoa; phylum Platyhelminthes; class Trematoda; order Strigeidida; family Aporocotylidae; genus Cardicola; species Cardicola forsteri. The sequence continues at coordinate 539,640 of JAKXYG010000473.1, forward strand.
ATTCTTATACAGAGGTTGGAGTATGCAAATTGAACCTGGTAACGGGGGGGGCGAAATAAATAAAATTTCTTTACAGGAATTGACAAAGCGATTTCCTTCGGGGAAATCGGGGGTTTACACCGGTTAACGGATTCACAAGCCTAACCGGTTACATATGGTAAATGGATTCATTGAAATATTTTAAAAGCATTTTGGGTATATACCCATTCACTGAGCAACAGTCCAATAAAAAACCTAATTATACCCCCTATGCAGTCAGTCCCTGCTAGATGCCTATGGGTACCAAATCCAGAAAGCAGAACGTGGAAGAGGAACAGTCAGGAATGTCACTCATTACTCAAATGCTCAGGAACATTAGTATCCCAAAATCGAGTTGAACTCAAGCCTCCAGAATAAGAGCCGAAAATTCCCCCAACCACTAGACAAAGTAACAAATAACCAAAAAAAAATCGATTTTATACTCACCACAGTTGTACAACAACGCCGTCCACGATAAGCCATCAACTGGCGGCATCTTGGAATATTTTTGAAAATATCAAGTACGTAATCTTCAGTCAAATTATCCATTGACAATTGTTGCGGTTCGGTACTATTTGCTTCATTAATAATAATAGTAAAACAATTCGATTAATTTTGTTAATGATTATAGTTGTAATAGTTCAATTATAATCTTTTAGTGTAACACGTGGCACCCTAACCAATTGGCATTTACAGTAGACAAACGAAGATTTGCATTTAGTTTAGTGGTGCACTAAGTCCGTATTTGTTTGATCTAGTTACGAACGTGCAAACAAGAAATATTAAAATGGAATCTCCATGGTGTATGCTATTTGCAGATGACATTGTCTTATGCGATAGAAAACAAGAGAATTTGGAAAGATGGTTAGAGCAATGAGGAAAGGCACTGGAGGATCGAGGATTAAGAATTAATAAAAAAAGACAGTGTACATGAGTACAACAAAAGAAAATGGTGGGAAAATCAAAATGCAACACCAAGGATTGTTGAGAGTGAGTAGGTTTAAATACCTTGGCTCATCGCTAGAAGAGAATGGAGACTAGAATACAGAAATTGCGCAAAGAATAAAAGCAAGATGGTACAAGTGGAGAAAGCTTACAGGGGTTCTGTGCCACAGAAAGATAACACCAAGGAGTGAGGCCGGCCCTGATGTACGGATCGGAAACGTGGAGTATTAAGAAAGCCCAAGGGAAAAAACTGAATTGAGTAGAAATGAAAATGCTTCGATGGTCGCTGGTAGTGTCCAAATTAGACAGAATAGAAAATTAAGTGGTTAGAAGAAAACTGAAAGTCATCGAAGCTCATAAGAAAATTGGAAAATATAGATTAAGGTGGTACGGCCATATTCTACGTAGAAGAAAAAACTACGTTACGAAGAGAATAATGGCATTGGAAGTGGAAGGTAAAAGAAATCGTGGCCGACCAATCGTTGACAATTCCCCCCTTGTAGAAAATGAAGTTTTAATGCAGCAGTGGATATTTTAGCGAAGCTAAACGTGGGCCCGCATTTAATCTTCAGATCGAACACATACCAACCCAGGTTCGAGTCAAGCGTTTGAAAGAGTAAATCCTAAACTGATTAAGTGGTGCATTATTGTAAATAAGACCTGTACGGTAAATAATAGTGTTGCAAGTTACATTCTACTTTGCTTAGGCATCGAGAATGGCAATGCTGTGTAGTTGGTCATGAGAATCTACTCTAATATTTTTGAATGCAAGTATATAGGCCTTCTAAACGCGATCTTAGTACAAAGAAAAACACTCTTTAAATCATCTTTTCTATGCTGAGTGATCAGTGGTGTTATTAAATAGGACTTGGTAATAATATCCTGAGTGACACCGATAATTGTTATCGTCTTCTTGTCAACACATTAACAACACAAGACACCTCAGTGTCCATTTGGTCTGCAACTTCTTATTGTAAACACGTATTCACAGCTATCGTCATTTATTGCTAAAGTCCAGTCCACTATCCGCCAACCGTGAATGTATTACCTAGAAGTACGTTTCGTCAGTTCCAACTATTACAACAAAAATTTATAAAATCTGAATTCATTTGTCATGTGCGATTGTTTTTTCGTAAAAAATAGATATTCATGTTCACTTAGAAATATTTATTTAAAAATAATCGATTACCAATTAATGTGCTTAAAATCATTATTTAATAATGTTGATGTTGTTTATACAACATGAGATTTAACGTTTTTGTTACCTCATAATACAATTTTTAAATTAAATATAAAATAATCAATTTATGTAAAAAAAAACAATTAATTTAAAAAGGTATTTAGTGTTGGAAATAATTTTTTATATTTTTCTTTTAATGCAATAATATCGTAGAAATCATTAGTTTATGATAGACTGAAAACGTTGCTTTGGTTTCTACTAAAAATATTGATATCCTTAGAATTAAGTTAAAAAATTAATATTGGTATTTAAAAATAAAATGCAGTATATTACGTTAAAACAATTTAAAAATTACATTAATGTTTTTAATATTTTTTGGGTATTTTCTTAAAAATTTTAAAAACTCATTTTTTGTTTGTTAAAAAAAATATATTGTTTAACTTAAAAACAGAAAAAAAACACTAGATTTTTAAATTATAAAATATAATTAACACAAATGAAATTATTTACTAACTGAGAGCAGAAAAAGAACATGTTTTAACTTTTTAATCACAGAAAGTTTTGTTAATTTTTTATTACAAAAAGAAAGCACCAGAAGTATAATTTATAATAGTAAAATAAAACATTTAAAAAATATTAATTAATTTTAAATGTAGTTGATAAAGCACTGACTAAAAAGGATTAATATATTGCATATTAAAATAAGTTACTGTGTATAAAATATTTTGTACAAATTTGAAATTTTGCGGTTAGAAAAAAACATTTGTGACAAATATTGTATTGGTTTTATAAAAAGAATTACATTTAATCAGTGGTATTTTCATTAAAAATTTTTTTTTAAGTTAAAATGCAATTTACTTATGCCAGGATCACAATTGTTTATAAAAATAATAATGTGTTATAATCTTACAAAATCAACTTTAATTTAAACATAACAAGGGCTAAAATAAAAATATATTTGAAAATCGCCATTTAATAGTTTTAATATTGATATTATTTATTTTGTTTTTTTTTGTACAGGAAAACTTAAATGTATAAACATACATTATTTGTCTAAATCAATTTTTTGTTCAAATTTAGATTACATAAAATTACATTAACATTTTAACCAAAAGTATACCAAAACACCTAAATCAAGCGATTACCAATACAAGCCATTACATTTATTATTTAATATTTTGTAGGAAATTATACTAAAAAAATTTAGTAACCCTAAAAATTAGATACGTTACGATTTTTTTACATTTGACGTCATACTTTATGTTGATAATTTTACTCAAACTTAGATTATGAGCAAATTTATATTTTACGTAAATTTCTTATTAGTTACAATATATATATATATATATATATATATATATATACTTGTGTTTTAATTATGATATAATATTATATATTTTATAGTTAAAGTAACGTTTTTGTATGCTATGTGGTTGTTATAGATGTTTTAGCTAAATAATCACTTTTGCAGTATTTGTTGTAAGGGTGCTAATTATATAACCCTCTATCAATGATAATAATTATTATTATAAACAAACAAGAATAAAATAATAAATCGTCTTGATAAACAAAAATTAATAGTACTTGACTCTTGCACTTCTTGATCCTCTATATTATCATTGTTTTCGTTCTGTTCAGCAGCCGATTGGTCCGAAACTTCCTGCGACCTTGAGGATTGCCGAGTGGAATTTAATCGTAATAATCCTCTGTGACGCAAAATCCATCTTTCACACGTAGTAAAGGATTTGTAAGAATAAATTATTAGTATTATAACGAAATTGTAGTACTCTACTACGAGTACATTCAGTAAATAAATACATAAATGTCATATATATATATATAATGAACTTTCAATATTTGAGATATTATTCATATAATATAAAATAATTTATTTTTAAGTGAGCAATTTGCTCTACTTTTAATTTTTTAATATCTAAATTATAGTTTTTGGTTTAAATTAGAATTTTATATTATCACCCAGGGTAGTCCAAATACCAAAACATCTGCAAAAACATAAAATTTTGCACTTAATAAACGACACTTAAGGTGTGCTGACATTAAATGTTAATTACATCCCGAGTTAATCCTCTCCAATGATTTCTGTTAGCTGCATAGGATAAACAAATGGACGCCCATTTCAATAATTCATTTGGACGAGGGGGCTTAGCAAAAATAAAAGGACTGAGTTCGCGTGCTACAATGTCGGTCCAAATTTTCCGCTGGCCGCTTGGCATTCTTTTCCATCCGGGTAGTGGATAGACTTCCATAGCTATTCTGGCTGGATGAGTGCGCGATCTACGGTAAAGCATGGCCAATCCATTTTAATCGTCTTTCTTTTATTGTGTTAGAGATATATGGCCAACAAATGTTAAATGCCTTACAAATATCTGGAATTGGTTGAAATATTTTATTGGTTATTAAACGAGTGCATTCAATAGGGGACAGCGAGCGAAACCATATGGATTTTAAACAGCTTTGCTCAAAATGAACAAGCTTTTGTGTAGGTTTTTTATTAGTGTAGACTAGTGCTTATATTTAATCACCAGTTGAACTAAAGCACTATGATATAATTCAGGTTTAAAAAAATCATTAAAAATTTAAACAATTCCAATGCTAGTCAAATGATTACTAGTTGATAGATTTCTGTACATAATTTTACAATATTCTTTATAAAAAATAGGTTTAAAATATTCAAACTTATAAAAATATACACTTAAAATAAATTCAAACTACGAGAAGTCTTAAAATACATAGTTCGAAACTCGTATGTTACAATACACACATTCATAAATAAAACGTGTTAGACAGTAATTATACATTTATGTTAGTAAAAGCTTAATAGACGTTGTTACTATCCTACAATTTGCTCATTTTAATCTATTTCCTACTATACACTGTACACTGTTCTTATATTGAAAAATAAATTTTTGTAACAATAAAACTATTATTTTGTTTGTTAGTTGATAGTGCATGTAAAGTTGTTTAAAAATTTTAAATTGCATATTCAATCGAAGTATTTCAGTAACACATGCAATAATTTTTAATATTCAGTTAAAATGTATTACATTTTTTACTCGTTTCAATAAAAAAGTCAAAATATACTTCTAACTCAAAGAGAAATGTAATGTCGGGGTGGTCTAGCGGTACAGCGCTCGAATTTGACCATGGGTTCGAATCCCATCGCCGGCACTAAAATGTGGGCCCACGTTTGGCTTCGCTAATTGTCCACTACTGAAAGATGTTTCTCGTAAAGCATGCAAAGTTGCAAACATAAAATAAAATATAATTGAATATTGTAAATCACCAATGTTACAAATGTATAAATATTCAAACTAACGGGAAACTCACTGATACAAGGCAAGCGTCATACGGATAGTGGGATTAAAGCGAAATACTCCTTTAAATATATATAAATAAATATATATATATATATACCATCAAAATAAAAAAGTGGAAATTCATCGCTAACAAATCCTAAATCCAAGTTTAAAAAGAAAGAAAGTTGAAGCACATGACTAGCAAAGTTAGCTTTGTAAACAAACCGATAAGAGATTTTAAAATATTTGAGTTGATGACGTGATCACCTCTTCATTATTTTCCACTTTATACGGCATAGCAAACGATCGACTTCGATGGCTTGATAAAGATAACACAAACGGAGAAGAATAACAAAGTTTCATGGCATCCTTGTAATGTCGCCACTGTTCGCAAAGATTGACAAAACCGAATGATATTTTGTCTCAGTTATCTCTCTTAGCCCAAGGGCTACATATGATACACATATACCTAAAGATACCTTTTAAGTATCCTAGGTGTATGCTCGGACCTTGTTGTTATTAGTCTAGGTGCCTAGGAGCACCTAGTCCAGGATGCACCACATGGAGGAAATTGAAATTTTATAAGTATTACTCAAATCCTCAAATTCATTAACATCCTCCCTATGAGATAAAACAACTTTAAGAAAATAAATTTACACAAAAGTAAATGACAGTGTACAAAGTACTATCATTACAAGTTGTAACATTTTATTCGATTGTGCCAATATTTTACTGGAGACGCAGACGCTCGAAATAAAAGAACTACTAGCATAACAGCATAAACATGTTCATCTAAATTATACAACCAAGCTGATTAATCATGAACGCATACCCGTTATTAAAATATAAAACTATAAAACTCACTTTCTCGGTTAGAATCTGTAGGACCGTTAACTGCATCTGGTAAACTTGGTAACCAATCGGGAGGCTTTATGAATTATATATATACAATTAAAGTACATGTAGTTTCCAATCTTCTCTCTCTCTCTCTCTCTCTCTCTCTATATATATATATATATATATATATATATATATATATATACCGAGGTGGTCTAACTGTACAACGTTTAACTCATTTCTGGGCGGACATAGGTTCAATCACTGCCACCGGTCCTAAGCATTAATCTAATCCTCGGAATTATTAGCATCACAGAAATAGTAATTTGATTGAGATCAACTAAAACAAAACCATTTACATTCGTTATTTTATAATTTGAAAATGTCAAAAACATTTTTTTTAATGTTAAGTACAAAGCAACTTCCGTACATCTGACAAATGTATGCAAATAATTGCATTCTTTCAGTTTGAGAGGCAGCATCCTTATGACGGCACGAATATACATATAAAAACTGACAAATCTGTCTAATTTCCTATCAGAATGAAGTCTGCCAATTACACGACTACATATGATAGTGGTTCACGTTTAAAAAATTTTAAATACCTCTAATGTATAGTTGCAGTTGTCAACAAAAGTGGAACCATACAATCTCTGCTTAAACTTCGTTTACAGGATGCTAATAATCCTGAGTATTTGAGTAATGCTTATAAAGTCTCAATTTCCAATGAATGTGATATTCCTAACTATTCTTCTTCCACGTGGTGCATCCTGGACTAGATGCTGAAAGGCACCTAGACTAATAACAGCAGGGACCAAGTGCACAGCGGTATAACTGGGCTTCTGCTATGGCTGGTGGATGCAAGCAGACACTCAGGATACTTAAAAGGTACCTTAAGGTATATTTATACAATATGTAGCCGTTGGGTTAAGAAAGATAACCCCGACAATAAATCAGGCGACCTCGTCAATCTTTTCAAACAGTGGTGACGTCACAAGAATGCCGTCTACCAACTTCGTTTTCCTTCTACATGTTGTTACGCTTATCAAGCCGTCGAAGTCGATCGTTTGCTATGCCGTATAAATATGGAAAACAATGAATAGGTGATCACGTCACCAATCAAAATGAAATAAATGAATCTAGAATGGACCATACATAGATAACAAGCTCAACAGTTGTTAAATCGGAAAATTTTAAAACATGAAGATTGTTACTATTGTCTTAGCATGTGTAATAAACATGCTTTGTAATGAATTACCGCCAAATGGAAATATACCATTTTGTGATGTCTTAATTCATTCATTGAGTAATTGGAATGCTAATAATCCTGACAATTTAGATCATGCTTATAAAGTTGCAAATTACAATTATAGTGATATTCCTAACTGTTCGTCGTCCATATGGTATATCTTAGGTATAACAACAGGAACTGAATGCCCAGCGGTTTAGCTATGCTTTACTTGATTCTAACTCAGAAAATGACCACTAACATATTCCCCAAAATGCTTAAAAAGTATTTCAAGATATACTACATATAAGTTGGTTAGATTTGTGAATCCGACAACCGGTGTCAACCCCCCCCCCCCAATTCCCCACAGTTCGTCAATTCCTGTGAATACTGGTGTCGTAACAATAAACTTCATTTATTCACACCACGGTCCTCTCCTCCTCCAAGTTCAACTCGTATAGGAATTCGGGATGCTAAGCCAACTTGGAACTAATGAAGAGGTAACTAGGCCACCAACTTTCACTTTGATTTGATAATTGAGTAATTATCAATGTCCTATTGTTACAGTTTTTATCGCATCATTCATTATAAGACTGCGTAAATGAATTATTGATACATTGCAAAACAAACCTTTGATTCACAATTGGATACAATTTCGTCCAATTGCAAGTCGTACAGAAATACCGGTGCATACATATGACTGACCAGCAATTGTCTCCTGCCCGAAAAACCTCTGCTTCGCATCGATTGGGACCGTTTGAAGCCAAATTGGGGAGTACGGTCGGCGGAAAAAAAGGGCTCAAATTTGACCGAAGTAATATGACCCAAACCATAGTCAAATTGGTTAGAAGTAAATTTTGCCGGCAATCCCAATGGCCGAACTACTTTGAACGGTTCCGGTTGACTTGTACCACCCATCGGCCTTTGTGAATCGTCTAATATCAAAAATACATTGTGCAATGTATTCATTCATTTCGGTGGGGTGACGTGGTCGTTACCTCTTCATTATTTCCCCTATTTCTATGGCATATGAAATAATCGACTTCGCTGACTTGATAAGGGCAACGAACGTCGAAGAACAACGAAGTATCTTGGTGACGGCGCTACTGTTCGCAAAGATTGACGAGGTCGCCTGATTATTTGTCAGGGTTATTTCCCCTAGCTCAACAGCTAAATAGAGTATATGTACACCTTAAGATACCTTTTAAGTATCCTGTGTGTCTGCTTGCATCCACCCGTCGTAGTGGAAGCCCAGTTATACCGGTGTGCACTCGGACCCTGCTGTTTTTAATCTAGATGCCTTTGAGCACCTGGTACAGAATGCACCACATGGAGGACGAACAGTCAGGAAAATCTCCATCATTGGAAATTGAGACATTACAAGCATTGCTCAAATCCTCAGAATCATTAGCATCCCCCATTATATAATTCATTTATTCATTTTGATTGGTAAAAATAGGGTTACCTTTTCATTATTTCTATATTTCGAAAAACAAGGTTTCATAAAGAATTACGTAACATACCTATTAAAGTAGCAAAGGAGTGCATTTTTCCATTCACATATTTTATAATGTTTAAAATACTTTACATGCTATTCCATAATATAATTTTATAATAATGACTTTCAAATTATTTGATAACTGTACTCACTTCGATTTATTATACTTAGGTACACTGACTATGAGAAGCATTTTTATAGTTTATTTTGTTCTCATCGCTTGTATTTTATGACTAATGGTTTATTTGCGCACGTATAATGTAATAATAATAACAGTAATAATAAATGCTGAATTAAAGTAAGGACATTTTCATCATCTTTTAGTAAATTGTTCAACCACAAATGGAAACAAAACACACGTAATTGACATAAATAAAAATAATGAATAGTTAATACTTTTCATAAAATAATAAATAAACACTGATAATTCGAAGATTAAACCGTCCACAATTTCAACAATAAAATGACGAATAAAACACTCACAAAGTAGCAAAAACATTACTTTAAAATTCTGCACATTTTATTCTTACATATTCCATAATAATACCTCGGTCATTAATTTTATTCAATAGTTTATGCTGTTCATAAATATTATTCTTGTACAAATAAACGTCATTTTTATGTAATCAATTATCATAAAAATACCACCAGCTTAATGCGTTTAAAACAAGGTAAATCAGTATATATGGGATGCTAATAAACTTGAAGATTTGAGCAATGCTTATAAAGTCTCAATTTTCAATGATGATGATAATCCTGACTGTTCTTCCCTCACGTGGTGCATCCTGGACCAAGCACATATAGACTAATAACAACAAGGTGCAAGTGCACAGCGGTATAACTGGGCTTTCGTTACGGCGGGTGGGTGCGAACATACACCTAGGATACTTAAAAGGTATCCAAAGGTATACGTATACCATATGTAGCCCTTGGACTAATGGAGATAACCCTTACAAAAAATCAGGCAGCTTTGTCAATCTTTGTGAACAGTGGCGACGTCACAAGGATGCCATCTACCAGCCAAGAAACTTTGTTATTCTTCCACATTTGTTACGCTTATCAAGCCATCGAAGTCGATCGTTTGCTATGTCGTATAAATATGGGAAATAATAAATAGGTGACCACGTCACCAACCAAAATGAAATGAAATATATATATATATATATATATAATGGGTGTTGATATAAAACTACTTACAATTACCAATCGACTTTCTCAAATCAAATAACCGAACAAATCCATCAACATTAGCCAAAGCGACAGATCGAATACCATCAACTGGATCAATATCACCAGCAGTAACCGGCAGATTAAACGCTAAACGATTCACACAGCCAAACTGACTATTTTTCAAAGTTGAAGAAGATCTCAGTTTGAAACAATCGCGGCTACAATGATTTGATTTTTGATTAGGACTTGACATTCTCGTATCGAAACACATAACAGATCGATCGTGAGAAAGCGTAAGAAAGCAACTTGGCATATCGGGCAAAGTCAAAATCTATTTATACAATCAAAATGGCATGTAATTAACTACTTAATCGACTTAAACGTAAAATATATAAAAATTGCTCAAATTGTAATACAACTAACCGTTAAACTTAAACAAAAATGTGGACAAAAAACTATATAAAACTAACAACAAATTCTGTTACATATGATAAGAAATACATTAAATAAAATGTATAATTTCATTTAAATAACATCTAAAACCATTGTTAACTTACATCATAAACCACAAACTTGTGACAATGTACAAGTTTTACATTTTCACTTGGTAAAAGGTTGGGATAAACAAACAAAACACAACCGCATTTAAATCCAACAACAACCTTTAAAAAAATTATTTAATGCTTATATACTTGACTTCCACATGTGTAGGGAATAAACTTGGCAGTAAAAATGTTACTTAATGCGGGCAAATGTTGAATATAATAACTTTCGTCTTTCAAATTCTAAAATACAAATAATAAGCAGTAAAAATAACACGTGTCGGGGTGGTCTAGCGGTACAGCGCTCGAATTTAGACCTCGGTGGCCATCGGGGTTCGAATCCCATCACCGGCCCACTCAAATGCGGGTCCACGTTTGGCTTCGCTGAAATGTCCACTGCTGAAAGATGCGTTTCGTAAAACATTCAAAGTAGCAAACAAAACAAAATAAAATAATAAATAATAAAATACTTCTGAAAACGCTCGGACTATAGCAATTCGTCTGTCATCAGATCCGGAAAGAATATATTCACCTGATTCATTCCAGCATATTGTATTGACCTACAACAAAATTTATGTACCTACAAAACAAACTCACGCAACCATTATGATGTGACAATTCATTTTTTATCGTTAAAGCATGTAAATAGAAAGGATTGTCTAAAAAATTTAATAAATTTTTGTATAAACAAACCCTTCCATTTCCATTCATTGATCAGCTTTCCATTGTATTCAAAATGATTAAAATCAGAACACATTAGCTGACAAAATCATGTAACTCGAATTTCCAATACTTCGGACAAAATACAATGCTTGTTCAAAATTTTGTTAACATAACAAAAAACTTTAAAAAATTGAAACAGAAACAAAATTGTTTTGATAAAAATGTTAAATAAATAATGACAATTCAAACAAATGTCGTAGACCTTTAAAACTTGCATCCCTATCCATACAAAATAATAAATAAATAAGTAAACTTTCTATTTCTACAAATGTAGTGCAATGTGGTGTGCGCATGTATGACATTGCATTCTAAGCTGAGCGTTACCTTAAATCCTTTTTTTATCTTTCAAAAGCTATCACAGCGCTACTTCATTGCAAAATAATTTTTAAAATGCTTATTAACTTTTGTGTTTTTATGTACTGTTTGACTTATTCCTCTATGTTACTCTGCTTTTTATCTTACATTCCAAACCTTTTCCATTTTTAAATCCCCCCTTCCACTACCCCCTGCCTAATAATAGAAAAAAAACAGTAGAACCGAGTATTTAAAGGTGCTTATCGTACTCAACTTGTGTAAAAATACGTTAACATTGGTTACTAAAGTACTTTTAAACAACAATAATATAAAAAACAAAAATTATTTAGGAAAAATATTCAAAATAAACCCTTAAACTACTAAAAATAATTATATTGAAATTTAAGTTTCAATTTCCTGCAGTGCTCTTGTGTGACATACTGTATGACTAGTTCTCAGTTGCTTTAACTTTAAAAAAATTATTACCTGACTTTTGCTTGGTAATAGAAGTTTTCAATAGTTTTCTATTTATTCCCTAAACTGTTTTTCGAATATGTCCGCCTCAGATATCTTTATCTGTGATCAGCAAAAATGTAGTCAGTAAAAGCAGGCATTTTTCGTGTTTTTTGTATCAAATGATTTTACGAAATATGATATGCAATAATGAAATTATCCTCCCTCACTCTAGTATGTACAGGATGCAGAAACTTTCAACAAACTCCCACACAGAATGCTTTTAACCAAGCTAAGTTTTTTTAAAGTATTTTCGACTAACTACTAAATCGGATAAACAATTTTTTTTATAAAATCGCTACTTGTGTCAGATTAGATTACTCTTTGTAAAATTATCTGAGATTCCTCAGTGGTAGATACTAAGTTTTGTACAATTAATTTCATATATTAACGGTCCACTGTCAGTATTTCAAGCTACCAAACTATTCTATGTAGATAACATTAAGATGTAAGATAACAACCCTAAATTACTGCAGCAAGATATAAGCAACATCTACAAATATTCCACCAGAAAACCCCTCCTTTTAAAATGACCCAACACAATTTGGTAGTAAATACGATAAGGAATTTCAACCTTTCTTTTCTCGTCCCACAATTAAAAACAATGGCCAAGTCTTCGGACTGACATATCTGTGCGCGCCTCCGAAAACCGTGAACAATGGAAAGGAATTATCCGGAATTGTATGAAAACTTGGAACTAATAAAGAGGTGGTTTTGCCACCAACATTTATTATTATAATTCAAATATGTTTTTCATTTAGAATTTTAAAGCGGAATCCCTACTTCCTCTACATTAGGCCACATTTTAAATATTATGCACAATATACTTAGCCCTTTTAAAAAACCGATATTCGTAAACTACACAAAGTTCAATAACGGATTACTAAACATGCAAAATCACAGCACTTTTCATAAGCTGAATAAAACCCCTTAAATTATTCATTTTACGAAAATAGGCTCAAAAGTGACCTTATTCTAATTTATCAACCATAAAATTCATACTTTATTAAAAAACCAGGGCTTTCTTAAAAAGCATTTATATGAACTTCAAAAACCTAAAGCACACTCGTCTTTGTCAACAGTATTTTGTTGTTTTAAAATATGCTAAAATAACCTCCTCTACCTCAGTCAACAACCACAACTTTTAAGCGGTCCTATAATTGACACATTATCAAATTTCATATACTATTAATTGTTAATAAAGTTATAATTTCAATCCGTTTTTACTTCTACATTCTCCATTTAACGTCAATATTCTTACATTTCTGAAACGAATTCTTCCTACTCAACTCGTGTATTAAAAAACAAACTGCAAACGTCACTTACTACAACCACACTTAATTCATGAATCAAAATAATAACTTACAAGAATTTGTCAAATGTAATTTTAAAAATAATTATAAACTGTTACAAAATTACAAAACATTAAGTTCATTTATTCTTTGTATACATAGTTGTTATATATATATATATATATATATATATATATATATATATATATATATATATATATATATATAGCTGTAATTATAAAGAAAAAGCTGTAAATTATAAAGAAAAAACCACAACACACTTCGACGGACAAAAACATTTTAAAATAAAATGTATTATATAAAAGTTAAACATCCTGTGTAAAAAACTAGTGATTCAATATTGTTAAAAAAATTAGAAAATTTAATTATTACCAAATAATCAAATTTGGTTTGTAATTTAATATTACAGGTTACAGGTTGGTACACGAGTTGAGTAGGAGACAATCTCCTTTTGATCCTCGGTTCTGATGTATCGGCAATATCGTATTCAGAAAGGAAAAGAAAATAAAACAAATAATAAAATAAAAAACCGTCAACCACTGGGGGAACAGGTGAAAATGGATAGGGCATAACGATCATAAGCAGTCTTGAATGATGGGACCGAGTTGGCATTAACTACCTGAGAAGGAAGACTGTTCCAAGCATTAATAACCCTCTGTGAGAAATGGTGGAGCCTCAACCTGGATTTAGTCAATTTCAGGTTGTGTCCCCTACAATAGTTATTTGATAGTGTAAAGAAAGAAGGAAGGAGCCAGATGTTAAGTATTGATATACCAAAATAAGATCCCCCGAAGCCTCCTATTCGTTAGAGGAAATAACTTTAGAGAGAGGAGTCTGTCCTGATAAGGAAGGTGTCTTAAAGACCTGGGTATCTTAGATATTACCTTTTGTACTTTTTGAAGATTAAAGGAGTCAGATTTTAGTATAGGAGCAGTGACCTGTGCGCAGTATTCTAAGTGCGGTCTGATATAAAGCATATAAAGCAGACGCACACATTTAGGGGAAAGACTACCTAAATTTTTATTAAGAACTTAATCAGTCGATGGTAAGTTTGGGTGGCTTTAGTATGATGCCCTGTGAACTTTAAAGCAGAGTTCATGGTCACATCTAGATCTTTTATAGATGTAACCAATTCTATCCTATGGGTGTTTTAATAAGGCGTTGAGAATACATTCACTAATGGCTTACCAAACAATATATGCTTACATTTTAATAGATTTAGAGGGAGAGAATTATCTACAGACTATTGACAAATGTTGTTGATGTCTACCCAAAGCTGGCTAGGATTCGACCCCCAAATTTTGACATTATCTGCATAAAGCAAAATATTGGACAAAACCACTTGAGGTAGGTCATTTATAAATATAATAAACAGAAGAGGCCCTAACACTGATCCTTGAGGAACACCCGAACTAATAAGGCAAGGAGGGGATAGATCAGTGCCTAGTCATACACTAAAAGAGCGGTTTGCGAGGAAATCGGTTATCCAAGCTAGGATAGGCCCAGAGATCCCGATTAATCTTAGCTTTGCCAAAAGAAGATTATGGGGCACTTTGTCAAATGCCTTAGCGAAGTCAAAATAGATGGCATCTACTGACGACCTGGAGTCCAATAGACTCGTGATGCTATCAGTATAAGTTATTAAATTGGTGAGGCAAGACCTATGGGGAAGAAAACCATGTTGAACAAGGTTAATTAGCTTATGTTTAATAACGAAGTCAAGTAAATGAGACCTTATTAGTCTTTCCATGACTTTACTAGGTGTAGATAGTATACTGATAGGTCTGTAACTCTCTGGCATAAACCTAGAGCCTGATTTAAATATTGACCTAATAAATGCAGACTTCCAGATGAGTGGAAGCTGCCCAGCTAGAAGGGGAGAGATTAAAGATATGGGCTAGATGAGGAGCCAGTAATCCTGCACATTCTTTTAGAACTCTAGAATAGATACCGTCGGCGCCACAGGAAGATGATTTAAGGCTTTCAAGTTGTTTGCAAACTAAATGAACATCAGGAATAAAAGAACCTATTAATGGAGCCGAGTCTAGATTGTGAAATGCAGGAGGATCAGATTGTTGAAACACCGATTTAAAGTATTCACTAAAACTTATACAAGCTTCGCCCCTAGTTAAGAGTGTACCATTGACCTTTTTTAGGCAAGGTAGGGAGTATTCAGAAGCACGCTTATCCTTAATAAACTTGAACAGGGTGTATTTGTTCTCCTTAGCTTTTAGTAAGAGTTTATGAACCTTAAGATCCCTATGTGTCTTAATTAATCTGGAGCATTGGTTCCTAATTAAAATATAATTATAATAGAAAGAAGGAAGCTTAGAATATTTCCAAAGATAGAAAAGCCTATTCCGCCTCTGGATTAAACGAACGATTTTCCTAGGGAGCCTGGGACTAGTGTGAAAAGGAATACGATGGGGAACGAAACTGTTGATACCTGTTTTAATAAGACTTACAAAGTGGGAGTACGCCTGTTCTAGATTATTAGCGTATACAGGACTCCAGTCCGCCGAGGCGAGAAAATGACGAAAGTTTACAAAGTCAGCCTTCCTAAAATCAGGGATCGGTGATGGGTTCTCACGCTTAATCGTAGAACCACAAGGAGGAGGGACAATTCGAAAGACAAGGGAATATGGTCACTTTTCCCAAAGGGGTAGGTAGGAGATAGAGTCAATATAAGAGGATTCGTTCGTAAAAACAAGGTCAAGACATGATGGGGATTGACCGAGCCTATACCTAGTAGGAGCTGAAACATGCTGAGTAAGAGCATGTTTGATGCTAAGCTTAAGAATTATATTATCGAAATGATTTGAGCCAGAGAGAGATCGCCAATTGATGGAAAGACAGTTAAAGTCCCCCATTAAAATGCGGTGTTTATAAGGGAGAGAGAGACAGAGTTTGAGTTCAGAAATAAAAGCCTCATTAGAGGTTTTTGATAATGAGGGCGGGCGATAGAATAAAGAGCAAAGAGTGTGGAAGCCTAGTGCCAAATGAATAGACTCATATTCAGCCTGAGGAATACTTTGGTGAGAAGAGACGGTATAAGATAAATCATTTCTAATATAGAGGAGACAACCACCCTTTTTACCTTTACTAGAGTCTTGCCTGACTATACTGTAACCCAATAAAGATATTTCGCTATCAAGTATATCTACTGAGAGTCAGGTTTCGGTGATACCGACAATATGAGGACAGGAGTTAATAACTTCCTCTTGTACTTCAGATAATTTATTGAGTAGACTTAACGCATTAGTGTAGAGTACCTTTATAGAGGGGAGGTGGGGAGAAGAGAGAGATAATTGCCTGAGGCGATGTATTATAGGGAAGGGAGTATGGCTTCGGGGAGGAATCCGAAAATTTGGTATATCATTGGTGGTAAACTTTAGAGGGGTGAGTTGAACAAAAGTAGTTCTACTATCGAGAGGTTAAAGCCTTCGCAAAGTTTTTAGCGCGCTCATCCCGAGAGAAATCATTAAGAAGACGAATTCCGGGAAAGGTAGAGCGAACCTTTAACCAGCCTTCCCTAATTTCATCCTTAATAAGGGAGGACTTAAATGTAATCAAGATGGGAGGGGCTGAATGGGGTCGCTTACAGGAGAGTTTACATAATTTGAAATTATTAACCTTGGGGAACAAGAGGAGATTATATTCGACACCAACTCCTTATAATTAGTGACACTACCCTTGATGCCTTTGATAATAATGTTGCAATTACGTTTAATATCCTCAACGTGTTGCTTGGTGGCAGCTAGGATTTCTTCCTGGGACAGTCTTATAACCGTTTTTGCTGCTAAGAAAGAAGGGTTAGAATTGGAAATATGATCCTTAAGGGTATGCAATTCCGACATAACACTATTTGAAAGGTGGGAGATTGAGGCATTTATGGCCTCAGTTTTGGCTTGAGATTCAGAGAGCTTATGTACCGTAGTTGTTAAAGTACGCGAAATTTCGTCTAACCTGGCATCAGAACTATAAATCTTAGAAAGGATAGTTTTAGAGTCTAGAAGAGTTTCAAGTATATCATCCAATTTGTTACTGCTGGCCGGAGGCAATTGCTATAGATCGATTTCACATCTGCAGTCCATGCATTTATAATCCAGCGGACTATTTGCAAGCTGCGAATAGTGATCAGAGGATAACCCCAAGCACGCTTCATAAAACCAATATCCGCAAATTACACAGAAGATGCCAGCTTTCACAACCTTGCAGCGTTGTAGGCCACATTTGTTTAATCACTTTTTTATTAAATATTAATAATTACTTGTTTCAAAAATAAATTAAAAATATAATATAAAAACAATTAAATATTTATTAACAATAATTTTACTAGTATTTAAAGAAGTACCCAAAAAAAAATTTATTTCGTGTAGCGCATAATTTCAAGTTTGGTGAGCATATATGATATAAATTTATTGTGTTTAATATACATATTTATATAATTTTTAAATATGCAGCAATTTTTATATTTAAAAAATTATTAAAGTATTTTTTTTAATTTTATGTTTATTGTAAAATTAGAAAATTTGGGAACAGAGTATTGAAAGGAGTTTTCCTCCTATTTAACTCGTGTAAAAACCTGAAACCTGAAGCATAATGCACATGGAAAATTTTTATTTTAATCCTTTTTTTAATATATTTAAAAATTAAAAAAAAACAAAGATGGGGATTAATTTTGGCAACAAAATGATAATGCAATAAATTAAAAAGAAAAAGTGTGAATTTTTTATAAATTTATGTTAAATGAAGGAACTGAGTAAGTGCTTATAATAATTATTATACATATAATATGCATATAATATATATAGGGCAGGCCTTCGGATGGCTGAGCTACGTTTCTACAACACTGGAATTTAATACTTTTCTACCGTTAATATTTATATATTTTTTTGTCCCAATATTTTTTTTCTATAAATTAATTTTATTTCTACATTGTTATTAAATGGAATAAACAATAATAAAATTCTACATATATACATTTCTATCTATAAAACCTTATTTTTGATTTTGCCCAAATTTAATTTAAAAAATTTTTTCTACTACACGGACGTAAATGGATTTTTTAAAAAGATGTAAATTTTATTACAATAGGTTTCCGAAAGCTTTAATATTAAAATTACTTGATGTCTCTTGCGCTACTATTATCATTAAACTGAAGGTTTGTATACGATAAAAATATTACCTTTTAAAATACTCAAAAGAAATCTTTAATTCATTTATATATGTGCGTGGCACATCAACTGCGAGTGTAGCAGCACTTAAATTCACATTATTAAGCATGAATAACATAAATTTTAACAATTTTAACGTTAATGATGTTACTGTAATTTTACTGATATTATTAACACTCATATTAACAAATACTACCCAGTAGTTAAGTCTGAGATAATTTTATCCAAGTTTATAGATTCCTAACTTTTTATTAATATGATACTAATAATTGTGAAGACTTAAGCAATGCTTATAAAGTTTTAATTTCCAATTATTTTAATGTTCCTGATTGTTTTTCCTGTATGTGGTGCATCCTGGACTAGACATCTAAAGCAATAACAGCGAGAACTGAGTGCACAGCGGTATAACTGGGCTTCCGTTGTGACTGGTGGGTGCAAGTATACACAGGATACTTAACAGGTATCCTAAGGTATATATATACCCTTGGGCTAATGGAGATAACAAAAAATCAGGTGTCTTCGTAAATTTATGCGTATAGTAACGCAGTCACAAGTTTACTGTCTATTAGCCAAAACCTTTGTTATTGCCCTATTTTTGTTATATTAAATAAATTAACAAAATTAATTGTCTAATATACTGTACAAAGATATAAATAATTAAGGAGGTGTAAATAGACATTTAAGTGGTTGGGATTATATTTTACACATGCAGAAAAATAGACGTTTTTCAATGTATTATGTTTCTCTTTTCGGTACTAGAAAAAAAACAGAAAAACGTTTGTTGCAGTTATAAACGAGTAAAATGCAGTTAATTAACAAAACCACAAACTGTTTTTGTTTTTAGTATTGCGAATGTTTTGACAGAAAACGCATTTTTCAGCAGTAGACATTTTTAGCTAAACGTGGGCTTGCATTTAATGCTAGTAATAGAATTATATATATAATAAAAGACATAAGCAGTGAGATGAATTTATTTTGTATATTTCCTTTAATTATAAGCATAAGGAATTAGTATATATATATATATATATATATATATATATATATATATATATATATATATATATATCCCAATATCAAAATTAAATGGAAGTTTAAAGAAAACAATACAATTAATTTTTAAAATAACAATGGTACAAAGAAATGACAGATCTATTTAACAAAAGTTTTACTATATGCCTACCTGAACATGTCAATATCTCTATTTAAAAGTTTTTAATTGATTCAACAGACGTGTACTGTTTAAAATATTACTCAATCCTACACAAGTAATATGTTTAAGTAACACTGTTGATAAAGAATTAAAAACCAAAATATACTCTAATTAATTCTTCTTTTTGGATTTGTTGAATTGGCTTCATTCTGTTTCTTTTTAGTTTGGTGATAATAAAAGTATCATCCCGTTTACTGGTTGATGGTACAGGTCCTGTTCCTGGTGTTCTTGGACGTGTATAATCCTTTAATACACGGTACACAGTTCTCGTACTTATATAAAATAAATCCGCTATTTGTTCAACGGTCAAACCCATATTATGACTTTTTTTGATTTGTTCGTAATTTATAGCACTTAAAAAATAGCTTCCACTATTTAAACTCATCGTAATCACACAAGATAAATGTTCAAAATTGTGCCAAGGTCAAAAGTTCAAATTTAATGTTACATAGGTTAATAAAACAAAAATGAAAGGTAAAGTAATTAAAAATATTCTTTGATCTTTTCACACCATAATTAATGTTAAATTTTCCATACATATAAAATATGAAAACTGATCAATTTTTTTATATATAGTGTATGAAGTGACGTGTGCTGGGTTATGTAAACACTTATAAACTTATGTTAACAAAATTATTTTTTTGAAATTTGTGTTGCGTAATCTATTTATGTTTTGACCTTAATACAATTTTTAAGTGTGATTATCACCATTTACCCACTTGAATGCAATTTATCCAAAAATTCCAAGACACTTAACTATTTATAATTATAAAAAAGTGAAAACACAATTAACTTTAAGTATTGATAGTCCATATTATTTTAACATAATTACTTAGTTGAAAAAAATATAACTTTCAAGTTAAAATAGCACAAATTAAGAAATAAGAGTTCACTGACAAGTACCATTTTAAACCCTGTAACAATCATCATTGTCAGGAATAAATATTTTTCACCGGTTGCTATCGCCTAAAGTAGTTCAAATTACCAATTATCAATTTTTACAACGTGCACTTAATGAACGACATTTAAGGTATGCAAACTTTAAATTTTAAATTACATGTTAACACCCTGCAGTAATCTCCATATATATATATATATTCATATATATAAAGCATTGTGTTGGGGTGGTCTGGCGGTAAAGCGCTCAATTTAGATCTTGGTGGGCATGAGTCTTATCCCATCACCGCTACTAAAATACGAGCTCACGTTTGGCTTTGCCAAAATATCAACTGCTGAAAAATGTTTCTCGTAAAACATTTAAAATAATAAACATAAATAGAAAAATAATAATTGGGTTTCCTTTATATATATATATATATATATATATATATATATATATATATATATATATATATATATAAAGTAGCATTTAATTAGTTTATGCCAAATATCCTTATAGAATTTAATAACGATAAATATATGTTGGAGATTTAAAATCCAAAAATGTGTATTGATAACATTTCTGTAATTAAAGTGATTTATGTAATTTAAAGATTTAAAAACTATAAAGAGGGAGGACTTGACAAAATAACTGTGGAGATGCTTAAACATGGAAGCGACTGTTAAATCCAAATTATTGCTTAAAAACCACCATTAAATTAAGTTATACATTTTTGTCTATTTGTGTTTATTTGGTTGTTTGTAACTGTGTCAATTTGGTACTTGTTTAAAATTTGACTGTAATAATGTGAAATAATTCGTTGTAAACTGTTTTTTATTATAATTAACATTGTGTTTATTATTATTACTATATAACATTAGTTGTTGTTATTAATAGTGTATTCTATTTTATGTTACTACTAAATTCATGTTGATCTTATGTATATTAATGTAAATGTAAGAGTTATTACATATATATTAATATTGTATTGTAGAATAAAATGTTAACGATTATCAATTTATTAATAAAGAATATTTTATTTTTATGAGTTTTACTTTAGCGCATATTCAAATAACGTTTACTGAGTCACAATAATAAGATTTTTTGGTAATAAAACAAAGGTAAATTAGTGATAAGAGCGTTTGCGTATAGATTGTTAATTGTAAAAAACAAAATCTTACAGTGAAGTAGTTGCATGCAAGCTAATTTATTTAATGTTATATGGCATAATAAACAAGTTCCAGAAGATTGGCGACAAGACTAATTGTTACTTTTCCCAAAAAAAAGTTTAAACAATTGCAATAATTGGTGCGGAATAACCTTGTTGTTTGTTTCTGGTAAAGTGTTTTGCAAAGTAATTTTAAACCGTTTAAGTAATGCGGTAGATAAACATTTTTAAAAACATTAAGCAAGTTTTTGGAAAAAGGAAGTTGCATTGAACAAATACTCACTCTTTGTAATATAGTTGAACAAAGTCAAGAATTTCAGCAATTACTTACAATTAATTAATGATTTGTAAAAGCTTTTGAAAATGTTTATCAAGAATCTTTGTGGAAAATTGTTAATTTTTGCAGAATACTGTTGAAGTATATAAATATTCTGAGTTTGTTATACAAAAATTCAAGTTGTTGTGTCTGAACAAAAAATGGTTATACTGCTGTGTTCGAAATTGTCATAGGAGTACGTCAAAAATGTATTTTATCACCGTTTTTGTTTCTTTTGGTAATTGATTTCATTATGACCCGATCCATAAATAATTTGTTTAATGGTAACAAATGGAACTATAGCAAATTAACAGAGTTCGATTTTGCAGATTATATTGGTCTACTCAGCGAAACTCCAAAAATTATCCAGAAAACGACAACACGCTTTAGTGACATTAGTTCTCTTATTGGTGTACAAATTAATTGTTTAAAAACAAAAGTGTTATGCACCATGCACTATCTTAATTTTTTTTTATTATAAAACTTTGTTGTTGTATTTTTCTGTAATTGTTATTTTACTTTCCAATGCTTAATTGTAAAACAAAAAAGTTTTGTAATAAATAAATAATAATAAAAATACATATAAAATAATTATGTAATTAACTTAACATTAATAACTACACATACATACACATGCCTATGTTAAATCCAAGTTAAATTTTATGTAGTTCCAAATTGTTTCTGTGCACATAAAATGGGTTTTAATGTGTGAATGTAAAAATAGATAAAGACAGCACTGTTTGCTCTAACTGAACAGGGTCCTAAAAAAATGGTTTATAAATTGCTTGTCTTTTTACCAAAATAGCTGACAGCGGCTAACTAGTCTATATACTCCCGGTCAAAACTTTTACAAAAATAAATTAAATTCCATAGTCAACAGGGCAGATTCTAATATCCAAGTACAAAAACACCATTTTTCAGAGCTCAAAAAAAAGCAAAATGTGACTCGCGACGTTACTACTTATTTTGTGAACATTATTCGTGATAATGCATCGGTTATTATGTCTAGAATTTATTCTTTAAAACCATGATGTCCGCTTAATGTTGGCTTATGGAACGTGCGCTCACTGTTTACACTGGCTGCACAAAATAATGTTGTTGCTAAATTTAACCGTTATAATGTTAATATTTTATATGTTCAAAAAACCCGTTTTTTAGGAGTTTGTGCTATAAGTATACTCTCAGAATTAACCTTTTGGTTTTCTGTTTCTGGACTTGCTAAATTTGCTGTTGCGATCATTACGTCCTCAAGTGCAACAAAAGCTCTCATTGATTGGTGTCTTATTAATTCTAGAATTATGACCGCTCGTTTTTAGACTGGGAATTTAATTTTAGGTATAGTAAATATATATATTCCCACATTAAATTACACTAAGTCAGAAATAAAAGCATTTTATGAACTGCTGGCGGTCACTACAACTAATTTAAAAAACAAATCAAATTTTATAACAGTAATGAGTGATTTTAATGCTAGGCTAAGTGCTGCTTGCTGCTCATTAGTTGGCAAATGGCCTATTAGTAATAGTAATTGCTCAAACGGCAATTATCTTGGTACCTATGCCTTACAACGCAATTTATTGGTCAGTAACATAATGTTCTAACATTATCTACGTCACTTAACCACGTATAAGAGACAAGATTGCCGCTCTCAAATTGATTATGTTCTTGTGTCTCGTATTTGTTTTTTATTAATTAGAGATGTACGTGCATTCCACGGCTGCAGTACTAGAACCCAAAATAGAAATGATTACGAGTTATTAAAGTGTACACTCTCACTCAAATTTCTGTTCAAACAAAGGTGCTTCAACCGCCCAAATTACAAATTTATAAAAAATACTTTCCAAATTCAGGATTCTTTTAAAAAAACATTTCAATGCTGGTCCTTGCATAAATGTTAATAATAAAGTAGAAAACAAATAAAATTTAATTGCATCTAGACTACTTTCTAATGTCATTAATCATTTGGTAACTGAAAAATTGCATGTAATCCGTAATTTTGTTAATAGTTGTCTTTATAAATCATGTTAATCTTTTTATTCCATTTTCGATTTTGCACCAGTTGATATATTATATACAATTTTTTTATTTACAATATATATGCATATACAATCATAGTTTTTTTAAATTATTATATATTGTAGATTTTATAATCGAACTGACTTTTTTCTTGTATGCTAGAGAGGTTTCAGTTAAATAATCACTTTTTGCAGTAATTGTTTTGAGAGTTGTAAATGTGGCTACTTGGATATTACACAAACGGCACAACAAGAAAATACAGGCATACACCACTAACTTCAATAATGATTAAGAAAAATATTGGTCGCATGTGGCTAAGGATTGCATCCGATTGTTTACTGTTTGCAGTTAATAGAGATTACTGGAGGGTTTCAATGCAGAATGTAATTAACATTTTAAGTCAGAATAACCTCACATTGTAAAAGTTAGTCTTTTTGTAGACGTTTAGTAATTTAGAGTACCCTGGACATTAATAACCAGTGGAAAATAAATATCCCCAATGATGATTATTATTATTGATTAGAGTTTGCTATGTGGTTTCTAATTTTTTATTAATTCCTTGTGCAGGATTGAATAATATTTTAACCAGTGCACGTTTGTGTTGAATCGGTTGAAAACTTTTTAAATGAAGATATTAAACGGTCTAAGTAGACTAGTAGTAAGCCTTGCGTTAAATAGATCCATCATTTCACTGCTAAATAATAAAAATCAACCATGGGAAAAAGATGCGAATAAAGGAACCAATAAGAGTCAGATAGCCGCTTGTGAGTGTGTAATCACTGGTAAGTTGGAAACAGGAAAGTTTCTAAATGTGTGACCAAATTTGCACAATGACTCAATACAAATCGTATAGTTCCAGCTAAATATTGATTTTTCCACCTTAGAAACATTTTCAAAGTCAAGAAATCAAGAATGCACCAACTTGACTCATACTCACGAAGACTGACCAATAAAATTTTTAAAAATTGTTTTTTAATGGGTTTTTTTAATCATTAACCAATTTTTCCATCTTATACACATTTTAAAGGTCAACTAATCCCCTTTTGATAGAAGAATGCACCAACGTGGCTCACACTTACTCACGGAAGTTAACCAATAGGATTTTTTAAACTTGTATTTTCCGTGATTGGTTTTATCATCTACGAAAAATTTGAGGTAATTAAATCGAACCAATGAGAATAAAGTAATGTAAAATACTAGAGGGATAAAATTGTTCCAAACTTTGTTATGTAAATCCGACTTTTTTCAAGTAGACTTAAAATTTAAATTTATAGTTATTTGTTAAAACATAGTTACCTAAATACTCCATGTGGTTTTTTTCCATTCATACAAGCTGGTAGTTACATACTGCCCTCAAATGAGTACATTCATATACTATTAAAAAGAAATTTTAAATTTTAAAAATAGCATAGAAACAATTATTTAGGTGTACATGTATCAGATATAATATTACTTATTGATCAACATAAACATTGTTTTTGTTTAGAGATCTATGCAGATAATTTTTAAATATTTAATTTACAAAGCATTTCTACACACTAGATACGTTTATGTTATACAAATATAATGCAATTAAATGAGTGTTTACATTATTTATATAAGAAAATTGAATTTTTTGTATTAGAAAGAGTCAAAATAAGGACGATTACTTTTCACTAAACATGTGTATAAAGTGAGCAAAAATTAAATTAAATGTAAAATCCAACGTAAAATAAAAATTGAAAATGTGTTGAACTTACTTAATAAATTTTTAAAAAATTTGAAACAATATTTGTTTTAAAACTTATGTTAAATTATTTTTAAAATAGAATAATAATTATTTAAAAATGTAATATACGTTTGTATGTCTTTATGCAAGTATTCATTATATATATATATATATATATATATATATATATATATATATATTTAAATCATTTATATATGTGCGAGATACATCAAGTTCAAATGCAGCATTACTTAAATCCGCACTACTAAACATTATGAAACACATGAAAGCCAAAACTAATCAAAGTAGTAAAAATAAATAAATTCACCAAAGTGTATCTACATTTCCGCTTTTGCGTATACACCGAATGCATTTTGTAAAATGTTTTTTACTTTGAATGGTTTACATGAAGCATCTATCAGCAGTGGACATTATAACACAAAACTATTATGACCAAAATATGGACATAGGAAGATAAGAAGATTAAGAAAACTAAATGTTGATAATTATATTACTAAATTGTTCGTTACATTTTGTTTTTAGCCTTTAATATTATATTGTTTACCTGTAATTTTTCCTGGTTTAATAAAACAAGATTAGGTTGTTTTAAGAAGATGTATATTATTGGTATCAACATCTTCAAGAATCAACTATTCTATCTTATTGAATAATATCGTTAATAAACATTTTAAATCCTGTATATAATTAGCATCAAGGATTGAAAGTAATAACACTCATCCACTACATACAGCTTTAAACAAATCTAAAGCTTCAGGAAAACCAAGAACTTACCTGCACATAAAAGCCAAAACTAATCAACACAGAAACTCATATCTGCCATACCTATCCATAATATTAACCAATCCAGAATCAAACAAAATTGAATTTCTAACAAACCTATCAAAGTAGGAAACATTCCACCTGCGCATTTATTTGTACTAATTGGGACATCCTACAGCATAATTTAACTGTGCCTTATAATGACTCATTCAAAGTATAGTAATTTTTAATTTTTTAAAATCATATGTTTACTGTATTGACTATATTTATATTCATATATTTTTTAAAATAATAATGTAATAAAATTGTAATATATTTTTAGTAATAATTTTTATAGATAAAATACATATTTTAATATTAAAAATAATTTAATTAGAAATAATTAAAGTTTAGGCATCGCATTATCAGCGTATGTATTGACGTTATACAATATTTTAAAAATCCAGCGTATCAATTAAATCTTTATAATATGTAAAAAAGTGTTATTTTAAAAAGAAAAATATGAAAAAAACTAGTTTGATTCAAATTCATTGCCTACGGTAGTAAACACGAATTATCAATTTTATCAACAGTAGATTTTACATTGAAAGATGATAGTATTAGTATCAGTAACAAATTTTCTAGTAAAGTTGATTTTAAAACACGATGAAATTAACCATAATAATTTTTTCTTTTACGTTTAAAAGATTTTTAGATACATTTTTCCAAAGACCATTAGGTACAAAACAAAAATTTATTCTACTATTAGATTTTGATGATAATTATTTATTGCACAAAAAGTAAAATAAATATATAAATATAAATAAAATAAAATGTTTATATAATTTCCAAATATATATTACTGAATTTTAGGATAATGGTAAATACAAATAAATTATATATGTAATCATGGTAAATTAGAGTAGCGCAGCCATTCAAAGGCCGGCATAAGAATAATTATTGCTCAACTTTGATTTTTTTGTTTTTAACTTTCTTAGTTGATCCAAATAATGCAAAATATTTTTTATTTTCTAATGTACTGTTACTTAGCTATTTAAGCTAGTTATAACAACAATAATAATAATAACAATAATAATAATGATAATAATAATGACAATAAAATAATAATAATAATAATAAATAATAATAATAATAATAATAATAATAATAATAATAATAATAATAATAATAATAATGATAATAATAATAGTACTAATAATAAAATGCATAATTTTTTGTAGTTTGTTTTGCAAACACCATCAAAATTTTGGATTTTATGCTTTAATTCATTATTTTAAAAAAAGCCTTTGAAAGCGGTTATAACAGAGTTTTTCACAATTATAATAAAAATTATTATTGTAAATAATTTTATTACAAAACCTTTTTGCTTTTAAAAAATAATAGCTAATGCAATTATTCATTGAATGACGCGTATTCATCATTTTTGTTCTATTTGCAAAAAAAATATTACTAACCAATAAGATAAAACATGCAATTTGCAAAAAAAACCAAACGGTTACATAATCAATACCAGAAACTCAACAGCATTGGACCAGATATTGTGATTATGTATCCACCAATCAATCCAAAATACACAACATTGGGATTGTATATATTGAAGCAAAAAAAACAAATTACAATTGATTTAAACCAAAATTGAACAAAATTCCATTGCAAGGTTGATTAATTCATTTTATTTATTGCATATTTTACTACAACCATTATACATGACACAATTCTACAATTTCAAAAATTAATGCCAAAATTTATAAGCGTATCAAATCTAAATTAATTTGTTATGCCCGATTTTTTTAGTAAAAACAAATATTCAAAATTTAAAAAAAATGTAAAGTACTTAATCGTTTTTTATATATACTTAGAAATATTTATTTAAAAGGCCAAAATAGCATATTTTAAAAGCTACTTCTATATAAACGTGGATAATAAGTTAAAGTTACATTATTTTTTATAATAATTAGCCCATTATCATTTTTATGTGCTTAATTTTATTAAAAATGAACAATAAGTAATACTTAAAACTAATGCTAAACAAACATTCAAATCTGCCCTGATTGTGATGTCACCGAAAAAATTGGCAAATTTATGGAGAGTTAACCTTTCAACAATTTATTGGATTATTAATAGTCAAAAACCGCGAAATTACGATAATGTTGTGTAACAAGCACTGTGAATGATCCGAAAATTGTTATAGAATTAAAAAATTATAATAAACCTATTTCAGAAACTAACAGAAATAATTTAAACAATTTTACTTATTCCACAATAAGAAACAGAGCAATTAAATCTGGTTTAACGCTTCAATCAGCAAAGATTTAACCATTAATTACTGAAAAACAAAAGGATGATAGATTAACCTTTTGTAAACTATGGAGTAAACGACACCTTTGTTATTGGTGTTCCATAGTTCGCCGATAAAGCAATAATTTGTGACGAACCATTTGGTTACAAAAACAAAGTGTTGTGTGGGTCCACTTTTTAAAAACATTTACTCCCGGTTGTTAGAAAGAAAACCCATCCTGGACAAGTAATGTGTTGATTCAGTATTAAGTATAATCAACCTATCAAATGAAGAATTATATTTTGTACCTTAAATAGTAAAAATTTCGTTTCAGTTATAAAGGATGTTTTTCATTGTGAAACGCAGCATACTCATACCGGGGTTACTACCGTTTTTCAGGACATACGTCGAAAAAGGTAACGTAATATTTATCTAGATGCACTTTATTTGTTTAATGTTTACATTTAAACAGTAGAGAGAATAAAATCAAAAAAGCCATCTTAACAGACCGGACATTAATGTTATTCAAACTTTTTTCAGTATGCTAAAGCGAAACACCAATAAACATACTGAAATTGAGGATCTATGTAAACGCATTCGTTTTGTTGTTCAATATGAAATGAAAAAAAATATATCAACACTCTCATGAACAACATTCCAAAAGGCCTAGATCAGGTTTTTCAAAAGAAAGGCGATTACATAGACTATTGAATTTTTTTAACTTTGTAATATTTTTAATAATTTGGTAACTGAAAAATTGTATGTAATCTGTATCTTTATTAATAGTTGACGTTAAACATTTTACTCCATTTTCGATTTTGCACCATTTCATATTTTATACAATTTTTTATTAATTACAATATATATATATATAGTTTTTTCAATTATTATATGGTATTGTATATTTCCAAACAAAAAAATAGAAGACGTAAACTGTGAGATGAATTCATTTTGTATATTCTCTTTAGTCATAAACATATAAAGAATCAGTATATATATATATGGTAGATGATAAAACCAACCAAGGGAAAATGTTGCGAAAAAAGGAACCAATAAGAGTTAGATAACCTGTTGTGAGTGTGTGATCACCCATAAGTTGGGGATGCAAAAGTTTCAAAAAAGTGTGACCAAATTTGCACGATGACGCAATACAAATCGTATAGTGCTATGTAAATATTGATTTTGCCACCTTATATACATTTTCAAGGTCAAACAATATTCTTTTGATAGAAGAATGCACCAACGTGACTCACACTTGCTCACGAAGATTGACCAATAGGATTTTTTTAAATTCTTTTTACCCTGGTTGGTTTTATCATTTACCATATATATGATGTAACTAACTTAACATTAATAACTACACATACACAACCTGCATATGTTAAGTCCACGCTAAATTTAATGAAGTTACAAATTGTTTTTGTGCACACAAAATGGGTTTTAATGTGTGAATGTAAACAGATTCAAGTGTTTTTAACATATTAACAGATTGAGAAGTTATCAACACTTTAAAACAATCATTAAAGTTAACTCGGTGTTTTGTTTGAACCAAGTGACATAATATTGACAAAGTGCACATACGTTCAGTTGAGTTGGATTTTTTTTCAATCTAATTGGCTCATTCAGATAAGCGACGAGTTGTCCGATTAATATATTTGTCACTGCAACTGCAAGTGAACTGGTAGATACAATGGGAGGTGGAGAACATTACTTTATCTGTTTTTACATTGGGCAAAGGCAGACCTGTTGTGGTTAATGAGTATCTCATTTTTATCGCATTTTTAAGCCTAATTTTAGGAGGTTTATTACATCATCTCCTTTGAAAGCTAGTTTTATAAAAATCGGCTTGCTTTCGTCTGTAACTTTTTCTTTAGTTGTGAGTAACTTTGAATAGAAATTGATAAAATCTTCAGAATATCCATTAGTGATTAGAGTTTGTTTTATGGTTTTTAATTCTTTATCAATAGTGTCACTTTGTGCACGTTTAAATAATGTTTTAACTAGTGCACGTTTTTGTTAAATCGGTTGGAAACTTTTGAAGTGGAGATATTGACCCGTCCAGGTAGGCTTACGATAAATCTTACGTTGAATCGACCCATCATTTCTTTGTGTCAGTATTACGTCCAAAAATTGATTGTATTATTTTCTTCAAGCTCCTATTTGATTTTGTTATTGAGATGAATG
Source organism: Cardicola forsteri (assembly GCA_025895645.1). Lineage (NCBI taxonomy): Eukaryota > Metazoa > Platyhelminthes > Trematoda > Strigeidida > Aporocotylidae > Cardicola > Cardicola forsteri. The sequence goes on from JAKXYG010000473.1 coordinate 570,938, forward strand.
TTGTTGAAGATTTGCAATAATTGATAAATGTCTTGTTTATTGTGAGCAACAATAAATATGTCATTAACGTACCATTTGTATACAACCATATTTTTAATTGCTCTTTTTATTGTATATTTTATAATTAAAGTGACGTTTCTCTTGTATGCTGTGTAACTACACAGCTAGAAGTGTTTTAGTTAAATAAGCGCTTTTTTTCGGTAATTGTTGTGACAGTTGTACATGAGCATTTATTTCCCGCATATTGCACCAATTGTGGAATTGAATATTTTTTTAGTTGGCCAAATCTATTGTACTAATTATTATTATTATTATTATTATTAATTTTAATTTTATTATTATTATTTATTTTCTTTTGATTATTATTATTATTGTTATTATTATTATTATTATTATTATTATTATTATTATTATTATTATTATTATTATTATTATTATTATTATTATTATTATTATTATTATTATTATTATTATTATTATTATTATTATTATTATTATTATTATTATTATTTTATTATTATCATTGTTACTACTTATTATCTTAATTGAGCAAACTACCTTGCTTGGTTGCCAACATTTGAAAGTTGATATGTTTGCTGATGAAAATTAATACCCTGATCATATTTTAATCGACAATTGTTTATTTTTTGAAAATATTTGTTTTATTTAAAAGTAGATGCTTATTGTTTGCACATATTCTACATACTTTAGTTCAGAAAACAAGGTTTTTGTAAAGAATTCAAATTAGAAATGTGTCAATTTAATTTAGTCCAACGTGTGACTAATACTTTTACTTTTTATAAATTTAAAAATTGATTTTTTTTTAGTTGTCTTTGGTATAATTATTACAATTCAATTTTTAATTTAAAAAATCAAATAAACGTGTGAATCAAATTACAATTTTTTGACATTTTTAAAACAATTAGGTAATTTAATAAAAACAATTGTAAATAATAAGAAACATCAACAACATTTGGAGTCTAAATCAATAAAAGTTATAGTATTTATATGCTGTTTTTTACTTATATATATATATAATATATATATATATATATATATATATATATATATATATATATATATCTTATATATATATATATATATATATATATATATATATATATGATGTAATTAACTTAACTTAATTTAGCACATTTTAACATTTACAAAAATGAAATAATAAGAATTTTTTTATTTCCGCTTTTTAAGCAACCAATTTGCTTATTTTTCAATTTTTTAAAATGTCAATATTCTTATTTTTAACCTAAATCAGAATTTTATAATGATATTAGCACAAAATATAATTTTTTATAAGATAATTTTATAATGAATATTTTGATACAATTTAGATATGCTTTATATAATTAAATGCTTTCACAAAAGCGGATAAATTATACTGAACTAATTTTGACAGCAGCTTGTTTATTTACTATATACAGCCATTTCAAAAATTAACGCAAAAAATTATAAGAGTATTAAATCTAAGTTTATTTGTTTTTTTGTAAAAAATAAATATTGAGAATTAAAAATAATGTCAAATACTTAATATTCCATTTATATATACTTAGAAATATTTAGTTAAAAAGATTGAGTCGGTCAAAATAGCATATTTTAAAAGCTACTTCTATATACACATGGATAATAAGTTGAAGTTACATAATTTTTATAATAATTAGCCTATTATTATTTCATTAAAAATGAACAATAACTAATCCTTAAAATTGATGTTAAACGCACATTCAAATCTACCCTGGTTGTGATGTCATAATAATTATCAAAATAAACATTTAATTATTCTAATCTATATACATAAAGATAAAAATTTAAAATTTAATAAAAATTTAAAAACAAATCGAATAATTTATTATTTATGCTTAATCATGAAATTCCGCTCATCCGCTATTCTTGCTTTCTGATTGCATTGTTTATGAAATGGACAGTAGTAATAAAAAATGTTTTCATTTTACCGAAAATGAATATCGTGTTATCAAAGAATTAAAAAATGAAGGATTTTTATCGAAAAAATTGGCAAATTTATAGAGAGTTAACTTTTCAACAATTTATCGGATTATTAATTGTCAAAAACCACGAAATTATGATAATGTTGGAAGAAAACGTGTAACAAGCAATACGGATGATCAAAAAATTGTTATAGGTTTAAAAAAATTATAATAAACGTATTTCAGAAACCAAACAAAATAGTTTAAACATTTTTACTTATTCTCTTATTATGGAGCAATTAAATCTGATTTAACATTTCAATCAACAAAGATTAAGCCATTTATTACTAAAAAACAGAAAAATAATAGATTAATCTTTTGTAAACTGTGGAGTAGACGACACTTGGAGTTCTGTATAATTTGCCGATGAAACAATGTATTATGTGTTATGTGGGTCGAGTTTTTAAAAACATTTACTCCCGGTTGTTAGAAAGAAAGCCCACCCTCAAGAAGTAATTTGTTGGTTTGGTATTATGTTTACTACTTTGAATGTTTTACGAGAAACATTTTTCAGCAGTGGACATTTTAGCGAAGGCGAACGTGAGCCCGCATTTTAGTGCCGGCGATGGGTTTTGAACCCATGACCACTGAGGTCCGAATTCCAGCGCTGTACCGCTAGAATGGTTTGGTATTAAGTATAATTAACCTAAATAGTGAAACATTTGTTTCAGTTATAAAGAATGTTTTTCATTATGAAATGCAGCACCGGGGTTACTACTGTTTATTAGGACAATGCTCTATGTTATACGTTCAAAAAGGGAAATAAGACGACATTTACAGCAAAAAAACAACATTAACAAAGTTTCGTAATTCAAATAAAACACATGAGACAAAAAAATGTTTTCATGTATCTGAACATTCCGCCAAACGTTTTACTTGATCCTCCATAAAACATTTATTTTAATTAAATCTTCCCGAATAGTTCTTAGTCAAGTTTTCTGTGGTCTACCCCAACCTTTCTCTTACCATTTTCAATTGTCTATTCCAAAACTGTTTTTAATGGTATTTCGGACGCGGTAAAGGTAGAATTTGACCAAATAATTTTTTTCGTCTAATTGTAATAATGTCATGTACTGAACAAGAGTCAGTTCATCTCATGATCTCATTATTTGAAAAGTGATCGCGCCAGGTAATTTCTAAAATACTTCTAAGACACCGGCGATAAAAAACATCTACTATCTTATTAATCTTGTCTGTTTGCTTCCACTTTTCCAAATGGAAAAAACTAACTATGAGCATAAAAGAGGGAAATGCTAAAGAATGCGTATATATATATATATATATATATATATATATATATATATATTATTGCTCAAATATTTTGCAGAAAATGTCCGTTTTCAGTACATGAACATTTTACAAATCCATACAAAGATCTGTATTTAGTGGCAATCAAATACATCTAGTTGCACAAGGTATTTAAATAGCTTAGTATTATCATTGTTATTATCTATAATAATTATTATTATTAATAATAATAATAATATTATTATTACTATTATTATTGTTACTATTATTATTATATTATTATTATTACTATAATATTATTATTATATTACTATTATTATATTATTACTATCATTGTTATTATCTTTATTATTATTGTTATAATAATAATACTAATTATTATTATGATTATATTATTATTATTATATTACTATTATTATATTATTATTATCATTGTTGTTAACTTTATTATTACTATTATTATTATTATTATTATTATTATTATTATTATTATATTACTATTTTTATATTATTATTATCATTTTTATTATCTTTATTACTATTATTATTATTATTATTATTATTATTATTATTATTATTATTATTATTATTATTATTATTATTATTATTATTATTATTATTATTATTATTATTATTATTATTATTATTATTATTATTATTATTATTATTATTATTATTATTACTATTATTTGTGCAGAATAATGGAAAACTGGTAGCTGTAAAAATTAATATTACTAAAGTAACGAAGAGGAAACACTATTTTTAGTATTGAAGATTCTGCAAATCAAAGATTGAGCTTTTTTTGGCTTTCACACAATCCTGTTATCTGGATACGTGCCATCACTTTTTTGCCGTTGTTTGCCGGAATAGCGTCCTTTTGTATTGTTTCCGTAGCAGTACAAATTTTTTTCAGAGGTCAAATTGTTAATTTTGTACTCAAACCCTCATCCTTTATTCAAACTTGGGATTGGCTAGATTAAATCACTTCTGGTCCAAACTAGGCGGAGTTACAAGAAGAAAATTTTACTTTATTAAAATACAGCAAGAAAGTAAAAGCGAAAAACCGATAACAAGGTTTTTTGAAAAATTCAAATAGAATTTCAACCTTCTATATGCACCATTTTCATAGTCAATAATATTATACACAATTATATATATGCTCTTTCGATCCAAAGGCTTTTAAAATAAGAAATTAACGGCAATCTAATTTTATTAACAATAAAATCTAGTTAAATAATATTTTTAAATAGAAATTAAATTTTAATTAATAATATGTTATTTTAACATTATATATATATATTTAATTTAAACTATGAAATAAAGGTTTATTCAAATTTTATTTTTGTATTTTACTTGCACGTCATAAACGCTCCCAAATACATGTTATAATTGGCAAGAATGATAAAAAATTCTATTTTGTGAAAATATTTACATAAAAGAAACAATAAAAATACCTTATTACACAAGTGTATACTAAATGAAATTGTGTCAATTGACTACACTCATTTGCTATTGCTAAAATTTTATAAAACTGATTATTGTTAACTAAAGTTTTAAACATAAAAGTACAACTGGAATACTATACGCAAATTTTGTACAAAAATATTTTATTGGTTTCATTTACATACAATTTTATAATTTATAATTGTCAGATGCATTTGAATAATAAATCTACTTGGTTTTAAGTCAACCACGAGCACTGCACAGCTGTTTCACATCTTTATGTGTAATCATCAACAGCGCATACCAATCAAGTTTTACACACCCATAAACTTGAACCCACGCCAAAACTATATATTTGCAAAAAACTTTATAAATTATGTATAATTTGTAAAATGTACACTTTAACTCAAGCTCTATTTAGTGTCAGGTTAGCGCCTTTAACCACTGACTTACGAGTGGTTAAACTTGGTTCTGTAAATTTATTATTTACAGTGAATCTGATCAATTCTAATTGCCCAGTGTCCTCAAATGCGCCTACATCACTACCAGTTTAGCAAGTGAGAGAACACTTTCACTAGGACTTTACCATATGTGTTCTTTCATACTGTTAGGGTTAATTCTAATATAATTATTCTAAAAAACAAATAATTCCTTAAAAGCCCATTGATAAATACAACCGAACCGTACCATATAGGCTATTAAACCTGGCAGTATGCACGGACTTATATGGTAAAGTCCTAATGAAAGGGTTCTCTCACTTGCTAAATTAGTAGTAACGTAGCAGCATTTGAGGACACTGGGCAATTAGAATTAATCAGGTCTACTATAAATAATAAATTTACAGGTCCAAAGTTATCCACCCGTAGCTCAGTGGTTTAAGGCGCTGGCCTGACACCAGAGAGGGCGTGGGTTCAAGTTTATATGTGTGTAAAACTTGAAAGGTATGCGCTGCTGATGATTTCAAATAAGGATGTGAAACAGCTGTACAGTGCTCCTGGTTGACTCGAAAACCAAGTAGATTTATTATTCAAGTAAATCTGACAATTCTAAATAAAAATAAAATCCCTTAAAAATCTATAAATAAATTTGATAATTGTTTACGATAGTAACAAAGAAAAAAATCAAGTTATTTTAACTGTTGTAATTATTGTTGACTTACATATTTAACAAGTATGCAGACGTCATATGATTGTCGAATCTAATTCTCGTTAATTAGGAATACTTAGTCTTTAGTTTGCTTGTCCGCATAAATTATTATAATAACAAAAAGCAAATAAACAAAGACCAGCATATATTCATTTTAATTATACAAATTGAAACGTATTTAAAATCTCAATTAATAATTATAATAATCAATAATATTTAATTGGTAATGTTAATTGGTAATAACTGAAAATTGTTACAAACTGCATAGTTAAGTTGTTTGTAATTAATTTTTATAAATTGAACTTTCTACACAAACTTTATAAAAATTAGATGCAGTATAGTATACATTTATAAGCAGCGGGTGCAGTAATAATTACAATGTTAGACTGTCCAAAGGTTAACAAAAAAGTGATTTTAAAATTGGGGTCTTGATTGTTTAATTTGAAAAACAAATTTAATGTTTATTTTATATTAATATAATTTATTTACTATAACTCCGCCTATTATTATTATTGTTACTATTATTATTATTATTATTATTATTATTATTATTATTATTATTATTATTATTATTATTAATATAATTATTCGTCATGTTATCATCATCATTATTAGTTGTATTATTATTATTAATATTATTATTAGTAAAAGTATTATTAATCTTATTATTATTTTCACTCGGTTATTGTAGACTATAATGCCGTGTATTGACCGAAGAATGTCACTATTTTGGTTGTATACATTGTAAATATTTTGGATAATCGCAAAGCTGCTAATTACAAAAATAAAAAACGCAGTGCACTTACCTATTGTTGAATGTGAAAAATATTCAATACATGTCTTGTTGAATATAGGGAGTGTATCCCTTCACTAACACTAAATGCTGGTTTTTGTTGCCTGCTGCATTGTTCACATTTAGATAAGAGGCTTTTCTTGGAGTTTATTTATTCGGAAGATTACAATTCTTGCCACTAAACCACTCCAATATATACAGGTAGCTTGTTATTTGCCTATGGTTTGCCATTCTTGTGAGTAATAATTGGAAGGTATACAAATAAACGTAGGTTCAAAGAGAGATTATTATTATTTCTTTTTAATAAATCAGCAATACTGCCAATATTATCGCTTTGATTATCCATTTTTATACTAGTTTAAACAAAAACGTAAATGCATTTAAAAAAAATTATACTAACTTGCATTCTCGCACCTATTACCCTACTGCTAATTATAAAGTGCACAATATAAACATCAAAATAAAAACGTTTAATTTCAAATTTCAAAAAGCAAACAAACGAAGACCAGCATTTATTTAATTAATAATTAAAATAATCATTAATATTTAAATGATAATATTAATTGGTAATGGCTGAAAATTGTTACAAACTGCCTAGGTTTGTTAGAAGTAACGAGAGAAAAGGTTATTTTAAATACAAATATGAGAACATATTTTAGCAATAAAAAAGTAATAATGCCTTATAAATAGTAAAAATATTGGTTTTAAAAACAGCATGTTTTTACTTGGATAATTGGATAATTGGTCGTGTCTATTTTATATATACGTACATATTTTATAATGCAATTTATTTTTAAGCAAATAATGTAGTAGTATTTTATCTGGTCGAAATGTGTAAATTCAGGGTTTTTAGTTTAAGCGACAATGTGGTAATGCTGTTTGTTAAAATGGTTTTTTATTGCTTTAATTATTAGTATTGCTAAAGTGATATTTAATGGTTATTTTAGTAAAATGTTGATGTGCCTAATATGCTTAAGTGATATGAGGAACTTTAATCAATTTCGATGTGTTAATTTTGACAGAGTCCATTTTAGTCAATGATAAAATTTATTTATTAGTCAAAAACCGACTTTTTACGACAAACAATACAATAGTTATTTTGTTATCGGTACAATTATCCTAAAGTCGTGAATAGAGTATCGGCTTTACAAAAACGTCAAAAAACTACATACATATGTGTGCAAAGTTGATAATTAACAATTTGGACGAGAAGTAGTTGGATGGAGTTATACAAAATTTACTGGCGACGATAATCGATGAATTATATTTAAATAACTAATTATACAATAATCAATAATCAAATATATTAACTGTCTATTCATCCAATAGTAAGCCAATAATATTATGGAAACAATTTTAGACGTGTGCGTGGGTGAGTGCAATTATAAATTTGCATATATATAAGTCAAAAGATTAGCTAGCTTGTTATCTGTCACTGGAACTTAGAAAATTTATCAATGTTTTTTTTGGAAATAATTCAATTGTTTTTAAAAGTTTTATAAACTACATTTAAACAATTAATGATAAAGGAAACAGTTCAAATGCAAAATTTAAAAAATAAAATCAGTAAACAGCATGTTGTTTATTTAATTACAATTTTTATAATTACTCTTGTATTCCATTATTACACTAATTGGTCAAATTATGAATATTTAAAGAAAAATCCACCATCAATGCCAAAAAATAGTGTACGTAAAATAAAATAAACACTTATATTATATATTTTTTGTATAATAATGTTTTTTACAAATAATATTTTTATTATGTAGATACTTTTTAGTAAACCCTTATTGATTACATTTCATAACATGGTGTAACGAATTAAATTGTTTAATGTAATTATATTATTTGGCAAAATACTCATTCTTGAACTCACTTGAACTAAATCTTCCCAAATAATTCTAAGACAAGTTTTCGTCAATCTACCAACATATTTTTACCATTTTTAATTGTCTAAAATGTGTGTGCCGGTGTGGTCTAGCGATACAGCGCTTGATTTAGATCTCCGTGGGCATGGGCTAGAATCCCACCACCGGCACTAAAATGAGAGCCCAGATTCGAGTTCGTTAAAATGTCCACTACCCAAAGCTGTTTCTTGTAAAACATTCCAAGTAGTAAACAGTTGTTTTTATTTTTATTACAAAAGCCTTTTGCTTTAAAAAATGAGCATGGGGCAATAAGATGACAATTACAGTAAAAAAAACAATAATAACAAAGTTTCGTAATTCAAATGGAACATAAGACAACAAAATGTTTCCATTTATTTAAACATTCTGCCAAACGGTTTACTTGATCTTTCATAAAACATTCATTTTAATTAAATCTTCCCAAATAGTTCTTAGTCAAGTTTTCTGTGGTCTGCCAACCTTTTTTTTACCATTTTCAAGTGTCCATTCCAAAACCGTTTCTGCTGGTTTTTCGGGTGCGGTAAAGGTAGAATTTGACCAAGTAATTTTTTTTGTCTAATTGTAATGATGTCATGCAGTAAACAAGAGTCAGTTTTTTCATGATCTCATCATTTGAAATGTAAATCTCATCTCACATTTTAAATGAACATAAAATAAAAAAATACTGTTTCTTCTAAGAAGATTGAAGCAACAAGTTGTTTTTTCATGTAAGTGCACATTTTGTAAAAAATAACATTTATGTTTCATGTAATGTTTTATACAAATAAATCCTTTCTACCAATACCTATCCAAGGTTTCTGCTATCTATTAAAACTTTTATTATTTGTATTTTTTCATTTTAAAATTGTTTTTAAGGATTTTCTGAAAGGTAAAAATAAAATTTTATTAGGTATTTTTTGTCTAATTATTATAAAAATGTCGTTTGATAAAAAGGAAACCGGTTAATTTTATTTATGCACGTGGAAAAGGCGAACTGGTTAAAAATGTTTCAACGACCTTGTAAAATACCAACAACAAAAAAACAATTTTTATTATTTCATACATTTTGTTTATCTAATTTTCAAGTTTTGTTTACATAAAGAACGATGGAAATAATTGTACCATTATTGTACAATTATTTTATCAATTTTTCTGCTTCAATTCGGCCTTAGTTGCAACATATGCTTCTATATTCGAACATGCAAATTTAATTCTACTAAATTTAACAAAAATAATTTTAATCATTCATTTTTAGAAACACAGTTGTATTTTCAATTAAAATGAAAACACCATTCCATTGCTTTCAGTCTATAAAAATGTACATTTGTTGTTTTTTTTTAATAATTTTATTTTAACACCAACTTTGATTTTTCTGCTTTTGGCATCCTCTTATGTTGGATATGTAAAAAACCACTTAACGAGATTAATCGATATCTTGTCAACTAGTTCGAATGGACATAGAATCACATCTTGTTGTTTTTGGCATAGTTAAATTTTGTAAAACGTTTTGTTTAAAAATAAATTTATAAATAAATATTATATATATATATATATATATATATATATATATATATATATATATATATATATATATATTGTTAACAAAATAATTTAAAATACAATGTTAAAACAATTTTACATTTTAACAACCAAAAGAAACAGATTATTGAGAATTTTAATACAAAATGTAATAAAAGTTTTTTTATCAGAAAAATAATTATGTAACATAATATAATATGTATTATTATTATTATTATTATTATTGCTATTATTATTATTGCTATTATTATTGTTATTATTGTTATTGTTATTATTATTATTATTATTATTATTAAGCAATGTAACAGTTAAAATAAAGTAGTTTTTAAATCTTAAAATATAATTAACAATTCAGTTATTTTGCTCGTGACAGCTAGATAAAACGATTAACATTCAGTTACTGCAGTCATTAAAAATTGAACCGTTTTTATCACAAAAGGGTGATTTGGTAAATTTTATATGACAAATAAAACGCCTAATTTTGATACTAAAGTAAACAGCAATAGCGAACCAACTTAGTTAATCCTTTAAAATTTGAGCGGTTAGAGATAAACCTATATTTAACAATTATAATGTTTTCAGTTGGAATAGAGGTATAAAACGTTTGATAATAGCGTTTTATGCCAAATACTTTAAACAATTTTTTTGCAATGTGTAGAAATGTTAGTCAAACCACAATATAATACACATTTACAAGAATTACAAATGTTTTAAATACAAAAAATATAAAAAATTAAACGGGCTAAAATAGAAAAAATATTTTTCGTCAAGTTGCCATCCATCATACAGTATTAACATAAATGTTTTTGTAAGTATATTTGAACGAAACATTTCTAAGTTAAAACGAATAAATAAGTTGGTTTAAACACAAATTTTTGTTACCTAATATATTACACAAGAATCAGACCAACATGATATTTACCAAGTAATTATCAAACGAGTTGATCACAATTGTACGTTTTTATCGTTGATAATAATAATAATTATTATTATTGGCGATGAAAACTTTCCCTCAATTATTTTGAATCAGATTAGTCCAAAGTTACCAAAAGGCCGTAAATCATTAACTTTTAAAACGTGTACTGAATAATCGACACATGTAAATAAGATGGAATTACAAGCTAATTACAACCCGAATTAAAGTTGTCTAACAATTCTTATGTCAGGATTGTCAGATGCACTTGAATAATAAATCTACTCCGTTTTAAGTCAATCAGGAGCACTGTATAGCTGTTTTACATCCTTATTTGGAATCATCAGCAGCGTATACCTTTCAAGTTTTACAGACACACATATATATATAAACTTGAACCCACTTTCTATCTGGAGTCAGGCCAGCGCCTTTAATCACTGAGATACGGGTGAATGACCTTGGATCTGTAAATTTATTATTTATAATGAATTTGATTAATTCTAATTACCCAGTGTCCTCAGATGCCATATGTCTTAGATAATGGGTAGGTTCAAATTCATGTGTGTAAAACTTGAAAGGTATACGCTGCTGATGATTCCAAATAAGGATGTAAAACAGCTATACAGTGCTCCTGGTTGACTTTAAAACCAAGTAGATTTATTATTTAAGTGAATCTGACAATTCTAAAAGAAAAATAATTTCTTAAAAAACCCATTAGTAAATTCTTATTTTACTGCAAAGAATAAGTAATCTGATGTTCAATTTAGCAATTTATTTTTAGACAGTAGTTTAGCATAAAGAAAAGAATCTGGTTCTTATGTAGCAAGTACCAATCAATATTTTTGTTTAATCACGTGATCTCTTTTTTTATTCGATTATTGGTTGGGCTTCTGTCACTGTTTTAGCTGAATTTGTATAAAATCTGAAGAACATATGACCAGTTTACTGAAATGTACGTTTTCGACTGTGTTGGAGATACATAACAAAACAACATTTAGCGAGTTACACATTAAAAAAGTATGTATTTGATTGTTGATTAATTGTATTTGGATAAGGGAAGAAAACAAATTATTGATATTATCTTGTGGAATTCGATTTTTCAATATATAATCAGTTTTTCTTTGGGTGTGCCTTGAATTTTTATCCGATTTACTTCTCATTTAAAATAACTAAAAAACATTTCAATTATATTGAGATTCGGGCTCTATGGAGGCAATTGAATGAAGCTCAGTTTTTCGTCATATAAAGAATTTTTAGTTTAAACAATTAAAAAATGCGGTAAATTTTAAATTATGATAAAAAGCACGTTACCTTTTTGAAAGTATGCACTAAAGCATTATCTTGAACAACCATTAAATGATCTGAAGCATTTTGTAGTAGTTCAGCCCTAAAACATTATTTGAAAATAATTATAAATTTTAAGGTGTATAAGTGGTTACTTGTTTGACTCAATTTTGGCAGTTCTTCAAACTTAAATCCATAATATCCATAAAGACATGATAGATATGTTACTTTTTTAACAATATAATTAATGTTTATTACTTTGAATGTTTGCACGAGAAACATCTTTCAGCAGTGGACATTTTAGCAACGCCAAACGTGGGCCCGTATTGAAACCCCGATGCCCACCGAGGTCCAAATTCGAGCGCTAAACTACCCCGGCACTATTGAAGTCTTGACAAAAATCGGGACTACAAACAATAGTAAACTGCATTTTCCGTGGCTCCTACTTTAAATCACACTCGTCAGTAAAAAAATCGATCCCCAGAAGCAAACTGAACGGTTTTTATACATTCTCATAAACTCCACACATCTTTTTCTATGGTGGACTGCTAAAGGAATTTTTTAACGTTTTCTCTAATTGCAGATTGACCGATTTCATTCGATTGCGGATAAGTAAATATAAAAAATTTGCAAATTTTTATTTTTGTATTTGTTTAATGAGCTTCATTGTGTTTCCTTTCAATTTGGTGATTCTAAACAAGTGCCGTAGGTGTTCAAATTTGTGCCAAGGTTAAGGGGTAAAATTATAAATTTTGACAGGTCGACAAAACAAAACTAAGGGATTAATTATTTAAAAAATTTTATTATTTTTTTACACCATAATTAATGTTAAAGTTTATATACATACAAAATCTTAAACTAATTAATTTGCTATAAATTGAATGTATGCAGTAACATATGCTAAGCACTTGTAAAATTATGTAAATAAATACTAATTTCTTTTGTAACTTCTTTATAACGTTTTTTATAAAAAACTTAAAAATCAGTTAACTTCAGGTATTATTATTTTAGCACAATTATTTTTTGATAAAATCAACATTCTAAAGTAAAAACTACAAGAATATTTTTACCCTAGATTACTAGGTAAAACCAGATTGTGATTTAGAAAATGTATATCTCTATAAAAACCTTTTAAAATAACAGCCATGTTTAAAAATTATTTGTTTAAAAAATAAATATAAAATACAATTAATTAATTATTTTTTTAACGCAAATTAATTATTTAATTTAAATTAAAATTTTTATTATGAAGTATTGTTACTTCATTGTAGAAACATATGTATAATATTAAAATGTATTTGTAAATAATGACTTTATAATTATAAATTAATAACCAATTTTTTATTATAAAAATGTGTAAATTGCATTTAGTAATTCCGTTTTAATAGTAGTAGCTTTCAAAATACGCTTTTAACACTGACTTAACATATTTAAATAAATATTTTTAAGTGTATTCGCTTAAGAATAAAGTAAATATTAAGTACTTTACATTATCTTTAATTCTTAATATTTATTTTGAGAAAAAAAACAATAGGGCATAACACATTAATTTAGATTATACTCATAAATTTTTGTAGAATTTGTTGTAATGACTATATATATATATATATAGGACCCTCACAACAACATTTTATTACAATAACTAAACAAATAAATAACACACATGTATGTCAGAATGGATTAATTTATAATAAATAATCTATTTTTAATATCAACACCAATAGTAAACAAACAAATATATATATATATATATATATATATATATATAACCCTCACAACAATTACTGCAAAAAAGTGATTATTAAACTAAAACCTCTCTAGCAACTACATAGCATACAAGAGAAACGTCACTTCAATTATAAAATATACAATACTATATAATAATTTAAAAAAAACTATAATTATATATACATATATATTGTAAGTAAAAAAATTATATAAAATATCAACGGGTGCAAAATCGGAAATGGTGTAAAATAATTAACATGATTTATAACGTCAACTATTAATAAAAATACAGATTACACGCAATTTGTTCAGTTACCAAATGATTAAGGACATTACAAAGTATAAAAAATTTAATAATTCATGTGATCGCCTTTCTTTCGAACAACCTGATCAGGCGTTTTGGAATGCTGTCGATGAGAATGTCGATATATTCTTGTTTCATCTCATATTGAACAACAAACCGAATGCGTTCACATAAATCCTCAATTTCGATATGCTTATTAATATTGCGCTTTAGCATAGTAAAAAAATTTAATAACATTAATATCCGGGCTGTTAGATAGCAATTGAGTAAAAATAATTTTTTTGATTCTAACCCCTCTACTGTCTAAATGTAAATATAAAGCAAATATAGTGAACTTAGATGAATATGACGTTACATTTTTGGACGTATGACATGGAGCATTGTCCTGAATAACAGTAGTAACCCCCGTGTAAGTGTGCTGCATTTCATAATGAAAAACATCCTCCATAACTGAAATAAATTTTTCACTATTTAAGGTACCAGATATAATTCTCTATTTGATAGGTTGATTATACTTAATACCAAACCAACAAATTACTTGTCGAAGGTGAGCTTTCTTTCTAACAACCGGGAGTAAATATTTTTAAAAACTCGTCCCACACAACACTTTGTTTTTAAAGCCAAATGGTTTATCCCGAATTATTGTTTCATCAGCAAAGTATACGGAACGCCAATAACATAAGTGTCGTTCACTCCATAGTTTACAAAAGGCTAATCTGTCATCCTTTTGTTTTTTGGTAATAAATGGCTTAATCTTCGGTAATTGTAGAACTAAACCGGATTCAATTGCTCTGTTTCTTATAGTGGAATATGTAAAGTTGTTTAAACTATTTCTTTTAGTTTCTGAAATAGGTTTATTATATATATTTTTAACTCTATAATAATTTTTTGGTCATCCGTACTTGTTGTTACACGTTTTCTTCCAACATTATCATAATTTCGTGGTTTTTGACCGTTGATAATCCGATAAATTGTTGAAAGGTTAACTCTATATAAATCTGCCAATTTTTTCGGTGAAAATCCTTTATTTTTTAATTCTTTAATAACACGGTATTCATTTTCGGTGAGATAAAAACATTTTTTATCACTATTCTCCATTTCAAAAACAATGCAATCAGAAAGCAGAATTAGCGGGTGAGCGGAATCTCAAGGTTAAACGTAAATAATAATTTATTAGATTTATTTTAAAATTAAGAAAAAAATTTTTCATTATTTTTATTTATATAGATTAGAATAATTAAATGATTATTTTGATAATTATTATGACATCACAATCAGAGCATATTTGAATATGTGTTTAACAACAATTTTATGAATTAGTTATTGTTCATTTTTAATGAAATTAAGCACACAAAATAATAATAGGCTAATTATTATAAAAATTGTGTAATTTCAATTTATTATCTACGTTAATGTAGAAATAGCTTTTAAAATATGCTATTTTGGCCGACTCAGCCTTCTTAAATAAATATTTCTAAGTATATATAAAGGATCTATGAAGCACTAGACATTATTTTTAATTCCCGATATTTGTTTTTACGAAAAAACAATTGGACATAACAAATTAATTTGGATTTAATACCTTTGTAATTTTTTGCGTTAATTGTTAAAATGTATATATATATATATATATATATATATATAATGTTGGCAGAAAACGTGTAACAACTACTACAGATGATCAGAAAATCGTTGTAGAATTAAAAAATTATAATAAACCTATTTCAAAAACTAAAGGAAATAGTTTAAACAATTTTACTTATTCCACGATCAGAAACAGGGCAATAGAATCTGGTTTGACGCTTCAATCACCAAACAAAACAAAAGGATAATAGATTAACCGGTTGTAAACTATGGAGTGAACGACACTTGTGTTATTGGAGTTCTGTATAATTTGCCGATAAAACAATGATTCGGGACAAACCATTTGGCTACAAAAACAAAGTGATGTGTAGGTCAAGTTTTCAAAAACATTCACTCCCGGTTGTTAGAAAAAAAGCCCACCCTCGGTAGGTAATGTGTTGGTTTGGTATTAAATATAATCAACCTATTAAATAGAGAACTGTATCAGGTACCTTAAATAGTAAAACATTTGTTTTAGTTATAAAGGTTGTTTTTCATTATGAAATGCAGCACACTTACACCGGGCTTACTACCGTTTTTCAGGACAATGCTCCATGTCATACGTCCAAAAATGTAACGTCATCTTTATCTAGATACAATTTATTTGTTTTATATTCACATTTAGACAGTAGAGGGGCTAAAATCGAAAAAGCTATCTTTTACTCAATTATCACCTAACAGCCCGGACATTAATGTAATTGAAAATTTTTTCAGTATGCTAAAGCGCAACATCGATAAGCATACTGAAATTGGGGATTTATGCGAACGCATTCGGTTTGTTGTTCAATATGACATGAAGCAAGAATATATCAGCACTCTCATCGACAGTATTCCAAAACGCCTGGATCAAGTTGTTCAAAAGGATGGCGATTACATAGATTAATGAATTTTTTAACTTTGTAATGTTTTTAATCATTTGGTAACTGAAAAATTGCATGTAATATGTATTTTTATTAATACTTGACGTTATAAATCATCTTAATTATTTTACTTCATTTTCAATTTTGTACCTGTTAATATTTTATACAATTTTTTATTACTTATAATATGTATGTATATAATTATATATTTTTTAAAATTATTATATAGTATTTTATAGTTTGTAATTGGAGTGGCGTTTTTCTTGTACGCTATCTAGTTTTTAGAGATGTTTCAATTACATAATCACCTTTCTGCGGTAATTGTTGTGACAGTAGTATATATATATATAAAATATTTTAAAATAATTAATTAATTAATTATATTAATAAGAATAAATTAATAATGTAATAAAATTATTAAGATTTCCATATACTGAAAATCTCTGCATCTGTTTATATTCATACATTGAATTGTGGTTTGTGTGCACAATAAAAATACTTTATAACTACATTAAATCGTTTGATAAATTGAATGTTACGTTTTTTTTTCAACTGTAACACAACAGTCATAAATGATATTGCATCGGCTCTGTACAAAACTGACATAATATTAAATGGATTAATTATTATAAAATTTGTAATTTATCAAAATTTGTTAGAATAGTAACAACCCAAAAATGCAAACTTTTATTTACATATACGATGTTTTAAAATTGCAAAATTTATTCAAAAACACCCGAATATAAAAAAAATATTGTTTTATTTTATGCAGTCAAAATATTTTCTGCACCCGACTGTAGCAAGTTCTACGGCATTATAATAATTTTATGCGCAAAACCTACGGTAACGTTAGTGCTGCTTGTAGTTGCCTACTTGTGCCTGTTACTAGCTGAAACGAGAGATTGTTTCCTTAATAAATTACATCGTTTAATGTTGGAATGTAATAAACTTCCGCGTAGTACAATTTTACTTTTGTTAACCCAATATTCTTGTTGCTTACATTGTTCAAGTGTTTTTTATTCAATTTTTGTCGACAAAAACTCTTTTTTGTTTAGTATAACACATATATGTATTGATTATTAACTCGTAAATAGCAGCGAAATATTTTTATTTTTATAACAGTATCATGTTATTAGTAGTTTAGCTGAGATAAACGACCTTAATTGTAATCTGAGATCAGATTATTGTGCTGTCGTAACACCAGTTTGTAACTAGCAGGAATTATATTATTATATAATATACAAAACCCTTTTGCTCTAAAAATAAGCATGGGGCAATAATACAACAAATACAGCAAAGCAACAACAACAAAGTCTCGTTGGCATTGAAGATTTTGCAAATCGAAGATTGAGTTTCCTTTCGGCTTTTACTCAATCCTGTCATCTGTGTAAGTCTGTCATCCAGATACGTGCGATCACTTCTTTGCCGTTGGCTGCCGCAATGGCGTCTTTTTGATTGTTTCCATAATAGTATAAATTTTTTACAGAAGTCAGGTTGCTAACCTTGCGCTCAAACTCTCCTCCTTTATCTACACTTGGGACTGGCTAGATTGAATTATTTTTGACAAGAATACACAAAATAAATTCCTTTCACCGTTTATGTTTTCTAATATTTTTAATTGGAATTATACATGAAACATATTGCTTTAAACAAATTAAACTAATTGCATATTGCAATGTAACTAACTATTCCGAAGTAAATGACGTAATTTTAAAAAAAATTGTAAATTAAATTAAATTCAAGCTGTTACATTTTAACTGTTTCTATCTTGCATCTGTGTTGTAAAACGCAAAAATAAAAAAGTACACATGTTTTTCAAAATGACAGTAACAATGTATTTGTGATACAAGGAAAATTTTTCTTTAATTATAAAATCGATTTTATTATTTAATGATTTCATTTAGTGTTTTTTTAGTAATACAACAGTACCTAATTAAACAATAATAATTATATTTCAATTTCACTTTTTTATGCTTGTTTTATTATTGTCTTAATGTTTCAATAACTTTATTTTGTTAGTTTAGGTCAAATTAAATGTTTTTGTCGTTTAGGTGACATTGAACGTAGGTAAGCACTTCCATGTTACATGCGACTACAACAAAATTATTAAAATCGAATAAGGTCAATGTTTATATAAACATTTAAATAATATAAACAAAATATAGTAGTGTAACTGTTTAAAAAAAAGGATTTATATTAGAAACAAGAATAAAAATACTGACTGTTTTTTTCAATTTGTAATACATCATTTTAATAACAACTGAACACATAAAAATACGATTTTAGTGTTTTGAAAACAAAAAGGACTTTATTACAATATTTTTCTTTTGGTAGGTTGTTGCTTGTTGGTTGATGATGCAACCGTAGGTCATTCAATTTTTGACAGAAACTTATAATGAACAGATAATTACTTTGTATAGATGTACTAACATCAATGTTAGTATTGTTAGGTGATAACTTGAAGAAAAAAAAGTTGTTTTTATTTTTGTTCGTGTTATGTCTATTGCAGTCAGTCTAAAGGCGGGTTGGAAAATGCGATATATTTGAGCGAAAACTTAGCAACGTGACTTCTGTCAAATAACATTGCAACTTTTTAAGTTTTTTTTATTGAACTTTGTCATGGAAAACAATATGTATTAACTTATAACATTATTTCATTCATTGGTGTTGCCCATTACCGCCTTAGCCATTTACAAATCTGTTGTCAAAAAAAGGTTACAACTCTACCAATTATAACTTTACCTACATTGACGTTGTTTTTTTGAAAGAAGAAGAAGAAAATTTATAAAATAAATTATTATTTTTTTGAAACCAACAGCTAAATAAAAATGTCAATCCAAATTGAGTTTGACGTAATTATACTTTTGTAACTGTTGATTATTACAATAAAAATGTTTTAATTTAAGCATCAACAATTAAAACCATTATTTTTTATTATTATATTATTTATCCATGTATTTTATTAGATCAAAATATGTCACAATTAGATTTTTATTTATTTTTTATTAATAATATTTAACTTTATATTTTAGCTACCGTGTATGTTATCCGATATTAAATTCGGTAAGTTAGATTAATAATTGTTAAATATATTATTATACTGCATATATATATATATATATATATATAGAAAAAATCTTATCATAAACGTTATTTAACTGAAACGTTTCTAATAAATACTACACAAGTTTTTCCATACAATATAGCATAGCATATTCCAATAAAATGCAATTATAATTATATATATATATATACATATATAATTATTAACAACAAATTTATAATTAGAACTTGGGTAAAATTATTAATATAAACTTTAAATAATACAAATGATGTAAAATGCTTTAGTTAGCAACCTGTGTATTACATTGTACACTGTAAACGCCAAAATTATTAACATTCGTTTCTTTTTCTTAATTACGTCATTCAAACGACAAAGAGTAAGATTGATGCAGTCTTGTAAACATTTAAAGTTATATCTTCCAAGGTGTGACAAGAGGCATTACTATAAAAAATAAATGTAACCCTTGTGTAGATGTATTCCATTTTAATATTTGAAATGGCACTGTTTAAAACGGTATTAAGTCTAATTTTCTATCTAATAACATTATTATACCAATATATGAACTATTCAAAATGCGATTTTTTAACTACTGGAAAAACAAATTTTATTAAACATTTTACTTTGAATCTTTGTTTTGTCTACAAAAATATTGACTGCCAGGAACACAATAATTGTTTAATTTACTTTATACAAAAAACGTTTTTGTAAAATATGTAACGTCTTATTAACAAAGCACCAAATATATAATTTTTTTGTAATCCTACTTTAATTTTCAGACCATGAGCATTGGGTATTTCATCAATTTTTGAGGCAAATGTCGGTATTTTTTAAAATTATGTAGTTTAACAAATTTTATTTTTAATAAAATAAATGTTGATTTTATCACTTCAACTTATTGGATAAACAAACGTTTATGTTAAAAGCAAACATATAATATGCAAGCATCTAGTCCACATTAAATTATTAATTGTATAAATTTAAAACATATTTAATATTTATTGCGCTGATAAACTACAATGTAGACACAAGTTTTTCAATAAAATTAATTACATGCATAGTTGTTGACGTGTTACCTTTTTATTATATATATATATATATATATATATATATATATATATATATATTTGTACAGCATATTAAATGAATAATTTTGATTGCTTAATAAACATAACAGTCGTAACAGAATGATAAAGATTATTGGCCAATAAACAGCATTTTGGTAACTGCGCCACTGTCGGCGAAGATTGACAAGGCCTTCTGATTTTTTGTCAAGGTTATTTTTCTTAACCCAACGCCCATACATGGTATAAGTACTCTGAATATTTAATTTAAAATAACTGATAGTTCAGTTATGCCGTTGTGCACCTGATCTTTCTTGTGACAGGTTATGTGTTAAGGCACTTATTTTAAAATGCGTCACGTGAAGAAAACAGCCAGGAGTATTGCTATACTAATAATAAAATAATGCAACTTGTAAAAATATAAACGTTTATATGTTTTGACAAGAATATAATATAATACGTTTCAACTGCAACAATGCTTTAAATAAAAAATCTTAATAATAATACACTATTATTTTTTATTTATTAGGAAAAGTCCTTTAAAATAAAAATTAACATAATTTTTGTGTATATACTTCTGTTTACATGATGAATTTAAAACAAATAATTGAATATTTTAATAATTTTGAATATTGCTATTATTTTTTGTTTATTTTTTGTAAAACATAATATTTACTAAACGCTCTTATTAAAAATTAAAATGTTTCAATTACTGAATCAATTTATATTACTTATCAAATTTGAAACATTTTGAATCGTGTTTAATAATTTACAAATGTAAAAAGTGCACAAATAATAAATAATTTATCAATGGATTTTTAAGGGATTATTTGTTTTTAGAATTGTTATATTAGTATTGTTAGATTCACTTGAATAATAAATTTACTAGGTTTTTAAGTCAACCACGAGCACTGTACACCTCACATCCTTATTTAGAATACTAATAAATAATTGACTAAAAAACGTTTATCTTTAAAAAAAATACATTAAAATTTTTTCTATTAAAAATGAATCTACACAAAGAATTTAAACGAAAAAATGTGGTGAATTTAACTTTCGAAAATAATTAGGCCAAAACAATATAGGCCATCAATACATGAAGTTAATTGTTTTTTAAGTTTTTCTAATTATAAATAATTAAGTGTCTTGAAATTTTTGGATAAATAGCAATTAATGGGTAAATGGTAATAGTTATAGTGAAAAATTATGTACATATTAAGTTAATAACATAAAACGATTACGCAACAATAATTTCAAAAGAAATTATTATTTATTTACATAATTTTACAAGTGCTTAGCATATGTTACTGCATACATTCAATTTATAGCAAATTAATTAGTTTAAGATTTTGTATGTATATAATTATGGTGTAAAAAAATTAAATAAAAAAAAATAATAATTGATCCCTCAGTTTTGTTTTGTCGACTTGTCAAACTTTATCATTTTACCCCCTAACCTTGACACAAATTTGAACACCTACGGCACTTGAATACAATGAGTTTAAATAGTGAACGTTTCTTCTAAACTGCTAAAAATTACAAATAAAAAAAAAGTTATAATTTTGGTTTAACTATTAAACAAATTGCAGATTTGTTTGAGATAAGTACAAGGACTGTATAGAGGGTTTTAAAGGATTATACACGTCCAAGAACAGCAGGAACTAAACCTACACCATCAACTAGTAAACGAGATAATTTGTTTAGAATCACCAAATTGAAAGGGAACACAATGAAGCTCATTAAACAAATACAAAAATAAAAATTTGCAGATTTTTTAATATTTACTTATCCGCAATCAAATAAAATCGGTCAATCTGCAGTTAGAGAAAACGTTAAAAAATTCCTTTAGCAATACAATATAGAAAAAGATGTGTGGAGTTTGTGAGAATGTATGAAAACCGTTCAGTTTGCTTCTGGGGATCGATTTTTTTACTGACTAGTGTGACTTAAAGTACGAACCATGGACAATGCAGTTTACGATTGTTTGCGGTCCCGATTTTTGTCAAGACTACAATTGTATTGTTAAAAAGGTAGCATATCTGTCATGTCTTTATGAATATTATGGATTTAAGTTTGAAAAACTGCCAAAATTTAGTCAAACAAGTAACCACTTATGCACCTCAAAATTTATAATCATTTTCAAATAATGTTTTAGGACTGAACTACGACAAAAAAAACTGAGCTTTATTTGATTTTCTTCATTTAGTTCGGACCTCAATGCAATTGAAACTCCTTTTAGTTATGCTAAACGAAATGTGAATCAGATAGAAAATTAAGGCACGCTCAAAGAAAAAATTAATTGTGTTCAAAAGTTGAATTCGACAAGATTATATTAATCATTTGTTTGATTCCTATCCAAAGCGTCTAATAGAAGTTATAAAAGATCATGGTTATCCTTTGAACTGCTAAATTTGTAAAATTGGTAATGCTTGTTATCTATATATTACATATTTTATAATATAATTTATTTTTAAGCAAATATTGTAGTAGTATTTTTATCTTGTCGAAACGTGTAAATCCTGGGTTTTTAATCCAAGCGAGAATTTAATAATTCTACCTGTAAAATAATTATTCTTACTGTTTTAATTATTAGTAGTATTCAAGTAATGTTTGAGGGTTGTTTTACTAAAATGTTAATATGCTTTAGCAATGTGAAGAAAGTCAATAAATTTCAATGTGTTAATTATGACAGGGCCCAGTTTAGTCCCTGTACATTCTTTTTTAGAATATATGTATCATTTTTAGTTAAATCATAAAATAAATAAGTCCTAAAATACGTTTGTACAATTTTGAAATACTTATTTTTTGCACAATTACCTATTGTTAAAAACAAAAACTTAAATTAAGGTAAAATTAATTTAATGAAATATGAAATTACTTTAAATAAATATTTTTAATATAAATACTAATATTGTTTTTAGAAATGTGATTTAATTTAAAGCTTAACAAAAACTACTTATTGGGCGTTGTTTCTATTCAACGTATAATTTAAATTATATATATATATATATATATATATATATATATATATATATATATATATATATATATATATATATATATATATATATATATATATATATATATATATATATATATATATATATATATATATATATATATATATATATATATATATATATATATATATATATATATTTCAAATTATAGTTTATTTGCAAAATACAATCATAACTGGTAAAAAATAATATAAATCATTTGATTTAATTGCAATAACATTTTAAAAATAGATTTAGGAAGTACATATATATATATATATATATATATATATATATATATATATTATTATTATTTATTATTATTATTATTACAAAACCCTTTTGCTTTAAAAAAAATAAGCATGGGGCAATAAGATTACAATTACAGCAAAAAATTAACATCAAAGTCTCGTAATTCAAAGAGAACATGAGACAACAAAATGTTTCCATGTATTTGAACATTCTGCCAAACGTTTTGCTTGTGCCCATGAAACATTCATTTCAATTAGATCTTCCCGAATAGTTCTTAGCCAAGTTTTCTTTGGTCTGCCAACCTTTTTTTTACCATTTACAATTGTCCATTCCAAAACCGTTCTTGCTGGTCTTTCGGGCGGTAAACGTACAATTTGACCAAGTAATTTTATTCGTCTAATTGTAATGATGTCATGGAGTGAACGAGAGTCAGTTCTTTTCATGATCTCATCATTTGAAATGTGATCGCGCCAGGTAATCTTTAAAATACTTCTAAGACACCGGCGATGAAAAACATCCACCATCTTATCAATCTTGTCCGTACGTTTCCACGTTTCACTCCCATATATTGCCGTAGGAATGATTATTGATGCGTACAAACGAAGTTTTGTCTTTAGGCGAATGGAAGAACATGACCATATTGATCTGAGTCTATTGAAGACTGATATTGCCTTACCAAGTCTGGCTTTAACATCAATTTCGGTTTGTCCGTCTTTACCAATGATGCTTCCCAGATATGTAAAGGAATCAACAGTATCAATATTTTGTCCACTAATTTTGATGGGCAAATCATTGTTTGACTTTATGCACAACACTTTTGTCTTTGAACAATTAATCCGTAAGCCAATACGAGAACTGATATCACTGAGTCGTGTTGTCATATTTTGCATCATTTCTGGGGTTTCACTGAGTAGACCAATATCATCTGCAAAATCCAAATCCGTTAATCTGCCTTGGTTCCATTTGATACCATAAGACAAATTATTCATGGATTGAGTCATAATAAAATCAATTACCAGAAGAAACAAAAACGGTGACAAAATACATCCTTGACGTACTCCCGTGACAATTTCGAACATAGCAGTATGACCATTTTTTGTTCGAACACAGCAACTTGAATTTTGGTATAGCGAACGCATAATATTCACATATTTTAACGGTATTCCGTAAAACTTAACGATTTTCCACAAAGATTCTCGATGAACACTGTCAAAAGCTTTCATAAAATCAATAAAATTGATTGTTAGTGATTGCTGAAATTCTTGACTTTGCTCAATAATGTTACGAAGAGTGAGTATTTGTTCAATACAGCTTCTTCCTTTCCGAAAACCTGCTTGTTGTTCTCGAAGGTGTTTATCTACCGCATTACTTAAACGATTTAAAATTACTTTACAAAACACCTTACCAGGAACAGACAATAAGGTTATTCCGCGCCAATTATTGCAATCATTCAGACTTCCTTTTTTTGGGAAGGGTAACAATTAATCCTTGTCGCCAATCATTTGGAACTTGTTCATTATGCCATATAACATTAAATAAATGAGCAAGCTCATTTGCTACAACATCACCTCCATGTTTGAGCATCTCTGCAGTTATCTCGTCAAGTCCTCCTGCCTTATTGTTTTTCAACCTTTGAATTGCATAAATCACTTCAGTTACAGAAATGTCATCAATGCATATTTCTGGATTTTGAGTCACATTCATATCATTATCATTATCAAAATCTATGAGAGTATTTGGCATAGGCTGATTAAGTACTTCTTTAAAATGTTCTACCCATCTAGATGATTGCTCATCATTTGTTAGAAGTAAACGACCATCTTTTCCTTTGATTGGAATATCGGTGTTCTTTCTAACTCCCGACAGTTGTTTAACAATTTTATACAGAGTCTTGGAATCATTTTTTGCTGCTGCCTTATCTGCTTCTCTGCATCTGTTTTCTAGCCAATCATTCTTATCTTTGCGGCAGCTTTTTTAACCTGTTTATCTAAAGTTCTATATTTATCATCAAATATTTTCCAAATAACAGGATTGTTAGATTGATCTCTCTCTAATTTTGTTTCCTTTCTGAGATCAATTAAATTCCATGAGACTGATGAAATCTATTGTTTCTTTGTAGAGTGACATTTTCTATCTAGCACATTTGCTGCACAGTCTGTAATTGTTTTATGAAACAATTTCCATTGATCATCAGACTTTTCTACCCTTTTCAGATTTTGAAATGTATTTTTTAAGGAATTGTAAAATTGATTTGAGATATTTGACTGTTTAAGCTTCTCACACGAAAATGGATGTAATTTTTTTGTGGTTTCTACTGTCTTTAATTTTAAACGAATTTTTCCAACAAGAAGATTGTGATCAGAACCAACATCTGCACCGCGATATGCACGTACATCTTGCAATGAAGATCGCCATTTTGTGCTAATACAAATGTAATCAATTTCGTTTGTTGTTTTTCCATCTGGAGAAACCCACGTTGTCTTGTGTATATTTTTAGTGGGCGAAAAAAAGTGTTGCCAATACTCATTCCACAATGACTGTTTAACGTCAACAACCTATAACCATTATCATTTATGCTATCAGCATAGCCATGTGGTCCAACATTTGAGGAGTACCCAGATCTATCTTTGTTCAATTTCGCATTGAAATCACCGATCAAAATTTTGATGTCTCTTCTTGGCACATCATCTAATAAACTTTGTAATTGATCATAAAAAATATCTTTTTGGTTCTCCTCAGTTGCCTCAGTAGGGGCATAGACTTGCACAATTGTTACTTTTGCAAATCTGGTGTTGAATCTAGCTGAAATGATACGGTCGCTCACAGGTTTCCATCCAATTATAGCTTTAGCAGCATTTTTACTCAACATAATACCAACTCCATTAATATGATATTTTTCATGTCCAGAATATAAAATTGATGTATCTCCACTCTTGAAATGACCTTGACCTTTCCATCGCATTTCGCTAATACCCAAAATATCTAAGTTGTAAATTTTCATTTCTCGAAGGACTTGTTCTAACTGTCCAGTACGAAAAAGTGTGCGCACATTCCATGTCCCAACACTGGTTAAGGTTTTGGCATTGAAGATTCTGCAAATCGAAGATTGAGCTTCCTTTCGGCTTTCACTCAACCCTGTCATTTGTGTAACTCTGTCATCGAGATACGCGCGATTACTTCTTTGCCGTTGTTTGCCGGAATGGCGTCCTCTTATTGTTTCCGTAGCAGTATGGATTTTTACAGAGGCCAGGTTGCTAACCTTGCGCTCGAACCCTCCTCCTTTATCCAGGCTTGGGACTGGCTAGATTGAATCATTTCTGATCCTCAAGTTTATACCTAACAAGTATTACGTATTTCCCAAATTATATTTTGAGTAAAATAACGATACAAAAATACTAGCACAGCTTATAGAATTTACTTTATCTGTATTTTTGAAGAAAAATAAATATTGTTTTTCTAATTTTAATGGCCGCACGAAAACAAACAACAATTTTATAAACAATACTTAATTTGTTTATTTTTTTAATTGACCATTTTATTTAGCTTTCATTTTTATCGATTCACTTATTTTTAAAAATTTAAATAAAATAGTTGTTCAAGTTTTCATTACGTATATTTTTATTACAACTCCGCCTAGTTTGGATTAGAAATGATCCAATCTAGCCAGTCCCAAGCTTAGATAAAGGAGAAGGGTTTGAGCGCGCAAGGTTAGCAACCTGGCTTCCGTAAAAAATTTATACTTCTACGCAAACAATTCCGGCAGCCAACGGCAAAGAAGTAATTGCACGTATCTGGATGACAGAGTTACATAGATGACAGGGTTGAGTGAAAGCCAAAAGGAAGTTCAATCTTCGATTTGCAGAATCTTCAATGCCAAAAAAACTTTATTGTTGTTGCTGTTTTGCTGTAATTGTTGTCTTATTGCCCCATGCTTATTTTTGAAGCAAAAGAGCTTTGTATAATAATAATAATAAATTACTATTATTATTACTATTGTTATTAGCAGTACAGCGCTCGATTTGGAGCTAGGTGGCCATCGCGGTTCGAATCCTATTACCGGCCAACTAAAATTCGGGCCTACGTTCGACTTCGCTAAAATGTCCACTTCTGCAAGGCATGCGTTTCTCGTAAACCATTCAAAGTAGCAAAAATAAAAAACATCTTTTTGCTTTGAAAAGCATAAAGCAGCAGGATTGTTCCATAAAATTGTACATTAAACTTTTTGCTTTAAAGATCGGTGCATATCGAAGATTGAAATTCTATTCTGATTGTGTCGAATCATGTTGCTTTCACTTCTTTACATTAATTTAATAAAACGGCATCCTCTTGTGTGTTGTCTCTTTGGCAATAATACGTTTTTAACAGAGGCCAAATTTCTAATCTTGCGCTACAATTTTCCTTTTTTCCTCAATCAGAATTGTGATTGGCTACTGTAAAGTTGTACTGATATAAACCCAGGTCTAATTCAAATTTTATGTATGTAAATTATTGCTTGTAAAAATGTTACTGCAACTTTGAAATAATGAGATCTATTTGTTAAAAACCTAGCAATATAACATTATTTTATCTATTGTAATTTTAAACGTTTTTTAAATTATTATTACAAAGTTTAAAATGCATGAAAACGTTAGATGCACTTTTTAAATCCAATTATACCCAACTTTATTTTACAGCAGGTCAAATTAAAGCAAAAATAAATTCAAAAAGTAATTGGAAAGGGGTCGAATACACATTAGTGCATCGTATAACACTACAACCAAGAAATAGTGAATATACAATTATCAACTTGTTTCACAGTAAAAATCACCGACAAATATCTGTTTGGGCTACAAATAAATGCGTTTCCCAACCGTATGTAGCTATTTTAATTCCCTATCGAAATCGGGACAAACACTTGCAATACATTGTCAGTCATTTGCACAAATTCTTGCAACACCAACGCTTATCTTACGCGATTTTCGTGATTGAACAAGTATGTTGTTCATTTTTCATTCGACAAAATCTTGCAAGTAGTTTTAACAATTTTAACGTGACTAATAGTAATATACAATGCCAAATACGCTTGTAACAATATCAAGCGCTTCCATGGAAAAGCAAGCGATATTGAGAGTAAAAGTGTTATATATATATATATATATATATATATAAGTAGACACATAAACATACTCATATGTACATGAAGAATCAATTATTTCGTTTTAAGTTATAGATCCATGACTATTTTCCTTAGTTTAATTTTTATAAAAATTTAAATTACAATTGACGTTAATTTTTCATTTAAATACTATATACTCGACAAACCGTCCTTACAGAATTTAACACATTCATTCTGTAAAAAGTTAACTAATTATGCTTATAAATGTATAAATTATCGACATAAAATTTAAACTAATTTACCGCGTAAAAATCAAACAAGAACGGTGTGTACTTTAAAAATAATACCTTGTTTGCACTAAATTAAATCAATCTTTGTTCATGTTAATAGCACATTTGAATGTTGTTCTACAGTTATCGGGTTAAATTGTACGACCACATTACTGTAATTCCAACAATTAAAAATGACACAACACATAAAAATTGTTATAAATGCAACTAAAATATTTTTGAGAATGAGTACGTGTTTAAAATAAACAAATAAAATAAGCATGCGTTCTTGATGAGTAAAAATAATAGTTCTATTAGCATAAAAATAAAATGTCACTAATTGTTGAATATAGTATTCACATTTAAAGAAATAATTTAATTGGTATAGTTAGAAAAAGAAGAAAATCGGTTAAGTTGAAGTTGGTTATAGCGTTCATAATGATTTTACTAAAATTAAAAACTAGATTAGAGATAATTGGAACATTCGATGATGTTTTGTACGTTGCAGAAAATGAGGTTTATTTGCAACAGTGTGATGCATAGTGCATAAATATTGAACTATATATTTTGAAATTATTCCTTATGTAAATGTGTTTAAAGTTTATATTTTTTTATTAAAAATATTCAACCTATTTTTTATTAAACAATTATAAAATTGAATGCAGGAATTTATAGAAATATAGAACAATCGGTAATCGGTAGTACTAAAATTAGTGAAATTTTTAATCATTATTTAATCTCAAATTACGATGCCATGCCTTAGAGCATGTGATATTTGTTAAAAACAATGCTCTGATTTATATGTTTAAAAAGATAGCACAATTTTGATATATATATATATATATATATATATATATATATATATATATATATATATATATATATATATATATATATATATATATGACTGAAGAGAATATGGGAAATGAATTCATCTCACCGTTTACGTTTTCCATTATTTTTGTTTGGTATTTTATTTATATAAACCAGCATTTTTGACTAGTAAAAAATCACAATCATTCAATTGTCTTCAAATAATATAATCCTTAGTATAATTGCAATTTAAAACAAATTGTTTTAAAATATAACGTTTGATAACAAATAAAAGTTACCAATTCAGAATCAAACAAAACTGAACTTCTAACAAACCTAGCAAATAAGGGGGTACAGATAACATTTAAATTAGTTCAACTCAAACATTTACACACAATCATTACGATCAAGCTAAGTTTAATGTAGTGACGAACTGTTTTTGTGCACACAAAGCAGGTTTCAATGTGTGAATATAAACAGATTTGGGAATTTTCAACATATTCGAAGCTGGAGAAGTAATTAGCACTTTAAAACAATTTTTAACGTTGATTTTCAATTTTTTTCAAAAATCACATGTTTACTGTATTGACTATATTTATATTCATTAACATATGACATTCTATTTCATTTTGTTCCCATTATTTGTACTACTACTGTTTAATTTTTGTTGTTGTTTTTTTTATATTCATGATGAAAATGTATTTTTACGCCGAGTGTATCTCTAGTGAGATATTAAAGCTTAATAATAATAATATTAGGGTAACAAAAATAGTTCACACGCTAGATACTGTTGTTGTTGTTGTTGCTAGGTTAGTATAGGTTTGGTTGAGTTAAATAATTATCTGGATACAAATATTTTGTACAAATTATTTGATGTATGTGCACTGCCAGGTAGATGATACAACCAACCAAGGGAAAAAGTTACGAAAGAAGGAGCCAATAAGAATCAGATAACTTTTTGTGAGTGTGTGATCACTCGTAAATTGGGGATGGAAAGGTTTCCAAATGTGTGATTAATTTGCACAATGACGCAGTAAAAATCGTATAGTACTAGCAAATATTGATTTTTTGGTAGATGATAAAACCAACCAAGGGAAAAAAATATCCTGTTGGTCAACCTCCGTGGGTGAATGTGAGTCACGTTGGTGCATTCTTCTATCAAAAAAGAATTGTTTGACCTTGAAGATGTATATAAGGTGGAAAAATCAATATTTACATAGTACTATACGATTTGTACTGCGTCAACGTGCAAAGTAGGTGTCACATTTGGAAACTTTTCCATCCCCAACTGCTGAGCAATCACATACTCACATAAAAGGTTGTCTGACTCTTATTGGCTCCTTTTTTTGCAACTTTTTCCCTTGTTTGGTTTTATCATCTATAAGGTGGAAAAATCCACCTTATATACATTTTCATAGTCATGTAATTTTTCTTTTAATATAAGAATGCACCAAAAAAACTTACACTTACTCACGGAGGTTGACCAATAAAACTTTTTTTTAATGTTTTCTTCCATAGTTGGTTTTATGATTTACCATTAAAAAGGGATTTCTTGATCTCGAAAATGTATATAAGGTGG
The DNA here is from genome assembly GCA_025895645.1 of Cardicola forsteri. Classification (NCBI taxonomy): domain Eukaryota; kingdom Metazoa; phylum Platyhelminthes; class Trematoda; order Strigeidida; family Aporocotylidae; genus Cardicola; species Cardicola forsteri. The sequence continues at coordinate 602,837 of JAKXYG010000473.1, forward strand.
AAAAATCAATGCCTAGATATTACTATGCGATTTGTGCAAATTTGGTCGCACATTTAAAAACTTTCCTGTTTCCCACTTACAAGTGATCACACACTCACACAAAAGGTTATCTAAGACTTATTAGTTCCTCTTTTCTCAACTTTTTCCTTGGTTGGTTTTATCATTTACCAAAATCAATGATATATAATTGGTTACATTTTATAACAATACTTAATAACATTACGTACATGTTAATTTTACTCAAACATTTTTTAAACATTATTTTAGCAGTATATTAAATTAAACAACAAGTACTCTATAAGAAAAAACATAATAAAAGCTGTGCATTTTAATATTTTAGTTATGCTTTGCTTCCAGTAGGGCTCTGCAATCTTTTAGATTAGGTGTCATTCTGTTTCTCGACCTGCTTTTGTAGAATTTAATGTTGCATTTTACAATTAGTTTTTATAGTTATTGACTTTATATTATTTATTTATTTTTTATATTTATTATCTTGAATGTTTTGCAAGAAATATCTTTCAGCAGTGGATATTTTAGCGAAGCCGAACGTGGGCTCGCATTTTAGTGTTGGTGGTGGGATTCGAACCCCGGTGGCCATCGAAGTCCAAATTGAGCGTTATACGCTAGATAGTTAAGAAATTTGTAGTTTGCTAATATGTAAAATATAAGTTTATTTTTAAAATTGTTACAACAGAAAGTAGTTATTAGCTGAAGAAACATTGTGATAAAAAATATTTGTCATTTTCTTAAACGTTTATTAGCATAATAGAACATAGTAATAACAATTTATTACTTTTATTATTATTATTATTATTATTATTATTATTACAAACCCTTTTGCCTTAAAGTAAGCACGGAACAACAAGATACCAGTAAAAACAAAAAGAACAACAGCATCTCATGATTTAAAAAGAACATGGGGTAACAAAATGCTAATTGCCTATGTTCGAATATTTTGCCAAAATTTTCGTTTAATACCATTTCAATAAAATCTTCTCGAGTGGTTTTTTGAGTATTTTGCCAACCTTTCTTTTGCCATCTTCAATTGCCCATTCCAAAACTGTTCTTGCACGTCTTTCGGACAGTAAGCGTATGAATTGACCAAGTAATTTTCTTTGTCTAATCGAAAATTAACTTTCTTTTCGGCTTTCGCTCAACCCTGTCATCTGAGTTGTACTATCACTCCTTTGCCGTTGTTTACTGGAATGGTGTCCTTCTATCGTTTCTGTAGAAAATCTATATAAAAGTCAATTGTTTCTTATGTAATATTAAAAATTAAGTAAAGGACTTTATTCAAATAGGGTGCAAAAGAAGCCAGTCACTGCCTAAAACACAATTACTTATAGGTATAATTTTCACGTTGCAAGTCTTACCAATTGTGATTTTTACATTTAAAGAGTTAAAATTGGTTATAATGTCAATGACACTTACTAAGTTGCTTAAATGTATTGATTATTAATTTTAAATGTAAAAATATTAAATTTTTTAAACAATGTGCCGTTTATTCTATTTGGAAAACAAATGTAAAACAAGTCATTAGTTTTCAATTTTTGAGTGTATCTATTACTAGCATAAACATACACACACGTAAATAGATACTTATTGTTGAGTATCAATGTTTATAATTTTGACAAACCAATTGCCTTGTAATTTAAAATTGAAACATTACTCTACTTTCTAACTAATGGAGTGGATTTAGCATTACTTTCTGTTACAGGATTAGAGACAACCTATAGCAGTACACAAATTTACAAATTTACAAGATTATCCAAGCCAACAATTTAATGTATAAAACAATCTTGTTGCTCCATTCTCCTTGGAGCATAAGCGTTATCAAAATAAATAAACTAAATAAATGAATCTGAATTAAATACTTTATTAAGAGGTTCTGTTTAACACAACATTGTTCTCATTTTTAACTGATTTAAATTGTTTATCAAAACCGATCGGAAAAAACACAAATGATTTGTTTATATGAAAATGTTTGCAAAACATTGTACTATGTACTCAAAATACCTACATTATTGAATATAAATAAGCTTATTGTGCTACTTTTTGGAAATCACTGTTTTAATAATTTTAAATGTCCAGTAAAATATATTCCACAAGTTAATTAGAAACGCAAATAGGGAAAATATAACGGAATAACAATAATAATAAAATGAAAGCAATGATAGTTATCATTATTATTGTTATTATTATTATTATTATTATTACTGTTATTATTATTATTGTTATTGTTATTATTATTATTATCATTATTATTTATTATTGTTATTATTATTATTATTATTATTATTATTATTATTATTATTATTATTATTATTATTATTATTATTATTATTATTATTATTAATTATTATTATTATTATTATTATTATTATTATTATTATTATTATTATTATTATTATTATTATTATTATTATTATTATTATTATTACTATTATTATTATTATTATTATTATTATTATTATTATTATTATTATTATTATTATTATTATTATTATTATTATTATTATTATTATTATTATTATTATTATTATTATTATTATTATTATTATTATTATTATTATTATTATTATTATTATTATTATTATTATTATTATTATTATTATTATTATTATTATTATTATTATTATTATTATTATTATTATTATTATTATTATTATTATTATTATTATTATTATTATTATTATTATATTACACAGTTTATTTTATTTTATATTTAAGACTATTTTTGTAATTCGCCTTCCCAATTGTTTTTCTAATGCTACATTATACTACTTACATATAAGAAAATTAAGGTTTATAGTCTTACACTGTAACCTTCGTACTCTCTCGATGTGGTTTGAATGTACAACATTTATTTTAAATTTAAATTAAAAAAATACACATTTTAAAAATTGTTTTTAAACAAAAATGTAGATTTACAAAATAATTCAATACCTTGTTTGAACAAAAATATTCGAATTTTCGATTACAATATCTACAATTTAATGAAAATTTGTTTTATATGTGCATGTAGTTTTCAAATTGTTTTTTAACAAATATAGATTAACAAATCTATTTAATACCTTGTTTGAACAAGTATATTCAAAGTTTCAATTACAATAGTTGAAACTTAATAAAAATGTGCTTTATAATTGCATGTAGGATCATTAAATCTACCTAGGTCCTGACCCATTGTATGTGTGCTTGTTAACAAATTTATTTTTCAACAGTTAAATTACAATCTAAAAACATTTGTTTGTAATAATTATAGACTAAACGTTTGTAAAACAAATAAATAAAAAACTAAAATAAACCAATTTTGCAGATTACACTTTCCAATATTTTTATTAAAGAAAGACAAAATAAACGCCATGCTCTAAATTTGTTTCATCATGCCGTTTTATTCAGCCTAGTTGTTTCTTTTTTGTTGCACTATACAATTGTAGCAATGTTTTCAACCTTATTTACAATAATGCCACATTGTAATTGTAAAAAACTCATTAACGCTTTAAAATATTTCTAACTCATTGGTACACCAATACCATTGTCTTTAGTTGTAACAAGATTGTAATGACTTCAATGTCAATTTGAGTAATGCTTATGTAATGTTAAGTTCCAATGATAGTGATATTCCTGACTTTTTGTCATCCACGTGGTGCATTTTGGACTAGGTGCCTATGGACATCTAGACTAATAACGGCAGGAACCGAGTGCACAGCGGTATAACTGGGCAATTGCTTTGGCCGGTGGGTCCAAGCATACACCTAATTTACAAAAGGTATCTTAAGGTACATGTATACCATGTGTAGCCGTTGGGCTAAGGGAGATAACCATGACAAAAAATCAGGCGGCCTCGACAATTTTGTAAACAATGGCGACGTCACAAGGATGCCGTCTACTAATCAAGAAACTTTGTTATTCTTCCACGTTGTGTTACGCTTATTAAGCCATCGAAGTCGATCGTTTATATGCCGTATAAATATGAAAAATATTAAAGAGGTGATTACGTCATCAAACAAAATGAATGAATAAATGTAAGTGACATCTATAAAAAACAAGTACAATGTACAGATAAACAAACAGCACGCAAATAAAGTCAAGTTGTTTGCAAAAATAAATATTTATCGAGCTTGTGTACATTAAATAATCTTAAATAATTGCTTACATTGCTGTAGGATTGGTGCCAAAATTATTGATTAGTTTTTGTAGCATCACCTAACTATATTGAGCACATGTACCTTTACTAACATATTTTTTAAACCTTATTTTAGCAATATCATTATTATTTTTATTGAATTTACGTTTGCTACTTTGTATGATTCACGAGAAACATCTTTCTACAGTGGACATTTTAGTGAAGACGGACGTGGGTACGCATTTAGTGGGCCGGTAGTGGGATTCGAACCCCGATGGCCACCGAGGTCCAAATCGAGCGTTGTACCGCTAGACCACACCGGCACATAAATAAAAATTAACACTTTTTACCAATATTATTATAAAATCCTAATTTAGACATTTTTTAAAGAGTAAAAAAAGAGCGTATTACTTGTTTAAAAATGAATTATATTGCAAAATGTTTATATATATATAAAAGTAAATATTAAAAGCAATACATTTTTAATATTAAAAAATATTTATTGCTCTGCATAATTTCCTTTATGCGTTTAAGCTAAGGGTCTTCCAGTTTTTTAACTTAATGGTGTAGAATTTAACATTGAATTACAAAATTAATTATCTTAATTGAACCTTTTTATTTTTCAAAACTTATGCATTATGTTTTAAAATAATTACTATTATATATTTAAAAAATTGCGATTATATTAAGGATTATATTATCTGAAGACAATTGAATGGTTGTGATTTTTTACTAGTCAAAAATGCTGTTTTATATAAATAAAATACCAAACAAAAATAATGGAAAACGTAAACGGTGAGATGATTCATTTCCCATATTCTCTTCAGTCACTATATATATATATATATATATATATATATATATCTCAAAATTGTGCTATCTTTTCAAACATATAAATCAGAGCATTGTTTTTAACAAATATCACATGCTCTAAGGCATGGCATCGTAATTTGAGATTAAATAATGATTAAAAATTTCACTAATTTTAGTACTACCGATTACCGATTGTTCTATATTTCTATAAATTCCTGCATTCAATTTTATAATTGTTTAATAAAAAATAGGTTGAATATTTTTAATAAAAAAATATAAACTTTAAACACATTTACATAAGGAATAATTTCAAAATATATAGTTCAATATTTATGCACTATGCATCACACTGTTGCAAATAAACCTCATTTTCTGTAACGTACAAAACATCATCGAATGTTCCAATTATCTCCTAATATAGTTTTTAATCTTAGTAAAATCATTATGAACGCTATAACCAACTTCAACTTAACCGATTTTTCTGGTAAATGATAAAACCAACCAAGGTAAAAAGAATTAAAAAAATTCTATTGGTTAGCCTCCGTGAGTGAGTGTGAGTTACGTTGGTGCATCTTCTATCAAAAGGGGATTGTTTGACTTTGAAAATGTATATAATGTGGAAAAATCAATATTTACATAGCACTATACGATTTGTATTGCGTCATAGTACAAATTTGGTCACACTTTTTTAAAACTTTTCCATCCCCAACTGCCGAGTGATCACACACTCACAAAAGGTTATCTAACTGTTATTAGCTCCTTTTTTCGCAACGTTTTTTCCCTTGGTTGGTTTTATCATCTACCGAATTTTCTTCTTTTTCTAACTATACCAATTAAATTATTTCTTTAAATGTGAATACTATATTCAACAATTAGTGACATTTTATTTTTGTGCTAATAGAACTATTATTTTTACTCATCAAGAACGCATGCTTATTTTATTTGTTTTTATTTTAAATACGTACTCATTCTCAAAAATATTTTAGTTGCATTTATAACAATTTTTATGTGTTGTGTCATTTTTAATTGTTGGAATTACAGTAATGTGGTCGTACAATTTAACCCGATAACTGTAGAACAACATTCAAATGTGCTATTAACATGAACAAAGATTGATTTAATTTAGTGCAAACAAGCGTATTATTTTTAAAGTATACACCGTTCTTGTTTGATTTTTTGGGATATTACTTTATTTAAAACTTTATTCATTTTGGTTGGTTACGTGGTCATCTTTTTATCATTTACCATATTTATAAGGCATATAAACGATCGATTTCGATGGCTTAATAAGCGTAACACAACGTGGAAGAATAACAAAGTTTCTTGATTAGTAGACGGCATCCTTGTGACGTCGCCATTGTTTCCAAAAATTATTAAGACCGCCTGATTTTTTGTCATGGTTATCTCTCTTAGCCCAACGGCTACATATGGTATACGTATACCTTTAGATACCTTTTAAGTACCCTAGGTGTATGCTTGGACCCACCGGCCAAAGCGATTGCCCAGTTATACCGCTGTGCACTCGGTTCCTGCCGTTATTAGTCTAGATGTCCATAGGCACCTAGTCCAAAATGCACCACGTGGATGACAAAAAGTCAGGAATATCACCACTATTGGAAATTGAGATTTTATAGACATTACTCAAATCCTCAGGAACATTAGCATCATTAGCATTCTAAAACTCAATTATTTTATGTACATACGGAAACAATTATATTGTTTCAAGTTATAGCTGCATTATTATTTATTATTTAATTTTTATATAAATTTCAATTATAATTGACGTTAATTTTTATTTGAACACCATTTGAATTCGACAACTCCAAAAACGTTAAAATTTTCATTAAAAAAAAATTTATTAACTAATTATTGACGTTTAATAAAAGCGTAAATTGCTGCAAAATTATTACTTAGGTTTATTATGCTTTACTAGGATAAAAATGAAACGTTTAAATGTATTGACAACCGTCCAAATTCTCTAATTATAGTAGTTATAGTGACAGTAGAATACATTGTGAAAATTATTGTTCATGTGTCAAATCTTGCACACATCAAGTACAATTTCCAACATTTTTGTTTTTATCCTTTATTCATACATTTTACAAATTGATTTAAATCTTTTGTTTCAACAATTTTAGTTCAATAGTATATATGTTATTTAAATAAAATAATAAATTTTCCTTTAATAAAATAAGAGCATAACAAAAATTGTGCTATTTTTACATTACACTAACTTTATATATATATATATATATATATATATAGATATAGATATATAATTAAAGAATGGTGTTGTTAACAAGTGCTTATTTTAGGGCAAAAATATTAAAAAATACTTACTGCATGTACTAATATAAACCTACTTGTCTCTTTTCATTTAACATAAAGGATGGCACTACATATTTTAATCGTGGAATGCTTTTGAATATTGGTTTTTTGGAAGCGTCGGCCTATCCCGAATTTGACTGTTTCATTTTGCACGATGTTGACAAATTGCCCGAAAATGACAAAATAATTTACAGATGTTATTCTAATCCCACATTGCTTTCTGTTCGCATGAGTCATTTGAATTACTCGTAAATATAGATTGATTAATAAAGAAAAATTTTAAATGAACCTGAAAAATATCTGGGTTTTTTATGTTTATGTTTAATATTAAAATAACAATATATGTAGTTGGTTAGGTATTATGTATGGTTAATTATTACCATGTTTTGATTACCAATATTGACAAGTGCGACATCATTGTTCTTTTTTCGTCATTTTAATCGAATAATCTCTAAGTCTTTCATATTTCTGTTTCAATTTATTTAAATTTTCCAATTTCTAAAATATGAAGATAATAACAATGTTGCATTTTTCACAAAGTTTGTTCTAATTAACTCATGTCACACAATGTTAGACCATTTTTAGTTTTCTCACGGTTTATAGAACCCCATATTAAGCCATCAACTTTCTTGTGATTTTAATTACTGATAATATCTGAAAATAGAATTCAGGTGGTTTACAAACATTATTAGTATGGAAAGTATTTTTCAAATATTATAAATTGCAATAGTGCTACATTTATCTATTATTTATTGTTGATTTTGCTTTCAATGTTGTACGGGAAACATCTACCAAGTCGACATTTTAGTGAAGTCAAGCCGATGTTTGTATTAAATGCCGATTGTGGAGATCAGACCTGTGCCCACTCACGTTTGGATCAAGCGATGTACTACTCGATCAACTAGGCACTAACACAATTGACTTTAGACAGCCTAAACCCCAATATAATGATTATTTTAAAATTTAAAGCATTGGCTTTTCTTTGAAATACCAAATAAAAATATTAGAAGATGTAAACTGTGAAATGAATTCATCTCGTATATTCTCTTCAGTCAGTATATATATATATATATATATATATATATATATATATGCAAAAAGGGGAATACAGTTGACATTCAAGCACAAATTACTAGCATACACAAACACAAACATTAAGACCAACCTAAGTTCATTGAATTATACTAACATTTTATATGCTTGACTGACGAGAATATACAAAATGAATACATCTCACAGTTTACGCTTTCTAATATTTTTTAATTATTTTACAAAATGATGTAATAATTTTTCTAGCCAAAATATTGATTGTGTAGTGTACAATTTAACACTACCACATTAAGTTAATAAACGGAGAAACTACATGTCTAAATGTTAAAAATAAATTATGAAATTTAATAATTATTTCATAAAAAAATTATATATATATATATATATATATAACTACTAGAATTCTGTATCCGGGATTTTTTGGAGGAGTTGTTTCAATGTCTCGCGACCAATTTAAATCTATTAACGGATTTTCAAATTCCTATTATGGTTGGGGTGGCGAAGACGATGATTTGAGTATCAGAATTGAAAATAGCTATCTATATAAAGTTGAAAAAATTTCCAATGAAATTGGACGATACTATGTATTGACTCATGTAAAAGACTTGAACAATGAAATTAATCCGCACAGGTAAAAATATGTACAACTATATAATTAATCAATGTATATTTTCTATTGTCATTGCTTTCATTTTGTTACATCTTCCAGTAAATGGACATTTTAGCGAATCCAATCGGGGGCTTTGTTTGTGGCGACGAATCCATATTTACTTAAATTATGTCGAGCACTGTAACGCCCCGCTAGTTTTGTTTATATAAACATAACTAATTCCTGTGTTGAAATAATTTATTATTATTATTATTATTATTAAAATTATTATTATTACAAAACCCTTTTGTTTTAAAAATAAGCATGAAGCAATAAGACAATAATTACAGCAAAAAACAACAACAAAGTCTCATAATTTAAAAAGAACATTCTGTCAAATGTTTCACTTAATCCCCCATGAAACATTCATTTCAATTATCATTTCAATTGTTTAATTGTAATGATGTCATGTAGTGAACGAGAGTCAGTTTTTCTCATGATCTCATCATTTGAAATGTGATCGCGCTAGGTAATCTTTAAAATACTTCTAAAACACCGGCGATCAAATGATAGTCATTTTAATTTATTATTATCACTCACTATATCTTTTTTGTTTGTACAACATTACACTAATTGTCGCTGTGTTTTTTAGGTAACCCTAATTACGTTGATAAGTGAAACCTGTTGTGGATTGTAATACCGGACTAGTAAACTATTTTTGCAAGGAATATGCCTTGCAATATATTTATTTATTAATTACACAACATTAAAAAAGTAACTGTTAACTAATGCAATAATATTCTGCATTATGACACCTACTTCAATGATACTACCAAATTGATTTTATTAAGTGTTATTAACATACAAATGTTTTATTACATATTTTATACTTTAAAACTTTTCTAATAAAAATTTATTGAACATTTTTTATCGTAAATTGAATAGATCATTGTATACCGAAGTGATACATTAGTAAAGGTGCTAGATTCTTTTCTAAGTGTACAAAAGTTTAAACTTTGGTGCAGTATTAAATGTGCGTTTTTGTTCTTCAGTTTGTGGCAATGTACAATGTGTTAAAAGTGTTTTATTTTTATACACATTAAAATAACAAACAAAACAAACAATACAATATATTTGATGATAAACTAATTAGCTATATCCGAATGGCAATTGTTAATTATTAGTTCCGGTCAACCATAACACAATTAAACATTTTTTAAATTCTTTATCTAAAACAAGAACTTTTAATCTATATTTGGCTAGACATAAATATATATATATAAATTTTGATTTTAAGTCATTGTAGATATTGACAATATGGAAATATAATATATATATATATATATATATATATATATATATATATATATAATTACTTTTAAAAACTTAGTTATTAAACTAGAACATATGTAACAATCACATAACTAATAAGAATTCAGTCTAATTGTGCTATACACGATACTATATAATAAATAGAATATAATTACAATTTTATTAATATCTATTGGTAATATAAAAAAATTTATATAAAACTTGTTCAAAATTAAAACACGAGAAAAATTATTAATATAAAATTTGCATTAATTATTTATTTATGTTTGCTACTTTGAATACTTTACGAGAAGCACATCTTTCACCAGTGGACATTTTAGCGAAGCCAAACGTAAGCCCGCATTTTAGTGCCGGTGGTGGGATTTGAAGCCATGCTCCAATCCAGGTTTAAATCTAGCGCTGTAACGCTAGAACATCCCAACAAATATGAAAAAATACAAAACAAATAGAACTTTTTCAGTTACCAAAAGATTGATTCAATAATAAAGCACAAAATGTTTCATAATTAATGTAATCGTTTATTTTTAACTACTTAATCTAGGCGGTTTGGAATGTTGTCAATGAGATTGTTGATATATTCTTGTTTCATCTTATATTGAACAACAAACTGGATGCAGTTACACAAATCCTCAATTTCAGTATGCTTTACTGTACTGGAAACGTTTCAATAATATTTATGTCCGGACTGTTAGGTGATAATTGAATAAAATATTCTTTTTTAGATTTTAGCCCTTTTAATATCTAAATGTAACCTTTTGAACGTATGAGATGGAGCATTATCCTGAAAAACAGTAGTGACTCTCGTGTAAGTGTGCTGCATTTCATTATAAAAAACTTCTTTCATTATTAACATAAAATTTTCACTGTTTAAGGTACCAAACATAATTTTCCATTTGATAGGTTCATTATACTTAACACTAAACCACCACATCACCTGTCGAAGATGGGCTTTCTTTTTAACAACCGAAAGTAAATGTTTTTAAAAATTAGGTCAGCATAATGCCTTGTTTTTGTTCCCAAATGGTTTATCGCGAATCACTGTTTCATTAGCAAAATATACAGAGCATCGATAAAACAATCGTCGTTCAATCCACTTGTTACAAAACATAAATTTGTATTCTTTCTGTTTCTTATTAATAAACGGTTTAACTATTGGCGATTCACGTGTTAAACCAATTTTTTTCACCACTTTTCACCGTCAAATGACTAAATACTTGTAAATTGTTTTTCACAATATTAGAAATAGGTTTGTTGTCATTTTTCTTTAATTTCCTAACAATGTTTCGACCTTCGGTTTCAGTTGTCATTTTTTTAGTTTTTTTTTAAATTTTAACACTAATTATTTCAAGATTTGCATATATATATATATAATATGTAAATATATTTGTGTGTGTGTAACTGTAAAGTTGGTTTTTAATTTTTTCATGCTTAGCGTTTAACCAATAAGCTAACTGAGTTATTTAAGCTATGACTTATATGCCAAAATTGTTTACAAATCAAATTATTTATAGAAATTTATTAGAAAAGTAATTTGTAAATTGATATCATTTTATAAGTCAAACATTTTGCATAAAATCGTACAATTGTTTATTGAAAAATGATACTTTATATGCATTGCATAAATTCTCAGGGTTATTAGCATCTCAAAAATATATTTATAAGATATTTTTAAAAGCAAACATCCAACATAAATTCTTACAACTGTGTATCGAAATATCAATTAAAAGTTAAATTAAAAACTTTTAAAGTGAGATCGTAAAAGCAGTCATTAATTTAGAAAAAAATATCATTTAAATAAAAACATTTGCAAGTATACATTTTATTCTATTACACTACAACGAACATTATTCCATTGTGTTTATGGAATATTTTTACAAACAAAATTGTTTTTGTACATTATTTCCGCTACTGTTATTGTTATTTTATTATTCTTGCTAAACATTCACTTTAAAATATTTTAGGCACAAACTTTTAGAATCAGCAAAAAAACGCATCTCAACTGATGGCTTAAATAGTACTAGATACGACATTGTTCACTATTCAACAAAATACAATGGACTTGTTAACTGGATTACTGTCAGTATTGATCAACCATCAAAAGGTTGGCAATTATTTTTATATTGAACAAAGATATTTTATTTATTTCATTTCAGTTGCTAACATTTTTACGGCATATTAAAAGATTAAATCTTAAGGACTATTATTATTCCAAAAATAATAATACATATTAGTTCATCATTTTAAAACGTTTAAAAATGGTTATATTAATTTTATTTAGAAATATATTTTACGTGTACTTTTAATTTATTTACTTACATCAAAATATTTTAAAATATTTAATTATAAATAATAAGTTGAAAATAATATTTTAATTATATTCATATTTTATTTACCCTTAAATTTGATATATGCAAATATTCAATCCTGTATATATATATATATATATATATATATATATATATATATATATGTATAAAGAGGATTAGCGGTACAGCTCTCGATTTGTACATCAGTAGGCATGGGGGTTCAAATCCCACCACTGGCACTAAAATTCGGGCCCAGGTTTGGCTTCGCTAAAATGTCCACTACTGAAAGATGTTTGTCGTGCAAACATTCAAAGTAGCAAACATAAAAAAAGGAATGAATCAATTTTGCCAGTACCCAGCTTGGATAAAAATAGAGGGTTTGCGGCAGGAAAAACATCTGGAAGTAATCACGTGCCAAAATTGTTTAGTGGTTGTAATGCTTAAATTTATTTATTACAAAACCAAACAACAAATACCGATTGAAAACAGCAATCTCTTATAAAAAAGAAAAAAGCTGTAAAAGAATATATATATATATATATATATATAAATAATATATATATATATATATATATATATATATATATATATATATATATATAATTTTTTTCATTGCTTTTATTACGTAAATGTATAACTTAAAGCGTTTTTATTGTAAGTCAATATCTAGTAAGGACAAGTCAACACCTATATTTAGTGCTTACAGTAGAACCCAAACCTATGCACTTACCTAGCACCGAGACCAGAGTGATTACGAATGCTCTGGCTCCAGGTGGAGACTCGCCATTGCACCTCGGTGCATTGAAGCCTGCGACAATCCCTAATCGGGCTTGCTTGAATTAGTAGTTTTTGTCAGCAGGGAGGTTTGTGATTATCCCCTTATTTGTACCAGGGTGATCTAGCGGTACAGCGCTTTATTTGAACCTGGGTGGGCATGGATTCGAATCCCACCACCGGCACTAAAATGCGGACCCACGTTCGGCTTCGCTAAAATGTCCACTGCTGAAAAATGTTACCCATACAACATTCAAAGTAGATAAGATAAGACAGATAAAGATAGATACATTTAACTACAAGTTTAATGTCTTAACCACTTTTGACATCCCGGTAAACAGTACAGTTGGCAGATAAGCAACAATTGAAAAAACACTTTGCACATTTTTTTGTTTTATTAAATTGAAAATTAATTAACTATTATTATTTTTACTATTTTATTTCAGATTTATCTCCAATTTAAACAATTCCGATTTGTAATTTATAAAATGTACAACATCCTTATTTTTTACTACACTAGATTTTTTATGCATTTTTGTATCTTTTGTGATAGATCTATTTAGTTATAAAATACAATAAATTAAACATTATTCTATAATAAAATAATGCATTTAAAAAATAATAATTTTAAAGTCATTTGTTAATTTATTAACAAAATAGAAAGCTATTTTGTAATATGTAATTGTTTGGAGTAAATAAACATCACTCAATAAAAATATTGATGCATATACTGGCTTTTTATGCAAAAAATTATTATTATTATTATTATTTATGGTTATTGGCTTGGATACTTCAGTAGAAGTAGCTTTCAGCACAAGTTAATTTTGATTACAACAGTTTTAAACAACCTAACGTTATAACTAGTTACATGCATTGGTGCCAATACAATGATGGAATAAATCACCAGTTCCAAAAATTAAATTAGAAGCATGAAGCATAAGTAGAAGTGCCGGGGTGATTTAGCTGTACAGCGCTTGACATGGACCTACATATGAATGCGTTGGAATCCCATTGCTAACACTAAATATGGGTCTATGTTCGGCTTCGCTAAAATGTCTACTGCTAATAAATGTTTCCGATAAAACATTCAAAGTAGTAAAAATAAATAAATAATAATAAATAAAAAATGGAACAAGAATGGTTGTTACTCTAGTTATAATACAGATACTTTAAGTGTTTTACAGGAAACATCTTTTAGCAGTAGACATTTTAGCAAATCCGAATGTGGCCTTGCATTTGTGCCGGTAATGGAATTCTAGCTCACGTCCATCAGGTCTAAGTCAAGCACTGAACAGCTAAATCACCACTCGGTTAGTCCGTAGCTTGGCTGTTTTTTTATCTTACATTGTTAAAAATTGTCAGCTTAGTTGTTAATGTTAAATGGACGTGCCTTATTCTCATTTGTATTGTAATAAGGTTACTTCTCAACTATCCAAAGGCCAGTCAGTATAATAAGCCGAAATGTGCCGTGGTGGTTTAGCGGTACAACACTCGACTTGAACCTGGGTGGAAGGCATGGATTTAAATCCCACTACCGGCCCACTAAATGCAGGCCTACGTTCGGCTTTACTAAAATGTCTAGTGCTGAAAGATAGTCTTCGTAACACAATCAAAGTAGTAAAAACATTTTAAGAAAGAAATAAATAAAATTGAATTTAAGTTTCCAAATACGCACTTGTCTGTGCTTTTGTGATTTTTTAACTCGTTTTTTGGATGATTTTGTTTTTGTCATAGTTATCTAAGAGAGGATGACCAATGGTAAATGTACTCATTTGTTTTCCAAGACAATGTTATATTTGGTTAAGTTGACTAAAAATATTTTCGACAGCAATTATGTATAATACCCAACTGCAATAACGGACAACCCAAAACGTATTTTCCTTAAACTCAAATCCGTAAGTATTAACTGCAATACAGTTTTTTAATAATAAATACCATAATGTTTATTATTTGAGTAATGCTTACACACTCTCAATTTCCAATAATGGTCATATTTCTAACTGTTCCTCCTCCATATGGTGCTCACTAGACTAAATGTCAACAGGCATCTACACTAATAACAACAGGGACCAAATACACAATGGTATAACTGGGCTTTTACTGGATTCCCGTTTAGTGAATGAGTGCTAACATACACCCAAGATGCTTAAAAGAAGTCTCAAGGTAACTATTTGCCATATGCAGCCTGTTAATCTTGTGGATCCACAAACACAAAAATATTTACCATCTACTCTGGTAGCCAATGAGCTAGAATTTTAACCGTACCACTACGTAATCCTTATGCTAATTACTTTTTTACGTCACAGTGCAATAATAATAATAATCATAGTAATCATAATAATCATAACAATAATAATAACAATAATATTAATAATAATTTGTTTTTCAAAAAATTAACAATATTGCATTTTAAGGTACAAACTAATTTACAAGTTTGATCACAATCTTTTCTGAGATATTTTTGTGCTCAAAAAAACTACCAAAAAACCTTTTTAATTCGAAATAAAGCCAATCTAAAACTATACATATTTGATAAACACATTACTTTTGTAACAAATATTCTCTATTAAATATGATTAGCCAAATAATAAAATTGTTGTTATAAAAAGTACAACTCAAATATATTTACAAAAGTTATCTGAAAGTTTTTGTATGCCTATTGTGGAAAAATAACTGCTTGTGCTCTCCCAAATCGCGGACAACTATTTTCACCTGCTCCCAATGAACGTAACGGCTGCTCTAGAAAAGTGTTTTGTAAAATGTAGTGCACTTACAACTTTTTACTTTATATACAAGCCACATTTTCAAGGTCAAACACTTTCCTTTTTGTAGACAAATGCACCAATTTGCAAAGTTAACCAATAGGATTTATTTATTTTTTGTTAAAGTAAATGGCAATATACAAGTTATTTTATCAAGGTCATACAATTCTATTACCGTAGACAATTGCACGAACATGTCAGACACTAAAATCCTAAAACCCTATACCTACCGCCTACCTACGTTTAACAAACATCTTTGCCCCGCTTCTATGCGTGCAAAAAACAAAAGAATTTACGTACCTCGATGTAAAATCGTGCACGCATATTTTCATCCGTACGTACTCCATCAAAAACCATTATAATCAGCATATAACGGACCTTACAAAATCCACTTGCAAACTAACAAAGTTTTTACAACCATAAAAATAATACAAAAGATAACACAGCATTAATTGTATAAAAGCAGCTTATGTAAACAAAACTGTTGCAAATATCCAAATCTCTTTCAAAGGCAGTTAAGTACCACTTAGACAACAAACAAAAACAAGTTACCACGGGCAGTCTTCTTTCTCAAACCTATTAAATAAACCAAATTATTCAAGCCAGCTCATAATTACCAGCATTAAACATAAATAAAATAAAGCGTTTGGTTTATAGATTTTCTTCCTTATATTTATATACTTACTAATTGTAATTTATTATTATTATTTAATAGTTCTCAATGTGATTAGTACATATTGCATGTAAATGATGATGGTATATTACGGAATAAACAAACAATTGCCTACGAATATTTTGTAATTTTTTATGTTGTTTTCCGTAGTATCTCTGTTCAATATTTTTTACTCGATTCAAGTATACCGGTTTTATTTCTACCTAGAAATATTTTTAAAATGTTTCCAGATGATGCTATTCCGTTAGAAACTGTTAAATTTAATAAAAACTTAAGAATTTTATTTAACTTATCTTTTAACTTCACGGGTTATCACAATAGGGCTATTTATAAATGTTATAGTATAATTAAATTCTTTAACAGGAACTTAGGTAGTATGTCTCTAAAATGCATTCGGCTAATTTAGATGTTTTACATAAGGCCCCATCTAGAATACTGTGCCCAGGTTACTGCCTCCGTCCTTACATCCGACATCAATAATCTACAAAACGTTCAAAGGACTGTTTCCAAATTGCCCAAGTCCTTTAAAAACATGCCCTATTAACAAAGACTGCATTTACTTAAGTTGTTCCCATTAGTAGATAGACGGCTCCGGGGTAACCTTATCTTGGTGCATCAACTCATTTCTTCTGGAATCCTCAGTCCCTTCTTTAACCTTGCCCATAATTTACTCAGAGGGCACAACCTGAAATTAAGCAAACCCAGGGTTTCCACTAAGACAAGTTTACATCATTTTTCTCACAGAGTTATTAATCATTGGAACCGACTCTCTACTGAGATCGTCAATGCACAATCTACTCAATCTTTTAAGCGTTTATATGATAGTCATGCTCTAACTAAATTCCGGTAGCTCATTTGTCTTTAATATAGTTTATTTATTATTTTTATCATTATTATTCTATTTCCCTTTTAATAATATTGTCGATACCATTTGAACCGAGAATCAAAAGGAGTCTGACTCCTAATCAACTCGTAAAACATCCTGTATCCTGTAAGAGATAGTGTAGTAGAGATAATTTTTAAAAAGTATTTTGAAAATGTTTTATTAAATTTTTAAATTATAACAATTAATTTTTAACAATAATTATTTTTTATATACTTTGTCTTACTACATTAAGATTTTAAAAAAATTCTAGATGTATCACTTTTAATTTTGTGTTGTTTGTTTGTTTTGCAATCAATAAACATTCGATTATTTGTTCATATTCTTTCTGTCTATTTAAAGTAAACAAATAAAAACGTTGAGATTATAAATGGTACAAAATAATCGTTGTAAAGTTGTATTAGTTGTCTACTTGTATACACAATAAATATTTCTTTAATATTTTTAATTTTAATAAAATTGAGTTTAGAAATATGATTAAAAATAAAGGATTGTAGGTAGCATATTTTTAACATACTATTTTGTTTTATATATATATATAATAGCATTAATAGTTATAATTCTTTAACCTATTTGTTACATATATATTTTACACGCCATATTAAGTTTCGTAATTACTAAATTCATTTTATTCGCATAATTGTATTTTTTTAACAGGTTAATAAAAATTGCAGTTTTTAAAAAGTTATGTAATAAATTGTAATTGTAAACAAAGTACATAAAAATTTTTAACTACTTTATTACAGGTTACAGGTTGTTAAAATAAAACTGAAGGAGGAAAACTCAGGAACAACTCTAATTTTAAAAGTGCGACTAAAAAGGAAATCCTCTATCCAAGGGTCAACAATACCTACAGCCTTTAGTTTAATAGAATAAAATTGTAAGAAACTTTGTCGAATTCTTTGGCAAAGTCAAAATAGATAGCATCGACAAATTTATTGCTGTCAAAAATTTTAGTAATGCTGTTGGAGTAGGTAATCAGGTTGGTAAGGTAAGAAGTTTTAAGTATGAAACTATGCTAGGCAAAATTCACGATATAAAACCTGGTTAAAGGGTCTAGTAAGTAAGATCTAATAATCTTCTCCATAATTTTACTAAGAATGGATAAGATACTGTTTCATCGAAAACTTTCATGTTTGAACCTGCAGTCTTATAAAAGCGACTTTCCATACAAAGGGTGTTGTTATGGACAGGAAACATTGAAAATTATCATTTTATTAGTTTTTATTTTTAATTACAATTTTTTACATTGTTTTACATTAAAAAAAATTTAATATTTTTTGAATTTTGTTTTAATACATATCTCTTTTAGTATTTAAATTTATTATGTGTTATTGTGATTTTAATTTTGTGAGTATTGTCACGTCCTGTTTTTCCTGTTGGTAAACAGTATTGGTATGTAAATTTAAGTTAAGTTGTAATAATAAATTGCAGAACAATAATTCAAATCACACAAGACCTTTTATGTTTGAAATTAGCTAAAGTGCTGATAATTATCCGTATCAAATTAAATCAAAGGAAATTAAGACTATGATTTCAGTGAAATCTTACGGAGGGTATTTAGCCAAATATGATTGAGAGACTAAAACATTGAAGAGAATAAGAGCAAGTATATCCTCACATTTTAAAAAAAATGCCGTCAGCCCCACATGACATTAATTTAAAACTCATAGGGTATTTGAGCACTACCAGGCCATTAGGAGTAAAGGGTTGAATAAATAGACCATTGATAAAAGATTGGAGCTGGGTACAAGAACTGAGCTAAAAAACTGTTTTTATAAGCTCTAATAAGCCTAGTAGAGTCCTTACGGAGTGATATGTATGTGTGATGGAAGCATAGTGTCCTAGTAGCTTTCCACAAATAAAAAGAGTTATTCCGTTTTTGAATAAGTCTACTTATAGATCTAGGAAATCTGGGAGGAATGTGACAAAGGAATCTAAAACGAACAAAGTAGCTAACCCCATTGTTGATTATGTTATTAAAAAGAGTATAAGTATTTTTTAAATCTAGAATACTTAGATGCTCCCAATTAGCACTAGTTAGGAATTGTCTTAACCTAATGAGATCCGTTTTACCGGAGTTTGGTATAATTTTTAAGTTAAGCTTATTTATTGTAGAGAAAAGAATTGAAAGATAGATTTTAAGGAACAATAAGAATAATCACTTCCACTTAACAGAAGGAAGTAAAAGATAATATTAATAGAGGAGGTTTTATTAGTAAAGACAAGATCAAGGCAAAAGAGAAGTGAACCAAATCAATATTTAGTTAGTAAGAGAAAATGCTGGTTGATAGTATGTTCAAAAAAGATATCTAGTTTAGAGTTAAAAAAGTTAGAGTTGCTGGATAAAGAAAACCAGTTGATAGAAGGCAATTGAAATCTCTCATAGTGACAAAGTGTTTAAAAAGCCAAGAAAAAATACAATGAAGTTTATTAATAAGTGGTACGTTAAAAAGTTTAGGGAGAGCTGGTAAACGGTAGAGTAGGAAGTACAAGGTCTTAGATAATTAGGTTCCAGTAGCTAAATGTGTGAAGTCGTAGTCGAATTTATAGTTAGAAGGATGCAGTGAGATGATAGAATAAGTTAAGTTTTTCTTAACATAGTATAAACACCCATCATATTTGTTTTTCAAAATCTAACCAAACTATATTATAGCCTACCATGTTAAGCTCACTGTCAATATGTTTTTTTGTGAGTTATGTCTTTTTTATACCAAATAAGTGTAAAAAAGATAAGGATAACAGCTCTTGTACCTCGATTAGTCTTCTGTAAAGACTCAATGAATTAGTGAACTAAATACTTATTAGCGGTAGCGACAGCAGTAGGGATAACTGACGGAACCTGTGAAAAACTAGGAGATAAGGTGGGCTTCAAAGTGATAAACAAAAATTTTAATTATTAATATTAACATCCAGTCTGAGAGGAGTAAACTTAACAATTGGTATTGTATGTTGAGAAGGGATTACTGGCTTAGAATGTCTGGGTTGTCGTTTAGATAGGGGTTTGTTATTAGTAACTATAATCCCATTGCTTCGGATACAAGGTGGGAAGTATTAATATTAAACACTTGAGATTTAAAAGAGTCTATCTCATTCGTTAGCAAGTTGAAAAGATTAGTTACCTAGGTGGCAACCTGCTAGGCTTTAAAAGAGGACTTAGAGATTTTATCTACTAAGCCGGATACTAAGTTAATAACCTTATCTAGTTTAGAGTCAAGATTCCATGTTTGGTAGGTAAAGAATGTTCCTTATTGACTGAATGTAAATTTTTATCTAATTTGTGCTCGGTGTTTGAAGATAGTATCTGCATATCAATTTTACATCTACAATCCATGTATTTGTAGTCTAGAGGACTATTTGTGAGTTACGATTAATGTATCGAAGACAACTCCAAATACACCTTGTAAAAGCATTTATTGTAAAAGGCACACAGAATGCAAGCTTTTACTGACTTCTTAAACCGTTGAAGGCTACAAATAAACAAGTTTAAAAAAACAATTTCTAAATATAAAACTTTATAATAACTTTATAATAAAACTGTCACCATAAAAAACCAGTAATGATTTTTAAAAGCAATAAAAATTAGTGTTACAAAGCACAAAAATACAAGTAGCACACTGAAAACAAACTATAAAACCACACCAACAATTAAGGACACAACTAAAAACAAAAGCAAACACAAAAATAGTAAAAAATAAGTACGTAACAATTGGAACACTAAACACAAGCAATTTTTGATCAACACGCTACGCAAATGTATTGCACGTATTCAAAAAAAAAATAATTATTGGGTATTCAAGGGTTTTTATTAAATTCATCAGATTCACTTGAATAATAAATCTATTTAGTTTTAATTAACTAAGAGCACTGTATAGCTGCTATATCCTTATTTAGAATTATTGACTTCAAGTCCTATTAAGTGTTAAATATACAAATATTTTATAATTGTTTGCTAAAAATTATTTATTTTTAAATTGTTTAATTTAATATTTATTAAAAAAATAATTTTACAAAAATTAATTGTTCTTGTTAACTTGCATCGTTAAACAAAATAGATCAGTTTGTGTAGGTCATAGGCTCCCTCACAGATACCCGGAATAGTTAAATATTTTCCGGATGATGTTTCATACCCGGGTTTTGCGTTTGTTAAAATTCCATAGAAATAATCATATTTATTTGTCGGATTTGGGTTACCGTTTTCAACATAAGTCTTTTCAAGAACCATTTATTAATGGTACTTCTTCTAATTATTTAGAAGACATATATGAAGCTTGGTTAAAAAATCCAGATAGCGTCCACAAGGTTATATTTTGTATTAAATTGATTTTTAGTCATGGGATGTTTATTTTAAAAGTGTTACTAAGGGAGTGCCTTTTGGAAAAGCTTACTCTCAACCACCGACACTTGGTCGTGAAAACTCAGTGATTGCACCAGTAGTAAAATCACGATCAGCAACTGAACCTGATATTAAAACAATTGAGGATCATTTATTTGTTCAAGCAATTATTAGATCTTATCAAGTATGTTTTAAATATGTATGCGTGTGATATGGATGTATGATCAATGCTTATCATATGTTTTAATAAGAGTCAATTTCCACTATCAATGTTGATTAATAATTGATTGTTTGCAAGAGGTTTAATGAAATGTTTAGCCAAACTGACTAAATACATTATTATGTAATAGTTGTGGGTTATTAATGTAAAAAATGATTTGTTTATATAATTAATATAATATGTTTGTAGCGAGAATTAAAGAATATGATTTGTTCCAAGTTTGTTACTTGGATGTATGATGAGAAATGTTTTTTAGTAAGTAGCGATTTCTAGAAATTGAATATGCTCTATTTTGTTACATATTGTGCTTTTCGAACTCGTGGTTAATCTAGTTAGTGGTTTGATACCTTAACCATATTCGCTACTCTGAATGACAATGAAAATTGTAAAAAATGTTAACAATTGAAAAATATATCGACGTATTAATTTTTTGCTGAATGCATGTTTTTATATTTAGCAATAGGGACTCGGTTTTTTAAACCAAAGTTAAAAGTTAATTCATTATTTAGTCTTTAGCTCACAGGATTTCAAATTTGGATCCACTTGGAATTTTGTCTGCAGATTTGGATGATACAATTCCGCCTGATTTGACGTTGGGTTTTTATAATTTTGGTATGTGGTCGGCACAGTCATGTAGAGATTTTTGTACTTGTTTATAATTTTTTAAAGTATTTGGATTTTTTTTTACAGATTTCTGTATTTGTCTTAATTTTATCAGGTACGCGGTCATTTAGCCGCAAATCAAGATCCTTTAGGTATAACTTCACCATCTGCTGGCGCTGCTAGGTATATCGTTTACAAAAGATATTTAGGTCAAGCTAGTGAGTTTGGATATTGGTGTAGTTTGATCAAGAAAGTGATTAAAATCTGATTATACGTTGCAAAATGTGTAATTTATTTAATCAGCAATAAAATGTGTTTTGCGATATTGTAATTGTTTGTATTTTTCGTTGTGCTTTATTTATTTTTAAAAACTCTAACCTCTTGTAATATTTAATGAGTTTTATGTTTTTTAATGAATGTGGGCGATCTCATAACTGGCACATTTTATTACAATTATCTTTTATTGTTTTTTGTTGTACTTATTAGTCAGTCTGTTGTATATTAGTGGTTGAAGTATATGATTATTAACCTGGTTTATTTATTACAATAAAGTACAATGATTTATGTACAATTAAATTTTAGGTTAACGTTCTTATATAATGAGCATTTATTTTAAATGATGTATTTTGAGAATTCGAGCCTTTAATTTTTTAAGAAACGATTGAAATGAAGTGAAATCATTGTGTATGTGTGTATCGACTTATCCACCTCTACAGTTCAGATATATATTTCTATTTTAAAGCATTGACACATTATCTATGTGTGCGTAATTTAAAAGTTGAGAGAAATGTGATTGATTTGAAAACTAATTAAGTATCGCGCTTTTAATAATTATATAATTTAAAATTATATGCTTATTATTACCATCATCGGGGATAAACATCTCCCACCGGTTGTTATCATCCAGGGTAGTCCAAATACCAAAACATCTACAAAAACATAAACTTTTGCAATATGCACTTAATGAACGAAACTTAAGGTGTGTTGACATTAAATGCTAGGAATGCTAATGATCCTGAGGATTTGAGTAATGCTTATAAAGTCTCAATTTCCAATGATGGTGATATTCCTGACTGTTAATCCTCCACGTGGTGCATCCTGGACTAGGTGCCCCTAGGCATCTAGACTAATAACAGCAGGGTCCGAGTGCACAGCGGTATAACTGGGCTTCCGCTACGGCGGGTGGGTGCGAACATACACCCAGGATACTTAAAAGATATCTAAAGGTATACGTATACCATATGTAGCCATTGGGCTAAGGGAGATAACCCTGACAAAAAATCAGGCGGCCTCGTTAATCTTTGCGAACAGTGGCGACGTCACAAGGATGCCGTCTATCAGCCAAGAAACTTTGTTATTCTTCCACGTTTGTCTACGCTTGTCAAGCCATCGAAATCGATCGTTCTACTTGTCATATAAATATGGGAAATAATGAAGAGGTGACCACGTCACCAACCAAAATGAATGAAATGAATGAATGAATTAAATGTTAATTGCATTCCGAGTTAAACCCCTCAAATGATCTCTGTTGGCTGCATAGGGTAAACAAACGGATGCTCAATTAAGTAATTCATTTGGACGAGGGGGCTTAGCATTGATAAAAGGACTGAGTTCGCGTGCTACAATGTTCGTCCAAATTTTCCGTTGGCCACCTGGCCTTCTTTTCCATCCGGGTAATTAATGGGCTTTCATAGCTATTAAAAATTATGTAATTAAAATCATTAAATATAATGTTGTTAAAGTTTATGCGATTTGTAACTGTTTTGTTTTCTGTTGTTTGTATAATTCAATTTATTATTTAAAATCTATTATACGCTTATTGATTATATGACTTGTTGTTTTCATTCAATCTTTGCTTAATGTGTGCTTATGCTAAATAAGTCAATACTAATATGATTTGCATATTTAAATTATAGATGAACCTGATTTGGAGAAGACATTTCGACTTCCTTCTACAACGTATATTGGAGGCGATAAGAACGAATTAACACTTCGTGAGATTATTCAACGCCTTGAAGTATGCTATGGATTAAGAACATTTTGTGTGCATTGTATTGTTAATTCTACTTTCCAGAAGTATAATAGTATAGAATATAAAATATTAGTGAATTTTTTATATTGCGACTGGAAGTTGCCCGAGGATTTTCTAGGTAACAGATTATTAATTATGATAGTGATTAATTAAATACAGTGATTATTAGGACAGATTCTGGTGACCAGTTGCGCAGAAACGCTGACCAGAGATTTCAAAGAAGAAGCAATATCAGAAGAAAACGTTTTTCTACTTTTGCTTGTATAGTGTTTCATCATACATTTTTAAGTCAATAAATAATTTAGACAAGCTAAAATCAAATCTTTTGCATAAAAAAGTGACTTTTGGATGTATATATTATAATATAGCTTACTATACATCCTCACACGTTAAAACGAAAATTTTACTGTTTTAAGTATTTTGTGCGATATGCTATCACAATCTATTCCAACCCAAAACATTATTTGTCAAATATGGACTTTTGTCCGATCGCTCAACGTAAAGGTTTGACTAGGTTGGTTCTACATTGTTGATTATGTTGATTTCAAAATTTTCAATCAGTGTTTTATTGCCCCCAAATGTTGTTTACAACGTTGACTCTACACGTTCTTACCCAATTTATTAGTTCCTTTCAATGTTATTGAAATATTAAAAAAATTTACAATTCTCAAATATTTTAAGCAGTGTCATGATGGCTTAGTGGCAAGAGCTCTACTTCCCTTTTGGTTTTTATTGTTTTGGCCAATTATAATATGTCTAGAGTTGGATGATTAAACATTAGGTATATATATATATATACCAATCCAGTCACGATATTAAATTGGAAAGTTTTGTGATAGGTTGTCCATTGATTGGTTGCATTTTTAGGATGTGTATTGCAAACAAATTGGAATCGAATACATGTTTATCAATAGTTTGAACAAATGCGATTGGATTAGACGAAAATTTGAAATGCCAGGTTCGATGAACTTTTCCAAGGAAGATAAGCGCTTGCTACTGGCACGCCTTGTTCGTTCGACTCGGTTTGAATCATTTTTGGCCAGAAAGTGGAGTTCGGAGAAGCGTTTTGGACTCGAAGGATGCGAAGTATTAATACCTGCGATGAAATCTGTTATTGATTTTTCATCAGCTTTGGGTGTGGAAAGTTTTGTTATTGGAATGCCTCATCGGTTTGTGTTTCTTTGTCGATTTTTTAAACATGCATTTTTATTAGTTATGATGACAATATTTGTTGTATTCATTGTTTACGTTTGGTATGTTTAGGATATAGATGTCGGAAGTAAATGTTAATGACTGAGGATTGCGCATTCCGAACACCGAGAGTAGATCAGCAGTATAATTGGGGTTTCGTTATGGCGGATGGGTAGAATACATCCAGGATACTTAAAAAGTTTCTTACCATATATCATATATACCCGTCTGGCTAAGGGATACAACTCTGAGAACAAATCAGACGACCTTGTTAATCTCTGTGAACAGTGACGCTATCTACTAGTTAAGCAACGAAAGTTAGTGGCAAAGTCACATCTTCATTAATTCCAAATTCGCATAGCATCTCGAACAATTCCTTTCCATTGTTCACGATTTTCGGAGGTTTCAATTTGGGAATATAAACAGATTGAGAAAAAACAGTTCGTCACTACATTGAACCTTAGCTTGGTCGTAATGATTGTGTGTAAATGTTTGAGTTGTACTAATTTAAATGTTATCTGTACCCTCCCTTTTTATATATATATACTAAAATGTTATATGTTTGTGACTGACGAGAATATACGAAATGAATTCATCTCACAGTTTACGTCTTCTCATATTTTTATTTGGAATTATAAAGGGAATCCAATGCTTTAGATAATGTCTTTGTTTTTCAAACCTTTTGTATACAATTGAAGGGGTTGAAGTGTTAGAGTTAATGTACCAGACTGCTTATTAAGCTATCGAAGTCAATTGTTTAATATACCGTATAAATATGGAAAATGATGAATAGGTGATTACGTATATATTATTTTTACATATTCATTTCAGTGGACGTTTGAATGTATTAGCCAATGTATGTCGCAAACCACTGGAAGATATATTTTGCCAATTCGATTCTCGTCTCGAATCGTGCGACGAAGGAAGTGGAGACGTAAAATATCATTTGGGCATGAGTCACGAGCGCATCAATCATTTGACCAACAAAAAAATCAACATTGCCGTATGCGCCAATCCAAGTCATTTGGAAGCTGTTTGTCCGGTTGTTCAGGGCAAAACGATGGCCGAACAATTTTATCGGTATGTGTTTGTCAATTTTCAATATCATCATGCGATGCTATGTAGCGATGGATGTATGATGATACAGATTTATGTATAATGCTGTTAGTTATAAGTGATATCCTTCTATCTCGTATCTCCATTCATTGGAACTTTATATCGATCTCGAATTTGACCAGTAAATCACTACGTAATGGATTACTTGGGTTTTAATTTAAACAAAAGGATTTTTCTAATTTCTAGGATGTGAGTAATGCTTGCAAAGTCTCAATTTCCAATGATGATGGTGATATTGCTGACTCTCATTCCCATGTGGTGCATCGTGGACTTGGTGCATCCAAAGAACTACACTAACACAGCAGGGATTAAGTGCATAGTGGTATAAGCAGGGCTTCCATTATGGGGATGGATGGTATTTTAAGGTATACATGTACCATATATAAGGAGACTAAAAATCAGACATCTTCAATCTTTGCGAATAGTGTCAAATCGAAGTCGATTATTCAATGTTTTGTTCAAATGTAGAAATAATGATGTGACCATATCATCAACTATAATAAAAATGTATTTGAAGGTATCTCACAGTATGTCAATAAAGAAACATTCCAATCGAGTTGCTTCAGCGCAGTTGGTTCTACACAATTCGAACCTAGTCAATATATTTGATTAGAAGAGGTCTTTTTAAAGAAATTGTTTTCGATTTTGTTGAGGGTCGAGACTGATTCTTACTTAGCGCTTCCACAGGTGACGGATAGTGGAAAGGCTAGTTGTGAATAAGACTGTGCCAAATAAGCAGTTGCAGACCAAACGGATACTCAGGTGTCAAGGTCGAAGGCGACAATGGTTATCGGTGTCATCTTGAGTATTGTCACAAATCAGCTTTATTTAGGGACAGCACTGGTGGCTTAAAGATTGTTCGCTTTCACAACATGCTGGCTGACCATGACTAACCGGTCTGTATACTCGCAGTTGAAACTCTTGCAAAAACCGATTAAATGGTGTCGCCAACTGGGCACATTCTGATTGGTCAATATTATTCGGTTATTTTTGTTGTTGTTTTTTTTCATTGATCGATTTTTTAAAGATGACATTTGTTTCAAAGTATTTATTCGAATAACCCGACCTTATTTTTACACTTGT
This sequence comes from Cardicola forsteri, assembly GCA_025895645.1. Classification (NCBI taxonomy): domain Eukaryota; kingdom Metazoa; phylum Platyhelminthes; class Trematoda; order Strigeidida; family Aporocotylidae; genus Cardicola; species Cardicola forsteri. The sequence continues at coordinate 631,054 of JAKXYG010000473.1, forward strand.
TTTTAATTATATTAAAGCAATGACAAAGAAGGAAAAAAAGTCATGTCTATTTTACTTCATGGTGACGCCGCTTTTAGTGGTCAAGGTGTTGTTTATGAAACGTTCCACTTGAGTGACTTGCCTTCCTATTCGACCAAAGGAACGATACACATTGTGCTGAATAATCAGGTATGTTTTGTCGCAAAATTGCGATGTTTGATCTCATAATAAATAATTATACAACAACAACAACAGCAGCAGTAAATGTCGGTGGCAAAGCCACCTCTTTATCAATTCCAAATTCCCATAGCATCCCGAATAATCCCCTTTCCATTGTTCACGGTTTTTGGAGGCAAGTAACTATCTTTCCTCTTCTTTTAGTCGGCATTTGGACAAGCCAAGGATTAGGATACGTGAAATTGTATCAATCTTCGCGCAATCTTTGTTGTCGCGATATCAATGATGGAAGATGGTGAAATTGGAGGTCATTTCGATTTGGCAGTTACTGATTTTTTTCGTCCAATCCCTTGATACGGAGGATGTGGAATGGGTGTTGTGCCAATTGTATTCTAAGTTTGGTACTAAGTGATGATTTTTGAAGAGCCTCGTGGATATGGCTAGGACGCTGGACTCATGGACTGAGTAGACACTTGTTCGAGTTCTACTATCAGAACCCAATGCGGGCCCTTATTTAACGACATTAAAATTATCGCAATGTTGGAGTTGCACAATTTCGTTTTCTGTGTGCGCGTGTAGGATTTGTATCCACTATACACATAGCTATGGACCAGTAGTCTGATGTTTCGAATCATTTGATCTCTGATGCTTTTGTCATTACACAATTAGATTGTAATGCTATTAGATTATTTAAATGCAGATTGGCGTTTTGCCACTTGATACCAACCCCAATCTGTTCAATTCCACAGATCGGTTTTACGACAGATCCCCGAATGGCTCGTTCGTCGCCCTACTGCACAGATGTCGCTCGTGTCACGAATTCGCTCATTTTGCACGCCAATGCAGACGATCCAGAATCGGTCATTCGAGTGGCTCAGGTGGCCGCCGAGTGGCGGTCGGAATTTGGCAAAGACGTCGTTATCGATCTTGTCTGCTATCGGCGCTTTGGACACAACGAAATGGACGAGCCTCTATTTACCCAGCCACTCATGTACAAGCGCATTCGCGACCAACCGACCGTTTTGGAAAAGTATTCGAAGAAGTTGATTGACGAAGGCATTGTGACCGAACTGGAATACAAGGTAGAGAGTGGCTGTTTGTTTTTGGTTTTTGATCGGGACTACAACAACAAAAGTTGGCGTGGCCGAGTCGCGACTGGTTAGAAGAGCGCAAGTGTTTATTAGGAATTGGCTGGGCGATTTTCTTCGGGGGGGGGGTGGGAGGGGAATTGGATGATAAGATCTAACCGACTATATATAGTAAATGGATATCATCTTGGATATATGTGGCAAAGGCACATTAATTTCAAGTTCACATAGCAGCTCGAATAATCCCTTTCCATTGTTTACAGTTTACGGAGGCGTGTAGGGATATGGCAGTCCAGTGTCTTAGCCATCCGTCCAAGTACGTTTTGTGACCACCTCTCGTCTTTTTTCAATCGGCATTTGGATAAACCAGGGTTAGGATACGTGGGAATGCATTAGGATTTATACAAAAAAAACGTGTCCAAATCAGTGCCATCTTCGTTGTCATTTCAAGTTTGGCAGTTGCTGATCTTTTTCGTCTAATCCCTTGATACGGAGAATGTGGTATGGGTATTCTGTCAAATGTATCTGAGACATATTGCTTCAAATTTGTTGAGTTTTATAATCTCTGACCCTGTAAGAGTTCAGGTTTCAGCTACGTATAGAAGCACTGTGCGAACCAATGTTTGGATTGATGATTTTTGTCTCCATAGCGGATTGGCGCATAATCTTTATTCTAGCTGAGAATGGAGCGTATGGGTGGACAACATAAAAATACTACTACATTATTTGCTTAAAAATAAATTGTGTCATGAAATATGTACATATATACAAAACAGACATTACCAATTGTCCAAAGTTAATAGTTCAGAGAATAGCCATGGTTTTTTATAGTTTCTTTTAACCGTTTTGGATAAGGATTAGTCAAATTGTTGATAAAATCTTGTGCAATTTGATTGTTCAACACAATTAATTTTTTCCTTGAGTGTGCCTCGATTTTCTGTCCGATTCACCTCTCGTTTAAGATAACTGAAAAAATTTTCAATTACATTGAGATCTGGGCTGTATGGAGGCAATTGAACAAAGCTCAGTTTTTTGCTTTGGTCTAAACAATAAAAAAATGCGTTAATTTTTAAATTATGATAAAAACCAAGTTACCTTTTCGATGTATGCACCGGAGCATTATCCTGAACAACCACCAAATGCCCGGAAGCATTTTGTCGTAGTTCAGAGTTGAAAAGTTTGTTAAAAATAGCTACAAATTCTGAGCTGTCTAGATGGCTACTTGTTTGGTTCCATTTCAATAATTGCCCGTACTTAATTTCAAAATATCCATGAGGATATAATGGATGCGCAACCTTTTTAACAATGCAATTGTTGTCTTGAGGAAAATCGGGACCACAGATGACCATGGACTGCACTGCCCATGGTTCATATTTTAAAGCACACTCATCTGTAAAAAACAGATCTCCAAAAACATAATGGATGGTTTTTATATAATTTTGTGAATTCCACGCGTTTTCTTCTATGTTCTGCAGTTAAGGGAACCTTTTTTGGCATTTCCTTAACTGTAGATTGGCCGATTTCATTCGATTACGGATAAGTAAATATGAAAAATTTGGCAATTCCTTTTTTTGTATTTGTTGGATGGGCTTTATTTTGTTTTTTTGTTTGGTGATTATAAAAGTATCATATCGTTTACTCGTTGATGGTGCTGTTCTTGGACGTGTATAATCCTTTAAAACTCGGTATACAGTCCTTGTACTTATATAAAATAAATCCGCTATTTGTTCAACAGTCAAATTAAAATTACGACTTTTTTTGATTTGTTCGTAATTGTTAGCACTTAAGAAATAGCTTCCATCATTAAAACTCATTGTAATCACGTGAGATAAGTGTGCAAAATTGTGCCAAAGTCAGGTCAAGTATTTAAAAATATTCTTTGATCTTTTCACACCATAATTAATGTTAAATTTTCTATACATACAAAATTTGGAAACTGATCAATTTTCTTTAAATAAAATGTATGCACTGCTGTGTGCTGGATTATGTAAGCACTTATAAAATTATGTAAAGAAAAAAATTTTTTTTTTGAAATTTTTGTTGAGTAATCGTTTTGTTATTAACTTAATATGTATATAATCTTTAAGTGTAACTATTACCATTTACCCACCTGGATGCCATTTATCCAAAAATTCAAAGACACTCAATTATTTATGATTATAAAAAAAGTTAAATAACAATTCACTTCAAGTATTGATAGTCTATATTATTTTAGCATAATTATTTCGTTAAAAAAATATCTCTTAAGTTAAAACAACAAAAATTGAAAACTATATATATAATGGCTTGTTACACATGAATCCTTAATATCATTAACCATTGATTGTGGATTGTGAATTATGAATTAACAAACATTTTTTCTGATGTAATCATGTATTCTACAGTTCGTTCCCATCTTGGGTTCAGCAAAATGTATCATTTGCATATGATTGCATAACACTTTTCTTCAGTTTGAAATAGAAAAATACGACAAAATTTGCGAAGAGGCGCATGCTTTGGCGCGCAAACAAACAGTCACCTACAATCGGTCGTGGATTGATTCGCCTTGGCACGGTTTTTTTGAAAGCAAAGATTCCATGTTGTTGCCTAATACGGGAGTCGATATTGGCACTTTGCAACACATTGGTACGACGTTTGTATGTAAAATTATTATTGGCTTGGCTACTTTAGTAGAAGTAGCTTTCAGCACACAAAAATAGGTACAATTGTAAAAATCGATACAATTAGCAGTAGTAAACAAATAGATCAAATTGCATAATCTAATACACTCAAAAATTAACGGATATTTAAAAGTCATGTGCATGAAGGAGCATGATATTACTTTGGAGACGTATTACAGTTAATTGTAATGCGTATATACATCAAATACAAATCACTCATGTGTATGAGTATGAGTATTAAAACAACAATCCACCTGGATGTAGGATAATTGGGTCAGTGTGCCTAGGTACATCTAGTTGATAATGCATGACGTACAGGTGACATTTGTGCTTTATTGATTTGATGAGATATTGCTACATGGAATTTAGTTTCAAATTGTCTATATTTATTTGGTGTTTCAATCTGTGACGTGTATATTTGGAACAGGCCAATGCACTATTCCATGTCCCTTTTGTGAAAGTGTAGGTAAAAGTAATACGCATTTATAGGGAAAGTTGATTTATTTAATTATTTGGATACCTGTATTCGTATAGATGTGAGTAGTGGTATACGTAAAATTTGGGCACTTTACTGTATGGTGTTGTATGTGTGGATGAAGGATTTGTCAAGTAATTTTTAGGATAGATTATACAATACTATAGTAAGAGTTATAGTGATGTATTATAGGTATAGAAACTGTGGTTGTAAATTCCACCCATGTAAAAAATACACGTTTTTTTATTACAAATAGTCGATATTTATAGAAAAACTTGTGTATACGCGTCGGCAATGCAGATGCTTTTGATCTAACGTAGTCATACTAATGGTCATTGCATTGTATTATGTATTTATTGCACACAGGCAACGTCATTAGCACTGCACCGGACGATTTCAATGTTCATCAGGGCTTGAAGCGCATGTTGAAGGAACGCAAAGATTTGATTGACAAACAGACAGCCAATTGGGCATTGGGCGAATTGCTTGCCTATGGCACTTTGCTCAAAGAGGGCACTCATGTGCGTCTTTCGGGTCAGGATGTCGAACGTGGCACGTTTTCTCATCGTCATTGTGTACTGCACGATCAGGTATGGATTTTAATTGTCTGCATTTTTCATTCGATACGGTCATTTCTTTTGATTTCGGTTGGTGACGTGGTCGTTACTTTTTCATTATTTTCCATATTTATAGGATATATGAAACGATCGACTTCGATAGCTTGATAAGCGTAACAAATGGAGAAGATTGATGAACTTTCTTTTCAAACAGACGGCATCCTTGTAACAGCACAATTGTTTGCAAAGATTGACGAGACTGTCTGATTTTTTGTCAGCATTATCTTTCTTGACCCAAGGGCTGCATATGGTATACGGCTACCTTAGGATACCTTTTAGTTATTCTGGATATATGCTTGCAGCTCAAGCGGAAGCCCAGTTGACGCGCTCTGTATTCGGTTTTTGCTGTTATTAGTCTCGGTGCTTATGGACATCTAATACAGAATGCATCACGAAGAGAAGGAATAGTTAGGAATATCACAATCATTAGAAATTGAAACTTTATAAGGATTACTTAAATCCTCAAGATCATTAACATTCCCTTACAAATGTGGCTAAAATAAATGTCATGTAGGATTAATTGACGATTTTTGCCAAACATATGAAACTAACTTGCTGTTCTATGCTTTTTGAACAATAGGGTATTCATTATGTTTTGTCATACCCAATATAACTGTTTTCTTTAGCCAAATAGCTTTTTATGATATCTTGGGTAATATTTTGAGTCTGTGTTTCACATGAATGCAAGTACAAGTTGATGGTGTAACTTGTACTTGAATGCGAGGCAAGAAAACATAATTATCACCATTATTTGAGAGTGAAATTTTAAAAGCGTTTTTAAAATCTTCAGGATCATTGGTATCCCACTTGGCGATAGGAGTGAGGTTTAAAAATAATATATTATTTCAGGCTGGCACAGTGATACCTTATTAATTTTATGCATAGTATTTTCATGTCCATTGCTGAAAAATATTTTCCCTAAAGCATTTAAAGTACTGAAAATAAAAAAGTAAAAATAAATATACTTAGTTGGAACATTGTTTTCTTGTGTACTTGTTTAAGGATCCAGTGATCCAATGACTTCCGAATGTTTAATAATCTATTTAATTGCGATAATTTGGATAAATATGACAGGGCTTGTGCATTATATATATATATATATATATATATATATATATATATATATATATATATATGTTTTAATCAATAAGATTTGCAACATTATTTTACATGTATTATGTAATCGAAAATAGGACATCACATTTTATTCAAGGTCACGATTGATAAACAGAAATATGTACGTTTGTTAAAAACGTGACTGTTATTTACTATTTTTACATCTTATTTCGGTCAATATATTATAAGTGTTCATTTTTACACAACTAATAAGAAATATAAAATTAAAATTAAATAATTGAATATAGAATATGTAAGAAAAGGAAATAGTAATATCAATAGTGAAAATAATTAATAATAATATCCAATAAATTAGAACCAAGTTTAATTAGTACAAGACAAAAAAGTTGCGAATAATTTTAAGTATACAAGTGTTCTAGTGATTTTGATCTTTGTCTGGCACACAAGCGTCCTGGGTTCAATTTCCTGCTTAGGAAGGAAAATATTTAAAAAAAATACCAACTGGATGGTGCTTGGCACTATTTTCACGCATTTTCCGACCATTATACTTGTCACAACAACTACAAGTGAACTGATATATATATATATATATATATAGTACATGTGTTGTGACTAATAAGACAAATACGCAATGAATTCATCTCACAGTTGACATCTCCTTACATTTTTATTTCGAATTTGTTTGTTCAAACCAGGACGTGGACAAAAAGACGCACATTTCGATGAATCACCTGTTTCCCAACCAAGCACCTTTCGTCATTTGCAATTCGAGTTTGTCCGAATTTGCCGTAATGGGCTTCGAATTGGGCTATTCGCTGACCAATCCCAATGCTCTCGTTTTGTGGGAAGCCCAATTTGGCGATTTTAACAACACGGCCCAATGCATAATCGATCAGTTTATTTCGTCGGGTCAACAGAAATGGGTTCGGCAATCGGGCCTCGTGTTGCTTTTGCCCCACGGCTACGAAGGAATGGGACCGGAACATTCGAGTGCCCGAATTGAACGATTCTTACTCATGTCGAATGACGACGAAAATCACGTGCCCGTGCGTTTAAACACACATTCGATGTTTTATTGTTCGCAATATCTTTGGACACTTGGCAGTAAAGTTGATATGCATGACTCCCAAATGCTAATAATGCAACTTTCACCTTGTAAGAGTGATGTGATGTTTTTACGACTCAACTAGTCTGATATAGGAGAATAGAAACAAATGTTTTGAACCTGTATTATTTGATTTAGTTTAGGTGCTTTTTGTCGTTTGAAGAACACCAGACAAAATGCAATTTGTTAATTTTTCCTATTGGTGGTCGGTCAATATTGCATGCATGCTTACATGCCAAACGTTTATCTCCTTTTCCATCACATTGCATATAAATCCGCCCCCCATTGATAACCATTGATTGGTTGGATGCTTTACAAGAAACATTTTCCCAGTAAGTAGATATTTTGGTAGATGATAAAACCAACCAAGGGAAAAAGAATTAAAAAAAATTCTATTGGTCAACCTCCGTGAGTGAGTGTGAGTTACGTTGGTGCATTCTTCTAATAAAAGGGGTTTGTTTGACCTTGAAAATGTATATAAAGTGGAAAAACCAATATTTACATAGCACTACACGATTTGTATTGCGTTATCGTGCAAATTTGGTCACACGTGTTGAGACTTTTCCATTTCCAACTGCCGAGTAATCACACACTCACACAAAAGGTTATCTGACTCTTATCGGCTCCTTCTTTCACAACTTTTTCCCTTGGTGAAGGTAGACAAAGACTCCCATTTGGCATGTTGCGCACAACCACCATCCAACCTTAAAACAGGTAAACAGCAACATTTTCCGCCCTCATTGCATTTATCAGTTCACTTGCAGTTGCGATGACAAGTACATTGGTTGGACAATGCGTCGCTTAGCCAATTGGGCTAAAGAACACATTCCCAATTGGGACTAATACTAGGTCAAACGGAAGTGAACACTTGTGCACTTCCACTATATTACGTCATTGACTGCAAACTAAATTACTTCTCAAGCTTCGAATATGGGCACAAAAACAGTTCGTTACTAGCTTGGTTGTAATGTTTGTGAGTTTAAAATGCATTACTTAAATTCTCAAGATTATTGGCATCCCTCTAAAATTGTTTGCACTTTGTACTTTGTCCCATGGTTTAAAATTGTTGACCAACATAAAAATTTGCACTGTTTTGTTTGTTTCATTGCCATTCTCGTTGCTTGCCAAATTTTCATGTGCGCAGGTATTTACAGATCAATTCGCAATGCAACAGTTGTACGATACCAATTATATAATCGCCAATTGTTCGACACCGGCAAACTTGTTCCACATTTTGCGACGTCAAATATTGCTGCCTTTCCGTAAACCGGTATGTTTATTCGGTTCATGACCAATGTCAATAATACAATGAGCTTTGTTAATTTGACTGATTTATGTGATCATTTTGACGCATTGATTACTTGTCTATCATTGTACTTTTTCACTTTGGGCCGTTTTTAATAATCTTAATTCTAATTTAAAAAATTTATTTATATAAATTGTAACTTATGCCTAATGAAATTGTAATATAATGCATTTTGCATTTTAATTGATTATTATTATTATTATTTTAATCAGCTCATTGTTTTTACTCCAAAATCATTGCTGCGTCATCCAGAAGTACGATCGCCATTTAGCGATATGGCTGAGGGCTCTGAATTCCATCGATACTTACCCGAAAATGGCGAGGCTAGTGAACGACCAGATTTGGTCAAAAAGATTATACTTTGCAGCGGAAAAGTATGTTACAATTGTTTTCATTTTTTACATAAATGTTGATCTCGAAAGGCTGCGCGCTGGTTTAATTTATTATTACTATGTGCATAGCTTATTTTTATTTGCTATTATCTTTTTAGACAATATTTGGAAATTATATAAACAAGTAATTTTATTTATATTTATACATTTATTTTCCTTCTTTTTGTGCAATAAATAATGAGAATTCGTTTTGATATATTTATGTTATTATCAAAATCTATGAGTAGAATTAATTTTTCTTTTGTACCTAATACTTTGTTTGAAAATGTATTTAAAAACAAACATTTTAAACGCAAAAGAAAATATTATCATAGTTGATTTCTACTTACTTTAAAATCAACTTTACCTGAAAATATATCATTGCCACGAATACTACCTTTCAATGCAAGATCTATTGTTGATAAAAATGATAATTTACTTTTACTCATTGATGTGAAAATACATGTCAGCAGTTGGTTGTTTTGTATTAATTCAAGAATCCTGATTAAACAAGTGCATTGATGATAACTTTATAACATTTTCCTAATGGTCTACTTTGTACTTTTGTATTGTTTGATGTCACTAATTATATGTTATGTATGTGCAGTATATGCTGGATGTACCTCTTGATATATTGAAGCTTACATTAATTAATCGTAAATTGAAAAAAAAAATGAAAAAAAGAACTTTTGCTAACATGGTTATGGAAAACGTCGCATAGAGCCCTCTCAAACCATAAAGCATTGATGAAGTAGTCATACTAATAATATGGGCTGTTGGTTAAGTTAAACATCACGTCACTTTATACATCTAGGCCAATAACAATAATATAGATTGGATTAATTTCTTTACTTTTTTACTTTGTGCTTTTGTCTTGTGTTGTTTTGAATGTACCTCAACAACAAAAGTTAATGGCAATGCCACATCTTCATTAATTCGCATAGCATCTCGAACAATCCCGTTTCATTGTTCACGACTTAATTATTGTTTCCAAGATAAAGTCCCGGCCAAGATTGTGTGAAGATCGTCCCTTACAGTATTCATCCAAGTACGTTTTATGACTACCTTTCCTGTTTCCAATCGGTATTTGGACAAGGCAGGGTTACGATACGTGAGATTGCATCAAGATTTCTACGAAGAACGTGTCCAAACCAGTGCAATCTTTGTTGTCGCGATATCGATGATGGAAGATGGTGAAATTGAGGGTCATTTCGAATTTGGTGGTTACTGATCTTCTTCTTCCAGTCCCTTGATACGGAGGATGCAAAATGGGTGTTGTGCATGTACCTCTGTTAATGTATTAAAGCTTATGCTAACACATGACTAAAATAGTAATTATCACCTCCTGTATAAGCTTGAAAACGAACCATATATATGTATATATAGGCATGAAATGTTTTAAAATTAAGATAAAAGTTCAATTGAAACTTTTTACTGACTGTTTGTTATCCATCATTGCTAAGACGACAAGTCCACATTTCACTGCACTAGACATCCAAGACTAATTTTTGTAAGGCATTCAATCAATAAAATTAGTAGTAAGTTACTAATTTACTATAATTGTATTGATTCATATTTACCTATTGTGTTTCGCCATTTTCACCCATTTGATAGATTTATTACGAATTAAAGAAAGAACGTCAGTCAATAAATCGTCAATCGACTATTGCCATAAGCCGCATTGAACAATTAACTCCATTTCCGTATGACAAAATTCAAGAAGATTTAGAACGCTATCCAAACGCCAGTGTTCAATGGGTTCAGGAGGAACACAAAAATATGGGAGCTTGGACTTATGTTCAACCTAGAATTAATCATTTAATTAATTATAAATTACCTCATCGCCATCATTCGCGAGTTCTGTAATTGACTGTTTTGTGTATTCATTTATTTTCATTCATTATTTTCCATATTTATACGATATATAAACGATCGACTTCAGTGGCTTGATAAGCGTAACAAACGTGGAAGAGTAACAAAGTTACTCGTGACGTCGCCACTGTTCACAAAGATTGGCAAGGTCGTTCAACGTCTACATATGATATACATATACCTTAAGATACCTTTTAAGTATCCTGGATGTATGCTCGCACCCACTCGCTCTGGTGGAAGCCTGGTTATACCGCTATACACTTGGATCTTGCTATTATTAGTCGGGGGTCCCTAGGAGTATTTAGTCCAGGATGCACCACGCGGAGGACGAACAGTTAGATACATCACCATCATTGAAAATTGATACTTTACATGCATTATTCAAATCCTCAGGATCATTAGCATTTTATGTAGAAAATTCACTTTTATTTTGATGACGCTGCGTGATTTTTAGTGAACCATATTTTCCTCATCCCAATGGATACATATGGTTACATATTTATTTTTATTTGTTTATTTTATGTTTATTACTTTGAATCTTTTATAAGAAGCATCTTTCAACAGTAGACATTTTAGCGAAGCTCAACGTGGGCCCGCATTTTAGTGCCGGTGGTGGGATTCGAGCCCATGCCCACTCAGGTCCAAATCGAGCGTTGTATCGCTAGACTTTTTAAGGCAGAAACCCAGTTATACAACTGTGAATATTGTTCTTGATCCATTTTAGTATGGATCCAAGATGCACTACATGTATGTGCTGAATTGTGATTATTACTGTTATTGGAAAATGAAACATAATCATTAAACAGATCTTCTGGATGATTAAATGCTGTATTAGATGCCAATACATTAGTCACATGTTATGTAACACTATTTTATTTATAAAATTGACTTTCGTTATAATGTAGCAGTTTGACTTTTCATGATGCACATCTACCTTCAAATATTCTTTGTTTATTCGTCAAGATGGATGTCCAATTACATTACTTTATCCAACTTCTAATTCGTGTTAGCATGTGTCGAGAATGCACCATCATTGGTTATTCTTATCTTATGTTCCCCCATTTTATCAGCCCAACTATATTGGTTTTGGTAGATAACAAAGTGTAATAGAATTTTATTTTCATTTTATTTACAGTTATGCAGGCCGACAACCAAGTGCTTCTACTGCAGCCGGAAATAAAGCAATGCATATGATGGAAATTTCGAATTATTTGAAAAATGCATTGTCACTTAGTTAATTACATTGCTTTTATTGGAATATTTTGGTCTTTGTATTTTTAGATTCGATAAATTCAATGTTAGAAATGTACATGCACGTTTATCAATTATTTAGTTTTTCCTTTTGTTATATTCGAGTATTTTTTGATATGTGGGAAGTTTCATGTAAATATGATTATAACTGGATAGCTTAGCTGATAGATTTGTAATCTAATGAAAAATAGTTACAATTTCATTACTGGTACTAAATGCAACGCTTTATGGGACTGCTCTGCATGTTCGGTTGCTTAAAAGTGTTTCTAGTTAAGCAAAAATATTAACAAACTTTGTATCAAATCTTTATGCTTATATATTCAAATAATATATTTTGATAGTTGGTATAAAATATTAGCCTTAAATGTTTAGTTAAAATTGTTTTGTGCAGTAGCATACATGTAAGTAGAAAATAAAGGTGATTGATGGTGCTATAAATGAGTCGTTTAATATCTATTTTAATTACAGACATTGCAGAGTATTAATGTTATATTAGTTAACAATAGTAAACCCAAAATTAACATACTTATACCTAAAAACATTAACAATTGTTGCTTACCTGACCCATCATTTTTCTCTTAACACATATACCTTAGTTAATGCTTTAGCAAAACAGAAAAAATGATTTCTGTAATTTTATGTCTATATTCAGCACACAATAACTATGCATTTATAAAATACAGCACAATTAGTAGTATATAATAAGAATTAAACAAAAAGTACTTAAATTAGGAAGTCTAATTCAGTTAAAAATTAACCGATATTCATTATTATATATATGGAAGGGCACTATATTAATTTGGAAACGTACCACACCTAATAGTATTCTAATATTACAATATACTCCAGCATATGCGGTTCGTGTGTAGGTATTTGACCAATAAGGACAGTGAATGGCAGGCTGCGGTCAACAGTAACTCTATAGATAAAAAAATCGGAATTTAGATAGTTTTATGTAAAGGTTACTTTTAAATTTACTTAAATTGACTACTAGCCTAAAGTATAAATTTGTTATTATAATTATAATAACTTATTTGTAATTGTTTGTATAAATGCAACTTAATTCCTTCTATCATTACTAAACAAAACCTCTATAATTGACATTTCCTAATCGATTTTATTAAACAAAATTAATTTTACAAATTACATCTGTCTATTCTCATTCTTTACAGAATTGTCAAGTTTATATATAAACCATTTAATTTAATGTTTACTACTTCGAATTTTTTACGGGAAATATTTTTTAGTAGTGGACATTGTAGAGAAGCCGAACGTAAGCAGATTTAAAACTACGCCTACTCAGATCCAAGTTCGATAGATTATAATATGTGGAGAATTGTAATAATGCGGCTTATTTTTAAGAAATTTATTTATTGATACAATTGAGTACATTTTATTTAATGTTTTAACTTTTTCACTTTTAATAGATATTACTTTAATACATACATTTAGTCTAATACTTTTATTCTTAAAACTGTTAAAATTATTATGCATTTTAAAAATAGCATAATAAAATAAATTAAAAATTATAAGTACAATAATAATCTTTAAAAAATGTCTATAAAAATGCCTTAAATTCTTTGAAAAATGATAACATTGAACCAAAAAAAATTTCTCCTACATAACTCATAAATAATCCTGAAATAACATGTAGTGTGACAAGTGTGTCACCTTGCTGGTTTTTGCTACGTAAGTTCTTACATGCAAAAATTAATGAATTAAATTTTTTATAAACTTGATAAAATAATAAAATGCTAAAATAATTATTATATCAATAAATTATATAAAATAATTTTTAACAATAAAGAACTACTAGTTAATTCTTTGAGTTTCATTACTAATTAAGTGCAGTAATTAAAAGCACAAAAAGATTAATTTAATAGTGTAAAACTGAATCTTCTAAACAGAACAAAATATTTTGACTACTTTACAGTTACTAAATAATTGCACGTATTTTACATTATTTTTTATACATTTATCAGTTAAAAATTTTATTTAAAAAATGATAACACTTATACATATTAGCATTGTTGAAATAGTCATTCATTTAATACAAATAACGACCACCACTATTCATGTAACATTTAAAAAGTACGAATATTTACAGCACGATGAAAAACTTCTTCCTGCAGTGAATGGCTTTGTACTCTTAACAATTTCAACTACATAATCATATTCCCAAAAAATATTGGTTTTGGTAAGCAAAATAAAGACTTATTGTGATGGTTCATTACTAAACATGCTTAATGTGTTCAATAAATAAAGATAAATTGTTTTCCAAGTAAGAAAAATTAAGTTTATAAAATCCTTATTCAGTTCATCTTGAACTAATTATTAAGATCGCACTTAACATGAGTCAATTTTAATTTTATATTTTGACAATGAATAATCTTTATTCATGTACATATTTTTTTGTAGTTCGACATTTCTACATTTGAGTAGATAATGAATCATTATTTCAACATATTACAATGTCCTAAAATGAGAACTTTGATATGCATATGAAAGATGTTTGTAATATATAGTTTGATACACCTCATATAGATGATTAAAAATATAAAAAGTTTGAGTATTATTAATTAAATGTACAGTTAATTTTAAACAAATTTAAAAGTTCTTAATTAAAAAATGTTCAATAATCATCGTTCATTAATACTGCAATTGAAAAAGGAGTAAAATTTTAAATATCTTATGACTAACATCAATTTTACTTACATCTACTTAAATAATATTTTTTATTTTAGCATTTTACACAGCAGAATAATAAACTTTTTCCTTTTGTGCATTATATTAATGAAAGCACACCTTTTTTTCTTTTGTTCTAAATAACTTTGAATTTACAAGTGTTTATAACAATATATTGATGCGACGAAAACGCTGCTTATTACAATTTAACAAAAACAAACATAATTTATAAAATACGATTCCTTGTCCAATTTATTATAATCACTAGTAAAATATAAACCTCAATAACATTGTCCTCACAAATATTGTTACAATAAAAAATAATAATAAATATAGCAATTTCTAATTCTACTATCCGAATCTAATCATCATCATTAATTATTAATAGGATTAGCAATACAATTTAAATAATATTAATAAGTGAATATAGACATCGTTAAAGTGCTAATTAACAAGCCTTTATAGATGACTTATTTGTGAAAAAACATTATTCTAGTCCAATACATTATAACATACAAGAGTAGCATCTTATATCTCACCGAATAATAAGAATCAATGTGTTACCTGATTTAGTCATGTGATTCACATGATCTTTGTGTGCAAAATTTAGTCCAATTATAACATTGTATTAATGACGTATTAATGATGAATGATATAAGGTACATATTCTTATTTACAGTCTACATGCTTCAAGTAATTATTATATACAAACATTCTATTGATTTAATACACATAATATATTGTTACTTACTTACTTTTTTATTCCTAGTAATATTAGGTAAAGGTTAAATGCAAGGTGAGGCGCGCGTCACACTACACGTCCATTAGAGCGTTATTCATCCTTTTCTCTTTTCTTCTTTTTTGATGATTATTGCAGCGTTTTTGCATTGTAATACGTAACTTGTTTTTATTATTATTTTGCGTATTTATAATTTTTGCTCGTTTTCTATAATTGTTAACTTCCACTTTCTACCTTAATTTTATCTTGATTTCAAATATTTTTTCTGTCACTAATCCCCCTTTACCTCACCATCCATTTCATTTTTTCCCCTGAAAATTTGAGAAATTTGAGAACCGAGTACTAAAAGGCGTTTTGGCCTACTCAACTCGTGAAAAATCCTGAATCCTGAATCCTGAAATGCCACAAATTACCATAAAGGTCAATTGTTGTACAACTTAAAAGAATAGAAATATAGGCAACATAAAACACTAAATATATTGACGAAATAATAGTAATAATTATTTTACATTAAAATTTACATTTATTTTAATAATCAAACTACTTATTGACATTAAGTCAACAATATTCACAAATTTTTTTATTGGCTACTGCAATTTCCATGGCCTCCTACGCTTTTTTCAGACAAAAATGAAAAATAATTTCTATTGGTTTAAAATATTTCACAATTTATCACTCATTTTAGAAAAAGTTGGTAATATGCAGTAATTACTGCATATTAAATAATTTTTACAAACCTGGAGCACGTTTCTTTCATGAGTTCAGAAAATTGACGTTTAGCCTTAAGCCAATGTGCTGGCATTCACTGCACTGTCGGTTGCATGGTTTCTACAGATGGTTCTACAGTAGCACTGTTTCTATATAAACGAGTCCATCTGTAACTGTGACTTAATAAATCTAGAAAAAATTATAAAAACATAACATTACCGCATTTGCAAAATATTGCTTTTGAGACATTCTATCAAATGCTTACAGGGGAGGGACAGGGTTTTGAAAAAGGAACAGGTGCATGTTCCATAAACCCTGTCCACCAAATCTTTATTATGATGATTTTCAAAGTAAGCACGTCCGAATTCAACTCTTCTTGATTGACTATTCGGATGTCGTCTCCATTCTTCTTTTTTCTCATCATAATGACGTACGACCGTCAAAGCAGCATATGACGTCAATCTTAAAAATTTGCAAATGTAATAAAAACTTACTTTTTAGGACACTTTCAAAAACTGCAAATTGACCGTAATTTCCAAATCTTTCCGTGGAAAAAATGAAAACGCTATAATTCGTCCAGTTTTCCCAAAAAATAATAAAAATAAAAATAAATTTATATTTATTGAAATGTAAATTAAAAAATAATATTTACAATTTTTAAATAATAATAATAATAATAATAATAGTAATAATAATAATAATAATAATGATAATATTAGTAACAATAAAATTTTGCACATTTTTTAAATTAAAATTATTTTTCAACATTAAATATAATATTATATAATGTTTAAATTATTTAGATTTTTTTTATGAATTAAAGAAAAATTGTTTTTATGAGATAAATAACTTTTAATTGTCGCGAATGACAACATCACGATTATGAAAAGTTAAATAATTTTCTTTAAATATTATTTTTACAATGGAAGTAAATCAAAACAAAGTAAAATTTAATTACAATAATTTATTTATAATTTTTAGAAAATAAAAATAGATGATAAAATTAACAATCCTTTACTTTATAATTATGTTGCAGAAGTATGTGAAATATAATAATTTAATACGCATTATTAATATAGCGGTTGTTAACTCCGACATTTAGTACAAGTATTGAAAAACATTTGCCAGTATTTTCATTATTTGAAACTGGAGAAAAACCGTCTGTTTTGCAAAATGTATTAATATTATTACTATACAATGTACACTTACTTTTAGATAGTCAACCGTAATGCTAAACATCCTCCTTTAATAAATCAGTTTTCGTTAACAAAATTAGCACCTTTTAAAGAAATAAAATATTGTCGTGCTCCTAGCCAATCAATTGGAAATAATTATACACCAAGTGCCATTAATTTAGGATTAAATTTAATATCACATAAATATGAAAGTTTTAATTTTGCAGAACACAAAAAACAACAAGAAATTAGTAATTTTTCTAAGTTAGTTTTAAAATAATATTTATGTTCAATTATTTTAAACTACAAATTTATTTAATTTGTTTAACGTTTATTATTCTGAAAAGTATTTTGAATAACTTCAGGATTAAGGATTTAGGATTTCTAATAAGTCGAGTAAGTCAAAACGACTTACAGTACTTGGTCTTCAAAGTGTCTTAGATTTTTAAAAAGAAATATAAAATAGATAGTGAGATAAAGGGAGATTTGTCACAGAAAAATGTCTAGCAATCAAAACGAAAATCAAGGTAGATAGTAAAATAGTTAACAATTATTAAAAGTAAACAATAAATATACAAAATTAATACAAAAATAAGCTTTTTATTACAATACAAAAACACTGCAATAATCTTTAAAGAAAAAAAAAAGAAAAGTAAAGACAACGCTTTACTTAACGTGTAGTTTGACGTGTGCCTCATTTCGCGAGTGTACTTTGTTATATACTATAAAATAAAATTAAAAGCGTTGTAATGTTTAATATATATATATTGACCTATTATTGTTATTTATTTTGTATTTATATTTTATTGTGTTATAAAAAAATTACTTTTTTAAATTAATTTTTAAACTTGTGTTGTAATTTTAGAAATTTATTTTTTCCAATGTCTCCAGAAGATCAGTTGGTTCAAATGCAATTACTTGAGAAAGAAAAAGATGAAATACGTAATTATCCTTCTAAAAGAGACCTTGAGGTATGTGGTTTTTGCTATGTAGTTATTAATATTTTAAATTTTAATTAATTGTATATGTGATAGTTCATGCAATAAAAGAAAAGCGCATATAACGCTTTTAAACCTAGTTTATGTTATATTGCATTTTATTTAAAGTTAGTCCATATAGTATGTTTGTATGCATTTATTTATTTAAAGAGATATAATTACTACATTAATCAAGGGGTAACCAACAATATGCTTTCACCTTTACCAGAAAATTTTTGGTTAAAATTAAAATTAAATACACCACAAAAACTTGTTATTGCTTGGCCTAATTTAAAAAAACAAATCGAAACTGAAATTAAACAAAATTATGAACATGCTGTCAGAAAAGCTATTGGTAATAAAACGTTTTTATTTCTACGTATATTGTTATAAAAATATATTTGCAAATATAAATTATTTTGTCTTATTGTAGCACAAACAGCTAAATTTAGACATTAATGTCATTAATAAATTAAATAATTTATATAATATTTATTTTTAATATTAACAATGCCTAAATATATTTACAAAATATAATAAAATAATAATACTTTTAAAATGCAATTTAATGATAAACATAAAATTTTAAAAATGTAAAACATTTCAAAATTTTTTTAAAACTAATATTTATTTTATTAAAGTAATACAAACGTTTGCAGTCTATATATATATATATATATATTCATTCATTTTGGTTGGTGATCACATGGTCACCTGTTTATTATTCTCCATATTTATACGACATAGCAAACAATCGATTTTGATGGCTTGATAAGCGTAACACAAACGTGGAAGAATAACAAAGTTTCTTGGCTGGTAGACGGCATCCTTGTGACGTCGCCACTGTTCGCAAAGATTGACGAGGCCGCCTGATTTTTTGTCAGGGTTATTTCCCTTAGCCCAAGGGCTACATATAATATACGTATACCTTTAAATACTTTTTAAGTATCCTGGGTGTACGTTTGCACCCACCCGCCGCAGCAGAAGTCCAGTTATACCGCTGTGCATTCGGACCCTGCTGTTATTAGTCTAGATGCCTATAGGCACCTAGTCCAGGATGCACCACGTAGAGGACTAATAGTCAGGAATATCACTATCATTGGAAATTGAGACTTTATAGGCATTACTCAAATCCTCAGGGTCATTAGCATCCTTATATATATATATATATATATATATATATAGATATATATATATATATATATAAATAATTCATTTGTCACATTAATAATACATTTTTATAAATAATAAAATTGTTTTAGTTGATTACGTACTGTTGGATCCAGATGAACGTAAACGTCTTTTTGTAGCATCTACACCGGTTACGTATCCGACATATGTTATTCGAGCTCCTGTTCCTTGGAATTCTAGGTTTAAAAAAGCACAAAAGTTTTGCCAAACCAACTTATTTACACCCAGTTCACTTTCTTTGGCAATACAAAAAATTTGGTGTGACGGGTAAATGTTTTTGCATAAAAATGGTATCTATAACAATTGTATTTCTAATTAACAAAAATATGTATGGACCAAAAATAAAAACTTTATTATTAATTAAATTTTAAAATTACATTATAATTTCAAAATCAAGTTACATTTTAAAGAAATAAATACTATATTGTTGAGTCTATTACTGAATTGCATACATTTTGACAAAATCCATAATTTTAGATTTTCTCAATTGCGATTTATTGATATGGATTTGTTTGCCAACAATGAAGATCCGATTGAACCGTCAGAGTTTGAATCACTTATTACAAATCAATGTAAAGCAACAAGGAATATTTTAAGAAAAGAGTACGTTGCCGAATGGTGATTTAGAAAAATTTTTGTTCATAATTTTATATATGTTTAACTGCATAACTAAATCAGTATTAAACAATATGCACCTTAACTAAATTATTAATAATCAGTTTAAGTTTATATTTATTATTAATACTAAAAACGTTTTTTAGAAAATGTTTGTGGGATTATAAGTTAAGAAAATATTTTTAAAATATTTTATTTGCTGTGTTAGTATTATTCATGTTAATAATATTAATTTTGGCATTTTGATATACTTAGGTGCTAATAATCCTATAAATTAGAGTACTGTTTATACATTCACAATTTCTTTAACTGTTCTTCCAGGTGGGAAATTCTGGACACTCCAGCAACCAAGCTAACACAGCAAGAACCGAGTAAACTGTAATATAACTGGGCTTCCGCTTTAGCGGATAAGTGCAAGCATACACCCAGGGTACTTAAAATATATATTAAGGTATACGTATACTATATGTGCCCTTGGGCTAAGGAAAATAACTCTGACAAAAAATTAGACTGCCTTGTTAATTTTTACTAATAGTGGCGCTGCTACAAAGATGACATCAACTGACTACGAAACTTTATTATTCTTCCACGTCTGTTAAACCATTGACGTTAATTGCTTAATATGTTGTACATATATAGAAATAATAAATAAATCACTACGTTACTATCTAAATTAATGAATACTTCATTTGATAATGCAGTTACAACTTCCTCACCATAACTATGCAAATAAGTGTAAAACTGGTTACAGGTCTAAAAAGGAGATTTATTAACAAAAGATTAGTATCTAGTTAGCGTAGAAGAGCGTTTGAATTCTGACAAAAAATTAGGCGGGTTTGTTAATCTTTGCAAACAGTGGCGACGTCACAAGAATGCTTTTTACTAATCAAAAGAACTAGTTTTAAAGTCAACACATTTTACTCTAGTATTTTCTGTTTTAAATTGTTTTAAAAATACATGAAACGCCTTTCATTTTTGTTTGTAAAATGCAAGAATTGTCAAAAATTTGTCAAGAAGATTAATTCTTAATGCTATGCCCAAATCATGCCATAATATCTAGGGGTAGAGCGCTTGACTCAAACTTAGTTGTGCTTGAGTTCGACTGCCACCAGCGGTGCCTTTAAAAAATTCAGATTTTCATTAAACTTTGCTCAACCAGTAACAACCAAAATACAAATAAACAAAAATTTTAATAATAGTCAAGTTTAGGCTAAAATTTTATAATTTATATTGGTATGTTAAATTATAGGTGGATACCGAAATGTGCCAACGAATTTATAAGATTGCAACACACTTGGAGCCATATGCTGCCTAAAAGGTCGGACGATAGCTTGGAACAAGTTCGAGCGTTTTTTGCATCTGTCGCAGCTCTCATGTCGGGCCAATTAAGGAGTATTGTGGACCAATCACTTCAAGATTTGCTCAGCCTTCTAGAAAAACACAAAGTTCGATTTTTTTATGTCCAATTAAATGTTTCTAAGTGTCATATATATGCCGGTGTGGTATAGCAGCTCAACTTGAATTTGGGTGAGCATAGGTTCGATTCCCACTATCGGCACGAGATGCGGGCCCACGTTTGGCTTTGATAAAATATTTGCTGCTGAAAAATGTGTCTCTCGTCAAAACTTTTAAAATAGTAACAATAGGAGTTTAAAAAATATTTAAAAAGCGACTGTGGATCGATAACTTAATTCAAAATTAAATTTAACTTTTTTTACAATTCCAAGTTTTTACTTTACTTTCGTTATTCAAAATTTTACATTTTTCGTCTAATTTTTTACTACTTTAAATGTTTTGAAGGGAAAGGCGCATCTTTGAGTAGTGTACATTTTAGCGTAGCCGCATGTGCGCCCGCATATATTGCCGGTAGTCCTGTTCGAACCTATGCCCACCTGAGTCGATCGCAGTACCGGTAGATCATTCAGGACAGATTTTTAAAATTGTTTTTACCAAAATTAAATTGCAACTTCTAATAAACGGAACTTGCTTAATAGTCAAATTTCCGATCTTTAAACCAGAAATGTAATTTGAATTTGTTTACCGCTTTCGGTTAAAGATTGAGCATTCAAATATTATTAAATATCTTAACAAAACATTGAGTACCATTGGTTTTAGAACGTAAATGGCTTTGTATTTAAATGTACCTTTAAGTATTTAAACCAAAATTCAATGTAATAATAATAAAATATTTTCCCAGTCATCCCAAGCTTGCGTTGAGGAGAGCTGTTAATATTTTTCTTATAAAAGTGTATATATGCCGGGGTGGTCTAGCGGTACAGCGTTCGACTTGGACCTGGGCAGACATGGGTTCGAATCCCACCACCAGCACTAAATGGAGACCCACGTTTGGTTTTGTTAAAGTATCCACTGCTCAAAGATGCGTTTTCCGTAAAACATTCAAAGTAGTAAACATAGATAAAATAATTACTAATAATAATAATAATAATAATAATAATAATAATAATAATAATAATAATAATAATAATAATAATAATAATAATAATAATAATAATAATAATAATAATAATAATAATAATAATAATAATAATAATGATAATAATAATAATATTATTACTGTTAACAAACAACATGTCAAGTAATCAAGAAATCATTGACATAAAATAATTTATCTGTTTTCCGATGTTTGCTTATTTTTGCTGAAAATACGAGATCCTAAACAAACCTAAATATAGTAAGTAAAGGCTTAATGGATGCTGTCCAATGAATATTAAGAAATTAATGTAAACACTCTTTTTTCATTGGTCCCAAAGGATGGCAATGCCTTTGACGAATATGACGAACTGAAATTTTTGTGCAAACCGCTTCTTTTGCTCCAACTCCAAGTAGCCGAACCCAAAATTGTATTTTGTCCAACATTTCGAGAAACGCGCAATTGCATATTGCGTTGCTTCCAAAACATTACAGGTGCTGCCGAAAATTTGCCACGAGTAAGTGTACTAATTGAAATAAACGTTTGTCCATTTTAAAGTCAGTATGCATGATCTTAAGGATTTAAGTAACGCTTATAAAGTCTCAATTTCTAATAATGATAATATTCCTTTCTGTTCGTCCTCTACGTGGTGCGCTCTGGATTAGGTGCTTCTAGGTACCTAAACTAATAACAGCCGGGATCAAGTGCACAGCGGCATAACTGGGTTTCCGTTATAGAGGGTGGATGAGAGCATACATCTAGGTTATATTAAAAGCCATTGTACTAAGGGAGATAACTCTGACAAAAATTCAGACGATCTTGTCAATCTTTGCAAACAATGGCGACGCCACAAGAAATGCCGTCTTCCAACTAAGAAACTATGTTACTCTTCTACGTTTGTTACACTTATTAAGCCATCAAAATTGATCGTTTATATTCCGTATAAATATAGAAAATAATGAAGAAGTGATGACATCACCAACTAAAATAAAATGAATGACAAATGATTGTATGTCAAATTTAACCATTGTGCAGGTTGAAGTGGAAATCTTTCCCGAATTGCGCAATCACGAATTGTACATTCGTTCGGTGTCGTTTGAAGAACAATTGGTTGTCGAATATACGGACCGAGCAATGGAAATTTTCAGCAAAAATTCGGCTGGTCCCAACACATATTTGGAATTGTACAAACCGTTTGTCAATTTGCTTAACAACAAAGCTGAAGTTGAATTGCGCAATTTTTTGAAAGAGCGTCACACATTGTTTGCTGTTAAAAAGGTCGGTCAATATGCATAAGAATGAAAGTAATGTACTAGTAATTCGATTTTATTTTGTTTTCAAGTTTATTATTGATTGAATCTTTTAACAAAAAAGTTTTTCAGCAAGTGGAACCCATTAAATGAATTATTTAGTTGGACGTTTGTTTGCTTACCTCTTTTCAGAGATTATTGAAGGGGTTTAATTTGGGATGTAATTAACATTTAAAGTCAGCACACCTTATTAAGTAAGTACACGTTGTAAAAGTTGACATTTTGTGGCATTTTGGTAATTTGGATGACCTTGGGCAATGATAACTGGTGGCGAGTGTTTATCTCCGATGATAATGATAATAATGATTTATACCCGGCAGTAAAACGTGAAACTACACTCTACAGTTAGGACACGAATTTAATCTAGAAGCAGTTCCGAATTAATTGGTCGTTACAAAAACAATCAGTAACACGTGACCTTTTTCAAATTGCCCAGTTGTTAGGGGAGATAGACCCTTACTAGGCGCATCCACAGGTGGCGGATAATGGAATGACCTTTAGCAATAAAGGTTAGCTGTGAATAAGGCTGTGCCAAATAATCAGTTGTGGACCAAACGGATACTCAGGCGATAAGGTCGTTAACGCGTTGACAAGGAGACAATGGTTATCGGTGTTATCCTGAGTATTATCACCAAGCAGTCCTATTTAGGGTTAGCACTGCTTGTTCTACCTGGAGAAAAGCCTAGAAAATATGGTTTAAAAATTGCTCGTCTTCTCACCAGGATAGCTGGCCGCAGATAACTGGTCTATATACTCGCGGTTGAAACTCTTACAAAAATCAATTAAAAGCCGTGGTCAACAGGGTAGATACTGATGACCAAATTCAAAAAACCACCTTTCTCAGAGCTCAAAGAAGACAGAATGTGACTCGCGACGCTACTGCCTGCTTTGTGTACATTACTCGCGATAATGCACCGATTATTAAATCTAGGATTTACCAATTATGAAATCCATGTTAAATTATTTCTTTCGTAAAAAAAGTGAGTTACGATTATCCAATTAGTACTTGAAATCCGCTAAAGTTATTATTTGCTTCAACTTTCCAATTAAACTAATATATTATTGGTTTCATTGTTAATAAGTTGTTTTATTTCAATGACTACTGTATTATTAAGCTGAATAGTCCGAAAAATAAACCAATATCTTAGTTTGAGTTTTAAATTTCTAAACACTAAAATGTTAAGCTTTAACAATTGAATTTCAATTTCTGCATTGTTTTACTGATTGTCAATTTATATCTAAATGGTTGTAGTATATTTAACATTGAATACAAATCAAACCCGACTATGAATATATTAACAACAATTCCAATGTAATTTTTTTTAAATGTATCAAAAAGACATTTTTACCAATTTAAATGTTTTAGGGAAAACATCTTTCAACAGTAGATATTCTAAAAAAGCCGAACGTGGGTCCGCATTTGGTGCCGCTTATCAAACTCGTGCCTACCCAAATTCGAGTAGACCATCTAGGTACTAAACTATGATTTCTATTGAACCATAAATTTGACATTTTTACACGGTTTGCAATTTAGAAAAGATATCAATCGTGGATACAAGATAAAAAGGTGTTTCAACAAATAGATAATACAACTTACGAAACAATTGATAAGGTTTTAAACACTTGGTTTTCAGTTCCATTACTTTTTGTTACCTATTTTTTCTAACTTGTATTTAAAAAGAAACTGTTGCATCATTCATTTCACATGTTTACGTTTCAGAAAATCGAAGCACTGGAACATTTAAAAAATGAAATCTGCGACATGCGACTGAGTGTTTTGTTAAGTTTGTTTTTTGTCAATTGCAAAGCAACCAACGAAGATTTTGTCAATCGGGTTTGGAATTTGCGCGATATTGTTATTGGATTTGAATTGGACGAAAATCGTGAAACAAATCGCGCGTAATTTAAAACATATATTTTTTAATATTGTACTAACTCCCACTCATGTCAAACAATTTAAACATTTATTCATTCATTCATTTTGGTTGGTGACGTGATCTCTCTTTGTCCAACGGCTACATATGGGATACGTATATTTTAAGATACCTTTTAACTATCCTGGATGTATGCTTGCAATCACCCGCTAAAAAGGGAACCTAGTTATACCCATTTAAATAATTCATTTGGACGAGGGGCTTAGCATAAATAAAAGGACTAAGTTCGCATGCTACAATGTCTGTCCAAATTTTCCGTTGGCCGCCTGGCCTTCTTTTCCATCCGGGTAATGGGTGGGCTTCCATAGCTATTCTGGCTGGATGAGAGGGCGATCTACGTAAAACATGGCCAATCCATTTTAATCGTCTTTCTTTGACTGTGCTAGAGATACATGGCCAATAAATATTAAGAGACTTACAAATATCTGGGAATGGTCGAAATATTTTACTAGTTATTAAGTGAGTGCGTTCAATGGAGGACAACGAGCGAAACCATATAAATCTTAAACAGCTTTGCTCAAAATGAACAAGCTTTTGCGTATCCGCTTGGGTGAGAGTCTAAGTTTCGCATGCGTAAACAAGAATGGAACGCACTAAACTCTTATATATTCTAATCTTGGTTTTAATAGAAATATTACTTTTGTTCCATAAAGGTTTACTTAAACGCCCAAAGGCTGCAGCAGAGAGGCGAATACGACGCCGAATCTTTGAAGAGCTGGAGCCTTTACTATCTATGACCGAGCCTAGATATGTAAATTCATCGACCACAGGGAGTGGGCTACCATTAACAGTGATTGGATTTCTAAAAGGGACGTTAGCTAAAACCACTGTTTTTTTAGTATTACGATATAAACCGTATTTCTCTGAGGCTTTTTGAGTAAGTTCAACCGCATTTTGCAAATCTTTTTCAGTACCTGGTCTAGAATGCACCACGTTGAGGAGTAACAGGCAGGAATATCACCATTATTGGAAATTGAGACTTTATAGGCATTAATCAAATCCTGTTGGGCTAAGGGCTAAGGGAGATACCCTTGACAAAAAATCAGGCGATCTCGTCAATCTTTGCATACAGTGACGACGTCACAAAGATGTTGTTTACCAGCTAATAAACTTTGTTATTTTTCTACATTTTTTACACTTATCAAATTATCGAACTCGATCGTTTTATGTGATAAATAATGAAGAAGTAATTACGTCACCAACCAAACTAAGTAAATTTAATGGTACCCCGTTTGTAAATACCAAAACCAACTACCTTTTCATTTGTTTCTATTGTTTTAAACTACAATTTATTGTATTTCAATGTGTATGTACATGCAGCATTTGTCGCCAATATGACGATATTATGAATCGGTTAAGCGAATCGCCATTGGATACGGAAAGTTTGGTCGAATTGCAAACTTACTTGACGACTGTATCGAGTACGACAGTATTCAAACTGCGCGAAGACGTGGCCGATGCAGCCGAACGACTTGATGTTTTGTTGGATTATGCACTTCTGCCAGGTCAGATTGCCTTTATCCAAAATGCTGCTGTAGTTCTTTTTTCTGTTTCGAACACTCATTGACTTTGTTTACAATGTTGATAACAATGGTAGATGATAAAACCAACCCCCAAGGGAAAAAGTTGCGAAAGAAGGAATGAGATAACCTTTTGTGTGAGTGAGTGCGTGATTACTCGGCAGTTGGGGGGATGGAAAAGTTTCAAAAAGTGTGATCAAATTTGCACGATGATGCAATGCAAATAGTATAGTAAATATGTAAATATTGATTTTTCCACCTTATATACATTTTCAAGGTCAAACAATTCTCCCTTTGATTGAAGAATGCATCAACGTAACTCACTCACGGAGTTTGACTAATAGGATTTTTTAAAATTCTTTATCTCTTGGTTGGTTTTATCATCTACCGTTTTTGATTGCTTATTCTGGATTTAGATAGAAACAAAAACGGCAACCAAACGCAAGAGATGAGTGCAAGTTTACGGCGACTTTACTATTCCTCTTAGTGGCAGGCCTAGTAAATTGCTAAATTTAAACCTGGCGTAGGGGTATAAATGCAACAATAAAAGTGGTCCTTTGTTTGGCTTCAGATAAAAGTCCACTTGAGCTAAAAAACGCGTCAAAACAAGAAAACCAATAAATCGATAAATGTGGAAATTCTATTCGAATTTTGCCCAATCTCATCATCAGAATCGTACTGTTTTCACTTCTTTGCTGTAATTTAATAAAATGGTATTTTCTTCTTGCTTTTTAGCAGTTACTTTTACAGAGGCCAGGTTACTAATCTCGGGGACAAATCATCCTCCTGGAATTACATACAAATTTACTATCGTTTATATTTTCTATATATATATACCTACCCAATCCTAAAATATCCCAATTTTAACGTAATAATTTTTAAAGCGGAAGATATCAAGCTAAATTCGACCTTGTTCCATTGGCCCGAACACGTATTGACTTTGGTCGATTCAGCTACAACCCGACTGACGAATATTCGCGAAAGTTCTGAAGAAGATTTGCGCAAACGAACGGTCGAATTGGAAAGAAATCTGGCTTCATGTTGGGATCGCGTCAATGCTATGCGACGCCGCGAAGTTACAACGCAAGAAGAAATACTTATAACACGATCAATTTTGGAAGACTTTTACAATGATTTGGATTTGTACGAAGTCGAAGCCGATCAAATTAACAAGTAGGTGTTTGCTATGTTTGCTGTGTGTGTGAGCAATAAATGTATTCATTCATTTCATTTTGATTAGTCACATGGTCACTTCTTTATTATTTTCCACATTTATGTGGCATAATAAAGGATCGACTTTGATGGCTTGATAAGCGCAATAAACGCAGAAGAATAACGAAGTATCTTAGCTAATAAAAGGCATCGTTGTTTGCATAGATTGATAAGGATAATCTCCTTTAGCCGAACAGCTGTATATGGTATACTTATACCTTAAGAAACCTTTTAAATATTATTGGTGTATTTTCTTATCTACCTGCCAAAACACAAGCCCAGTTATACCGCTGTGCACTTGGTCTCTGCTGTTATTATTCTAGATGCATATAGGCACTTAGTCCAGGATTCTCAGTAACATTAGCAACCAATATAAAGTTATTGAAATGTCAGAATTTTGACGTAGTCCACTTTTTAGCCGGTACGAAGGTCGTGTTGACAAAAAGACGAAAATTGAGACTTTGAGTGGAAACAGGTGACATTTGTACAAATATTTTATCGTTAAAATAACGATAGGAAATACGATTTTTAAAATTCTACCTGTGTTGTAAACAAGGAAAAGAGACACAAATGAAAGGCTTTAACTAGTTGTCAGATGTGAATTAAAACCGAAATTAAACTCTAAGCATTCATATTAATGATTAATAAAAAACTTTTTTGCTTAATTTGCATTTTGTCTAATTATTTTGTTTAAGATTTTTGTAGTTTTGGCAGTTATAATATTTAAAGCATTGGGTTCCCTTTATAATTCCAAACAAAAATAATAGAAGACGTAAACTGTGAGATAAATTCATTTCGTATATTCTCTTCAGTCACAAACATATAAAGAATCAGTTTATATATATGTATAAAATTATATAATGTAATTAACTTAACATTAATAACTACACATACATACACATACGCAACATACATATGTTAAGTCCACGGTAATTTTAATGAACTTATAAATTGTTTTTGTGCACACAAATATCAAAATAATATTAAAATTAGTTGCTACAATTGATACATACGTTTTGTAATTAATACAATAAAAAACTAATAGTTTACTAAACGAAAATTACGCTATTGTTACATTTTATGTTTATTAAATCATGCTTGTACTTATTTATACAGGGAAGAAGGTCTGATGGGCTGGGATCAGACCCCATTTCCGCAAATTCACGAATTGCAAATTCAAATGGAACCGTACGACAAGTTGTGGAATACAGCGTATGACTTGGACGTCAAGAGCAAAGACTGGCTCCAGCTGCCCTACCACGAATTAGATCCGTTCCAAGTTGAAAACGAAATATCCGAAATGTCCAGGTGTGTGCACAAATTGACGAAACAATTAGCCGAATGTCCGGGACCAACTAAAGTGGTGCAAAAATTAAAGGTATGCAGTAGGGTTAATAATTTTACGTTTTGGCATTCTGCAAATAGGTATATTGAATTTTCTTCCGGTGTTTACTAAACCTTGTCGCTTAAGTTATGCTATCATTATTGTTTGTCAGTATGACGTCTTATTATCGTTTTTGTAGCAATATTGATTTTTTTACAGAAGCCATGTTGATAAGCTTGAGTTTAAGCTTTGTTTTTTTCACAACCGGACGTGAAATCGGCTATGGTAAAGTTTATACTAAATTATTAAATAAAATAATCAAATTGCGTATGTGTATTATAATTATTAAAATACTTTTATGCTTTAAAGAGCATGGGGTAGCAAGATTGTTTCATGTAATTGAGCTTCCACTGAATTCCCGTTCAGCGAATAAGTACTAGCGTACACCCAAGATGCTTATAAGTTATCTGAAGGTATCTATTTATCATATGTAGCCAGTTAGACTTGTGGATTGGTCAACCGGCGTTAACCCTAAAGAAGATCGCTTCGTCAATTCCTGTAAACACTGGCGTCGTCGCAACGTAGAGGTTTTCTAGCCGAGAAACTTTATTTATATCCCTCCAAGTTTGCATAGGAAATTAAGAAGCTATTACAACTTGGAATTAATGAAGAGTTGGCTTTGCTATCAACATATGTTATATTATTATGTTTAACTTTTTGCATTGAAAATCGTACGTATTGTCAATTGGGTTAATCTTTGACTTTTATTCAGCCGTGTCATTGGGATGATAATAATCTTGGGAATTTGATTAGTGCTTATAAAGTTTCAATGTTCAATGATGGTGATATTCCTAACTGTTTATCCTCCATGTGGTGCATCCTGGACTAGTTGTCTATAGGGATTTAGACTAATAACAACAGGGACCGAGTGCACAGCGGTATACCTAGATGCAAGTATACCGCCAGGATACTCAAAGGGTATATTAAGGTATACGTATAACATATGTAGTCGTTTGGATAAGAGAGATAACCCTGACAAAAAGATCAGGCGGCTTTGCCAATTTTTGCAAATAGTGGCACAGTCACAAGGATATCGTCTATCATCCAAGAAACTATGTTATTATTCTACGTTTGTTACGCTTATCAATCTTTTAAAATTAATATGCCGTACAAATGTGGGGTTAATAGTGAGGTAACTATGTCATTAACCACAATGAATGTATTTAACACAAGTTGTAACGCTCAAGGTCAAGTCTACCCAAGTTTAAATTTAGCGCTGCATTTAGAAAATCGAAAGCAGAGAGAATATAAGTTAAAAGTGTTTACCAGTTGACTGAAATTTTACCAGTAATAAATGGACTTGACGTAAACTAAACATGAAAGTGTATCGTTAAATTGTATACATACATATAACCAAAAATATGAAATGTGATTTTGTACTGCTACTTACATTATCTGCTTTGTACAAATGTGTGTGTGTGTGTGCGTGTGTTAGACCAAAATAGCCAAATTTCAACAATATTTGCCCATTATTCATGTTGTTTGCAATCCGGGAATCAAAGAAAGGCATTGGGATCAAATGAGTGACATTTTGGAATTTGAAATCAAACCCGACTCGGAGACGCAGTTGGTTACATTTTTGGAATGTGGATTGAGCAGTCATTTGGAGGAATTGGAAGAAGTTAGTGCAAGTGCCAGCAAAGAACATCAACTTGAAATGGCTTTGCAAAAAATGAAAAATGAATGGGAAAATATAAGTTTCGAATTGGTGGAATATCATGATTCGGTGAGTAATGCATATATATATATATATATATATATGCTTACTACTTTGGATGTTTTGCGGAAAACATTTATCAGCAATGGACATTTTAGCGAAGCCAAAGGTGGGTCCGCATTTAGTACCGATGGTGGGATTCGAACCCATTTCCACCCAGGTCCGAATCAAGCATGGTACTGCTAGACCAACCCGGCTCTTTCGTTCTTGGTAAAAAATGACAGATCTGGGACTTAGGAACTGTACATCTATAAAATATATTATTATTGGAAAATGACAGGAACAGTTTACAAAATATATCTTAGTGTACAAAAACATTACTAACTCGACGTAGATTAGAAATGTTGTGCTTATTGTCCATCATAGTTTTGGGGTCCTAAAAAGCTGAAGTAGTTAATTTTATTTATTTCAATCTATAAAACCACCAGAGTACAATTATTTTAATTAGTTTGTTTGGACATCACATTGGATCAAATACAAACGTGCCTCAATCTACAACTGCATTGACTAGAGCTAAGTCCAGCTAAGGTATTAGACTCGAATTCAAGTGTAAAGAGTTTCAATTTCTACCAGCGGCACTTAAAAAAACAATCTTTGATAAATTGTGAAAGAACCGTCAGGAGTAGTAGTAGTAGTAGTAGTAGTAGTAGTAGTAGTAGTAGTAGTAGTAGTAGTAGTAGTAGTAGTAGTAGTATTGACATGGATTGGAGTTTGACCACCGGCTCAGTTAATGTAGGCTCTAGTTTAAAGCTTTGTAAATATCCACTTGCTCAACAACGTTTTCAATACAACACATTTAAACCAAAGTTTATTATCAAGTACGAAAAATAAGGTTTATTGAACAAAATTATTATTTGTATCTACTTGTATACGAGGTCATAATATTTTTGGAAACTGTATGGGAGCTAATTTTGTATCAAATTTTGGACACATTGAATGAAATTGGTTTTTAATTTTATGTATTATTGTCAACCTGCCCAGGGTGTACAAATTTTGTCAGCTGTAGACGAAATTCAAATGCTGTTGGATGATCATATTATCAAAGCTCAAACAATGCGTGGTTCACCCTACATCAAACCATTCGAAGACGAAATGTTTGAATGGGAAGACAAATTAATGGAAATGTACAATATTATAGATGTGTGGCTAAAAGTAGGTTAAAAATAAATATGTTGGTTACTGTCGTTTCAATCCTAGAGTGCTTGCTTGATCTGATGCATTTTTTATAATACTGTCAACATATCAAAATTTCTATTAACACACACACACGCACAAACGTAAGACTGGCTACGAAGTGATTGGTTGTTTTTTATTATATATGAATTTGAAGCCAGGTCATAATTAATACGATAATACATTCCCTCATTTTCAAAATTTATGAATAATGTTTTTATTTTTACGATACAATTAGAACAACATAACATAACATAATATAAGTTGGTGGCAGAACCACCTATTCATTAATTACAAGTTTTAATAGGTTCATATACAAAAAGGCTGTCGGGTATAAATTGAATTTGGAGGGATAAATGAAGTTTCTTGGGATAGAAAACCCTATTCTTGCGACGACGTTAGTGTTCACAGGAATTGTCAAGCGATCTTCTACAGAATTGACGCCAGTTGACGGATCCACAAGTCTAACCGGTGACATGTGATAATTAGTTACCTTAATATACCTTTTAAGCATCTTGGATATATGCTAGCAGCCATACACTGAACGGGAGTCCAGTGAAAGCCCACTTATACCGCTGTGCACTCGGACGCTGCTGTTGTTAGTCTAGATGCCTGTTTGCAAGTAGTCCAGGATGCACCACGTAGAGGACAAACAGTTAGGAATATCACCATTATTGGAACTTGATACTTTATAAGTATTACTCAAATCCTCAGGATCATTAGCATCCCATTATTTCGATATTAGTTATGGAGTCGAGTTTCCGACAACAAGGGTACGATCCAATTTCTGAACAAAGCAGGATAATCAAACTAAGTACCTATTTTAATAAATGACTTATTAGCGATATTGTTTATCATTTCTGTAGTTCTGAATCCTTTAGCTGTTTACGATTTAAGGAGGCTTAAACTGTACGTACGTTGTTAAAATGTTGATTATTATTATTATTTTATTTCAATAATTGTGTTATTTTGTTGTGCATTATCGTTTCAACAAACAAACAAATATTTAATTAGTTTATTTTGTTTGCGCATTTATGGTATACGTATACCTTTAGATACTGCTTAAGTATCATGGGTGTATGTTCGCACCTACTCGCCGTAGCGGAAGCCCAGTTATACCGCTGTGCACTCAGACTCTGCTGTTATTAGTCTACATGCCTATAGACACCTAGTCCAGGATGCACCACGTGGAGGACGA